>CM067331.1:46867500-48087500 GCA_034376525.1 Nicotiana benthamiana | reverse complement strand
TCATATAGTCTAGCACCATTAGTTAGCTCGTAACGATCTTCCATTTTTGTTCGTAATTTAATAGTGTCATTTGCATACTTAACACTATCTGCGATGTTCTTCGAAAAGGAATTAAGGATCCATAAAGTGATCATATCGTCACATCATATCCACTGGCGGTAATCGGCAGACTGAGAATCCGATCGTTTGCACTCTCCACTATTAAACCAAGCTTGTTCTTAACAGATAAGGCTTGCATAACACTATGCCACCATGAGCGATATCCAATTCCATTATAAGGTGCAGAAACCAACATAGCCCCATGATTATCAAACGGATGAAGGTAAAGAGGGCTGTTAATGTCAACTCTAGCGTTAGCAACTCCACCAGCCGCAGCAACTGCACTCGCATGTGTGTTGACATCAGTCGGGTCACTCTAATCAAGAACAACCATCTAATAATAAGGAGATCAGTACTGACGACTCTTGATGCCAAGAAGGAGACCAACTTGGCCCCATATCCCAAAACTCTCATTCAAAGGCGTAAATGGGTTTCTCATAATCAGCTCGAGGTGGGTTAGTTATCAGGATATCCTGAGTAGTTTATCCCCATTCTCTGAGCCTTTCGGATATCCTCCCTTTCTTCAATCTAGTTTATTTAAGCGGGCTATTCCCCGAAAATGCCATTCCGAAATTGAGAGAGAGAGAGAGAGAGAGAGGTGAAATCAAACGAGAAAATGCGAACAATTGAGTGCAAATTGCCGACTTGTGTGATTCTGTTGGAAATTAGGGTAAATCGAAAATATTAAAGAAACTAGGAAAAGGACAAAAAAATAGATATGAAAATTGAGAATTTTGGGAATTACGAGTTTCCGTGTTTTGATACCATATCAAGATGATAAAAGCTCAAAATAAGCAACAATAGAGTTCTGTGATGAGCTCCATGGAAGCGGATGATAGAGAGGGAGAAAGAGTTGCAGAAAACATATTTTGTGACTCATTTAACTGAACATGAAGTTTAAGAAATAAGAGAAAACTTTTGAACTTATTGTGTAAAATAAAGCACATATATTTTATGTGACTATAAATTATTACATAAAGCTAAATTGTTTCCAAATATAGAAAAGTTATTCTTCTTTATACAAACTAAAAAGAAAATAAATTCACATAAATTAAAATGGAAAGAGTACATGTTAACTACGTATTCTATTTTTCAAAATTCATAAAGCAATTGAAATTATTAAAATAATGACCAGCAAATAATAATAAAAGATCCTATATTTTAAGAATTGTTCACAACTCTTAGAATTCGAACTCTAATGCAGTTAGAGCCAGTTTCCCCCTTTAGCGTGCATCGTCTCTCTGCTTTCCTACATCATCTCCCCGCCATTTCTTTTCCCCAACAAAACTAAACTTTCACATTCTTCCCACTTTTGGTTCTTCAAAAGTCATAGAGAAATTTCCCAAAATCGCCATAAGAATCATTTTCTAATATTGATGAAAAATGTGCAGATTAAAACAAGGGAACCAAAAGAATGTATTTGTATTTTTGGCGATTTTGACCATGGCGAATTCTGCTGTTGGACAGCAGGCAAATACCAATAACACCATGGGAATTCAGCTGCTGAAGAGTGTTCTCGCTACGCGTGTCAAGGATATGGGCGCCATTATGACCCGAAAACTTAAAGGCCAATTGGATTTTTGCATTGAAGATGTGTAAGTCATTATATATTGAATGAACGTGAGTTTTTGTACGTGCATAAGAACGCGGAACATGTAAAATGAAATTCTCTGATAAATTTGCTATGTGTTGGGAAAAAAGAAAATGACCCTTTCCCGTAAACCCCGAGATCTCCGCCCCTTTTGTAAAGAGAAAAAAAGAGAAATAAAACAACACAAGAATTTAACGTGGAAACCCAAAATCGGGAAAAATCACAACCGTTGCCAAAAGACAACAACCGACAACTATGTGAAAAATTCTTAAAATCACATAAACCTTAGTACTTTCTCCTAACAAAAAGTGTTAGAAATACATTTGGTTTGGTACATTTGAAAACATAACTTAAGCCCCCTTATATAGGCAAGCCTCCAAGCTACTCTTCAACATTTTTCCAATGTGGGACAACGACCCTTCTCATTTTTAAGCAAAATCCCAACAAACTCCACCTTGATTAAAAATGATCATAGCAGCAGCTATCCGCCATACTCCACATTGCTGAACACCTGTCATACTCCACCATAACGAGTATCGCCACTTAGAATAAACCATTCTAAAAATTTCCACTTCGGCTCATGTCGAAAAACACCTTGCTGATTGTTATGGTGCAACCTCCACTATTGGCTCTCCTTGGAAGTCCATCAGCTATCGACATAACTGTTTCATCACACACCTTGCATTCCTGCCAAACCAATGCCTGTGTGTAATTCCGCTATTAATCTCACATTCTTCACCATGGCAAATAGCATGCCATAAGGACGTACATGTCTTTGGGTCATATAACGTCATATGGGTCCCTATCAAAGACCATATTAACAGCATCACTTGACTTGGAGCCTGTAGCCGAACCTGCTCCACCTGCTGGACAATCCTTCTTTATGTGTCCTGGCTCTCCACACCTCCAGCAAACAACATTCCGCTTCATGGGGTTCCTCTTTTCCTTGCGTTTCCCGTAGCACATATACACGCCTTCAGAAGACGTATCCCTCCCATCTCCTTTGAGTCTTCTTTCTTCAGAGATGAGCGTGCTGATAACTTCCGAAAGATCCACCTGCTCCTTCCCATGGAGCAATATTGGCTTCATGTGCGCAAAAGACGAAGGAAGAGACCAGACGAGCCTTATGGCTTGATCCTCCTCATCTATCTTCACCCCAATAGCTTCAAGCTCAGAAACAATCCCATTGAGAACACTCAAATGATCCGAGATTTTAGTACCCTTACCCATACGCAATGTATGAAATTCTTCTCTCAGGTACACCCGATTTGAGACTCCCTTTGTTTGATACAGCTTTTCCAACATTTCCCATAGCTCCTTGGCCGTCGCAATTCCATGCACATTTGCAAGGACATTCTTTGCCAATGATAACCGTATCGCACTTGCAGCTCTCAAATCCAAATCATCCCATTCTTCATCTCTCTTGCTTGATGAATCATCGCTAGAACCTGTTTCTGGTTTTCCCTTCAGGGCCTTGTGTAGACCTGATTGAATCAATATATTCCTGACTTGAACTTGCCACAAGCCAAAATTGATTCTTCCATCAAATTTCTCAATATCAAACTTGATGCTTCCCATTGTAACCGTATCGCTGACCAATATCCGTGGATGAAAAACACTTGCTTAGAACCTCGTATGTAGCTCGTGAACAGCACACCAGGTAAGTTCCCAGGAAAGAGAGGTGGGTCGCGACCACTTAATTACCAAGTCTTTCCTAGCCAGAGCTTACCTAGACATGTACCTCCACACTACAAGATCTAACCGCCAGAATTCACCACAAGCCTCGATACTCCAATTGCACTAACTTCCCCTCCTACAAGAATCTTGAACCAGAAAATCATTTCTGATGTGGAAGATCAGCCAAAGCTGCGGCCACAGAGCATACTAAGATTCCCCCCTCAAGCTAGGCGACCTCGCTCTGATACCACTTGTTGGGAAAAAAGAAAATGACCCTTTCCCGTAAACCCCGAGATCTCCGCCCCTTTTGTAAAAAGAAAAATTGAGAAATAAAACAACATAAGAATTTAACGTGGAAACCCAAAATCGGGAAAAATCACAACCGTTGTCAAAAGACAACAACCGACCACTATGTGAAAAATTCTTACAATCACATAAACCTTAGTACTTTCTCCTAACAAAAAGTGTTAGAAATACATTTGGTTTGGTACATTTGAAAACATAACTTAAGCCCCCTTATATAGGCAAGCCTCCAAGCTACTCTTCAACATTTTTCCAATGTGGGACAATGACCCTTCTCATTTTTAAGCAAAATCCCAACACTATGTTACAGAAGTTACGCCATTGTAATTTTCTAATTGTTCCAATGCCTTATAAGTTGAGTTTTTCACGTTCTACCTTGGCGGCAAAGTTTCTGTCATGTGACCAGAAGGTCACGGGTTTGAGGCGGAGAAATAGTCTCTTGCAAAAATATATCGTTATATCGTAAGGCTGCGTACAATAGACCGGACCCGCATATAACAAGAGTTTAGTGCACCAGGCTGCCCTTTTTACCTCATAGTATCCGTTCACGTGAAACTTCTCAATCCCCAAATTAGTTGTGTTCGGCTATATGAATTCTCAATATTTATTCTGGTTGAGCAGGACGCCATTTTTATCCAACTTTTTTAATCTTACTAGAAGAAATAATAACACTGGGAATCTCTGATGCATATGTAGTAGTATGTCGTAAAAGCACACTTGCCTAAGAAATCTGTTTGTTTCCTACTTTAGAAAGAGCAGATTCTTCTACTTCTCTGTTAAGTATTAAATGTGGAGCAACATAAGTCAATGAGTAAAGATTTGGTGAAATTAGCAGCATTAATCATGAAGTCAGTTTTCAAAGATTCTGCCAATAATCTTGTGGTATATATAGGGGAATGGAATTATTTTTCTTCTCCTAAATATATTTTCATTTTTGCAATGATAAATGTTCGGCGTTGATGATTCAAGTCTATGGAAGGTTACAGTTTGGTTTCGGCTGATAAATTTTGATTATGTTACAGAGATGAAGAGTTTGATGCTGCTTTCAATTTCTCCGAAAACTCAGATTTTTTGGCAGCATGTCTTAGAACAACAAGAGGTACCAAGTGCTGGATAAATTCTCATCTTTTCTAGTTTGAGATCCACTTGTCTAGTTCATAATACAGATTACAATTACAATCTAGCAGAATGATGTCAAAATATAGTATTATAGTTTCTGACCAAGTAAATTTGAGTATAATAGATTCACTTTTCTTGTGATTAATCATCAATATGTGAAGCTCCTTTCATTCTTGATATTCACAATGTGTTTGGTTCCGTGATAGGGGATGTTCAGCAGCGGTTGTGTACAGCAGCAGAAATAAACTTCTACTCAACTAGTTTACTGGAAGTGGCGGATGAAAGTGGCGCAGCAAGAAGTTCCAATTACCTGAAACCTAACAGGAATTGTAATCTGTCATCATGGATAACTGGATGTGAGCTAGGATGGACTTGTAGTGTTGGAAGAGACGTTAAGGTTGACTTTGAAAACGACAAGGAGATGCCGGCTAGAACTCTAGAATGTCAATCTTGTTGCGAGGGCTTCTTCTGTCCTCATGGTCTCACCTGCATGATCCGTAAGTATTGTATTTTCCAAGTTAGAAATGACTGCCAGCTTCTTGGGCTGATTTCTGCATTTGTTTACTATAACAATTAATCAGAAGCTGTGAAATTTAGTATATAACTCTCTGATAATTCTGTTCTTTCCCTCTTGTTCGTTTGTTTTCCTTCCTTCCCTTGAAGCCTGTCCAATGGGTGCTTATTGCCCTCTTGCAAAACTCAACACAACCACTGGTATATGTGATCCGTAAGTTTCATATTTCTGGCTGGAGTTGTTATTACTATTATTCTTTTTACTTACACATACACATACCCACACGCACACATTCACTTTCTTGACCTGATTATATTGCCTTCCTGAAAATACGCAGCTACCAATATCAACTTCCTCCTGGAGAGACCAATCATACTTGTGGTGGAGCAGATGTGTGGACTGATTTTATAAGTGCTACTGAACTTTTTTGTTCGGCAGGATTTTACTGTCCAACTACCACTCAGAAGAATCCTTGCAATAAAGGGTATTTATTTTTCTTCCAATTAAAGTAGCTCATGTATGCTTTCTCTTTTTCCCCCAGCAAGTTTAGCCAGTAGATGCCCTAATGTATTCTGTTGCATCTTCTTGCTCATGTTCATATGCTCATGCTTAACCCCAGTTACTCACCTACAGCTAATTTGTGCATTTTTCAGACATTACTGCAGAGCTGGTTCAACAGTACAGACAAGTAAGTCTATCTCTTCAATAACAGTCAGCTATATTTCAACAACAACAACTACCCAGTATACTCCCACCAGGTGGGGTCTGGGGAAGGTAATATGTAGACAGCCTTACCCCTACCCAAAAGGGCAGAGAGGCTGCTTCCAAGCGACCCTCGGCGCATAGGACAGAATGAAAAGCTGCATTGGAAAACAAAGATAAAGTTAGGAACCAAGACAAGACAAAATATAGTAACAAAACAAAGCATAAGTAATCCTGCAGAAATAACGTAAATGATTATGCAAACATAAGAAACATAAATACCGTCGCATGCGACAATAACAAGCGACAACTATCATATTACCAACCAAGAGGGGACCTACGCTAAAACACTAGTCATCTACGGGTAACCCTACTATCCCACACCCAACCCCGGGTGGGGCGAACGAAGGACTCTAAGAGCCCCTAGCCTGCAACCCTGATTCTAGACCTCCAGACTCCCCTATCAAGGGTCAAGTCCTCGGTAACCTGCATACTAGTCATGTCCTGCCTAATCACCTCTCCTCAATGCTTCCTAGGCCTCCCTCTACCCCGCCGACCACCAACAATCTCCAGCCGCTCGCAGCTCCTCACCGGGGCATCGGGACCCCTCCTCCGTACATGCCCGAACCACCTCAGCCTCGCTTCCCGCATCTTCTCGTCCACCGGGGCCACCTCTACCTTCTGTCGAATAACTTCATTCTTAATCTTATCTAGCCTGGTGTGCCCACACATCCACCTAAGCATCCTCATCTCAGCAACCTTCATTCTCTGAACATGGGAGTTCTTCACGGGCCAGCACTCTGCCCCATACAACATCGCAGGTCTAACCACGGCTCTGTAGAATTTCCCCTTGAGTTTGTGTGGGATTTTCTTGTCACACAGGACCCCAGAAGCAAGCCTCCACTTCGACCACCCTGCTCCTATCCGATGGGTGACGTCCCCGTCAATCTCTCCGTTCCCCTGAATCACAGACCCAAGATATCAGACACTGTCCCTCTTGGCGATGGCCTGAGAACCAAGCATCACATCCCTGCCCACCCCACTCGGCTCGTCGCTGAACTTGCACTCCATATATTCTGTCTTAGATCTGCTTATTCTGAAACCTTTAGACTCGAGGGTCTGTCTCCATACCTCTAACCTTTCACTAACACCGGCGCTCGTCTCGTCTATCAATATTATATCATCAGCAAAGAGCATACACCAAGGCACATTCCCTTGGATATGACGGGTTAGAGCATCTATCACTAAGGCGAACAACAGGGGGCTCAGCGCCGATCCTTGATGGAGCCCCATTATCACAGGAAAATGGTCTGAATCGCCACCCACCGTCCTCACCCTAGTCTTAGCCCCATCGTACATGTCCTTGATAACTCTGATATAGGCTTCTGGCACACTCTTCGCCTCCAAGCACCTCCATAGCACCTCCCTCGGGACCTTGTCAGTATTTCTAATTATTTTTGCTTATTTATATATGAATGACAGAAAATGAATCAAGGTTGATGCTTCTAGACATTAGTACTGGTTAAAAACCACTCATCAAATCTTTTTTTATTTGTTGTCTCATTACGTAACATATTTCTGGGAGAAAACAAAAGGAAGAAGAAACAAAAACATACCGATATTATTGGGGAGTGTGCAACTTGTAGCTCCAGGTAACATACAGTTAGAGAGATACTCGGGCACTCGGATCCAAATTAGACATGTTGTCATCTCAATAATTGTCTTTCCTTGAGCTGCTATCTACCATTGAAGATCAAATAAATTTGAAAATATAATAATAATGGCCGGAAAGGTCCAGAACATGTCAGGATGTAAACATAATTGATCTACTTCGCACACTGTAACAATTGGCTTTGAATTCTTTCTTCTAAGAGGATGTTTTATTTGAGTTCCTTGTTCTGTTGTGAGGCCAGATTACATTCTTGTTATCTTGCTTTGAATCACGTAGTCTTGTAGCTTCAAGTCAACACCACATGTGTTTGTGACGACAAAATGGATGTATATTAAGTAAGAAATCTTTGCATGTTCTTCTCGATTGACAATTCGTGAAACATTTTGGGACTTGAACATGATAAACGATCACAAATGAGTAACAGTGATGTATGTTCATGCAGGCTGCTATGCATTTGCAACTTGTGAACGTCAGGCAGTAAACCAAAATATCACTGCTTATGGTATAATGTTTTTTGTAAGTCATCATCAAGTTATCCAGTGAATGACTATCCATTTTAGTTGTGCTTACGGAAATAAAGCTCTTGAGTTGGTTAGCATTGCGTGTCTATGCGTCATACCGAGGTTTCTAACTATTACATAATCTGAAGACGGAATGGCTTCCTGGCCACTTAAATTCGTCGTGTTTTTTAAAGCTGATATATAAACTTTCTATTTTTCCATTTGAACACCCGAACTCATTTTTCCCCTAACTAATAAAAACATTTGACAAGAGACCATGTGTGCGTGTTTTACACAAACACATACGTGTCCATTCAGTCAGCAATGACCAATGGATGCCTTACACGTCAAGGGTGCGAAAACCCTAACCCTGGTCCCCTTTTTCATTCCATATACCGACCCACTCCCCCCTCATTTTAACCTCCCTTTGACGAAACCCTCCCCTGTTCATTCCAGAATTTTGATGATCGGAGAAGGGGAAAAGAATCTAAAAAGTGAGGGGATTATATGTAAGGTCCATAGGCCGTCATATGTAAGGCCCTACTCGTCATCGATAAACTCTCCATAAGTTCGGAAAACCTCATCGAGAATGACACTTATCTGCTCATCGCTGAATTTGACCCTAGGGTTTACAGCAACAACCAAAGCTTCTATTCCCTCGCGGTTAAGACCTTCATCACCATTTGCATCAAAATTCTAGAAGGTTATTTTCACCTTTTCCGATCGCTAAATTCCATAATCTTCCACATTCTTTTCACCTTCTCCAACATTCATAAAGGACTTGTTTATGGTGGTGGATATGGCGGGAGGTCAGTCGTGCTGGATGAACTTCCAAAATCGATCATATCACTCACCCCTTTCCAAAATCGATCATAATCACTCACCCTTTTTTTGTTTTCGTTTATTATTTGTTAATGTTGTTCTGATCGAGCTTCGTTTGGTCCAAGTGATACAAAACTTAGCTTCAACTCTACAATGACAAAGTATAAATTTTCTACCATTTTCACGTTTTGAGAAATGGAAAAAATTATAAATGAAGCTTCAAATTTTACAAGGAGGAATGGAGCTTTAGATTTTTTTAAATGGGGAAAGAGGGTATTTTAGAAGAAATGAATAAGAAGAATACAACTCATTTTGTACTGTTGGGCATTAGGAAGGGGCTTTCACGCTCTTGTACGTCGTGTACCTCACGCGGATTGCTGATTAGGACCAACTGATGCCACATGGGCATGGTCAATAGTCAAATGTGTTTATTAGTTACGGAAAAAATGAGTTCGAGTATTCAAATGGAAAAGTTAAAAGTTTATGTATCGGCTTTTAAAAACCCGACAAGTTTAAGTGGCCAGGAAGCCATTAGGCGACCGCCTAATCTGAATGAATATTCTATACTATTAACCTAGAATTATTCTAATATCTTGATTTTTAACAGAGTCAATATTTGCCCTTTTAGTTGCTTGGTGATTCATCAGAGGATTCTTGATCTCTAGAAAGTTTGTTCATTTGATTTATTAGTCACCGACTGTGAAAACATAAATTGGTACTTATTTCATTATAACACTTGCACATTCAGAGTATATCAACTGAACCATGCGAATATAGAGTTGTTTGGGCTGGTAATTTGGATGTCTGTGTTAACGGAACTATGAAATGCTCTTTTAAGTAATTGTTTTACAGGTTCTCCTTCTATCTGAAAAAAGAAATGCTGTATACCTTTTCATGCTGTAGAGATATTGGATTTCTAATGTATATGGTGTTTCTCTTCAAGTCATTTTTCCACCATAAAAGATGCACATACTTAAGATTCAGATTGTACACAAGAATTTTTCAACTGTTTTTTTCGTTTTCAATAGGGTGGAATCATGCTTATACTTCTCATTATATACAACTGTTCTGACCAAGTTCTGAGCAGCAGAGAAAGAAAACAAGCCAAGTCCAGAGAAGCCGGTGCAAGAAGTGCAAGGGAAAGTGCTCAGGCACAAAACAAATGGAAATCTAACCTTGCTAGCATGGGTTCTCAATTGTCAAAGACATTCTCCCGTAGAAAGTCGACAATGCAGGACCTGCAGAAGGATAGTGATCAAAGTAAACCTGGTAAGGATTCTGGCTTGCCCTTTCCCCCAGGTATGTCTCAGGCCAAAGCAAAGAAGCAAAACAACCTCAAGAAGATGATCAATGAATCTGCAGAGAACCCTGATAGTGAAGGTTCCAACATTGAGACTGGGGATAAAAATTTTAAAAAGAACAAGGGTAAACAATTGCATTCAAGGACTCAAATTTTTAGATATGCATATGGGCAAATTGAGAAAGAAAAAGCTCTGCAGGAGCAGAACAAAGATATGACCTTTTCTGGAGTTATCAACATGGCAAGCGAGTTTGAGATAAGGCCCAGACCTCCTATTGAGGTCTACTTCCAAGATTTGACACTAACTTTGAAGGGAAAAAACAAACATCTTTTGAGGTGTGTATCAGGGAGATTATCGCCTGGTCGCGTTTCTGCTGTTATGGGTCCATCTGGGGCTGGAAAGACAACATTTCTTTCAGCATTGACTGGAAAAGCTGCAGGGTGTACTACAACTGGTTCAGTTCTCATAAATGGAAAGTCCGTCTCTATTCAGTCATACAAGAAAATTATTGGCTACGTTCCTCAAGATGATATAGTACATGGAAATTTGACAGTGGAGGAGAATCTTTAGTTTAGTGCTCGGTGCAGGTATGTTACAATAGATTTGTTACTATTCTACCTATAGTTTAGTTATTGCTGACTCAATATCTTCCAAGTCGCTGTAATTTCTAAACTTAAAGTTGTCTTCGATTTCAAGTAGAATTGTCAATCTTTGACTTCTCAGAGAGTTTGTTTAGAGTTTTGAGTTTGTCGTCCACATGTTCTGACAAATATGTTTGCAAGTTACCAAAGTAGTTCAATTCTTTCTATGTGCATTTTTCTTCATAAGTTCCCTTCTACCATGAGACTGCTACTTCAGAGGCTATAGAGTCCAGTAATTTGTTGTTTTCAAAAATTAGGACCTGTTTTTATTACTCCTATCAGGAAAAAAGTTAGCCTTGCTTCTTATTTCTATTTGTTACAGTTAGTATTCTAGTTTACCACTACTGGCTTTGCAATTGATTCTCATCTGCTCGTCAATGTTGAATTGTTCTTCCAGATTGGCTGCTGATTTGCCAAAACCAGAAAAAGTTTTAGTTGTTGAAAGAGTCATAGAGTCCCTGGGATTGCAACAGGTGAGAGATTCTCTTGTGGGGACAGTGGAGAAGCGAGGCATCTCTGGGGGCCAGAGGAAGCGAGTAAATGTTGGGCTCGAGATGGTTATAGAACCTTCTTTGTTAATTTTAGATGAACCAACTTCTGGTCTGGATAGCTCTTCTTCTCAGTTATTGCTTAGAGCACTTCGTCGTGAAGCTCTTGAAGGAGTGAATATATGCATGGTGGTTCACCAACCAAGGTAATGTTTGCAATCATACTTTTCTTCTCCTCGGTCTTCCAATCAAAATGCCAATTGTACTATATATTGGGAATATCTTCCAATATAACAACCGAAATACTTGCTCTGGAAACATGAGGCATGGTCATGAATACTTTCCAGCAGTCATACCAAAAGGAATTTTGCTCTTCGTTCCTACGTTGTGGAACAACATTTTGACTCATCTTAAAGCACTTCTTTATTAGTCCTGTTTCTAGAGAGCTAGAAGAAGTAAGGGCATAACACATTTCCTCACAAAGTAATTCTTTAATTGCACATTCATATTTAATATCTTCATTGCTTTTTGTTTGCAAAAGTAATTTTGTAACAGATAATTCTTTGTTAATTGCTGATTGCCCTAATTGATTTATTAGATTAGTTGTCCTGTTCTGTATCTAATTATACACGTGTTAGCCAAAGTTGTATTCTCCTCACACTAAGTGACAGAAAATCTCTTTTTTCAGCTATACTTTGTTCAGGATGTTTGACGATTTGATACTTCTAGCGAAAGGTGGCCTTACAGCGTACCATGGACCAGTATCCAAAGTTGAAGAGTACTTCGCAGGACTTGGGATCAATGTCCCGGATCGTGTTAATCCTCTAGATCACTTCATTGATATTTTAGAGGGAATTTATAAACTCCCGGCAAGTATAGGAGTAACCTATAAAGATCTTCCTCTTAGATGGATGCTTCATAATGGTTACCCAGTACCACCAGACATGCTAGCTTCTTCAGGATCAGCAGCATCTTTGGGTGGGGATAATTCAGCACATGGAGGAAGTTCTGCAGCGGCTGGTCCTGATATATCTTTTGCAAGAGAGCTGTGGTCGGATGTCAAATCTAATGTTGAACAGAAGAAGGACCATATACAGCACAAACTTTTGGCCTCAGCGGACTTATCGAATCGAAAAACACCTGGTGTGCTCCTCCAATATAGGTATTTCCTTGGAAGGTATGACTAGCTCCCTTTATTTCTAATATTGTGGAGTACTCTTTTTATTTGTTTGTTAAGATATGCTAGCAAGTCACTTATTTTGTTCTTCAATTCATGTGTTTGAATATTTTGAATTTGTCCAATGTGCTTTCCCATAGTTAGGCTATATATATATTTATATAGTCGCTAAGACAATCAGTTTTATGAATATTATGTGAGGTATTTAGTCACAGTTTATGAGGAAAATATGTGCGCAGTATGCTTTTTGCTTTATGAATATTTTAATTTTGTCTGTGATATTTGATGAATGACATCTACTAACAATTTGATTCTGCATCAGGCTTGGCAAGCAGCGACTACGAGAAGCGAAGATACAGGCAGTTGATTTTCTTATACTATTACTTGCTGGGATCTGTTTAGGAACACTTGCTAAAGTGAGTGATGAAAGCTTCGGAGCACAGGGTTACCTTTATACAGTCATTGTAGTTTGTAAGTTAAAACTTTAAGACGGCAGATATATGTACACTTGTCTTATTTTACTTCAGCATGTATAATTGGTCAAATGACATTTAACTTTGAAGTTTAAGACAGGTAAGCTTTTATTTCCAAAATTTTGAGAGGGAAATGTTAAAGAGGAACTTTACAAGCTTTAGAACGGTGCATCAAATTTTGAGTTCTGCTTGAGAAATTTGCAAAACACAGATCATGATTTCTCTTAGCAGTTTATCTCTAACTCATCACTAATAACTCCATTTTTTTTTCATTCTAAAAATTTGAAACAGTTTTTGCAAATATAATATATGCTGCTCTTGGAGATTAGCATACTGTGTAAATTATCATATCAAGCTGGAAACTTCTTTTCTGGTTGAGTAAAGTAGTTCTTTGCTATTATTTGAACTTCATTACTAGTCACATGACTCCCATCATTATCACTAACAGAGAGAAAGCATCCTGAATCTCAGAAAAGGTAAAATATGACAGAAACTGAGATAGTGTAATAGTAGAACTGCAAAAGTTAGAGAAGAAAAGCAGAAGCATCCAAGCAGTGAGCAAATATAGCATCTTCTTCACACTATAATGATTTTAAAGTCGGATATTAAGATTAAGAACTTGGATTAATGATTAATCACTTCCAACCGAGAGGTTGTGAGTTCGAGTCTCCCCAAAAGCAAGGTGGGAAGTTCTTGAAGGGAAGGATGTCGGGGGTCTATTTGGAAACAGCCTCTCTACCCCAGGGTAGGGGTAAGGTCTGCGTACATACTACCCTCCCCAGACCCTACTAAGTGGGATTATACTGGGTTGTTGTTGTTGTTTCTCTGGAAGTATGTCTTGTCTACACGGTAGAAAACCATGAAACTTTTCAAAATAATTGTATGTTAGTTTGTTTTGTTTGATGTTTCCCCATTCTTTATGAAAAGTTTTTAACTAGCAATCCTGAAATTAGCCTTTTTGATTTGTGCTAAAACGTTGCTGGGATCTAATTAACATAATGTTTATTCCTGACTTCCAGCTCTCCTTGGCAAGATTGCAGCATTGAGGTCATTTGCTCTAGAAAAAGTATACTACTGGAGAGAGAGTGCATCCGGCATGAGCAGCTTGGCTTACTTTATGGCCAAGGATACACTTGACCATTTCAATACAATTGTAAAGCCTGCAGTTTATCTATCAATGTTCTATTTCTTCAATAATCCAAGATCCACTATTTGGGATAATTACCTTGTCTTGCTTTGTCTCGTATACTGCGTTATGGGAATAGCTTATGCTTTGGCTATCTACTTTGAACCTGGTCCTGCCCAACTGGTGGGTGTTTTGAACTTTAATAGTGATATAATATGTGAACTCTTTACTGTGATTCTATACTTACAAACTAATTTTGTCTGTCAGTGGTCAGTGTTGTTACCAGTCGTTTTGACACTCATTGCAAACCAAGATGGTGACCCACTTATGGCAGAAATAGGAAATTTTTGCTTTGCTAAATGGGCTTTAGAGGCATTTTTGCTTGCAACAGCTAGAAGGTCCGGTGCATCCTATCTCTCTTTGTATCTAATAATATGTCAAGGAATGGTTTATTTCTTTAATGCTTTAAAACTATCGTTCCCCGGCATCATCAATTCCTGCTAGGTTTACAGTTAGCTTGTGATTAACCATCAGGCATTCAGAATCAATTATATCTGATTGGCACTAAATATGTTTCTTCAACTCACTCAAGTGTAAAGTTCATATTCTTGTTTTATTCTGCTTCCAGGTACTCTGGTGTATGGCTGATCTCAAGATGTGGTTTACTAAAGGCAAGGAACTATGATCTTGGTCACTGGTATCCTTGCTTGCTATACCTCATCCTCGTCGGCTTTCTCAGCCGTTGTATAGCATTCTTTTGTTTGGTGACTTTCCAGAAAAAATAAGTCTTTTTGCTCTCTTGGTTCATTGCTTGGCAATCTAGCATAAACATATGGAAAAATCCATGTTTTGTGGACTCACTAACAAAATGCCACAATGTAAAGGAACCTTGTATACGGCTACCCTCTTGCCACAATGTAAGTGCAGTAAAAATGGTATGTGGCAACTGAAGTCAACAATTTTGGCAGAAATGTAAAATGTACATATTAGTTTCTCTGGAAGTGTTACCTTACTTCCTGAATCTTGTAATTAGCTATGACCCTTCAACATAAATGGCAGATGTCGTCTTTAAAATATATACTGCTGGTAATGGCAGCTATTTCTGGAGCTAACAGGACATCAATTCCAATCTTTCGCATCTCCTTAGGTACAATTAAATGCATCTGAATAATAAAAAAGAAAATGGGGGTGCGAGTTGAATTGAAGAAATAAATGGAAGTTATTATACTTGAATGTCTGGTTTCATTAAAAAGAAAGGGACAAGTGTAAAATCTGCATGTCTGATATATATATATATATACCTGTGTACTGTAGGTGTAGGAATGTAAATTCAATTTTCTTACAATCATATTTCCATACCTGAAAAGTCATTCAACTTGTATTCCTTTAGCACGATTTCTTATTGTATTGCCGTACTTATATGTCTACGTTTTAAATAGTCAAATAAATTCCGAAAACCTCCTTTCACTTTATTATTACCGACATGACATGGTCCAAGGAATATTGTGATATACTACGTTATGCCACTTGTAGGGTTTGGGAAGTTCTTGTTTGGAGTTGATCGATTTCCAAATTTCTTAGTTGAACTACTATATATCATTAGGCCATATCTGAAAATAGTGCATCCACACTGCCACAACAATGTGAACATACGTTTTGACTCATTTACTGCTTAGTTTCTTTCGGAGGAGATTGTTCTTTTCAAAATAACTGAGTTAATTTTATTTATGGTCATTGAATGACCAAAAAGTCACTTTTTTTACATAAAAATTATTTAATTTTGTGTTCATTACTCAAAATTACTATTCCTTTTTTTTTTGTTGCACAAAAATAATTTTACTTTACTCCACTTATTACAAAAGTCATATTTGCTAGATTTAATAATATTTTTACTTGAAAAGTGTATGGTTCCCTTGATATTATATAAATCTTCATATTTATATAATACCTTCTATATTATATACTATATAATATATTCTTACCTAGGTATTTTATTTATAACTAAAATGACTTATTATTATTATTATGATATATTCGTACATTAAATTTTTCCTTAATTGATTTTATTTTTAATTTTTACCTATATTTTATAAAATCTTGTCAAAGTAAAATATTTTCTTTATTTTGTAGCACAAAAATTATTTTACTATGGTCTTGTTATCACGATAATCACTTTGACAAGATTTTATAAAACTTTTACTTGGAAAAACTATTATTTCTTTGACATTATAAATCCTCCAATTTATGTAATACATTCTAGATTATATAATTTATGATATATTTTTACCAAGGAATTTTACTTATAACTAAAATAATTCTATGTTATTTTATTTATTCCATGATACTTAATTTGTATAATCATATTTGAGCATGAACATATTTTCAAATATGAAAACGACTAAAAATATTTATTTGAAATAACAAAAACAAATTTGTTTAACAAATTATAGTTTTTTATATTCAGTAAAACTTTAATTATCTGTTGATATTATTTATTTGAAACTATTAATCTGATGTGTGAGTTTAATAAATGTTAGTATTTTATTTATTGGATTACGAATATGGCTTGATTGATAAATCTATGAGCTTTGACTTTATTATTCTTATTAAAAATATTTCATTAGAAGTGGTTTAGAACGTTGACGTGAGATTTGTTCATAATAAAGTTACTAACAAATTTAATAACGCTATCATATATTTTGAAAATTGAGGTTAATGAAAAATTAAATGTACGAATATATTATAAAAATAATAAATAAAATAATATTAAGTTATTTTAGTTATAAATAAAATACCTAGGTAAAAATATATTATATAGTGTATAATATAAAAGGTATTGCATAAATATGAAGATTTATATAATACCAAGGGCATAATAGACTTTTAAGTAAAAATATTATAAAATATAGCAAATGTGATTTTTGTGATAACTAGAGCAAAGTAAAATAATTTTTGTATAGCAAAAAAAGGAATAGTGACTTCTGAGTAATGAGCACGAAGTTAAATAATTTTTATGTAATAAAGAAAAAGAAAAGTAATATTAGGTAACAAAAACAAAAATACAATGACCATGAATAAAATTAACTCCAAAATAATAGAGCTTTTCTCATTAGAAGAGTGTATTAGATGGGGGTAAAATTAAAGGGAGTGGTAGGGGAGAAATGGAACACCACACATGAAATGGATTCTATATCTAATGGCATGAAGTGTAAACAAAGAAGAACCAAAACCTGTTTCCCATTGCCATGGCATGAAATTAGTTGATTTATGATAACATTTTATATTGTCTTATAGGTCTTGCATAATTGAGTACACCATCTCGACAACTATATCTAACCTCTTTTCTCATTCATTCTCCCTGTCATTTAGGATGTTAAAAGAATCATAAAAGGATGGTTGAATCTTCAAAAAATAATATTCTTTTAAAAAAATTAAGACACTAACATTCAACATATTTTGACTTTCTTTTTATTGGGCGAAGTGCCGAAATTTATATATAGGATGCGGAGTAACAAACAATTTACTTTATAACATTGAGTATTTCTTGATTAAAAACATGACCCATCTTAGTGAAACAAATACAGTCAACTCTGTAACAGCCTCCGTTATTTTTATATATTTTTTATTTTATAGTGAATGATTGTTATACACTTATAAAAATATTTGACGCTTAAATATTTTTTGATTGTTATAGATAAAGATTATTCAAAAATTAATTATTTTTCCTTTTTCAATATTACTTAAGAAAATTATTTGAATTTAAAATTTTCACTAGTTAAATATTAAAGAAAGCTAATACATTATTTTTAGATTCATAACTAACCGTATAAAGACTAAATTTTTAAAAGAGATAATTTAAAGCTGCCTAGAAAAATAAATTCTTTCATAAATGATGAAAGAACTTTGTAATTGTAGCTTGTTTCGTAAATTTATTTTCTTACTAGCGATATAAGACTTGAATTGACGAAGATTTATGTCCAAATTTTTAATGAAACGATATCCAATAGCTTTCCCTTGAAGACAATCTATAAGAGCTTAACAGTTAAATTTCTATATAAATATTTTTTGAAATTTGTCTAATGCTTTAAAAAAAGTGGATGATTGTGTTCGAGCAGGAGTTACCTTATTTCCTTCCATGTGTGAAGACCTAGGGTTTTATTATGACTTCAATTCACCCGAATTTCGTTGGACCACATACAAGAGCTTCTACAAATCACGATTGTCGCTCCAATACCATGTTAAGTTGAGCTAGACAGAGTTAAGATTTGCTCGTCAATGGAGGTTCTATGTTGTGCCATGCAAGGCAATGCACATTGCATTAGAAGCTGAGAACATTCGAGAGAAAGAGGAGAAGTAAGAAGAAGTAATTTTCATTACAATTCTGATACAAGTGGAACTTGTTATATAGAAGAAGGCGCAATAAATGAATTCAAACCTTTGTTATGATCTATTTTCTGAATAAATTGGGACCGGCACTCGATTGCTAAACATGATCGAGCAAACCATCTCTGTTTATCAAATCTATTATAACTCCAAACTCTATATGTAACAAGGGGATACTCTAGCCAAACATTTTTGATTAGTTTAAATATTCAAATAAATCAACTCCAAGACTTTATTCGTAGTAACTACTGAGTTACTGCTAAGTTATGATCGAAAATATTTGAATCTTAACCCCAAAGACTATGGGTATGAAGCCTATACTAATAAATTGATGCGCTGCTCAGGACATTAGCTTTCCTGGCCAGTTCTCTAAATAAATAAAGAAATAACTAAATAAAGATGATCCTAAGGAATACTTCACAAACAAAAACGGAGCTCACCAATAGCACTGGATGAGAAGAAAGTCCTAACCAGTAGCCTGCTCGCTTGTAAAAGCGGTTCCTACATTGTACTGTAGACCAACATAGGTTCCCAAAAGAGAATGTCAGTACTATCCATTATACTTGGTGAGTCTCAACAACCGGAGGCGAAACTTTAATAACATGCACATTACGAACAAAGGTTCTAAATGCATGTAAAACATAAAACTTATAAGAATAATTCTAAATGCATGTAAAATATAAAACTTATAAGAATAATCCTAAATAATTGCATAATAGCATTTTATGAATATTCTGAAAGAAATTCTTTTCTTTTCTTTCTTATATAAAAAATACTTCACTTTATACTTTGGGAGTTCCAACTGTCCTGACTTAATTCTGTCTCAGTCACCGTGTGATCAGCATGGGTTCGATCCCAACCTGATCGAATAGGCCCAATCCACTCGCGGCCACTCGCTTCATAGTTCTCAATGTCGTGTATCATACCTTAGCGTGGTTAAGTAAATTCTCATCAACGAGACCCTCGGCTCGTGTGCTCCTCACTTTGGCACAAAAAGTTTCAAAAAGTCAACGCTTTGGTCAGGACCCTCGGCGTGGACGATGACCCCTTCTCAGAATAAAGGATACTCCCAAAATTTTTTTCTTTCTAAAACTTTTTCTTTTGACTTTTCAAGTCTAAATCTTTTATTTATAGAACATCATGTACATGCTCATGCTAGTATCCTTAAATATATAGTATGACATAAGAATGAAATAAACATGTAAAATTATTTCTAAAGAATTTTGCTTCTTCATAAATTTTTTACATGAAAATAACATATAAGAATAACATAAAAATCAGAAAATTTATATACATATATCATAATAAATAATCTAAACTTTTGCTAGAACAATTCTAAGTTAATAGGTACTCACTCGCTGCAATTAAGTAAATATAAACTCTTTTAAGCAATTCATCACACACCTTGTATGCATGTTTTTGTGAGTTAAACCACTTTAGTAAATGGTTATATCAACTCACTTTAATACTCATTGAGCCAATACATAGACCCCTGACCAATTTATACCCGTCAAATTATTGAGTCAACAACCAGTGTATTTAATTAATTTTAAAGTTTCCCACCTAAACATGGTATTTCTTGTTGATACAGAAAAAGAAGGGAAATTAACTATTCAATTCTTACCTATTACGATTGTAGGATAATTAAGAATAAGAAATTTTATATACCTGAATTCAAGAATTAGTAATTTATAAAAAATCTAAAAAATTTTCTGCCTACGTGCCTTGCTTTCGCTGCTAAACGGAACAATGATTTGTTTCTTTTTTTCGTAGAAGAATTCTATTTTCTTCGTATAAGAGTCCTCAACCTTAAGGCTTCTTAAATCTTGACTTGATTAAGGCTTTTTAGGCCTTTTATCTTATGCCTTTTGAAAAGTCAGATACGTTTTTTTTGTTTTTGTTTGTATAAGACTTTAAGTCTCTCTTTACAACAATCACTTTATGGGCTTTAGGTTAATTTTTTTCTAACTTAATTAATAATTAATGATATCAATTTTTAAAAATTAATAATATTAAAATTATTAATATTTTTCTAGTTGTATATTCAATTATTTAATTGTGTGTAGATATTGCAATAATAATAATAATTATAATAATAATTTAATTCTATAATTAATGTGTCTCGAAACTTTTATAACTTTGAGGAGTAATCTTCCCTCCTTAAAAACATCCGTCTTCGAATGTTGCTAAGGCCTTAGTCTTAAGCTAACAATCATTCCTTAGGTCCTTGAACCTCTTAAATTTTCATAGCACTACTCACTCTTCCAAGGGACTCAAAACTTTGGCTAACTTCCTAAAATTTTTAAAAATTTCGGCAAAGTTATTGAACTATCCAAAAAAAATATCCCGGTCATAAATACCACAATTACACCAACAACAACCAAATATACCATAACATGCCATTAATAGGCACCATACACATCTCTTAAATTAGTTACTCACATTCCGGCAAGGAGGTACCACAATAACTAATAAGAATCTAATGCACAATACTGTAGCAAAAGTAAACCACTTTAACGAGTTAAATGCACTATGGCATGGCACTAAATTATTTATAACTAAATATACTCTAACAAAACTAAATTACTTCAACAATTAAGTATAATCTAGCAGACACAAACACATGCTAACTTGCATTTAATAAATAAAAATAAAATATAAATGTCAAACCAAACTTAGGTTCACATACCTTTTTTCTCAAATGGATATTCTCTCTCATATCTTCCTCAACCACCCAGGTGTCCTCTTTTGAATCATGATTACTCCAGAAAAGTTTTACCGATGCTAAATCTTCTGTTCTCAACTTTCTTACTTGCCTATCGAGAATTTCTATATGTACCTCTTCATAAGCCAAGCCTTCTTTAGTTTCTATGGTATCGGCAGGTGCTATATGTGATTTATCATGAGTGTAATTTCTAAGCATAGACACATGAAAGACAGGATGAACAGAGGACAACTCAACAACGCTAGCTCATAAGCCATGTTTTTCTTCTTTTTTGGAATTTCATAAGGTCCGATGAATCCAAGGTAAGTTTTCGTTTCTTACCAAACCTCATAACTCCTTTCATTGGTGAAGCTTTCAAAACACCTTATAACCAACCATGAACTCTAACTCACGATGCCTCTTGTCTGAATAAGCTTTTTACGACTCTGGGCGGCTTTCAGTCTTTCCCTGATTAGATGAACATTCTCTAAGGCCTCACAAATAAACTCTGGACCAATCAACGACACCTCTGCTTGTTCAAACCAACCCACTGGAGACCTATATCTTTGCCCATTCAACGCATTATAAAGAGCCATACCGATGCTAGCCTGATAGCTATTATTGTCTAAATTCAATAAGTGGCAAGTGATCATCCCAATTACCTTCAAATCTATAACACATGCACACAACATATCTTCGAGTGTCTGAATGATTCTTTCTGCCTGGCCATCGGTTTTTGGATGGAAACGTGTGCTCAAATTGACCTTGGTACCTAATATTTTCTAAAGCGCTAGCCAGAAATGCGTCGTGAACTGAGGGCCTCTGTCAGATATGATTGAAACTAGAGTACTATGCAATCAGATTATTTCTTTGATATATAACTGCGCATACTGCTCTGCTGAATCTATCGTCTTTACTGGTAGGAAATGCGTAGACTTTTTCAGTCGGTCTACAATAAACCAAATTGAAACACTCTTATGGTACTTGCGAGGTAGACCTACTACTAAATCCATATTAATCATCTCTCACTTTCACTGTGGTATCTCTATATCTTGAGCTAGGTCACCAGGCCTCTGATGCTCAGCTTTGACTTGCTAGCATCTTCATGCCTTTCCACCAATACAAATCTTTTAAATCTGGATACATTTTGATAGCACCTGGGTGGATAGAGTACCTCGAACTATGAGCTTCCTCCGTTATGGCCTTCCTAAGACCATCTATATAAGGCACACATAGCCGATCATTCAACTTCAAAACTCTGTAACTTCCTAGAGTGAAAGCAGTGATTTCTTTGTTTCTGACTCCTTCTTTTAACTTTACTAAGTACAGATCTTCATCTTGCTTAGCCGTTGCGCTAAGGCATAAACAGTTATGCCTCCTTCTTTGGTCTTATTCAATCTAATTCCATTATTTGCTAGTTTTTTAATTTCTCGACCTAAGGATTGCCTTTGTACTGCAAGATGGGTCAAGATACCCATTGATTTCCTACTAAGTGCATTTGCTACCATATTAGCTTTGCCCGAGTGATAAAGGATATTGATGTCATAATCTTTCAATAGCTCAAGCCATATTCTCTGTCTCAAATTTAATTATTTTTGCTTGAAAATGTACTGTAGGCTTTTGTGATATGTAAACACTTCAGAATGCTCACCATAAAGGTAGTTTCGCCATATTTTTAATGCAAACACCACTGATGCAAGCTCCAAGCCGTGTGTGGGGTAGTTCTTTTCGTAATTCTTTAACCTCCTGGAAGCATAAGCAATAACTTTTTCATTTTTCATAAGAACACAACAAGGCCCACTCTGAAGGCATCACAATAAACTGTGAACCCACCCGAACTTATCAGAAAGGTTAATTTAGATGCAGTGCTCAACCTCTTCTTTAACTCTTAAAAACTCCGCTCATAAGCGTCTGACCATTGGAAGTTAACTGCTTTATGAGTCAACTTAGTTAATGGAGCTACAAGTGAGTAAAGCCCCTCTATACACCTTGTATAGTAGCCAGCTAACCCCAAGAAACTCCTGATTTCGATTAACGTTGTCGGCCTAGGCCAGTTCTTGACTGCTTTTATTCCTTCACTAGATACCACGTGACCTAAGAATGCTACTGACTGCAACCAAAAACTCATATTTTAAAAACTTGGCACAAAACTCATTCTCTTTCAAGATCTACAAGGCTATTCTGAGGTGTTCGGCATGCTCATCCTTGCTCTTAAAGTATATCAAAATATCGTCTATAAATATGATAATCAAGGAATGTCTTGAAAACTCTACTTATAAGGTCCATGAATACAGCTGGAGCATTTGTGAACCCGAAGGACATTACTAGAAATTTATAATTCCCGTAGCGAGTTCTAAAGGCTGTTTTAGATATATCCTCTTCACTGATTCTCAACTGATGGTACCTTGATCGGAAGTCTATTTTTGAAAAGTACTTTGCACTATGAAGTTGATCAAATAAATCATCAATTCTTGGCAGTGGGTACTTGTTCTTAATGGCAACTTTATTCAACTGTTGATAGTCGACGCACATTATGAGAGATCCATCTTTCTTCTTGAAAAATAGGACGGGGCACCTCACGGTGAAACACTCGGCCTTATGAAGCCCTTGTCAAGAAGGTCTTTCAATTGCTGTCTTAACTCATTAAGTTCTAATGGAGCCATTCTATAAGGAGGTATAGATATGGGCTGAGTGCCTGGCATGAGATCAATCCCAAAGTCTATGATTCTTTTGGGAGGAAGTACGGGAAGGTTCTGGGAAACCTTCTAGAAATTCTCTAACAATTGGCATAGACTGAAGAGCTGGTGGTTCTGATTCTAGATTAATGATGTGAGCCAAATAGGCGAGATACCCTTTACTGACCATTCGTTGTGACTTAAGGTAAGAAATAAACTTACCTACAAATGATGCTGAACTACCCTTCCACTCTAAGATTTCATCATTTATTAATTGGAACCTGACTATCTTGGCACGGAAAGCTAACATGGCATTAGCAAGAAGACAACCAATCTATACCCATGATCACATTAAAATCCACCATTTCTAACTCTTTGAGGCTTTTGTGTTGCGACCTTGGACCGAAAATATAAAACCTCTATAGAATCTGGTGACTTTCAACTGACTCGCCAACTGGAGTAGATACTAGGAATGATTCACTAAGTTCTTCAGGTTCTAGTCCGTGGTTAATTGCAAAATGTGGAGTCACATATGAAAATGTTCAACCTGTATGCATTATGGCATAAGAATTATGTGAGCAGACTAATAGTATACTTGTAATAACTTCTACAAATGCCTCTACACTCTGACAATCAGTGTAGCAAGCTAATGGGGTTGTCCCCTTCCTTGAGTAACTCGATCGGCACATCTACCTATCCCATGCCCGGTATAATTATGAGAACCACAAGACTGAGGTTGTGCAACTGAAATAGCTGAGTAACTAGAAGGGCGAGTTGATCCCCCCACTAAAATTGCGTCCCAACTTTGGGCAGTTGGCCTTTATATGACTAATGTCTCCGCAGTGACGGAAACCATGAAACCGAGCTTGTACTGACCTGGATGTTGCTGCTTACATATTCCACAAAGACCTTGTTGGTGTAAATGTTGCTCAGTATGACTCTGGCTATGTGAGGATAATGTCCTAAAATTTTGATTCTGGCGAGACTGGTTTCCATAACTATGAGTACGTCTAAAGGAAGACCCACCACCAAACTGATGACTGGACTGAGCAGGTGCTAATGACTCCTTATAAAAGGAATCCCTTCCACCTCCGATGGATGTACCATTAAACCTTTCCATTGTCTGTGCTTTCTTGTTATGCTCTTTTTTCTCTCTCCTTTGTTGTCTGTCTTTTTCTAAGTGCTTGGCGAGGCCCACAATAGAGGAGAAAGCTGTCATTCCTACTGCTGCTGTTGATGTTGTATCCTTAATATGGTAAGCCAAACCGCCAACAAACTTGTGAATCTTTGCTTCTTTCGTCTTAACCATGTATGGAGCATGCTTAGCTAGCCTTATAAATTTCATGTAGTACTGTTGTAACTTTTATTCCCTTACTTAAGTTGTTCTAACTATGCGTTATCCATGAAGGCCTTTTCAAATTCTTCCTAAATAAGCGGACCATCATCTTCATCTCTTTCATTTTCTCACATCTCAAACTAAGCATCAGCCACATCTCTAAGCTGGTAAACAACCAGCTCTATAGGTTCATCATTAAATGCTTTCATCGCTCGGAGGGCTTACTTCACACCCTCTAGCAACAACATCGGATCTTCATCAACTATAAAACCTTGGAACACTGGAGGATTCAACTTCAAAAATTCATTCACTCATGAGGACTCAGAATGTTTTGTCTATTTGATTGAGGTGGAATCTCATCTTTTATCTCGTTCTGGTTGGCCATGATGGCTATAAACATTTCCATAGCAATTTTGCTGCATTAAACATTTGACCCACCTTTGGGGATATAGTTGTCTGAGCTGGAGCTGCTGTTGGGGGCAGCATTGGATCTTGAGGTACTAGCTCATCATTATCCACCTCTTGTTCACGTTCAATTCGGGGTACTTGGACCCCTTTTATGGATCTACCCTTCATTTTCTAAGTTAAAGCCTTCTTAGTTCTGCCGTGAGCCACAATAGTAACAATAGTTTCTTGAGCAGCATCTTAAGTGTCGGTGTTAGAGTTGCGAGTACGAGTCATTTCTGCGAGATTTAGATAAACGAATACATTAGATAATTTCTTTGAGGTAGGCTTTACTGCACAGATCTAAAGTTTGGAAAAAATGAGATTTATCCTAAATGCTTATAGCTTCATGTTATAAGTATGACACGCTTCATACCCATAAGAAAGACTTTACTAACACGACTTCATAGACCCCTAGGACTCCATAAACATGAGGCTCTGATACCAAATTTGTCACAACCCATTTTCTGAATAAGTTGGGACCGGTACTCGATCATTAAATATGATCGAGCAAACCATCTATGTTTACCAAATATATTATAACTCCGAACTTTATATTCAACAAGGAAATACTCTAACCAAACACTTTTGATTAATAATAAATCGACTCCAAAATTTTATTCATAATAACTGCTGAATTACTGCTAAGTTATTATAAAAAACATATGAATCTTAACCCAACGACTATGTCTATGAAACCTCTACTGATAAAGTGACGCACTGCTCAGGACATGAGCTTTCCTGGCCAGTTCTCTAAGTAAACAAACAAATAACTAAATAAAGATGACTTTGAGAAATACTCCACGAACAAAAGCGGAGCCCACCAATAACTAGAAGAGAAGGAAGTCCTAACCAGTATCTTGCTCGCCTGCAAAACTGGTTCCTATATTGTATCGCAGACCAATGTAGGTTCCTAAAAAAGAATGCCAGTACCATCTACTATACTCAGTGAGTCTCAATAACATGGGGTGAAACTTTAATAACATATACATTACGAGAAAATGTTCTAAATGCATGTAAAACATAAAGCTTATAAGAATAATTTTAAATAATTGCATAATAGCAGTTTACGAATATTTTAAAAGAAATTCTTTTCTTTTTCATTCTTATGAAAAAAATACTTCACTTTATACTATGGTAGTTCCAACTTTCCTGACTTAATTCTGCCTCAGTCACCATATGATCGGCAAAGGTTCGATCCCAACCTGATCGAATAGGACTAATCCACGAGGTGCAGCTCGCTTTATGATTCTCATTGCTTATGTATCATACCTTAGCATGACTAAGTAAATTCTCAGCAACCAGACCCTCGCCTTGTGTGTTCCCCCTTTTGGCACAAGTAGTTTCAAGAAGTCAATGCCTTGGTCAGGACCCTCGGCCTAGACGATGACCTCTTCTCAGAATAAAGGATACTCCCAAAATTTTTTTCTTTCTAAAACTTCTTCTTGTGAGTTCTCAAGTCTAAATATTTTCTTTATAGAACATCATGCACATGGTCATACTAGTATCCTTAAATGTAAAGCATGGCATAAAAGTAAAATAAACATGTAAAATTGTTTCTAAGGATTCTTGCTTTTTCATAAATTTTTAACATGAAAATAGCATATAAGAATAACATAAAAATCTGAAAATTTATATACATATATCATAATAAATAATCTAAACTTTTGCTAGAACAATTCTAAGTTAATAGGTACTCACTTGCTCCAATTAAGTAAATATAAACTCTTTTAAGCAATTCATCACACAACTTGTATGCATGCTTTTGTGAGTTAAACCACTTTAGTAAATTGTTATGTCAACTCACCTTAATACTCTTTGAGCCAATACGTAGACCTCCGACCAATTTATACCCGTCAAATAATTGGTTCTATAACAACCGTGCATTTTGGTTACTTTTAAAATTTTACAGCTAAACATAGAATTTATTATTGATACAGAGAAAGAAAGGAATTAACTATTTTATTCTTAGCTATTACTATTATAGGGTAATTGAAAATAGGAAATTTTATATATTTGAGTTCAAGAATTAATGATTTGTAAGGAACCCTAGAACTTTTTTTTATTGCCTGCGTACCTTACGTTCGCTGCTAAACGACGTTTTGTTTCTTTTTCCCATATAAAAATTACGTAAATGAATAGAAGTTTAAATATTCTAGTTTTTCCGTATAAGAGTTCTCAGCCTTCAAGCTTTTTAAATCTTGACTTGATTAAGGCCTTTTAGGCCTTTTGTCTTATGCCTTTTGAAAAGGCAATTATGTTTTTTTTTCCAATTATTTAAGCGTGCGAGTATAGATATAATAATAATAATAATAAAAAAAAAAAAATTTAATTCTATAATTAGTGTCTCTCGAAACTTTTATAACTTTAAGGTATGTGACAACCTTCTTCTTTTAGCTCACTCTAATTTACACTAATTACAAATTAACCCCTAAGCCATTTACTGAGTTTTTCCTCTAGCTATGTTGATATCAGTGGCTTGATCAAAGATACTAAATCCTCTTCTAACGCAATCCTTTTTGGAAGGTGGATAGCATACTAATATCCTATTTGGCAAAATTTTTAAAATTTAACTTATTTTGAATAATATTTTTTTCTAAATATATTTTTTCAAAAAGTGCTTTCGGTAGAAGTAATTTGTATTTGACTATTTAATTTAAAAATATTTTTAAATAGTAACTAATTTTGGCCAAACATTTGAAAAGTGCTTCAAACCATAATTTTTTCAAAAATATTGATCAAAAGTGCTATTGAAGATACTTTTGGCAAAAAAAGTCATGTTTATATGTTATAATCATTGTTTCAAGAAGTATATTGCTGATAAAATCAATTCAGAAAGACCTCCTTTCATTTTATTATTACCGTCTCTGGCCACTCCTGGGGTTTGGGAAGTTCATTTTTGGAGTTAATTGTTTTCTTTTTAGACTAGGTGAGTTTCTTTGTCAGTAATTCTTGTACTGCAATGATATCTGTAAAAGTTCATTCAGACTGCCACAACAATTTGAAGATAGCTAGGTTTTGACTCATTACCACCTGGTTCAATCTTATTTTCTTTTGTAAGAGGTTGTGCTACGGAAATGACCATCGCTTTTTCTTCTCTTGTTTACAGTTCATTTTTTATTTACTCATTAGGAGACATTATTAGATGGGGGTAATAATATCAGAGGGAAATGAAACACAACATGAAATGGTATTAATTGTAGTACTAAATTCATTTGGCAAAGTCATAAAGGAGTGTCATACAAATTACGTCTGTCACGTAATAATGGTATTAATTATAATACTAATTTGCATGCATGGGATCATTGAAACTCGAAAAAGAAAGAAGGATGGGTACGTATACCCACTGTCCACTTAATACTGTTCTTTTCTTTGGTCAAAAAAGTAAACAACAAGAACCCAGACAGTTTCCACTGCCATTACATGGAATATGAGACATTTTATTTTGTTCCAAATCCACGTAATTTGTATGAAGCCCTTTTATACAACAACAACAATAACTACCCAGTATATTCCCATCAGGTGGGATTTAAGGTATAAAGCCTCTTTATGACTTTGCCAAATGGATTTTGGTCCCACTTCATGCAAAAATTAGCCAACTCCCAGCTCTGCTATTACTCTCTCCCTTTTCTAATTTCTCCAACTCCCTTAACTCAATGTTTTCATTTACCAGAATTAACTGTGTCTGATTCGTTCTTTTAGTTCTTCTCTCAAGCAATTGATCATTTTTCAAAGGCACACAAAACTTAAACACACAAAATACTTTTGAGAAGAAGAAAAAGAAAGAAAGACGGAATCGGAAAGGAAAGAACACCATTATCGTTGACAAATAGTCATTAAGTTTTGGCATTGTCCATGAAAGCTAACAATAAAATGCAAACACAACCTCTATATATAATCTCTATTTTTTTCCCTTTGAAGTTCTTCTCTTTTGGTTCCACTTTCTCTATCCTCTTTTTTCTCTTCTCTTTCTCGCTTCTTTTTGTATGAATATGGTGAAAAGTCATAAAACGATACCTGTGAAAAAACTTCAAATAAGATTGGCAGAGTATCTGCTGAGCTATATTTCGTTTTAGTATTGATTTTAGTTTTATGAAGAGTTAGAGTACAAATCAGATTTTTCTCAAGCAAACATCTTCTTCAAAAATAATGTGGAGATCACAGTCAAGTCGCATACCCATTACATCAAAGGCGGATCTAGGATTTAAATTTTACGGGTTCAACCTTTAAGATATTTAGTATTCAACCCATAGTACTTTTTGTGTGGGTCCAAACTTGACCAATGACGACCAATGATGGGTACGACAAATGACGGGTTTCTTCCGACTCGACGTCCTATGAGAGACGACCTAAAGGCGGACGAAAGACTATATGATTCTTGCAATGACGTAAGCCTATTAGGGGACATTAAAATATTCCTTTGAATATTCCTTGTACTTTATCTTTTACTGTTTAAGAGGTTTTGATTCCTTGTATATAAAGGGGGTAATAACCTTATAATAGGGGAAGGATCTGAAAAAGAATATCATATTTACGAACGAGAAGTCTTCATTTTCATCTATCTTTCACTCTAGAGATCATTACACTTAGCTAAGATATACCCCTTCATCTTAGATTGATTTGTTCGAAAGGGTTTCGATAACTTTTGAGTCAAACAATTTGGCACCGTCTCTGGGGATTTCTATAGCTGAAATCGTAGTTTTCATCTGGATTCTCGAGAGAAATAATCCCTTTTCTTCAAATTTATAAAAACCGACTATGGCAGGAAAGGGAGAAGCGAGGCTTAAGGCAATAATGGATGTCACAAACAACCTTATGAGTTTCCTTAACAAAGCCAGTGGAGAAGACAACGAAAAATATAACACTAAGTGCCACACCTGAGGGAGAGATTCCATCTCCCCCACACGGGGACCTAACACTCCTGCACAAAAAGGAAACCTCAACATCCGCAGCAGGAGGAATGTCACCGGCTGTCAAAAGGCTACTAGAAGAATGATTGACAAGTACCTTGAGAAACATGCTCGAGAAACCAATTCAGCGAGATAGCGAAGATATGTCACCCGCAGAAGTTGTAGCAGCCACAGATGAGCCAAACACTATACGAACAGGTAAAGTCCGTACCGTTGCCGATACAGGCAAAGATACACTCACGACCATCCTAAAAAAATGGAGGAGATGGAAAATAAGAACAAAACGAACTGCGACCAGCTGAAGGAACATCAGGCAAGGGTCGATAAAATACCAGGCGTTCTGAAGTTGCTACCAAAATGCGATGTGGGCTGGTTTGTCGAACAACCGTATAGCGAAAGAGCAGCTCCGCATTCTATTCCAAAAACCTTTGAAAATGCCGCCATAGCCGCCATATATGAAAATGGTACCACAGAACCATAAGACCACTTGATCCATTTCGTTACCACTTGTAAAAGGTAATGATTTAACCAAGGAACAGGTGCCATTTGTACTGTTGAAAAAGTTCGGCAAAACTCTGACAGGGGGAGCTTTGACATGGTTTTCCCAACTATTGTCGCGGTCAATAGCAACGTTTGAAGAAATGGCAGATAAGTTTGTCTCTACTCACGCGGGAGCGAATAAGGCATAGGCCCTGGTTAATGATATCTTCGCTATTAAGCAAACGACAAGCGAGGGACTCCGAAAATTTTTAGCTCGATTAAACAGGGTAAGAATGAGCCTACCGAACGTGTCAGATGGAATGGCAGTATCAGCCTTTCAAAATGGGCTAAACAGAAGCGGGTCGAAGGCAATTAAAAAGCTACTAAGCATAATCATGAAATATCCCCTACCACGTGGGAAGAAATCCATAATGCCTATTGTGCCGAAGTAAGGGCAGACGAGGATGACGTGAATGGTCTGCTTTAGCGGTTAACGTCATTCCAGATCGAGGCAAGGAGAGATCTTCGCAACGACATCGAAGGGATCAACCACCGCGTTTCAATTGGGAAAGGGACCAACCCTGTATACGAACCTCCAATCCACCTCCTCCACGATATGCATACATCGTACCTCGACATGTCGCCCCTCCCCGAAGAGAAAGAGGCATGTCCCCACTATTATCTGCTCATAACTTTTGTGTTTCTCCTTCAGAAATAGTGTATGCATTGGAAAAGCTCGGCATGAAGGTGCAATGGCCACACAAGATGAAGTCCGATCCGAGCACTAGGAGGTTGAACGTTCTATGTGAATTCTACCAGGAAAGATGACACAAAACCAAAGATTGTATAGGTCTATGACAAGAAGTTGTAAGAATGTTAAACCATGGGTACCTAAAAGAACTGTTGAACGACCGAAGAAGGTCCACTTTTGCTCGTGGACGTGATCAACCCCAGGGACCTCCAAAACCATCATCACCAACCTGTACCATACAAATAATTATTAGCAGCGGTGATGAAACGGTAATGAATAATGTAAAATTCACCTCCACGATGGTACAATAACCAGGAAGAAAGTATCATCTTCGATAAGTCAGATGCCGATGGTTTATCTTTCCCTCACTATGACGCTTTGGTTTTAACTTTATGCATTTCAAATATTAATGTAAAAAGAATAATGGTGGATGATGGAAGCGGCACGTGCATTGTTCACCCACGAGTTCTCATGCAGATGAGGATCGAGGATAAAATAATACCACGATGCATAACACTGATAGGTTTTAATAATGCAGTAGAGCAAACCTCATTTCCCACCCCATGGAGGATATTCAGCATTCGAGGTGAGCCACGCATACCGCCCAAGAATGCTGTTAGATAGCCCAAGACTGCACCCACGCCAAACAACTAAAAGGGGAAAGTGCAGACGCATAGCAATCAGCCGTGTCGGCAGCCAAACCCGACACGCATGCAGAAACAATCAAAGACCTAGATATCATAGAAGCTTGCAAAGCAACTATAGGAGATCTTGATCCCGTTCAACTGGACCATATTGATAACACGAGAAAGGCCTATGTCAGACACAACCTCTCAGAACCAGGTAAGTATCGTGAATTCTTCACTAACAATGCCGATTTGTTTGACTTTTCCCACTCAGATATGCCAGGGATCCTAAGAGATACCGCCACGCACAGGCTGAATGTTGACCCTGTCTACCCTCCGGTAAGGCAAATGAGGAGAAAATTCAATGATGCCATCAATGAGGCGGTAAGCGAAGAGGTTGATAAATTACTCGCCAACAGTTCCATCAGGGAATCAAAATATCCCCAATGGGTCACCAATGTGGCCATGGTAAAAAAGAAGAACAGGAAATGGCGGATGTGCGATGACTTCACCGACCTAAACAAAGCATGCCCAAAATATTCCTTCTCGCTACTGTACATCGATCAACTCTTCGATGCAACGGTAGGACATGAATTATTAAGCTTCCTGGACGCATATTCTAGCTACAACCAAATCCTAATGGCCGAAGAAGGTCAAGAAAATACCACTTCATCACTCACCGAGGCATGTACTGCTATAAAGTAATTTTGTTCGGACTCAATAATGTAGGAGCGACATATCAAAGGTTAGTCACCAAGATGTTCAAAGAATAACTAAGTAAGACCATGGAGGTTTACATCGACGATATGCTGGTGAAATTGATAAAGAAATAGGATCACATTGGCCATCTGAAGGAGGCCTTCGACATATTGAGGCAATACGGGATGAAACTGAATCCTAAAAAATGTGCCCTTGACGTAACTTCAGGAAAGTTCATGGTTTTCCTAGTATCACAAAGGGCTATCGAGGTTAACTCGGACCAGATTAAAGACATCGAAGGGATACCAGAGGTACTGACTAGCAAAAAGTAACTGTAGAAACTAACAGGGCGAATAGCCGCCATGTCAAGATTCATCTCATGATCGTCAAATAGATTCCACAAGTTCTTCAATGCGCTAAAGAAAGACCACAGATTGCAATGGAACGCAGAATGCGATGACGTATTGAGGAAACTAAAAATGTACCTATATTCGCCACCCCTAATAGTCTAGGTAGACCCAAGTGAATGTTTGCTTGTATATCTAGCTGTCTCCGAAGTCGCCGTAAGCGTCGTCTTGGTCTGAGAAAATGAAGGTACGCAATCTCCAATTTACTATATCACTAATATGAGCATATGATTTTTTACCCTGATGAAACGGCTCCCACAAGAATCTCAAAGTTTAGGATTTTCTTTAAAATATTTTTTTAGGAATTTTTAATTTTTAAATTTGATTGCATGCCAGCGCGTATATATTTCCAGCATTTTAAACGATTTTTGGTTTAATTTCAACTGGTTGCATTTTATTTATGTTAATTAGGAATTCTTGGTTTTTAAATAAAATTAGGAGTTAATTAAAATAAAAAAAAGAAGAAAAGACAAAAAATATATATATACCTATATGCACAACCACTCAGGCTGGCCACAATTGGGCCAGACCTGAGTGGTCCAAACCAATTAACCCTTTGAAACCCATAGACCCAGCCCAAGAACCGTTCCCTGACCCAGCTTGTGTATTGCCAGCCCCAAAACGGCGTAGTTTAGAGATATGTCCATCACAACCATCGATCATTGATCATCCAACGGTGATCAAACCCCCCCCCCCCCCCCAAATTCATATACATATATCCAAACACCTCTATACACTTAGAGACAGATACTTCTTCGTCCTCGTACTATCTACCACTGACGTAACCCCACCCTTGACCACCCCTTAACCACCCCATGACCACTATTGACCACCCGCCTACCACCCTAACGCCGCCGCCGGAAATTGCCTCACAGCGGTGGCCGGTAACCAAACCTCCCCAGATTTACATCATTAAACCACCACCACCTCTTATTTCCCGTCCTGTAGTTAGTTTCCATCGAATAGGTCCCCTACGTCTTGAATATTCAAAATAAGGTCATCGGAATTACCGTCTCTGGAGACGTTGTTCCAAACTTCCCCAGCTTTACACCGTAGGACCATTAGAACCTCCCCTTCCCCGTCCTGCAGTCGATCCCTTCGAACACCCCCCATCGTCTCAAATCTTCACAGAAAGGTCGTCGGAACCCCCATCTCCGGTGACTCAACTCCAAACCCTTCCAAACTTACACCCATGGAAAAACTTAACACCCTCTTTCCAACCATGTGTATTACACCCTTCGAATCCAGTCAAAACGTGTCGAATATCAATTTAAAGTATAACCCTAAAACTCAAACCCCGCCGGAACTTGGTCAAACTCCTCCCAGGAAACCCTTGGCCCTTCCCCTCCCCAACCATATGTCACACAACCCCCAAATACCACCAATCACTGAGAAAAATCAAATATGAGACCTCAGAGGGTCTCATAATTACCAGAACCCCAGTCTTGAACCCCTAAAACCCATCAGCCTAAAATAAGTTGCTAGAAACCTCTACAAAAGAGGTCAGGAACCAACAAAGTAATCTCAAGTGGATTTGCATATGTGAAAAGAAGCTAAGTACTCTGTCTTTGTTTATATATATTTGGTTCATTCTTTTTAATTGTTAGATGCTTTGATTCCTTTTGAATAATTGTTTGTTTATCCACAATCTCATATGAAATGGGTTCAGTCGTTATATGCCTTTGATTGTTATTAGTTTGAATTCTCTTTGTCTCTTGAATAATTTGATATCATGTTAGTATCAGCTCCTTGATATTGAAAGCTTAGTTTGCTGATCCTTCAGTAGTGTGATTTCTGTGGTTTGTTGACCTTCATCTCATGATCTTCATTTGTTTTGTTTCCTGATTAGTTTTGTTAGGCTTTTATGCTACTATGGGTTCGATTTTCATAATGATTTGTGATCTTCAGTACTAGCATAGCTAGGCGTATTTGTTTGGTTGAACTTTTAACTGCTAATGTTAGCCTTTACTTTTTTGAAACTAAGTGTTCACTCCCTGCTATGTGCTTCTCATTTTCAAGTTTTTTTTAGTACTTTGATTGAGCAATTTCTGAAAAGTTAAGTGTTAATGGATATGTTCATTTTTCTGGTTATTTTGATTCTTTGTTTTGTTATTGAATGGTCATCCGGAATATGTTTGTTTGATGAAAGTCCACATTAAGGCACTTGTTTTAAAACCTGGTTAGTTTTGGATGATTTTGAACTTTGATAAACCTGTTAGTCCAAGATTAAAATGTGACCCAAACTTGAACACAATTGACATGGGTCAATTGTAACTAAACCAGATGATAGACTAATGTTAAAATTTCAGGTTGGTTATTTAGAAAAGAAGTAGGGGTATAAGAGGTCTTTTAACTTTAAGAGAATATGATAGTAAGCCCCTAGAACATTCTAGTGAGGGATTTATACACAATTTCTTCGTCAAAATTGAGGCACAAGTCAGGAAATGATGGATCATTTAAGAAAACCTAAAAATTAACTCAGACTAAAGGAAAAACAAAGGAAAAAATGATGCCCTAAGGCTCCACTATAAAAGAGACCATATGAGTATTTTTAAGAGGATTTGGAATCTTTCTTTTGAATTATATAGAGAATAATACATGTTCTTCCTATATCTGTGATAAAAAATCAGTTCTAATTCTTATTCCTTTGAGATTTTTAAATCCCTCAAAATATGTTGAAACCCTAGGTATACTGTTCGATTGGTTTGCTGTTTTTCTTGGCTTATTCATTGAATTTACTCATAGGCTTCTGCTTTCTGCTGAATTACAGGTACATTTGATGCTTATTGATGTATTGAATCACAAGTAGAATGTATCTTTAAGTATGAAGAATCTACTGCTATTATTTTGTTCCAAATCTTTCCCTATTTGCCCTTTCCTTTAATTGTAATATATCTAATTACTTGGTAGCAATTAAACACTTGAATCATTCATTTGTGTAATAACTGAACATTGGGGACTGATTTATCTTGTAACATTTGGACATTCGGACTATTATTTTAATATGTATAACTGATAGTACGATTAGCTAGTGATGTGGTTGTTTCAGATGGTTATTTCATGTTTTGTTTAGAAATAAGAACTTCAGGAAATGTTAGCTTAGAAAAAATTATAAAAACTCCTGACATTGTGTATTGTTTAGTTCACTCAAGTTTCACTAAATTGACTAATTGCTTCAGGTCTATCCAAATGTAGTGTAACCCGAATCATAATTTAATTTTAGAAGTTGGACTCGTGTACTCTGACTAACGAGTATATGAGTCATTTAGTTCGGATTTAAAAGTAAAAACTAATATAAAATAATCACTAGTAGTTCCCATGTAAACTTTGTAGATATGTTTGATAGTTAAAGTCTTGTGCATAAACTACAACTGAAAGGAACATCACTGAAATTCGTTCATGATGAACTCTTCCGTCTAAATTAACTCTGGGCCCAGTTGAGAGGCCCAACAGTGGCCAGACACAATCTGTGTTCTAGGCCGACCCAAACTTGAATCCAGTGTGTGCAATTAATCATGAATGAGGCTAAGATGCAAGAATCACTTTCCAAAATATTTTTGCCTTACTATAAACGATTAGTGCATTTAAACACCAGCAATAATAGAGAACTTAGTATGTGTTAGAATGTCCTTATAAAATAAAGTGAGCCGCGTTAAATCCAATCAAATACCATGCGATGACTCTTTAATTTATTAAAACACATAGAAAAATAGGAAGTGCCGTTTAGCGACTTTCACGGCCTTCCCACGAATTTTGAAGACGTAGTTGCTATAGGCGCGTGTTTAATAAAAATACCTTCCTAAATCCGGGTGCGCATTTATGTGAGCCAAATCCCATTCCCAATGGAATTAAAATATGTCTAAAATTGCGGGCGCATTTATGTGACGTGATTCGTAATGTATTTTAATTCCATTGCAAACTTCCTAAAAGATATTAAAAGCGGTTAATAATTTAAAATTGCATGATAGGTTTAAACAGGTGTAGCAAATCAGATCTCTAGCCACTTATAATAAGTTTGAGCGACCGCGCTAGAACAACGGGATCCGAGGGTTCCTAACACCTTCCCTCGGGTCAACAGAATTCCTTACTCAGAAATTTCTGGTTCGCAGACTCCAATCGGATAGTCAAATTTCCTCGATTTGAGATTTTAAATAAACCGGTGGGACACAAAAAGCCAAGCCTAATCCCAAGTGGCGACGCTTGAAATAAATAACCACGTATCGAATAATGTCACTTTAATTGGAAAAACTCCTATGCACATGTCATCTTTTGGGGTAGCCACGTGTAACCAAAAAGGAGGTACGACAGCTCTGACGACTCTGCTGGGGATCGAACCCATAATATCTGGTTTAGGGTTCAAGAATTCGATCTTGAAATAACTATTGTATTTGGCTTCTTCTGATTTGCTTACCTATTATGTGCTAAATGCCACATGTTTTACCGCTTTGATATTATCTGAATTGTATATATGAACTGCTACGAAACCCTTCACCTCTCACCTCCTGGGATGTGCTTACTGGTTGAGACTCCCTATTCTGTTAGTGTCTTGCCCTAAAATAAGAAAGATTCCGGACAAGTTACTAAGCCAGTGGGACTTTTGGTTTCCGGTATGTAGCCTCCTCCTCGACTCGAGTTGTCCGCCCGGGTACACAGTCTAGACCCTGTACCGAGGTCCTAAACATAGTATACTCATACCGGATCCCTAGTAGGAACGTTTATTTGCACATGCATTTTGACTTAGGGGACTCAACACAGGGGTTGGGTTCGTCTAGGACAGGTTCCCTGAAATAAAAGACCATCCTGATGCATTTTTTGCGTGCTACTTGCGCATTTCTTTGCCTTGAATTCGCATGTTGACCGGCCTGTAAACAAAGGGAATAATTTGAGCAAAATAGCAGTGCTAGGGTCATCACTTTTGAAACCAATGCTCGAATAATGTCCGCGGGTTTTGACAAATTATTTTGGCCAGGGCCGACCACTTTTTCAAAAACTGTCAAAAATGCCCGAGTTTACTTTTTTTTTTTTGAAATAAGTTGGATAGCGCCATTATTGACACAATAGCTGAATGTTGCTATAAGAGACGCCGGAAGGCTGATCTTTTGCAAATGCCCACCTCTGAATTTAACTCAAACTGGTAAGCAAGCACAACCTGAAAAACCTTCCCCCAAAGTATCGAAAGGCCGTATTCGCAAATCTGGTCCCTGTTTTAAAATAAATTTCATAAAATTTTAGTTTTAATGTTTTATGAATACTAATTCGCTCTTATAAATGTGCAAAATGAGCATGATAATGAACAAAATTCCCCTGGAACTGCGACTATGGTGGAATGATCTCGGAGAAGCAGGGTAGAAAAGGGTCAACACACACCTGGGAGGTCTCACTAGTTTAATGAAAATCAACCCCAGGGGAGACATCATAAAGGCGTTAATCACCTTCTGGGACCTGGCCGAAAACGTCTTCCACTTCTCAGACTTTGAGTTAACCCCGACTTTAGAAGAAATGACCGGATATATTGGGAGCCATACAATCCCTCTGAGACATCAATGCTTGATTGCGCCCAGAGCCCTCGCCGTGCATAAATTCCTGGATACCCTGAAAATCAGCAGAAAAGTTCACAACCCCGACTTATCGGCTGTCTTTTGCACCCTCCAATTTATATACCAAAGATATAGCCACATCAGAGGACTCTACAACCCTGAGAATCTTATTTGTAGCAAGGGTAATCGGCTCAAGTGGGAGGAGCATCGATGATTCGCGTTCATGGTGTCTTTCTTTGGTCTTTTAGTATTCCCGCAAAAGGACGGGAACATCGCCATACTGATAGCATGGGTCGTCAGCACTTTGATGACCCAGGCAAAGAGTACTCTTGCTCTAATGATCCTGTCTGTTATGTTACGAGCCCTTGCCATCTGTAAATCGGGAGGGGATTTCGTTGAATGTTGTAACCTGCTACTACAAATCTGGCTGATTGAGCATTTATGTCATAGGCCTCGATTCACAAACTTTGGGCTGCCAACAAAAGGTTACATAGAGGAATTTGACAACAGGGTGAATGGGTTTAAATTACCAGAGGATGTTGCAGAGTGGGTGTCGCATCTTCGGATTATTTCTGCAAATCAAATAGAATGGACATTCAGTTGGCTCTCTATGGACGAAATTGTGTATATGCCCGCCACTGGACCTCATTTCCTTTTGATGGGCATCTGAAGCATCCATCCCTATGCGCCATATAGAGTACTCAGGCAGTTGGGTAGATGCCAGATGATTCCCAGAGACGAGGACATCGTCACCATGCGGTTGAGATAAGCCCGAACGGTCAATTCCCCGAAGCTGTGGTACGCCAAATGTGGAGCAAATGCCAATACTTGACAGCTCACACTCGAGTACGTGACGTGTCTAGGGATGAGGTTGCACCAGGGTATGTTACTTGGTACAAGAGGGATATAGATCCTGAGAGGCCGGTAAAAAAACCCCATCTCCAGGAATTACTGAGCAGTCACAAGAGCTGTGGGATTGGATAGCAAAAGAGAATGAATACCGGGCTACTATTGGAAGGTTGGAAAAGAAAATTCAAGAATTGCAATTCGAAAACAGCATGCAAACTGCAGCCAGCGAGGGAGAAAAGAAGGTATTGGTTAAAGAAAACGAAGCCCTGTGAGCTTAGATTCAGAAAATGAGAACAGCCATAGAAAATCCTCTGTCGAAAGGTAACTGAATACGGTTTCGACCTGAATAAGGCAGAGGGTAAATTGTCTAGAGCTTGGAAACAATAAATTAAAAGTGCTGAAGAAAGGGCCCGCATACTGGAACAGTTAAAAGAGGGAAGCGGCAATGAGAGTGCTGGTTTAAAATAGAGGGTTGTCATAGCTGAAAACAAAATGGCCAAATAAGCCAAATATTTCAAAGCTGAGAGAGTGCATTGCTATGCGGTAATAGCTGGATTGGAAATAGATCATCGGCAGTTTCAAAAGCTAAATCAGGCAGCTGAACGGACTTTAGAAGCATGGGCCGAGCAAATAGGGCATCTGTTACAAGAAAAAGAGGTTATCAAAGAGAAGGTGCGGGCAGTTGTAGAATATATTACCACTAAATGCAATCACTGTGAGGACATGGAAAAATCTATGTTCTTTGCTGCTGCTATGACATTTGTCCGACAAGTGATGGAAGATCTCCACTATCTCCAAGGAAGTCTAGCGCGCAAACATGCGGCAAGGACGAATGATGCATCGCAAAAGTGTTAATGTACTCATAAATTTGCATTTTTCGAAAAAAGAGTTTGTCTATTGTCCTTTCGATTCTGTAAGGTTATTAAGTCCCAGTCTGGTAGTTGCTTTTTGTTCTATTAGCCGTTGTAATTAAAGTTTATATCTTTATCAAAATTGAATATCCCAAACGTCTTTTGCTGTGTACTTAATTTTTTGTTTCCATGAACTACGCTTGGTCTGATTCATGCAAAGTCATGATACGTATGCAATCTCTATAGCATTCGACGTATTCTTTAAAACAAAAAAAGGAATAAGAGGAAGGAAACAAAAGAAAGTTGAAATAAATGCCAGGATGACACATGCGACTATGGCAAGTATATAGAAACCCATTATCTGCATAGGTGCATCATGCCTAACGTGTGATTTCCTGTTTGGTATCTACCCCGAACTAACTGTTATTACAGTATCACAGTACAAGTGTTTAAGAACAGTGGTTGGTTTGCGGTAAACTGGTTTCACACGGATACTTCACTAGGTCAAATGGAACTACAGAGATTTCGACTGAGATGACTCAACCGGCCGTCCCTATTCTAGAGGACAGCCCAATCATAGGAGTACCAGCCTCTGAATCTGCACCTGTGTAAGAGAACAGGATCCTGCGGCTCCGAGTCATGGAAATGTGGGATACCTGGACCTATGGGAAGAAACATCCCAGCGCTATCCCTGGATTTCCCGAGCTATTTCCAAGGTCAGGGGGTACCTCTACTATCCCTATCAGTCACCCGAGTATTCTCCTGGGGCAGCCCACCATGTAAACCATTTTTGTTGGGGTGACTTCTGAAACCCACCCTCCAATGTTTGCATCCGGGCCAGTTCCCAACATCTTTACGGCTCCTCCGTGCATAGCTACTACACAGCCTGTGGTAACAAGGCATGTGTTTGACCCCACAGGCTTTACATTCCAAACTCCTAACTACCAAAATAAGCCTCCCCCGTACCCTACAGACAACTACCCTCAGCCAACATATGAACTTACCCTTGTGCCAGACAAAACTTCCAAAACGCCCGAGCAGGATGAAATCACAAGGAGAATGAAGAGTCTTGAGCAAAGACCGAAGAACATGCAAGGACTGAGCGGACAGAAAAGTGTATCTTATTCAGACCTGTGCATGGTCCCCTATGTACATCTTCCTTTGGGGTTTAAAATGTCGAAATTCGAGAAATACGATGGACATGGCGACCCCATCGCCCATCTGAAAAAGTATTGCAATCAATTACGCAGAGCCGGCGGGAAGGAAGAACTCCCGATGGCGTACTTCGGGGAGAGCTTAGTGGGTATTGCATCCGAATGGTACATATATCAGGAGATTACCCGATGGCACATATGGGATGACCTCGCCCGGGAATTTGTGATACAATTCCAGTAAAACATCGACATCGCCCCAGATAGGAATTCCCTAGCCAACTTGAAGAAGAAACCTGCCAAAAGCTTCAGAGAGTATGCTATTAAATGGAGAGAGCAAGCCTCGAGAGTAAAGCCTCCAATGGACGAAATAGAGATTGGGGAGATGGAAGAGAATGGCCTCAAAACAGGGAGGCTTCTAAGTCAATCTTCCATAAGAGCCACTTCCCAGGTTATACAAGGAGGCGCGGGAGGAATCCCAAGGAACAAGAAAAAAGAGGAAGCGTCCATGGCAGCCTTGGGGATTAGGAAACCGCATATTCACAGGCATGCATTCTTTGAAAGAGCGCCTCAACCTTACTATCCTCACCGAGACATGCACTATATCCCTCAACCCTACGCAGTTATGAACGCTCAACCCTTTGCTCGACCTCAACAGCAGAACAATAGAAATCAAGCCCCAAGAAATCAACTTCCTCAGAAGCATTACAATCTCCGCCCTCAGCAAAATAACTATCGTCCCAGGGAGCCACACAGGAGACAGAACTTCACCCCAATAGGAGAATCCTACGCCAGCCTGTTCCCAAAGCTAGTCCACATGGGTCTCCTCCAGCCTGTACCCCCAAACAGACAGAATCCTGAATCACGTTCTTACCAAAGGGGCGTGCGTTGTGCCTACCACTCTGGGGCAGAGGGACATGATACTGAAAATTGTTGGATCTTAAAACGAGTAGTGGAGGACTTGATTGATCAAAGAAGATAGTTCTATGAGATGACGAGGTCCCAAATGTAACTGATAACCCATTGCCGGCTCACAACAACGGGCCGGTCATCGGAATGATCTGCGAGGACAAAGAATTTGATCCCGCTCTAAAAGCCATCATAGCCATCACTGAGGCAGATAGAAAATCAAAAGTAACCCCCAAAAAGATGGAAGAAAAGAAAACAAATGAAGCCAAATGCCCTGACAGAGAAAAGAAGGCTGAGGTCGAAGCTGAGACGACCCCAACCAAGGAAACAATACTCTACATCCCACGAGGATGGAAAGAAAAGCAGCCCATTCTAAGCCCTCCAAAAAAGTTCGAGCTGAACAAAACCATGTATATTCCCAAGAAAGCCTATGTGTTACGGGGATCGATTAAACCACCGGTGCTGAATGAGCCCGTGGTTATTGGTCGCGCGCCACAGAAGCCCATGACCAACCCTTCAGCCGTCCCTTGGAATTATCAGGAAACCATCGTTATATACAAGGGCAAAGAAGTCCTCGGAGAAGCCCAAAAGAGGTGCCCCACAAAGAAATAGCTAGACATGGAAGAGGTGAACGCCAGTACCAAACGACAATTTCCGCCAAAGAAGCCAGTGAATGCTGAGAAAGCAGAGGCTTTCTTCTAGAAAATGAAAATACTGGAGTACGAAGTGGTGGATCAGCTTCGAAATCCCCTGAGCAGATTTCTTTATTGTCACTCTTGATGAAATCTCCCAAGCATCAGCAGGTGTTGCCTAAAACTCTGAACGAAGCTTATGTACCAGCTGGGACCTCTATAGAGCAGTTAGAGAAGATGGCGGAGAGATTTTTCGTCATTAACCAGGTATCGTTCAGTAAGAATGACTTACCCCCGGAGGGAGCGGCTCACAACAAGGCTTTACATCTCACTGTCAAGTGTGAGGAATATTATGTCAAGAGAGTGATGGTCGATGGAGGTTCCGGAGTGGACATATGCCCACTGTCTACCTTGCAGAGAATGGAGATTGGGACAGGGAGGATTCATCCTAACAACGTATGTGTATGAGCCTTCGATGGAATAAAAAGGGACACCATATGTGAAATTGATTTGGTGCTCACTATTGGTCCAGTCGACTTCAAAGAAACATTCCAGGTGTTGGACATGGATACCGCCAACAACTACCTCCTGGGAAGGCCGTGGATTCATGTAGCAGGGGCAGTACCCTCTACCCTGCACCAAATGCTGAAATTTGAGTATGAAAACCAGGAGATTGTAGTTCATGGAGAGGATGAACAATCAATTTACCGGGACCCCTATGTTCCCTGTCTAGAAGCCAAGGAAGGGAGTGAACACATAGTCTATCAAGCCTTTGAAATCGTAGTAGCTGATCAGCATGAAGAGGACAAGGGGCTCCCCCAACCTTTTCTATCAAATGCTTCAATTATCGTAGAGAAGGAAATGACGCGCCAAGGCTTCAAGTCAGTAAAGGGACTCTGAAGCTCGCTACAACACATAACCGAGCTGGTCGCCTTGCCTGCCACAGAAAAGTTCTTCGGATTGGGATTTCATCCAACCTCAGAAGATATCACTTGGGCTAATCGCAGAAAGCGCCAAGCATGGGCCTTAGCACGACCCCTACCTCACTTGTATAAAAGCTTTATAAAACCAAAATGCAGTGAAGAGGAGGAAGAAGAAACCTTCACGGCAGAAGAAATTGATGAGATCTACGGGGCTATGAGTGAATTGCTCCATAAAGTAAACATGGTCGAACTTGGAGAAGGTTCAGGCGCCGCTGAAGTGCTGTATATAGGGCCAGATGCCAAACTTTAAAATAGGAAGGCTACACCTTTTCCGGTCAGACAAGAGACCCGGTAGTCTCGCCTTGCTACCTTTTCCCATATCACGAGCTATTTCAGGGTATAGCTCGGTTGTTTGTTTTCCTTTTGTCACTTTAAATCTCAATTGTAAACCATCTTTATTTTTCAAGTTTGAAGAAATAAAATCAGTATTTTTTCATTCACACTTCTTTGCCTTTCTCTAATTTTTGTCTCTCTTTATTTTTCATCTTTTCTTTTAGTACGAATAAGGTGGCTTTAAATAAAACGACATGCTTGTAGACTTCTTGCCACGACCTAAACTCGCTGCCTGTGTTTGAAATAATGAACCAGGAACTAGAATGCAATGAAGAAGAGGGTTTTAGGGAAATCACTCGAGAGTTGGAACACTTTGAGAACATACATAAGCCTAACTTAAATGATACTGAACCGGTAACCTGGTCATTCTTAATGAAATCAAAGAAACTAAAATAAGCATCCACGTAAATAAAGAAATACAGGATTCATTGGTTCAACTCCTGTTGGAATTCAAAGACGTATTTGCGTGGTCCTATGACGACATGCCTGGTTTGAGTATGGATTTGGTGGTTCATAAGTTGCCTACTACCCCGGATGTCCCCCAGTCAAACAAAAGCAAAGAAAGTTCAATGCTATCAGCGACAAAATCAAAGAGGAGATTACAAAACAGGTTGAAGCAGGGGTGATCCGGGTAGTTCGGTACACCACATGGCTGGCCAATGTGGTCCCGGTGCCGAAGAAGGAAGGGGAAACTCGGGTTCGGGTGTGTGTGGATTATAGAGATTTGAACAAGGCGAGTCCCAAGGATAATTTCCCTCTTTCCAACATCCACATCCTTGTCGATAATTGTGCCAAGCATGAGATTCAATCCTTTGTAGACTGCTACGCAGCGTATCACCAAGTGCTCATGGATGAGGAAGATGCTGAGAAAATCGCCTGTATCACACCTTGGGGAATGTATTGTTATAGAGTTATGTCTTTTGGATTGAAAAACGCCGGGGCGACATACATGAGAGCTATGACCACCATATTCCACGATATGATGCATCGAGAAATAGAGGTGTACGTGGATGACGTGATTATCAAATCCAAGACGCAGGGCGATCATGTAAAGGATATGAGGAAATTCTTCAAAAGGCTCGGCAAATACAATTTGAAATTAAATCCGGCAAATGCGCATTTGGAGTCCTGTCGGGAAAACTTCTGGGGTTCATCGTCAGCCGAAGAGGCATCGAATTGGATCCAACCAAGATCAAGTCCATTCGGGAGCTGCCCCCGCCAAAAACCAAAAAGGATGTAATGAGTCTACTGGGAAGATTGAATTACATGAGCCGGTTCATCGCCCAGTTGACTTCAACATGTGAGCATATTTCCTAAAGGAGCCTTGTACTTGGGCGACATTGAAGGAGACGAGCCCGAGGCAGCGGTAAACACAGACGCAGTAAAGAGGTATTAATTTTGAATCCCCTGCAGCAATAACCCCGGTGGATTGAAATGACAAAGACTTTGCTTTCCCGCTACCCCCACCCTCTTTATAACCCGGAAATGCTGTTCAAAAAAAAAGAAAAAAAATGCAAAAAAAATCAAAAAAAAAATGCAAAAGAAAAAGAAAAGAAAAATCAAAAAAAAAAAAAAGAAAAAAGAAGAATACAAAAAAAATTAGTTTAGGATCAAGTTTCCTGAACTACGTGTGACTTGATTCCGAAAGGATACGTAGGCAGCCTCTCCCTGAGGTTCAGTCACATAAAAATAAAAACCCCATTTACCCAAGAAAATCAAAACTGGGGCAGAAATGTACGATTACAAATCCGTCCAAATGGTTACGAAGTTATAGATCCCCGGGGAGAAAAAAATACTGTTTGTTGGGGTTCGACAACTATCAAATTTGTGAGAGAAATAAATTAGAGAGTCTTATTGGTGAAAACAACCGGACACCATATGGCGACAGCTAGCAGAGAAAAACAAAATGAGAGAGTCCGTTTAGCGAAAACTCGCAAAGAGCGCTATCGGGCGACGGGAGAAGATGAATGAGAGAGGCTAATTAGCGAAAACCCAATAAGAGCGCCGTCAACCGAAAAGAGGAAATATTGCTGCCCAAGTCTGAGTAAATTTCTTTGGTTTTGGAAAAGTCAAAGTCAGAAAGCATAAATGGATTTGGGCCGAGTATCCAGTCCAAGAAGCATGTCGTTGACAGTTAAAGCCGACTTGTATTTCAAGATAAGTTCCCCCTTTTCCCTCAAAAGAACATACCTCTCTAAATTCATGCTTCACTCCTTTCCTTTTTAATTTTGGTGTCCTGACCATTTCTTAACAAAGGTAGCAGGGTTGGCCTTGCGGTTTTCTCCTGACAAGAATTAAGGGAATGCCCGACATCGTCAAATGCGTTTAGCCAATCCCGTTTGATCATGAAAATTAAAGGAAATAAAATAAAGGAAATTCAAAGTCAAAGAGGCATGAAGGTGAAGCAAAATTAGAGGGGTTTTAAGCGAAACAGGATGTTGATTATTATCAAAAGTCCCAAAAGCAAGCCAAAAATCAAATGCGGGAAAAAACTCACAACCCAAGGCCCGAGAAACAAAGGCCAATCTGAAATGAGGACCCCCTGGCAAATTAGCAAAGCAAGGATTGAAAGCCAAGGTTTCTCTTTTGAACACAAAGGAAGTCCAAATCAAGCGTGACAAGGCCGCAAGACCAATCACTGTTCAATAACAGTTTGTTTTGTATCTGAACTAAAATCGATGCAGGTGCAACCTAGAAAAGCAAAAGGAAAATAGGGCAAAAACAACCAAAGGATAGGCAAAAGGACCAAATATGGTGGTGTGTCAATGACGAAAGGGAAATTTTCTTTTCATTTGCCTGCAAACTCGTAAATAAGAATGATAGCACGAGATCCCAATCCCTAGTTCCCTTTGTGCAGCTTGTGGATTTCCTAGGCATTGCCTAAGGATTGCATCACCCCCTCTCCAACATAAAGTCTCCCTCCCTCACATCCCGGCATAAACCGGGAAGTTTTCCTCCACATCCCTGGCATAACCAGGGGATTCTCTCCCTACACTCTCTACTCCCCAGCATAGGCTAGGAGTTAAAACTCCCCTACCCATAGCATAACCTAAGGGTGGTTCCTTTCCTCCTCTATCCCCAGCACAGTCAAAAGGATCTCTGAGGTTATCCACTGCCTTGCGTTCCTCCCTAGCATAACCTAGGAATTTTTTCATTCGTCCCGGCATAACTCGCGGATTCCCCTGGCATAACCCAGGATCCCCTTTCATCCCCATAACCCGTGGATTTCCCTACCATAACCTAGGATTTTTCATTCATCCCGGCATAACATGTGGATTTCTCTAGCATAACCTAGGATTTTTCATTCATCCCGGCATAACCCGTGGATTCCCCTGGCATAACCCAGGATTTCCTTCCAATCTCGGCATAATCCGCGGATCTCCCTAGTATAACCTAGGATTTTTCATTCGTCTAGGCATAGCGCTGATTCCCCTGGAATGAACCAGGACCCCCTTTCATCCCAGCATAACCCGCGGATGTCCCTAGCATAGCCTAGGATTTTTCATTCATCCCGGCATAACCCGTGGATTCCTCTGGCATAACCCAGGATCTTCTTACATTCCCGGCATAACCTGCGGATCTCCCTAGCATAACCTAGGATTTTTCATTCATCCCAGCATAACCCGTGGATTCCCCTGGCATAACCCAGGATCTCCTTCCAATCCTTACATAACCCGTGATCTCCCTAGCATAACCTAGGATTTTTCATTCATCCCGGCATAACCCGTGGATTCGCCTAGCATAACCCAGGATATCCTTCCAATCCTGATATATCCCGCGGATCTCCCTAGCACAACCTAGAAATTTTCATTCATTCCGGCATAACCCGTGGATTCCCCTGGCATAACCCAGGATCTCTGTCCAATCCCGGTATAACCCGCGGATCTCCCTAGCATAACCTAGGATTTTTCATTCATCTCGGCATAACCCGTGGATTCCCCTGGCATAACATAGGATCTCTTTCCAATCCCGGCATAACCCGCGGATCTCCCTAGCATAACCTAATATTTTTCATCCATCCCGGCATAACCCGTGGATTCCTTGGCATAACCCAGGAATTTCTTCAAAATCCATGACCCTCTTTTCATCCTTAGCAGGAACTTTCCTATCCCGACATAACCCGCGGATCTTTTCTTTCCATCCCCACAGAGACTCTGTTCATTCCTATCTCGGCATCACCCGTGGATTCTCATCTTATCCCCAGCAGGAACCCTTTTTCTTTCCCAGCATAACCTGACAATTTTTCTAAGGGATACACAATTCCGATTTTTATCGTTTTCAATAAAAAGTAGCATAGATGTGTGTTGCATATAACTCACGAAATTATCCAGTGAAACTGGGGCAAAAAATTTTGTTCGTTTGTTTGTGTTGCTGTTTGAGCAGGTTTCACCTTATGGCACAAGATTCGGAATGACTGAAAGCATGAGTGTCAATTCAGTACAAAAGAAAGAAAAAGAGACAAAAGAAGTGAATTCAAAGTGATGGAGCGGACAAAGACGCGGACTGCTCAAAATATAATCGAAATCACAAGCTCCGCATGTCCCAATTTATTTCACAATTAAAGATTGAGCCAGCAGTTGCAGCTAACGAGCATCAAGATTCAGATCGGAGTCTGCCGCAAAAGATAGACAAGACTCAAGATCAAGCTTCAAGAGACTCAAAGATAGGAATCTTGTAACTCGTAGTTTTTAGGCTTAGCTAGCTTAGCTTTGATTTCTTTTGGTGTAATAAGGAGTTTAGCAAGCGGAAACAGCAGCAACAACAGCCACCCTTGGCCACCCCTTGATCACCCCATGACCACCATTGACCACCCGCCTACCACCCTAACGACGCCGCCAGAAATTGCCTTACGGCGGCGGTCGGTCACCAAACCTCCCCAGATTTACACCATCAAACCACCACCACCTCTTCTTTCCCGTTTTGTAATTAGTTTCCGTCAAATAGTTCCCCTCCATCTCGAATATTCAAAATAAGGTCATCGGAACCACCGTCTCCGGCAACCTTGTTCCAAACTTCCCCAGCTTTACATCATAGGACCATCCCCCCTTCCCCATCCTGCAGTCCATCCCCTTCGAACACCCCTCCCCCCCATCGTCTTAAATCTTCACAGAAAGGTCGTCGGAGCACCCATCTCTGGTGACTCAAATCCAAACCCTTCCAAACGTTCACACCTGAAACAACTCAATACCCTCTTTCCAATCATGTGTATTACACCCTTCGAATCCAGTCAAAACGTGTCGAATATCAATTTAAAGTATAACCCTAAAACTCAAACCCCGCCGGAACTTGGTCAAACTCCTCCCAGGAAACCCTTGGCCCTTCCTATCCCCAACAATACCCCACACAACCCCCAAATACCACAAATTACCGAGAAAAATCAAATCTGAGACCTCACAGGGTCTCAAAATTACTAGAACCCAGTCCTGAACCCCTAAAACCCATCGACCCAAATAAATTGCTAGAAACCTCTACAAAAGAGGCCATGAACCAATGAAGTAATCTCAAGTGGATTTGCATGTGTGAAAAGAAGCTAAGTACTCTATCTTTCTTTATATATATTTGATTCATTCTTTGTAATTGTTAGATGCTTTGATTCCTTTTGAATAATTGTTTGTTTATCCATAATATCATATGAAATGGGTTCCGTTGTTATATGCCTTTGATTGTTATTAGTTTGAAATCTCTTCGTCTCTTGAATAATTTGATATCCTGTTAGTATCAGCTCCTTGATCTTGAAATCTTAGTTTGCTGATCCTTCAGTAGTGTGATTTTTGTGGTGTGTTGACCTTTATATAATGATCTCCATTTGTTTTGTTTCCTGATTAGTTTGGTTAGGCGTTTATGCTACTAAGGGTTCGATGTTCATAATAATTTGTGGTCTTCAGTACTAGCATAGTTAGGCTGATTTGATCTGTTGAACTTTTAACTGCTAATGTTAGCCTTTACTTTTCTGGAACTAAGTGTTCACTCCCTACTATGTGCTTCTCATTTTCAAGTTTTTCTGAGTACTTTGATTGAGCTATTTCTGAAAAGTTAAGTGTTAATGGATATGTTCATTCTTCTGGTTATTTTGATCCTTTGTTTTGATATTGAATGGTCATCCGAAATAATGTTTGTTTGTTGAAAGTCCACATTAAGGCACTTGTTTTAGAACCTGGTTAGTTTTGGCTGATTTTGAACTTTGATAAACCTATTAGTCCAAGATTAAAATGTGATCCAATTTGAACACAATTGACCTGGGTCAATTGTAACTAAACCAGATGGTAGACTAAGCTTAAAACTTCAAGTTGGTTATTAGGAAAGAAGTAGGGGCATAAGAGGTATTTGAACTTTAAAAGAATGTGATAGTAACCCCTAGAACATTCTAGTGAGGGATTAAAACACAATTTCTCCCTCAAACTTGAGGCACAAGTCAGGAAATGAGGGATCATTTAAGAATAGCTGAATACTAACTCAGGGACTAAAGGAAAAATAAAGGAAAAACTGATGCCCTAAGGCTCCACTATAAAAGAGATCATCTGAGTATTTTTAAGAGGATCCAGAATCTTTCTTTGGAATGATATAGAGAAAAATACATATTTTTCCTATATCTGTGATAAACAATCAGTTCTAATTCTTATTCTTTTGAGATTTTTAAATCCCTCAAAATCTGTTGAAACCTTGGATATACTGTTCGATTGGTTTGCTGTTTTGCTTGGCTTATTCATTGCATTTATTCATCGGCTTCTGCTTTCTACTGAATTACAGGTACATTTGATGCTCATTGATGTATTGAAGATCAAGTAGAATGTATCTTTATGTATGAAGAATCTACTGGTATTATTTTGTTCCAAATCTTCCCCTGTTTGCCCTTTCCTTTAATTGTAATATATCTAATTACTTGGTAGCAGTTAAACACTTGAATCATTCATTTTTGTAATAACTGGACATTGGGGACTGATTTATCTTGTAATATCTTAACATTCGAACTATTATTTTAATATGTATTACTGATAGTACGATTAGCTAGTTATGTGGTTGTTTCAGATGGTTATCATGTTTTGTTTAGAAATAAGGAATTCAGGAAATGTTAGCTTCGAAAAAATTATAAAAAATCTTGACATTGTGTAATTTTTAGTTCACTCAAGTTTCAATACATTTAGCAATAATTGTTTCAGATCTATCCAAATGAAGTGTAACCTGAATCATAATTGAATTTAGAAGTTGGACTCGTGTACTCTGACTGACGAGTATATGAGTCATTTAGTTCGGATTTAAAAGTGAAAACTGATATAAAATAATCACTAGTAGTTCCCATGTAAACTTTGTAGATATATTTGATAGGTAAAGTTTTGTGTATAAACTAAAACTGAAAGGAACATAACTGAAATTCGTTCATGATGAACTCTTCCATCTAAATTAACTCTGGGCCCAATTGAGAGGCCCAGCAGTGGCCAGACACAATCTGTGTTCTGGGATGGCCCAAACTTGAATGCAGTGTGTGCAATTAGTCATGAATCAGGCTAAGATGCAAGAATCACTTTCCAAAATATTTTTGCCTGACTATAAACGGTTAGTGCATTTAAACACCAGCAATAATAGAGAACTTAGTATGTGTTAGAATGTCCTTATAAAATAAAGTGAGCCGCATTAATCCAATCAAATACCATGCGTTGGCTCTTTAATTTATTAAAACACATAGAAAAATAGGAAGTGCCGTTTAGCGAATTTCACGGCCTTCCCACGAATTTTGAAGACGTAGTAGCTATCTGCACGTGTTTAATAAAAATATCTTCCTAAATTTGGGTGCTCATTTATGTGACCCAAATCACATTCTCAATGGAATTAAAATATGTCTAAAATTGCGGGCGCATTTATGTAACGTGATTCGTAACGTATTTTAATGCCATTGCAAACTTCCTTAAAGATATTAAAAGCGGTTAATAATTTAAAATTGCATTATAGGTTTAAACAGGTGTAGCAAATCAGATCTCTAGCCACTTATAATAAGTTTGAGCGACCGTGCTATAACCACAGGATCCGAGGGTGCCTAACACCTTCCCTCGGGTCAACAAAATTCCTTACTCAAAAATTTCTGGTTCGCATACTCCAATCGGGCAGTCAAAATTTCCTCGATTTGGGGTTTTTAATAAACCGGTGACTTGGGACACCAAAAGCCAAGTCTAATCCCAAGTGGCGACTCTTGAAATAAATTATCCCGAATAGAATAATGTCACTTTAATTGGAAAAACTCCTATACACTTGTCATTTTTCGGGGTAGCCTCGTGTAAGCGAAAAAGGAGGTGTGACAACTAAAACCTTAATCGATGCAGAAACAAGGTACGCTCACCATGAAAAACTAGCTTTGGCAGTAGTCGTAGCTCCGGGAAAGCTTAGACCATATTTCCAATGTCAACCCATAAAAGTGGTGACAACCTTCCCCCTAAGGGGTATGCTACACAAACCCGAATTATCAGGTAGGCTGGCCAAATGGTCCATAGAACTAAGAGAGCCCGACATAACATACCAACCACGAACTACCATTAATGTCGTAGGTGCTTGCAGATTTCATTGATGATTTCAACGCTGAAATATTGCCTTAAGTAGAGCAGGAAGCGCGGAGCGCTTCCATATATACCAACGTCTGGGTCCTCTAATCTGACGATGCTTCTAATGTCTCGGGATCGAGACTTGTCCTTGAAGTTCCTTTAGGTGATATAATTTGGCGGTCCATACGATGCCCCGAGATGACTAAGAATGAGGCCGAGTATGAAGCTGTGATTGCAGGATTGAAATTAGCCCTCAAATACGACGCCCGATGACTTATCCTCCTTTGCTACTCTCAACTCGGGGTGAACCAAGTCACCAAGACTTTCCAAAACAAAGAATAGAGATTATAAAAGTACCAGTCAGAAATTCAAAAATTGCTGCCAGAATTCGATGAATACTGCCTCGACCAAATACCCAGGGCGCAGAATATCGAAGAGAATACCCTTTCCAAGTTAGCGACAACAACCAAAAATATCAACAAGGAAAACATGGTCACACTTCTCCATTTCGCAATAGATCACGTCGAGGTACACTTTGTAAGATTAACTTGGGACTGGCGCAACTAACTCATAACATATTTGCTGAATGGAACCTCCCACAAGATAAGAAAGAAGCCGAAAAGCTTCAGATACAGATGGCTAGATACAACCTCGTAACCAGCGATCTCTACAAAAGAACATTCAGCGGCTCCCTGGCCAAGTGCCTTGGGCCAAACGAAACAAGACAAGTACTGGAAGAAGTACATGAAGGGAATTGTGGTACCTACACTGGAAACCATGCAATCATCTGTTCCCTCATCCGAGTCAGATATTACTGGCCCACCATGAAAAAAGAAGCAGCAGACTATGTCAAGAAGTTTGAATAGTGTCAGAAGTACGCCCCTATGATATATCAAGCAGGGGAACTCCTTCATTCCATCACTTCACCACAGCCGTTTATAAAGTGAAGGATGGATATGTCGGACCCCTCCCAGCCGGATGAGGTAAAGTATGTTTACTTTTAGTTTTAACTGACTCTTTTTCTTAATGGGTGGAAGCAGGTCCATACAAATAGATACGCGAGCAAGAGGTCATTGCGTTCACATGGAAAAATATAGTTTTTCGCTTCGGTGTCCCCAAAGAAATCAGCTGCGACAACGAACCTTAGTTTTTCAGAAAGAAAATAACCAAGTTTCTCAAGAAATGGCACACTGTATCATCCCGCCGATAGCGGTCAGGCTGGATCCTCCTATAAAGTAATACTGAATATACTGAAGAAAAATCTTGAGGACACCAAGGGGCTATGGACCGAACTACTGCCGGAAGTATTATGGGCATACTGCACCACTCCAATAACCATTATGGGCGAGATGCCATACTCATTAATCTATGAGATTGACGTAGTTATACCTATTAAGGTTGGAGAATCTAGCTTGGGATAGTCCAATGAGAGCGGACCGAGTAATGAAGAAAGCAGGCTGCAAGATCTGGACGAAGTCCAAGAACGGAGAGACATGACCTACATAAGAACAATAGCCCATAAGTAACAAGTGGATAGGTACTACAATAAAAAGGCCAAAGTGCGACCGCTCAAAGTCAGAGATTATGTACTCAAGGTCAAAACACAAGCAGCGAAAGACCCTAATGAAGACGAACAAACTTGGACAGACCATACAAAATCACAGCCGCAACAACCAAATGAGCATGCCATCAAGAAACAATGGAGGATAAACTACTCCAAAACAGTTGGAATGCCGCCCATCCTGAATACTTCCATTTCTGAAGAAGACGTCACCTAAGTTGTACTCTTTTTCCCGCATCCGGATTTTGTACCAATCGGGTTCTTCCGGTGAGGTTTTTAATGAGACAGTGAGGGGGATGTCTCGAGGATTAAGAGTACTATTCATTACCCCATGTTGATACAATATCCGGCATGAAGTAATGAAGGGACTTGACATAAATACTCAACATCTCCATTGTATGTACAAAGTCGACAGTGGTTCTTACTAAAAGATAATCAAAATCTCCATTGTATGTACAAATTCCACATGTGGTTCTTACGAGAATATATTCAAATCTCCATTGTATGTACAAAATTGACATATGGCTCTTACAAGAATACAATCGGATCTAATTACATGAATAAAGTCAACAAGTATTTTCCTATGGGAATACAATAAAACCTCCAATGACGGGATACTACTTCGACGACAGTTTGAAACAACATCCCAATGGCCAAGGCGACAGTTCGAAGCAACATCCCAATGGCCAGGGCCATAGACAAAAAATGAGTTTGACCTCGTTTGAACTACGATGGGATACTACTTTGATGAAAGTTCGAAGCAACATCCCAATGGCTAAGGCCATAGATAAATTATGAGTTCGACCTCATTCGAACTATGGCGGGATACTACTTCAACAACAGTTCGAAGTAACTTCCCAATGGCCAAGGCCATTAACATAACATGAGTTTGATCTCGTTCGAACTACGATGGGATACTACTTTGGCGATAGTTCGAAGAAACATCCCAATGGCCAAGGCCATCAATAAAACATAAGTTCAACCTCATTTGAACTATGATGGAATACTACTTCGACGACATTTTGAAGCAACATCCCAATAGCCAAAGCCATCAACAAAACATGAGTTCGACCTCGTTCAAACTACAATGGGATACTACTTCGATGATAGTTCGAAGCAACATCCCAATGGCCAAGGCCATCGATAAAAAAATAGATGGAAGTTAACCACACCCAAGAATTAATAGATCAACAATATCTAGAATACTAGGGAAATTACAAAGAGAACCAACCCATTGACAAAATAAAGTCCACACTGTACACTATATTTTCTACAATAATCCTTACAAAATGGACTCAAACATTCCCCTCCATAGAATCCCCAAAAGAAAAGAAAAACACAAGCAAAAGGCTACACATCATCCCCGACAGGGTAAACATCTTCGTACCAAGATTCCTAAGCCAAACGGTTTGCCTCATCCAAGTTGATGTCATCACCATCAGGAGTATGAGGGTCGTACACACATGCCTCACGAGTGGCATGAGTTTCATTGTGCACGATTTGAAACTCCATCTCGGTCGCCCTGCTCTCGACATAAAAAGACTTGTACATGTCAAGCCGAGCCTCAACAAGAACCCACAACTCATATATGCGATGAGGCACGAAGGGGTCAGCTGAAGTATAGGACGTGGAAGGTTGAGAACGTCGGCTGCATCATCCGCTCTTAGCGAGGCCACTTGCCCTTTTAGTGCAAATAGATCTGCTTCCAACTCTTTAACACGCCCTTCAAGCCCCAAAAACTTAAGATTAGAGGCCTCCCTCTCCCCGGTTATCTCCGACCTAGAAATAGGGAGGGCATCCTCCAAAGATACCATTTCAAACTAGCTGTCACCAGCTTATCGGCTCTAACGTCCAGCTCGCCCTTAAGCCGGTCGATCTTTACTGCCTTAGCACTTAATTCAGTGGTCAAGTCAGCCAACTTCACTTGTAAATCGACATTCTTAGTCATCACCCCTGCTCAACTTAAGCTCATCCTCCTTCGCCTTAAGGGAGGCCTCAAGCTCACTGTTACGGGTCAAAACCTTCACGAGCTCCTCGTCCCTCTCCTTTAGCTCTTCAACCTTGTGCTCCAGTTGGTCCTCCCTCTATTTGAGCCCTTCGTGAAACACCCGAAACTCCTGGTCCTGAATATAAATATCAGCCATCGTACGATGCTTAGAACGATACTGTTGAAACTTGGACGACATCTTTTCATACACACCCTTCCTCCTCCTGTCCTAAAGCTCGTGCTCGGTATCCATGATGAGGGTCTAGAAGGAAAAAAGTGATTAATAATAAAAAATGTAGGTCGACAATCGCTACACAAGCCCAACATTGAAAGGAAAAAAAGAAACTTACCGGCAAAGACATACCCGTGATGTTCTGAGACAACTCCACATTGATCATTGCCCTGAGCACCTCGTTTTCAGGGGCCGCACATAGAGGAGCCAAAACAGATGCTACTTGCTCACAGTTCGACAATAAGTTGAAATCCCCTGGGAAAACTATGTGGCAATTAGTCTCTCCACTCTGACCTCCATGTGAGTATGGCGGCCTATAAATTCATTGAGATCCTTCGAGTTGATGTCTGAACCGGAGCCTCCACCCTCGATGTGGCAGCCTCCAACATTGGACGACGCACCACACTCGACAGAGCGTTCAGAGCTGGCTCCTAGGTGACCCCCCCCAGTTTGAGGATATCTCCCCGACAATATGGAATCAACCATAAATGTAGGCACATATGCGGTCTGCGACGCCCTACTACTGTTAGCATTAAAAATTATACCTTTCCCAAGCTCTATCCTCCATTTTTTTCTCGACCATGACTTGTCCCTATTGGAGGATTCGTCCAAAGGATAGGGAGCCGGCATTAAAGAAGCCTCCTTCCTGATGACCATGATTTGAGAAGGGCTATCTGATTGAACAAATCAAAGACGACCTTCCCAAATAGATTCATTAAATATAAATTGCACGGCTACTGCAGTAACGGCTTGTTGAAATATGGGAACTGGCGCCCTCCGCATGGAAGCTCCTCGGTCTACCATCGTCAATAAGTTGAGATAATGGATAGCGATACATAACCAATGAAGTGGTAAAGGAAAAATAACTCACCAGTTGGAACCCTGGGGCCGTAACGCTTTACAAAGAAAGGCCAATCTCATGTCTCCGCTGCATGGGGTAACAAACGAGCTACCCAATCCCTTATGCCCATAATAGGGCGGGGCAGATGTCCAAGAGCTGCAAACAAGATGTAAACCAACTTTATAACGAATATAGAAGAAGTAATAATAAAAAAAGTGGTGACATTTACAAGTTTCATTCTATCGCTCCGGGAATCTGGCAGAGTCAGAAACGATATGCTCGATTTTGATGAAGAAGTACTTTTGCCAAAACTTGCAGCTTGCTCGATCGTCCGTCCCAACCACTAACCCTCTTGTGCCAAGGTGCCTCAAATGCACCATGGTACCTCTGTGAAAGCTGGGTGAGAACATGTGCAAAAGGTGGTGAACGGAAACACTACACTCCGTCAACTCCGCATATTTGGTCAATAACAGAAGCACCTTAAGAGTATACAACGAAAGTTGTTCCTGTCAAACATGGTAGAACCTACAGATGTCTTTTGCTAAGGGGAAAAAAGGAAAGGCATAGCCAATCACAAAAGGTTACTCATAGAAGACGCAATGCCAGGCCTATAGACGTCTACAAAGTCCATCCCCGCTGGAATCATATCAACGTAAGTGGGAACGTTGTATTTTGTACGAAGAGCGTCAAGGTGAGCCTGCTCCGTCTCAAAAATTACGGGGGTAGGAGTAGGAGGAGGATCTTTTAATAAGTCACTACGAGACATAGGATGTCTCGGTAATAGCTTATCCATCGTGGGAAGACTATCACCCTCCTCTACCATCGTATCCTCACCGCCTGGAGGGGAGGGGGGCGGCATGGACAATGTGGTGGTCTCAGTGAACCCTTCACGAGAATGATGTGACCATGGCATGACTTCGTTCAAAGAGTTTAATGCGAAGAAAAGGAAGAAGAAGAGAATGTGAACGAAGAACAGGGGAAGAAGAAACAGAAATGTATCAGAGCAAATTTAGAGAACTAAGGAGGGGTTATCAGGAATGAAATGGCCAAGAACTTCTAAAAAACAAACCCTGCACCTATTTATAGGGTTGAGTGGCGCTAAATTGAAGCGGAAGGTCAGAGAGTGGTGTTGGGATCAAACCATCAAGCCATAAACTCCTGCCTCGAAAATATGCGCAATAATGACGCATGTGAGGATGACATCATTTCCCGGTAAAATGCATTTTGTCTTACCAAACACTGGTCATCCCCCATTGACTATGTTGAATGTCTCGAAGGGCCAAACTTCTCCATATGAATGCATGAGGTCCGCTCATTGAGGATTCACCAGGTTGTAACCTTGATAAGGGGAGGGACTAACTGTATATGTCTAAATTTGACCAATAACGACCAATGATGAGTACGACGAATGATGGGTTTTTTCCGATTCGACGTCATGTGAGACACTGACCTAAAGGTGGACAAAAGACTCATGAGTCTTGTAATGACGTAGGCCCATTAGGGGATATTAAGAATATTCCTTGTACTTTGTCTTTTACTGTTTAAAAGGTTTTGCCTTGTATATAAAGGAGGGTAATAACCTTATAATCGGAGGGAGATCTGAAAAAGAATATCATTTTCACGATCGAGAAGTCTTCATTTTTATCTATTTTTCACTCTAGAGATTATTATGCTTAGCTAAGATTTATTTCTTCATATTAGATTGATTTGTTCGAAAGGGTTTCGATAACTTTTGAGTCAAACACTTTTAAAGTAATGGGTTCATATTGCGATATATTATAATATAAATAATTTTTTATACATAAATTTATGATTCGCGTAAAAAGTATTGGGCTTAGTTGAACCCAATACATTGCATTCACCTCATTGAATATGTCTGTTGGCAGGAGGAAAATGAAGTGATAAGGAACAAGAAAAAAATGAGAAAGAGAAAGAGGGAGGAACATTTAGCTTGATTGAAGAAGTGCTAGTGAAGGAGAAGTTGTTAGAATAAGTAGGCCTTCAAATTCCAGATGTCACTAAATAAGAGGGGATTGGCATCTATACCCGCTTTTTCGGTCACATTTTAACTTATATCCGCTTTTTAAAAAAATTTGCAAGCGCACCTACTTTTTCCTGTAAACTTCAGGCATACGGGCCTGAAGTAGCAAAGGCAATTACGCATACTTCAGCAGCTAGTAGACGGGCCTGATGTTGTTTGTAATTGCTGAACTTAAGCATTCTACTAGCTGAAGTTTTGTTCTCTATTTGTTGAACTTTAGCATGTTGTAGCTGAAGTTTGGTCCTGGATTCAATAGTTTTGTCGTAAAAATTTTTCAAAAACTTTAGCCGAAGATGCTAAAGTGTTTAGTTTATTTGTAAAAATTTCAGCACTAAATAAGCTGAAGTTTTGTTCTATTCATTAGTTTTGTCATAAAGTCTTTTAAAAAAACTTCAGCAGAAGATGCTGAAGTTATTTAGTTCATTTGTAAAAACTTCAAAACAAAATAAGCTGAAGTTTTATCCAACAGTCGTACTAGCTGAAGTTTTGTTCTTTATTTGCTGAACTTCAGCATGTTTTAGCTGAAGTTTTTTACGTAAACTTAGTGTTGGCTGAAGTTTTTGGTTGTAATTACTGAACTTAAGCATTCTACTAGCTGATGTTTTGTTCTATATTTGGTGAACTTCAGCATGTTTTAGCTGAAGTTTACCCTATATCTAGACATAAGTCCCAACTCCCAGTATAATCTAATGTAAAGATACGTAATAGTTCTTCCTCCTATCTCCTTAACAATCTGAACACCTATTGATAAATTATCAATTTAGGGATAGAAATTTAAATTATACCGTAGCTTTAATAATGTTAGTTTCTTGCTTCCTCGACAGTGAACTTCTTTGGATGATTAATTTAATTACTATGAGCAAATCAACACTAAAATATACTACAAATTACAAAAGATAAAATTCAAAATAAAAAGTACAAAAAAAAGGAGGAAGAAAAGAGCGCATAGGTAGTAGGAAGAAGGAGGTGTCTGAAGTTATAAAAATTAGGGTATAAGTTAAATAATTTTAAATATATGGGTATATGTTATTAGGGCGTCCCGTATAATTTTTACCTAAATATGGACCTCCCATAATTATTACGTGAAACTTAGAATATAATTTCTCATCTTGTGTAACTTTTTCGGTCAAAAGACTATACATTCTCTCTTTATGTATCCCATTGATTTTATTGCCCTCCTTTTCTTAAATCATTTAATGTCATTTGACGACATTGTTTGTCACAGAATTGCAGCATTTAATTTCTCTAGCGGCTATTGACTAATTGTCGTAGTACACTGTGTTGCACCGAACGATTAGTATTTGTCAAATGGTACAGAAGCGTTAGATTAAATAAAACAAGTTGAAACCTCTAGCAAAAAGAAAAATAACAATTAGATCGAAAGAGAGAAGTATTTGGAGGTCCTTTCACATACTGATTCGTTCGAACTATATCTTATGGATTGATAGAGAGAAGCTTCTCCTTCTTTCTAAAACGTCTACGGAGGCAGGTATTAATATTAAATTATTTAATGCTTCAACGGATAAGTATATCAACACTCAAAAGTTTAAATTTTTTAATAAACTATCCAATACCTTATCTTTAAACAAGGATGTTAAGTATCCTACTCATATGGCTAATTCCATAAAAGCCATGATGAACGAGAAGAAAGCTGGTTTTCAACTGAAAAACAACTTTTCAAAATTGTGCAATGAGCACACTGTTTTGGACGCTAACCCCGCCTAAAAATAATAATTTATTATTCAATGAACTTGACATATAGCAGTCTACATATATGCTAGACACTACTAAGTGTGCTACTAGTAATAATACTCCTACTAATCTCATTAACCTAGTCTCTTATATATCTTCTAGTAACAATCAACCAATTCATCTTGCTAATGACCCCAACAATACTAATTACATTACTTCTAATGAGATAACCACCAAAAACAAAAAGTTTTCTAATGCCAACCCAAGTTGTCCACCGAAACATCTCCAAATGAATAAATAGAGAAAAGCACACGACAAGTGGCAAAACAGTGCCATGCAAAATCCACTGTGAAATCTTCTTCTAATACTCCTACTCTAACCAATTCAGATTGTATGCATGTAGATGCAATTATAACCTACCCTTCAACCTCCTCCAATTTAAGTGAACACCAAGCTCCCAAACATGCCAAGGCTTCCATTGAACAACAGAAGGAGATACAAGCTTATACAACTTCTTCATCCACCAAGGCCACCGAACATGGTAAACCTTCTATCACTATTAAATCGACTCTCAAACAACCCAATAATATATGTCCAACCACCACTACCTCAAGACTATCACCCACTATTCTGGATAGAGATAGGTCTAATGTGGAGAGGTCTGATGTTCAATGCCACGATTAATGGGTAGGAAAGTGTGATATTAATTCAAAACCCACGTTACTTAGCTCAACTAGTGTCAGAGGGTCTCCACCTGGCCATGAAAAATTACATGAACCATGTCTGGGTGAACAATATTTTACAACCTTTAGCTCCAGCAGTAAATCCTAATCTAGTCCAAGAAATGAGAGCTCAATGGAACCTACTCCCTCATTTCAATTATGTTCCAATGCTACCCTTGAACTTAGGTCTAGGTTTACCCTTCTTTCCCCCGGAAGCCCTAACTGCAATGAACCCAATTTTAATGCAGTGGAATGTACCACAAACTCATCAACACCCACAAAACCCAACATGCAAATCCCAAATGGAAAACATCAATCCCAACCCCAGTAGCTCCAATGTAGAAAACCCCATGGAAGAGGAAATGATAGATCCAATAGATTTGATAGGGGAATCAATGGTGGAATTGGGAAACCTAAAACGAGGTAAAGGTTTTCCTATTCAAAGAAAATCATTACAAGAAGCATATCCTCTCTTGTCCACGAAATCTATTCAAGTGTTCAATGGACATACATCCACCACACATGATCCAACCGGGGGGGGGGGGGGGGGGCAGGGGACATGGCAATGATCCTTGTGCCAACACTGAGGGCGAACTCGAACCCTGCCAGGGAAATGTTGGAGAATGGTCACAACCTAGCCCCAAATGTTGACATGTTTAATCTCACTAAATTCAATATATGGAAAATTAGAGGAGGGAATAATGAAGACTTAACTTCAGGGATCTTGTAGATACCCACAAGCCATGCATGGTAACCCTGCTCGAGAGTAGAATGCAATCCCATGCCCCACTATTAATTGAGTTTGGATTTTCTGAATTAATCGATGGGCCAGCAGATGGACAAGCTGGGGGCGTGGTGCTTCTTTGGGATCATACCAAAGTGAATTTCCATAATTCCATGCGTAAGAACCATGAAATTTGGCAATCATTGAGGTACATCCTACTAACTTCAAATGGCTATTTTCATCAATATATGCTAGCACTAATACGGTAGATAGAGATCTTATGTGGAACAACCTGAAAAATATAGCTTTCACAATAACCCATGGCTCGTAGGAGTGGATTTTAACAATGTGTTCGGTGCTAATGATAAAATATATGGGAGACCCCTTAATCGTAGACGTGCCCTCAATGCCACGCCCCAACCTCGGGAGGCGCGACTAGCGCTCGATCGAGTGAACCAAACCAATCAAGCTTATCATACACTTACCACCCCTCTCTTTATTAATAAGATAACCATGTTCCCTTTTTATTTATGCAAGGAAAGGTAGTATAGTCAATAATGATAGTTCATTTTGTATTACAAGCTTAATCCGTAGTTAAAATTAGTTTCTGGAATCCCCATAAAGTTACAATTCATAGGTAGCAGGAGTTTATAATTACAACATAGATTAGGAGCCCCCACAACACCCATACATGACCCACACACATGTCTACGGAGCCTCTAAGGATTCAAAAAATCAGTAATAGAATGCCGGCAACAAGGCCCCCGACTATAGCTCAAAATAGAAATTCACAACAACAGAAGATATACAATACAATCCCTTGAAGGAGGAAGGGTCTTACAAAGACCTTGATAAGGAGATAACTTGCTACGCGCCGATCAGCACTATCTGCTACGGAGCCACCTACATTCATTTAAAAAAATGTAGCTCCCCCGGCAAAAAGGGCTTTAGTACCATGGAATAGTACTAGTATGTATAACTAAACACCATTTTACTAGAAAGAACTATCAAGAAATAACAAAGAAATAACAAGAGTAAATTAGAGGTTTGAACCGGACACCACATCATCACATCTAGATAAACCATATAATCTTGCATAAAATTTCCATAATTCAATTTGGGGCATTTCTTTCATATACTCATTACTGTTCTCAAAACCACCGCTATATTGAGCGGAGTCCGATCCCGAACTGATCGGCTAGATCGCCTTATTTTTTAGATATAACTTCAATCACCGTTTCATTCCCCTTTTCTGGATTTTAATATTTGCACATCACCACCATGTGTGCGGCATGGTGTCCGATCACGGTCCGATGGGCTAGGCCGCCTTACCTTGGTGTTATTCCTTTCTCATTATTCATCTCATTTGAATCTTTATTTCACATGTATCATATCCATTCCTTGGCACTTAGGGCCATAATTATCACATCTTTTCCATTTTAAATGTCCATCTAGCAATTTGTGATCATGGGCACACACAGAAGAAACTCAAGTGGCAAACAGAAGTAGTTTTTCACATAATTAGCACGATAGAGCTTAGTCTTAATCTTGGCTTATAGCCCAGGCATGCCAACACATGATTTGAATCTTTCACGAAGCTTAGAATGACAAGGATGTTTTATTAAACACTTTGAAACACATCCTTCATATATACATAATTATAAACCAGTTCATGTGGAAGAACAATCTGTATATCAATAAGTTCTAGCCTTAACACATTGCGTAAACACCCACGGAGCTCAATTTCTAATAGAAAAAGGGTTTTAGCCATAGATACCTCAATATAGCTTTCTTTACTCTTTACAAATTTTGGAATGCTTAGCACTTTGATGTATTGTGTAAGAACTACAAATTGAATCGAGAATTAGAGACGATATTGAAATTCTAGCTTGGTTCGAGCATATTGTCGAACACTAAAAGTGCAGTGTGATCTTAGGCCCTTTCTAATAGGAATTCTATCATTTCATACCCCAATTGCCTTCTTTTTAGTTTAGCACATTTCAATATCCTATGGTGTGATATGCATGCAAACAATTTATTTTTATGCTGATAAATTACTTCACTACTGACCCTTTATAGTTAGGTAAAGAAATAAGAGCTGAGGTCATGGATCTTACCTCTTGGGAATGATAATTTAGGAGTCTTCACTTGATTTTATTCAATGCTTAAGCAAGATTCATGGAGCAATTGATGTGAGACTCCCTCCCTCTCTTTATCTCTCTCTCTCTCTCTCTCTCTCTCTAAAAGCATTAGATAATTTGCTCAAAATGAGCTATAACACCGAATATGTCAACATGGGATCGGGTTTAAAAATTAGAAAATTGGAGCCCCGAGTCAGGTATGCGATTGCGAAGAGGAAATGCGGCCCACAGAATGGACCACAAAAGTGATCCAAAAATCTGAATATTCTTTTTGGGTTGCTGCAGAAATGCGGCCCGCATACTTGTTATGTGGTCGCATAATGCACTGCAGAATTATTCTTTGCAAAATCTCAAGATAATTATGCGACGACTATGCGATCCGTATTTCAGTTATGCGATTGCATAATGGACCATATTTCGACCTCAATTTTAACTAACTCACTTTGCGGTAGAAATGCGGTCCGTATACTTGATTTACGACCATATTCTGGACCGCATAATAGCACTTTTCTGGAAAACTTTGATTCTTAATTTTTAAATGCTTTGATCAGTACAAAGGGTCCGAACCGCGGCTCGCAAGCTTGCCGAATTTTTTTTTACACATTCCTAACACATATTTGTGACTTGGCCCTATGAGCTTTTAGATTTTGAGTACAAGTTTTCACGGGACCTTACACTCAAGCTCTGGGACAATATAAACTATTGTAAACTATAAGATTTAGGTTATAAAGGATGCAATTATACTTGGTCTAATCATAAGTTTAGTAACAATGGATTAATCATGGAACGCTTAAATGAAGCTTTTGGTAATGATAAATGGATACAATACTTTCCAAACGCCTCTATTACTCATCTACCTAACATCCATTCTGATCACAATCTACTTCTTATTAAACTTATCCCTAAAAGGTGTCATTTAATTGATAAACCTTTCCGATTAAAGCCATACTGGTGCAAACACCCTCACTTAAAGACAATATTTAGTAAAATTTGGTGAAACAATTCATATAACCAAGCTTTGTCCACCTTTAAAGTGTTGTTGTTAATTGGAAAAATATTGCCTTTGGGGACATTTTTAAAAATAAGAGTCGCATACTTGCAAGACTTAATGGAATCCAATATTCACCATTCTACTATTATAGTACCTTTCTTCAATCCTTAGAATACTCACTAATTCAAGATTATAACAACATTCTTTGAATTGAGGAAGATTACTGAAATCTTCGCTCTAGAATCCACTGGTTAACGAAGGTGACACTAACAATAAATTCTTCCATATCTTGGAAATGCTACTAACAGGAAAAAAATCAATAAAATTAGTTTAGGCAAAAACGAACTTGGCATGAGGATTAATAACTCGGAGGATATTATTAATCACACAGAAGACTATTTTGAAAAAGCTTTCACAACTTCACATATTAGTAGCAACTAGACACATTAAGGATGATCCTAGGTGTTTTATTAATCTAGATTTATCCTCCCTAGATGATCTCGTTGCAAATTCAGAAATTATAGAAGCTTGTTTTTGTTTTAAACTCTATAAGGCACCCGGGCCTGATGGTCTTCACCCCTTTTTCTTCCAAAGTTATTGGAATATTGTTGGTAATTCTGCTACTAGTCTCTGCCAAGAAGTTTTCAAGACTGGTATTATCCTTCACAATATCAATGATATGTTGCTGTGCCTAATTTTTAAGATTCCAAATGCTAATAATTTAAAAAATTATAGACCTAGAGGCCTATGCAATAGTGTTTAAAAAATCATTACTAAGATTATTTCAACCAGGTTGAAATCATTCTTGAACAACACAATTAGCCATTCCAAAGTAGCTTCTTAAAAATTATGAAAGCTTATGATAATGCTATTATTATTCAAGAATTAATTCTTAAAATGCACAAATATCGTGGTAAAAAGCACAACATAATTTTGAAAACTGACTTGAAAAAAGCTTTCGTTCGTCCTGAATGTTCCTTTGTCTATAGAGCTTTGAGATTTTTCAAATTTTCTCCTAATATTACAAAGCTCATAACAAAATGTATCTCTTCTAGTAGAATATCCATCTTAGTTAATGGTACTAGAACTAGTTATTTTTTACCAAGTAGATGCATTAGACAAGACGACCCTATGTCTCCATATCTATTTATTCTTTATATGGAGATGCTCTCTACCCTAATTAACCATAAAGTTGATCTTGGTTGTTGAGACCCCATTACAATAGGCAACAAAAAGCACCAAATATCTCATCTTTTTTTTGCGGATGATCTTACCTTAATGGCACAAATTAATGAAAAATCTATAGAAGCGATCAAAGGCTGTCTTAACACCTTTTGTAACCTATCAGAACAATTTATCAACAAAGCTAAGTCCAAAATTATTATCTCCAAACACTGTCCTAAGCCTACACAAGCTATCATCTCACAAGTCGTTAATATTAAAGTTAGTAATTCCATTGGGAACTACTTAGGTTTCCTAATTACAAGCTCTAAACTCAGAGCCAAGGATTTCCAATTTGTCCTTGACAATATGACTTGTAGACTAAGTACATGGAATCCAATTTACTAATCATGACAGGTAGATGTACTTTAGCAACTTCTTGTTTAAATTCTCTTCCAAATCACTTATGCAGTACACCATTCTACTGGCTAAGATTCTTAGTAAAATTGATAAATCCAACAGAATTTTATATGGGTTACTAATGATATCTCAAAAAAACTCCATCTCATAAAATGGGACATTATCACTCAAAACAAAAAGGATAGTGCGTTAGGTCTACATGCTGCAAAAAAAAAAACCTAGTAAGCCTGACTAGTCTTACCTGGAGACTCCTTCACAATACTCAATCACCCTAGGCAAAAATAATCTTAGGTCTCTATAGAACTAGGAAAGTACTGAAAAATAACTCCTTTATCTGAAATGGTATTGTACTAGGCCGGAAAGTATGTAGCAACGAAATTACATGGTTGCCTCATAAATCCTCAACCTTGAGCATGTGGAATAGTCGTTGGATCCCCCAATCTAACCCACTCCGTCAATATATTCAGGGTCCTGTAACCCTCCAAGATGACACCTTAACCATAAAGAATATATGAAAGAAAAATACATGGGAGTTATCTAAGCTCTCAATGACACTTGAACTAGGGATTATTAAGAAGATAAATGCTACAAACCCTACAACCAAATTCTATGTTACTTTTGTTTGGTCGTTAAACACCAACGCTGTTTTCACTAGCAAAACATCCTACTCCCTCTTAGGCAATCAAATGGAATACTGTAAGGATTTTAGGTGAATTGGGAAGCAAAGTGCCCAAATAAGTTAAAATTTCTATTATAAAAATGCTACCATGATAGACCTCCAACAAGAAGCTTCTTACACCATATTGGAATAAACATTGATCCTATATGTTCTACATGCAAAACTAATAAGGAAACTACTAAACATGTCTTCTTGGAATGCATGACAGTTAAAAAATTATGGTCACACTTAGGAATTGATCCCAAAAAGTGGAATGGTGTCAATAGTTGGTTAACTGATATACAATAACTATAACTCTACTTTTAAAAAACTCTATTATCACCTGACACGATCTATTGCACTTTGTTATGTGGACAATTTGGATCAACATAAATAACGATTTATAAAATAATTATACGCACTTAGCTAGCCTTCAAAGTGATATTTATTTTAACAGTAAGGTATAAGCTTTTAAGTGAAAAGGAAAATATCACGGCAGTAAAAACTCCAATAAACGTTACGTGGTGTAAACCCCCCTAGAAAACTCATTAAGCTTAATGTTGATGGTTCCTTCAATGAAGACCAATTGCTTTGTGGATTTGGTAGAGTGTTCAGAGACATGAATGGCCAATGGATAGTTAGCTTCCATAGAAAAATTCCAGGAACAATACCGCTTCAGGCAGAATTATTGGCCTTGAAGACTGGACTGTAGATCGCCACTAGACAAGGATTCACAAAATTAGAAGTAGAAACAAATTCAACCGATGTCATTAACTGTTTTGATAATGGAATGGTAATATTAAATGATATTATTCATGAGTGCATGTTTTTAATGAGGCAGGTAAAGATTCAAGGAATACAACACACCTTCAGGGAGGCCAACAAGCCAGCACACATGTTGGCTAAAAAACACTGAGTGGAAACAACAACAGGGATCTGAATGTTATCTACTATGCTCCTGATTTTGTAATCAATATCTTAAGATCAGACTATGAAGGCAAGGCTTATGTAGTTAGGATCGTTAACAATGACGTTTACTCTAGACTAGCAGCATTTGGTAATAAAAATGTCCTGAAAGATATGTTATTGATTTGTAATAACCAAGTAGGTAATGCCCCTCCGGGCACTATAAACAATGTTATCTCTACTACTGTATGATATATAATATGATCCCTGTTAGTAAAAAAAAGAATTCGTTTGAACTTTGACACAAAAATTGAAAAATATGATCCTCGCTCATGAATTAATGACACGCACAAACAAAGAAATTTTCTTTCATTCAGTTATTTGTATTTTGTTACTCTTTTTTTACTTTGCCCTTGTGTTTATGATGATGAATAAACTGTTGGTATTGGGTAATTATGACCCAACATGAGATCTTTCACAAAATTAGAACTAAGCTAGCGTTTAGCCGTAAATTTTAAATTTATTTTAAAAAATTTAATTTGGGTAAAGATTGATTTGAACACGAAAATGTATTTGAACACACGTTTTCAAAACATATTTCCCAACTTTATTTTGGAAAAATATGTATATAATACCTAAGTTTTGAAATTTTGTCCTAAAATTAGCAATTGGGGTGATTTTAAAAGTGGTAACGAAACGTATAACTTGTACAAATCTTTCCATTTTCCAAGTCGATCCGATCCATTTGTACGTAGAGCTATTTACTCGATCGCAGATATTTTTGGAATACCTCTAACAGAGGGGCAAATAGTCAATTTTGAAAGAACTTATTGTCAACCTCTTTCGGATATGAATCTATCTTATTCAGAAGGGAAGAACTTGCATCAACATCTCAATTCCAATTCAAACATGGGTTTGATTCACACTCCATGTTCTGAGAAAGATTTATCATCCGAAAAGAGGAAAAAATAGTGTCTTTGTCTAAAGAAATGCGTTGAGAAAGGGCGAGATTTAAAATTTGAGATTTTACCAAAATATAATCAAAATTTATGTCCAAATATTAATTTTAAAAATAAATTCTAAATTTATTTTAACAAAATTTATGGCCAAACGGAACTTAAATTTCAGTACTTTGCATTTGACATAAAAGGAGAGCAAGTCATGTGATATGTTTGACTTTCATGTGGTTGAAGTACTATTGCATCTCTCTTTCTCTCTCCTTATTTTCTTTTCGAATTGTTCTTTACATCCGTACGAGGTCAAATGTCAACGGAAGAGCCTCCCTTTGTGCATAAAGGTAATGCAAAAGCCAGAAACTTCTTTGGCGTATCAAATGTGGCGTGTTCAAGATTTTCTTTTGCTTTTAAAAAGGTGAGAAAGATGCCTTAGCTCATCTAAAAAAATTTAACTCCTGAATTATTGGTCTATACTCTGGTCTACATTTCGTGTTATTCAATGCATATATTTGATCACTTCAATTAAATGGGACATCCTAAAACTCAAGGATATTTACAACATAAAAACGTCAAAAAATCATACTTCATATATATGTGAACCTATATTTTTTTCCCAACATATTCAAACAAAAATTTTTAAATTTAAAAATAATTCAACTTAAACTTTAAGTCTACTCTCAATAAGAAACTTTGACTCTTTAATACCACACGTTTTAAATTATAATACATATAAATATTATGGTTTATCTAGGACTACAAATTTAGATATTCTCATTTCTTTTTTAAATTCCTTGCTAAATCAAATAAGTTTACAGCAATTCTAATGGAAGGAGTAAGGGGAAAAAAAAGTAAGAAAGAAGAAAAGCAGAAAGGTAGAGGGAAAATGATAGAAAAAGGGGCTCCAAGGTATCTTTTGCGGGAGATGTCAATTTGAATGGCAAAGCTGGGGTGTAGAAAGTTAGGATTTCTTAGCAGCGAAGGGATTTGTTGGATACGGTTAAAATTAAGGAGTATGGTTTTGAAAGCTTAAATAAGGCTATAAATTTGAGTTTGAGAGATTCGAAGTGGGTGTTATATCCGGTTAAAGAACATCTACCTCGGGAAAGATAATCGAGTGTCTGGCACGAATCACATTGAAGGCAACATTATCTCGAAGTCAATTAAGACAGAATGGAAATTTCTCAAGGATACATAGCCTGTGCATTAATTATAAGATCATCATATCATTCATTGCAATAGAATAGTTTTATTCTTCTTGTTTTAACATGCTCTCCAATTATTCTTCAACTTTATTGCCTTTACTTTATTGTTCTTATTTTATTACTCTTAGCTGACCTCAAGGTCCCTGGATAAGTCAAGCTCGAGGCCGCCTACTGTTCCAACAACACTAATTTAGTTATTTATTTCTTCTTACTTAAACTCAATATTACTTGTATAATCAATAGTATTAGAATACATCACGTGTCTTTAAAGACACAAAATATCTTTAACTGTTAAGCTTATTTCTTCCAGGTAAACATTTGTAGAATGGATATGTAATCCTTCTACAACTCCAAAACTAATTTCACTATATTTTTATTGAGTTGTCCTACATTTGAGGAATTTAAGGTCCTTGGTCTTCTTATATGACTTGAATAATCCTCACGTCACAAGTTAGCTTTTAGGGTTGAGTTAGATCCAATGTCTATTCTCATCCGTTTTCATTGCAAACGCCGCCAAACATTGCCTACTTATGAGCATCACCCAACAAGGACTTTGTCAGCATTTTTGCGATTAACTCAACGATGGGGTTAAGCGTTAGCTCACTTGATAAGTTTGCTGCATATCACAGTTGAAATAGAGGGTTTTACATAGCATTTCCCTTTTCCTTACCCATCCCCTCGTCCGATGTAATTAAAAAAATCAGCAGTGTCAAATTAGTAACCATTATACCCTGTTTTCGTACAATTCCAACCTATTTCTCTTCAACAATTGGCCAAAAGAATTTCCATGTTTTCATTCCAAATGCTGGACAAGAGGGGTTGCTTACTTCCAACCGAGAGGTTGTAAGTTCGAGTCTCCCCAAGAGCAAGGTGGGAAGTTCTTGGAGGGAAAGATGCCGGGGGTCTATTTGGAAACAGCCTCTCTATCCAAGGGTAGGGGTAAGGTTTGCGTACACACTACCCTCCCCAGACCCTACTAAATGGGATTATACTGTGTTGTTGTTGTTGTCGTCATTCCAAATGCCACCTAACATTCCCTACTTATGGCCAACGAGGACTATCCGCATTTCCACGATTGAGTAACTCATCATTGTCAATTAATAAGCATCATATAACAGAGATTGCTTACATAAAAGTAAATAAAGAACTACCAAATATTTAATAGTGCTGCTAGTAGGACAAATTCAGCGTGGCCCAGCAATGATCACACTCATGAAATATAGAAATGCTTGTCGCGTAGTTTGAGTAGTTATTTACTTTTAAGGATTTGATTTATCGGTTAATAGTTTTTAAATGTATTAATCTGCTAGCCATTCGATAAGATATCGGGCGGATTGATATTGGTTTAGTTCTTATCGGACGGTTTATCGACCTAATTCAATCAAAATAAAATGAAATTTAATCTTTATATATTTAAATAGGTGGTCGATGTACTAAGAGGGACGAAGCAGAAGAGACACCGTAATGGGTAAATCATCTGTCTAGAATCTTATTTATGTTTATGCATATTGGCCTTAGTTCATGTGAAAGATTTCCAGTTGGCCGTTGTTAAAACAAATATTCGTCATGCTTAGAATTCTAGGATACCTTAAAATCCAGGCAAAGTTGATGAAGCAATGGTGTAACTGATATTATTATCTTGTTTCACACATCAAATTTTGCCTTTTTTCACAGTTAGATGACTCATTTTATTTGGCTTTCTTTTATTCTAATTCACTTTGATAGAGTATTGGAGGAAGACGAGTTTTTGATTATATATATATATATATATATATATTCTTAGCGGGTTAACGGATTATCCATTAAGAAAATTTAATAATCCGCCGCCAAACCGATAAGCCGTTAATTAAAAAAATTTAATCTTTTCCCCGTCCGTTAAACCATTAACCCGATACCAATAAGCTATTAAACTTCAGTTTCGGTTCGGTTTTTGATTTCGATTTGGTTTTGAACACTCCTAGTGAAATACCAGTAAAGCCCTTATTTCACATTTGTCTTAGTGACCATTTTTTTCTCCAAAATATTTCCCTCGAAAATTAGTTAAATTTTTTTTATTATCTCAAAATATTGATACCATAAATCATCATTCTCTCATGCATGGGAAGATAAAAAGCCTTTGTATACATGGATGGTAGCCTTCATATATACGCTCATTACATTTTTTAAAATACAATTACGTATTTTTTAAAAATGCAATTTATATGGATGAGAAGATCAAAAGTCTATTATGTATGCATAATATTGTTTTTCTTTCATTTATATGTTATTCCTTGTCATATCATATACTTATGTTAAGAGAGCTTTCATTAAACACATAATTCACTACCCTTCCCTTAACCTAAACATGAATGCTAACCTAGTAACTAGTTTGGAGCCATTAAATCCGAATAACAGCCTACAAACTAGGTTGGAGAAACTAAGGAATGCATTATATATATCATTGGGGTTGAATTCGGACGACAATTTGATGAGAAGATGAATCGATCGAGATTGATTCAGATAGTACCTTTAATGATGGAGAAAATTACGTTGACGATGTTGCTGCTAATGATGATGATGACAACAACCATTATTTAGAGGAAGAGGGAAAAGTTGGAGAGGACAGAGAAATGCCTAATGAGTTCAATAAAGAAGATTCATAATTGGTCCAATTACTGGGATGCGGTTCAGTAGTAAGGATGTTGTGTTTGATTTTTACAATGAACATACAAGATTATCTGGGTTTTGTATTGTAAAAATAACATCAAACAAAAAAATGGTGATATTGTTAGGTATGTGCAATATGGTTGTGATAGGTCTAGGAAACCAAGGAATAAGCATGTTACCAAGAGGAGAAACTGTCGTGCTAGAATAAATGGAATTTTGGAGAAGAATGGTTCATGGTGTGTTTCAAAGGTTGTTATAAAATATAATCATCAATTGGAACTAGCACTATCGTGATTGATGGCTGGACACATATTGCTTAGTAAATCTCTTAAGAGAACTCTTGCAGCCAAAGATATTTCTAGCTTAAGACCCTAAGAAAATATAAGAGTCGCGGAAGCACTTGCTAGTTGCCTCAAAAATCTAGGTTGTACACCAAAGGACTATAGATATTATATTATAAGGAGTATAAAGCTTCATTTGTAAGAAGGTGATGCACAATCATTACTCAAGTTTTTCAGTAACATGCAACAAAAATAGGGAATTTTATAGACCCTAGATGTGGATAGTTTTGGTCGACTTCGTAATGTCATATGATTTCATTCACACTCTAAGGTTGCATATGAGGAATTTCATGATTTAATATTTCTTGATACCATATACCTTGTGAATCGATACAATATGTCATTTGCTTCATTTACTGGTGTCAATCAGCATAGGCAGTCCATACTTTTGGGATGTGCTCTTATGTCTAGTGAGAATATAACAAGTTATAAAATAGTGCTATCTACATGGCTTGGGGCTCTAAACAATGTGCATACATTAGCTATCATGGATAACCAAGTGATAGTTTTAAGACTTCCATGAATGCAAAATACCAAATACAATACATAGATATTGCATATGGCATATATTCGCAAAGTTGCCTATGAAGTTAAGCAGAGTTCTTGATGGTAGATTGCAAAGGTAGAATTTAAGGCTTTAGTCCTTGATAGCATTAACGTTGCTGAGTTTAAGAGACGATGGACTGGTTATATTGAAAAATATAACTTAGATGGAAGTGATTGATTGTATAAGCTTTATTTGGAGAAGGAAAATTGGGTTCCTGTATACCTAAATGACCACTTTCGAGCTGGGATGTTGTCCACACAAAGAAGTGAAGGAATGCATTTTTTCTTTGACGGATTCATCACCCGCCAAAGCACTTTGAAGCTTTTGTTTAGCAATATGAGTTAGCCATAAGAGCTAAGTTCGAGAAAGAATTGGAAGCTGAGTATAGGTCTATGTGCTTTGAACCAAAATGTTTATCAAAATTTACATGGTAGGAGAAATTTCAAACATGTTATACTTATGAAGTGTTTGAATTTTTTTCAAGTACTGTTAAGGAATCTGTACCATTATAAAATCAGTACCCTTTAAGACCATCAAGCTACAGTTGTAGTGGAGAATTACATTATCGTAGATTATTCTTTCAGGAGTTTTAACACTAGAGATCCATTTGTATTCACGGTTGAATATACAACTATTGGTGAATATCTAAGTTGCAGCTGCATGTGGTTTGAAATAGGAGGTATTTTATGCTGCCATATACTTAGGGTATTGTCTCATAAGAGGATTAAAAATGTGAATAAGAGGTATATATTGAGAAGGTGGAGAAAAGATATTGTTCGTCCGCACTTGAAATATTTCTTTCTTGGAGGTTACCTATGTATGACTTCTAAATACATGATGTACATGGAAATATTAAAGAATTTTGAATGGGTTTGTGATATTGCATTGGACACAGAAGTGATGAGGCGATATATCAATTATCATTTGAACAGATTGGAGTATAACCTTTTAAATTGAGATGATGATCAAATGATAGTTCCAAATTGGGAATTGGAAGATACACATGATGGTTGGGTGTGGGTGTGGGTGAGAGTGAGGGTGAGGGTGGAGGTGAAGGTGCGGGTGAGGGTGAACGAAGCAATATAAGAGAACCTAAATACATAGCTTCTCTTGGACGTCCAAGGTTGAATAGATATAGAGGGAAAATTGGTTCATACTCTAGAAGTTCACAAATAGGTGGTGGAAGTGGAGTTAGAGGTAATAGGAGGGATAAAGGTAGTGGTAGAGGTGGTGGCAGAGGTGGTGGTAGAAATGGTGGTAGAAGTGGTTGTAGAGGCCGTGGTAGAGGTGGTGGCAAATGTGGTGGAAATAATGGGCTAGCGAAAGGAATTGAGGTACAGTGTAATAAATTATTATTATCTATTTTTTTGAAAAATACGTTGCTTATGAGTGTTATTTACTCTATACAACAAGATGATGCAACAGTATCACTATAGAGTAGCTTACAACAACAACAACAACTACCCAGTATACTCCCACCAGGTGGGGTTTGGGGAGGATAATATGTAGACAAGCCTTACCCCTACCCGAAAGGGCAGAGAGGCTGTTTCCAATCGACCCCCGGCTCATAGGATAAAAGGAAAAACAACAGTAAAACAAAAACAAAGACAAAGACAAAAACAAAAATAAAAACAAAAACAAAAACAATAGAGCATTAGTAACTCCAGCAGAAATAGCGTAAATAGCGTAAATAATTATCTAAACATACGAAACATAAATACAATCGCATGCAACAATATCATACAGTAACTACCATAACTAACAGCCATAGGGGTTACATAAGCTAAAACACAAATCATCTATAAGTAACCCTGCTGACCCACACCCAACCCCGGATGAGGCGTACGAAAAACTCTAGGAGCCCCTATGCTACAATCCTGATTTTAGACCTCCAGACTTTCCTATCACGGGTCATGTCCTCGGAAACCTGCATTCTATTCATGTCTTGCCTAATCACCTCTCCCCAATACTTCTTAGGCCTTCCTCTGCCTCGTCGACCGCCAACAATCTCCAGCCGCTCGCAGCTCCTCACCGGGGCATCGCTTCTCGTATCTTCTCATCCACCGGGGCCACCCCCACCTTCTCTCGAATAACTTCATTCTTAATCTTATCTAGCCTGGTGTGACCGCACATCCACCTAAGCATCCTCATCTCCGCAACCTTCATTCTCTGAACATGAGAGTTTTTCATGGGCCAGCACTCCACCCCATACAACATCGCAGGTCTAACCACGACTCTATAGGATTTCCCCTTGAGTTTGTATGGAATTTTCTTGTCACACAGGACTCCTGATGCAAGCCTCCACTTTGACCATCCCGCTCCTATGCGATGAGTGACGTCCCCGTCAATCTCTCCGCCCCCTGGAAAATAGAAGACTTGACCGTTTAGTTTGAGATGATTTAAGTTTGAATCTTATTTAATTTGGATTTGAGATAGATTTTTTTTTTTTTTGAATTTTTTGACTTTGTTTTGTAATAATTTAAACGTGTGGTATTAAAATTGTCATTTTTAAATATTTTTTCATTTTATTGTTACTTCATTTTAGTTTAGTGGACTAGATTAACAAAATGTGATTAGTTGCAACAAGTGCAAAAGTGAAAGACTTTAGAACTTTATAGTCAGTTCAAACTAATAAGTAAAATACTCACATTCAGTTACTAAAACCCTACCCTGCATCCCTACTTTCAATATTCAACTTAAAACCATACCTTCAACACCTATCTTGGTATTCCTACCTTCAACCCTTACATTGGACGTTTTTTCCCCAAAAAATTTTAACATTCAACTGCAATCAGTTTCTAATCCTAACTTCAACCAAATACTTCCAGAGTTCATGGTAAAATCAGTTTAACCGTTCCTCTTTGAATACAAAATCTACCTATTTATCTTCCCTATGTAGCATTTACTAGATCTTACAATACATTAACCTATTTAACTTTCCTATAAATCATTTACTATTATTATTATTATTATTATTATTATTATTATTATTATTATTATTATTATTATTATTATTATTATTGTTTTCTTCTTCTGTATTTTTTCTCTTCATTCCACTCTCAATATTTTTGTATAGTGAAAGGGTAGATATAAAGGACACTTCCACCATAAGACAGAATTAACAAAAAAAAAAAAGCATTTACTAAACATTTCATTGAAAAAGAAAATTATTATCGTAAAGAAGACCAATCTGACGATTGTAATATCATAACACTAACACATCAACATATATGAATATAAAATGTAGTAAATGGATAACAAACACGATACAAATCCTAAATCAATTTCAACCATACTATTATCAATCGTTCCTTCTCCCTTCAATTCAATATTGAAGTCAACATATAGTGGTGCAACATCAACCAATGTAAATTTGATGATGAAACTTCACTTGACATAATTATCCAAAATAAAATGTTTTCAGCATGCCTTGAACCTTCTTCTATCAGCAACGCTCATATTTACATATCAGTCTTTGCCACAATAACGAAAAAGCACAGTGTTTACTGTTGGAGGGATATACTTGTAGATTTTTCTTGGAATGTACTCAAAAAATATTACTACTAATATTTAAAAAATATGATACTGAATCAACATATACAATACTGATGCACATATATTTTTTGGAGTTAAGGTATAAGTAGGATTAACTCTAGAAGTTATTGTAATATTTAAAGGAATTAAGTTTAAAATACATAATAATTTATCAGATCGTCATAATTGATGTATGAATCAGCCATAACCACTTCAAATATTGGAGGAATCTCTTCTTCATTATTGTAACGACCCGACCGGTTGTTTCGAGCTCTAGCGCACCGTTCAACAGCTTGAGGCTATGCGCAGCGTCATTTAAGGTATTATGACTTGTACGCGTGGCTGGAATTGAATTTTTTGAAGTTCGGAGTTGATTTTGAAAGAAAATTCTCATTTCAGAAGCTTTAAGTTGAAAGAATTAACTAGGATTGGATTTGTTAAAGTAAACGACCTTAGAATCGTTATTTGAAGGTTCCAACAGGTTTGTGTGATGATTTTGGACTATGGCATATGCCCGGATCAAGTTTTGGATGATCCTAGAGCATTTTGATGCATATTGTGGAAGTTAGCATTTTGGAAGAAAATTTCATAAGTTTGGGTTGAAGTGTATTTCATAGTTATCGACGTCCGTTTGGGATTTCGAGTCTGGTAGTAGCTCTGTATTGTGATACTTGTGTTGGAAGTGCGATCGAGAGTGAATTCGGAGGTCTATGTGTCATTTCAGAGTCATTTGGCTAAAGATAGAAAATTGAAGGTTTTTGAGAAGTTTGACCAGAAGTGGACTATTTGATATCGGGGTCGAAATCCGATTCCGAAAGTTGGAGTTGGTCCGTGATATCAAATATGACGTGTGTACAATTGACGTGTGTATGAAATGTAAGGTCAATCACACGTAATTTGATAGGTTTAAACATTAAAAAAAAGTTTGGAATTCTAAAGTTTAATAAGTTTGGATTGGAGGTGGATTCATAATTTTAGCATTATTTGATATGATTTAAAGCCTCGACCAAGTCCGTAATGTGTTTTGGGACTGGTTGGTATGATTGGTTGAGGTCCCAGGGACCTCTGGTGGTTGATGGATCGAATTTAGAGTTTGAAGAGGAGCTGAAGTTGCCGGTTGCTGGTGTAACCGCACCTACTAGACTAGGGCCGCAGCTGCGGAGTCACAGATACGACCATGTGGTCGCAGATGCAGTATTGGTGGGGGAGAGCTGGGACCGCAAAAGAGGTCATCTCATTGCAGAAGCGTGACCACATCTGCGAAGGAGAGGACGCATGCGGAATAGGCTATGAGCCCTGGATCCTCAGAACAGGCGTTTGGAACGCACTTGCAGAACTGCAAAAGAGGTCAAGAGACCGCAGGTGCGGAAAGTGCTGGGAGGCAATGAGTGTTTTACAATCGGGGGCCTTGGCCATTTTCCTCCATTTTACTCTTGTTTGGGAAATTTTTGGAGAACCTCAAGAGAGGGCTTTCTTCATCAAGCATGAGGTAAGTTAATTTCACCCGTTGTATGTTAAATACATGGTATTGTTATGGATTTGAGCATGAAAATAGGTAGAAACTTGGGGTTTGAGGCAGAACATAGAAAATTGATATTCTTGAAATTTGACCATGATTTTGGGTATGGAATTGAGAGTAAACTATACATTTGAGTTCGTAGGGCTATGGGCAAACATAATCTTTGAAAAATTTCGAAATCCAGGCACTTAGGTCTGGGGCGTAATTGTCAATATTCCGATCAAGGTTAGAAATTGTTCTAAATTTGATTGTAATGAGTAATTGAAAATATAATAATGGATTCGCATAATTATTTGCTAGCATTGAAGCATTTAGCATAAATATGAGTCTTCGGAAGGGCGTGGAATGCCCGTTATGGATATTCGGACGAAGTGAGTCTCCTTTCTAACCTTATAAGAAGGACTTGTCCCCATAGGTAAATTAATTGGATTTGTGCTCCTATTTGTGGGGACTACATATGCACGAGGTGACGAGAGCCCGTGCGTAGCTACTATTATGTTTAAGTCTGGATAGTCTAAAATCCAAAAGCATGCTATTCTAGGAACAATTATAATCTTATTGGCAGTTTGACTTGCTTAAATCACATCTAATTAGTAAATGAATTTCCAAAAAGATTAAACTTAATTTTTCTTTTGAATTGTTAAAAGAGAATTGGCTTATCTTTGAATAATTGTTCCCTGATGAATTCTTGATTGACTGATAGTTTTGTTTATATTTGAACGCGTTGCATGTATGATTTGATAGTGGGGTAATAGATGCATCTATGGTAAGCGCCATTCGGCCCTCTGGCAGTGCACATTTTAAATATTGTTGGATCGGGCCATAAACCTTAACATGATTTGCGCATACTTGTATTGCTTTCCTTGAAACTTATTGAATTTGTTATTTCCTCTTATTGGATTGAGAATATTTGTTTAATTGATAAAAAAGAATTTTTGAAATTTCCTATAAAGAAAGAATAGTTCACTTGCTTGAATCTATTGAATTACAATCGTATTTATAAAAATCCACAATTTACTATATTATTGAGATAACATTATTGGACCACTAGTAAGTGTCTAAGTCGATATCTCATCTCTACTTCTTTGAGATTAGACGAGATACTCATTGGGTAGACGTTGTTTTTTACTCATACTATATTTTTGTGCATTTTGTTGCACTGGAACATGCATCTCTAGTGGCCTAGTGAGCCTAGCAGCATGGTTGATACAGAAACTTAGGTGAGCTGCATTTTTCGAGATGACCGCGGATTGCAGAGTCTCTTTAAGATTACTTTATTTATTTTCTGTCCAATATTGTATTCCGGACTGTTGGTGTATTATTTCTTAGAAATTGCTCATGCACTTGTGACACCATGTTCTGGGATGATTACGTGATATTATCTATTATTTAAAATATTCTTGTATTAATTTATTTTCGTAAAGATTATCATTTACTATCTGAATTGGAGGAAATTGGAGGAAAATTTCTATTTTCAAAATTATTGAGATAAGAATTTAACTAAGTATTTTAATTGGCTTGCCTGACAGTGGTATCCGACGCCATCACGACTCTTAGTAGATTTTAGGTCATTACAACATGGTATCAGAGCACTAGGTTCCCTTAGGTCTCACGAGTCATGAGCGAGTCTAGAAGAGTCTCGTGGATCAGTACGGAGACGTCTGAACTTATCTTCGGGAGGCTACATGGCTGTTAGGAGTACTCCCCTTTTTGATTCTTCATTGTGCGATTTGATTATTTAAGGCTTATGCCCTTTTTTCCTTTCTACTCAATCTTACACGACGTGAACTGCTGGTTATAAATCGAGAATTGAAGGGTGGTAATGGTACTACGAATGTGGTGCCCTGTGTTTCTCCCTGCTGGGTTGTTTGAGCTATCATCGTCGCCTTGTGAAAGATAATTTGTCATTTTAGTTCAGTAGCAATACTTTAGAGAGTTATGAGTCTAGGTACAAGTTTCCATGATGCTATGAACAATTTTTCTGCAGTATTGATATGATGGTAGGAAGTTTGCTTACGTGTTGGGGTAGTTAATGACTTGAAGGGAGATTTACTCAGTGCATGATCTAGACATTCAGTATTTTTTTCCCTGCAGAGGAAAGGAAATCGGACTAACAATTTTCATATTTGGATTGATGGAGTAATGAGACTTGGTATTTGCAAGGGTGATGGGGTTTTCTTCTATGATGAGGTGTCGTTGTCCTTATTGAATATAATAAGTTGGCCCGTGTTATGATCTTATACAATTCGTTTTGGAGCAGGATATTGCGAGATAATATTAAAGAAGCGATGGCCAGAGATTGCAGGGCAAGGTGGTTCAGGATTGAATCGGTGTTTCTAATGTCGACGGCTCGAGAAAGATGATCCTCGAAAAGGTTTAAAGTTAGTAGTGATTTGTGGGTTCAAGTGCTACGAAGATAGATTTTATCAAGACAAAAATTGAGCAGCAAAGAATGAGGAAGGACATGTGAGAAGTGTCAAGCGGTGGTTAAAATTTCTAGAAGCCCAGGTATTAGAAGCGAAGGTCGAGTAGAAAGTGAATGGATTGGTGCAACTAGAAAGTGAGCTCGGATGCAGGATGGGTCATTGATGTCGCAGTGATTATACCTCGTACGACGATGTAGGAAGATGTCGTAGAGTGATTTCCACAGGGGGTTATTCCCTGTGAGCAGGTTAGGGGTTGCATGGTTGGCAAAGCTTCTGCGAAGAATTATATTGGTTATACCGCACAAAGATCGATTGTGCAAATGTGGTTGATGATTTAGAGTATAAAAAGGGGTTTTATGAAAACTTTTTGAGAATTTTTGCGGTCGACTGCACATGGGTATACCAATAAGAGATAAAGAATCCTGGTGAATTTTAGAGTTGTGTAATAGTGGCTTCAAGCTAAATGGGAGAGTTCCACCACGTACGATGGGGTTTTATGGTTATCTTCTTATGAGGTTTTCGGTTATTGGCATACTGATAAGTTATTTCAGTAATGGGAAAAGAACATAAGTGGTAATTTGAGCAAAGGAATTCTTAAAGATGTGCTATGGTTGGCCTTATTGGCTCATGTTTAGGCTTTGGGAGGATTCTGGATTTATGCTTTGTACACAGGTGATTTACAAGGAAGTGATCCAGTCGAGTGCTTTATTGAGATAGGTGTTCCTGTGACAGCATGGCCAGGGAGTTGATTATATTTGGGACCAAGCCAGAGTGGATGATTCTCAACAACGGTCCTAGTGGGCTCAAAGGGGTAAAATGTGGTGCCTAATGAATTCGAGCCTATAGGTATAGTTAAGAATCAAGCTTTGTGGTAGCTTTTGATCTACAATGTAGCAATTAGGAGGTATGAAATGGTTTGTGGGATTTGAGACCACATGGTCTCGTGATTCACGACCACTCGGATAAGAGCGGATGGAGTGTGTTATATATTGGATGGAGTTATGATTTCTGAAACAATCAAGGATAAACTGGAAGAAGACAGACTGGTTAGCCATAGCTGAATTGGCATATTAGTGATAGTAATTAGTTCCTTCATAAATTTATGCAAGTGATATATGGCGGTACATGCGAGGCCTATCGGCTGCCTTAATTGATGTTATTCAGGGGTATTGTACTGTTATATCATGTTATGTGTAGGCGGATCCCGAAAGGGTTATGGTGATTTAGACCACTACTTGGAGATTTGCATATTCTTTGGTTATAAGAATTCACCCGTGTGTTGCGATGGTTCTCCTGAAATGAGTTAAGTGAAAGATTTTTATATGATGAAGAGTTAATCTATTAATGGTTCCAGAGTTATGATGTCGAATATTGGCATGTTGGGTACAGTGAGCGGTATGAAATTTAAAGTAAGGATCAAGGTTGTAGTTCAGTTTTAACAAGGATGTCACGAGCTCGGATGAGCAGGAAAATAGTTTTGATCTTTAAAGTAAGTTGGTATTGTCTTTAGTGTCACCTGAGATTGGTGTTTTGTGAAGAAGACTTTGCATCCTGATTAAGGATTCTTGATCGCTTTTTAGCGTTAGTGCGGCTGGTCGTTTGGGTGTATAGACCTGGTATCTGTTGCGGAAGGTTGTGGGAGCGTGCCACACGAGAAGGTTGTATAAGTGTGGCATGTATTCACTTGATTGGTTAAAGAGTTAAACCAAGTATAATGATTATAGTGATGTAGTTGAGTTGGGAATTGATGCCTGGAGGGCACTTGACTTATTAAGCTGTGGACTATGGAGGATTACTCCGGTTATGATGATTGATCTTGTGTGTTATGAGAACAAGGGAGTTATTATGGACCTTTGAAAGGTTATTAGCCTAGTTCAATGCGATCAGAATCAACTTGAGGCATGTGGATGGATTAAAATGTGAATATGGGCTCTATATCAGGCTAGATATGTTTATTTCAGTAATGCGCTCCTTATGGAAGAGTAGTCAGGCTATTATTTCGTCGCCAGTTATTTCATGTAATAATACATTGCGTCGTGTGATTTATGAGAAGGCTTGGTGAATTGCTTATGTGTTGAGGTACTGTGTAGAGATGATATTATATGAGAAGAATGGCTCTCGAGATCCAAATCATATATCGCACCTCAGTTGTGCTTGAGTTTTGTGACTTATAGCACTTTATGTCCCCACGAGGGTGGTACTATGCACTTAGCGTGCTTGTGACCGATATTCGGCATTTTGTTGTAATGAGAAATTTAGTTCAATGTGCATCTCCTTAGGTGGGTGTTATGTGTCAATTGAGTGGAATTCTGCCATGGGTATGTTATTTGGATCGGGTTGTGCGTCGTAAAAGTGTGGTGTTGAATACAGTTTTCATACTTCATCTTATGTGTGTTTGTTTCCCATTTTTGTTAGGAAAGTTCATATTAGTTGTGCGAGTCGAGTAGTTCCTTCTAGAGTTTGTTTCATTTTGTATCACGTTCGAATTGACAGCGTATTGGTACATTGTGGCATCATATGAGCCTTTTGATCATATCTAAGGTGGCTTATTTCCTGAGTAATTCGTACTGGTTGAGGCGAGATCATTGGATGTAGGATCAGTGCAATCTGATTATATGAAGTATATCAAGGAGCAAAGACCATTATTTGGTTTATAATGGCAATGGTTCTTGTCAGGAGTATATACCCGATTATTTGTTGATTCAACAGTCGGTTATGAATTTCTACACATCTCTTTCGTCGTGGAGGTGTTGTAAGAATTAGGGCAAGACCTATGTATGTCGTGAGGTACAATGGGAGCATCAGATTCGTGAGATTTTGAGTTATTTGATCAGAGAATGTTATTGTGGCCCTGTGAGTAACATGGTGCAAGTTGTGAATTCAGCTAAGGTACGCAGTCGTGTTTTGGTGTTGCGTGTAGTTATTGATACAGTGAGCGTATGTTGGAACAAGCCTGGCAGAGAATTCCGGATGTTTGAATTGGGCTCTAAGGCTTATTTTCTTAAGTGAAAAAGGATATCTTCAGATTGATCGAGCTAGGGTGCCCAGCTGAGTTATAATGGCATGGGTAGGTGCTCGTGGTGTTAAGCCGTGATTTCGGACAGCCTAACACAGTTCTCACCATGTTCGAGGATGAACCTATGTTTAAGTAGGAGAATATAACGACTTGACCGGTCGTTTTTAGCTCTAGCACGCTGTTTAGCAGCTTGAGGCCATGAGTAGCTTCATTTCAGGTATTATAACTTGTACGCGTGGCCGGAATTGAATTTCGGGATGTTCTGAATTGATTTGGAAAGAGAATTCTCATTTTAGAAGCTTTAAGTTGAAAGAATTAACTAGGATTGCATTTCTTTGAGAAAACGACCTCGGAATCAGGATTCAAAGGTTCCAGCAGGTTCGAATGATGATTTCGGACTAGGGCGTATGCCCGAATTAGGTTTTGGTTGACGTGGGAGCGTTTTGACGCCTATTATGGAAGTTAGCATTTTAGAAGAAAATTTCATAAGTTTGGGTTGAAGTGAATTTTAGAGTTATCGACGTCCATTTGAGATTCCGAGTCAGGGAGTAGCTACGTATAGTGATACTGGTATTGGTAGCGCGATTGGAAGTGAATTCGGAGATCCATGAGTCATTTTGGAGTCATTTGGCTAAAGATAGAAATTTGACCGGAAGTGGACTTTTTGATATCAGGGTCGGAATTCAATTCCAAAAGTTGGAGTTGGTCCATAATGTCGAATATGACTTGTGTACAAAATTTGAGGTCAATCGAACATGTTTTGATTGGTTTAAACATCGAAAGTCAAAGTTTGGAATTCTAAAGTTCAATAATCTTGGATTGGATGTGGATTCATGATATTAGGTTGGTTGATATGATTTAAAGCCTCGAGAAAGTATGTAATGGGTATTGGGGCTTGTTGGTATGATTGGTTAGGGTCTTAGGGGGCCTCGGGTGGATTCCGGTGGTTAAGGAATCGAATTTGGAGTTTGAAAAAGAGCTAAAGTTGGTGGTTATTCGTGTAACCGCACCTGCGAGACTAGGGCCACAGGTGTGGAGCCGCAGAAGTGGCCCTGTGGTATTGGTGGGGAAGATCTAGGACCGCAGATGAGGTCATCTCGCTGTAGATGCGATACCGCATCTGCGGAGGAGAGGACACAAAAGCGGAATAGGCTAGGAGCCCTGCATCCGTAGAAGCGGCGTTTGGACCGCACCTGCAAAACCGCACAAGTAGTCAAGAGACCGCGATGTAGAAAGTGTTGGAGGTAGTGAGTGTTTTAAAATCGAGGGTCTTGGCCATTTCCCTCCATTTTACTCTTGTTTGGGAGATTTTTGGAGATCTTTAAGAGAGGGATTTATTCATCAAGCATGAGGTAAGTTAATTTCACCCCTTGTGAGTTAAATACATGGTGTTGTTACGGATTTGAGCATGAAAATTGGTAGAAACTTGGGATTTGAGTGAAACCTAGAAAATTGATATTATTGGAAATTGACCATGATTTTGGATATGGAATTGAGAGTAAATTATATATTTGAGTTCGTAGGACTAAGGTTAAACTTAATCTTTGAAAATTTTCGGAATCTGTGCACGTGTGTTCGAGGGCGTAATTGTTAACTTTTTGATCGGGGTTAAAAATTGTTATAAATTGGAATGTAATGAGTTATTGAGCATGTATTAATGAATTGGCATAATTATTGGCTAGCTTTTAAGTATTTAGCATCAATTTGAGTCTTCGGAAGGGCGTGGAATGCCAGTTGTCGATCTTTAGTGCGAGGTAAGTCTCCTTTCTAACCTTATAGAAGGGAATTATACCCATAGGTAAATTAATTGGATTTGTGCTCCTATTTGTGGGGGCTACGTATGCACAAGGTGACGAGAGTCCATGCATAGATACTATTATGTTTAAGTCTGGATAGGCTAGGACCCAAAAACATGCTATACTTGAAATATTTGTAATCTTATTGACAATTTGACTTGCTTAAATCACATCTAATTAGTAAATGAATTTCCAAAAAGATTAAACTTCTTTTTTTTTTAATTGTTAAAAGAGAATTGGCTTTTCTTTGAATAATTGTTCCCTGATGAATTCTTGATTGATTAATTATCGTGTTTGTTTATATTTGACTGTGTCACATATATGATTTGCGAGCGGGGTAATAGATGCATCTATGGTTCGCTCCATTCCACCATCTGGTAGTGCACTGTTTAAATATTATTGGATTGGGCCGTACGATATCGGCATGATTTGCGCATGCTTGTATTGCTTGCCTTGAAACTTATTGAAGTTGTTAGTGCCTTTTCCTGGCTTGAGAATATTTGTATAATTGATAAAAAAAGAATTTTTGAAATTTTCTATAAAAGAAAGAATTGTTCACTTACTTCAATCTATTGAATTACAATCACGTTTATGAAAACCCACAATTTACTACATTATTGAGATAACATTATTGGATCACTAGTAAGTATCGAAGTCGACCTCTCATCTCTACTTCTTCGAGATTAGATGAGATACTCATTGGGTACACGTTGTTTTTGTACTCATATTATATTTCTATGCATTTTTGTTGCACAGACACATGCATCTCTAGTGGCCTAGTGAGCGTAGTAGCATGGTTGATATAGAGACTTAGGTGAGATGTATTTTCTGAGACGATTGCGGCTAGCAGAGTCTCTTTTAGATTACTATATTTATTTTTCTATACAATATTATATTTCGGACAGTTTATGTGTTACATTATTTCTTAGAAATTGCTCATGCACAAGTGACACCGAGTTTTGGGATGATTATGGGATATTCTGTATTATTTACAAATATTCTTGTATTTATTTATTTTCGTAAAGATTATCTTTTACTAACTGAATTGTAGGAAAATTTCTATTTCAAAATTATTTAGATAAGAATTTAACTAAGTATTTTGGTTGTCTTGCCTGATAGCGGTGTCCGACGCTATCATGACTCTTCGTAGATTCTGAGTTGTGACAATTATCATTGCTAGTAAAAGAGTAAGATAGGACTCGTTTGGTAGAGGGAGATGCATCCATAATTTAGGGTTTATAGGTGAGCGTGTTTTTCATAGTTTAAGGTTTGAGTATGTGACTATATATTGGGGGCCAACACAATCCAAAAAAAATTCAAATTTGAGCGGCTTTTTTTGGTTCAATTTTAGCAAATTTGGAAAATTAATGGTGTTGGTAGGAATAAATGGTGTTAGTTGACATAAATGATATTAGTTAAAATAAATGGTGTTAGATGAAATAAATGTGTTATTTTGTTTTCTCCATTCCAAAAGAATTGGATAGAAGAATTGATTTTAAAAAAAAAAATATTCTTTGAAATTGATTTCATCAGGAAGAAATGAAATAAAATCAAAGAAGACCATGATTCAATTTCATTATTTTTTGAATGAAATAAAAATAAAAATATTATAGTAAATAAGACTAATAGGAAGATTTAAAATTTTAAACATAATACTTCAACAAAATAAAGCACTATACAAATAACTAAAGTAATATACACAAAAATAAAAAATAACAAAAGGATAAATCAACACAAATACATCCTAGAAACTATTCAACCTCAACTATATGAAGTTCCTTCTCCCGTCATCCTAGAAAATATGAAACTAAATCAAAGAAGTAAAGTTTAAAAGATAAAATAATTTACCAGATCGTTGTAGTCGATGTCCGATTCAGTCAAAACCACTTCAAATGACGGAAGATTCTCTTTTTCATTATCACTGCTAGTAGAAGAGTAAGAAGGGCATTAGTGCTAGTAGAAGAGCAAGATAAGACTTGTTTGATAGGAGGACATCCATAGTTTAGGGTTTGTGTATGTTAGTGTATTTTAGGTGTTTAGGTTAGAGCATGTGACCTATATATGGGGCCAACCCAGTCCAAAAAAATATTTCCAATACCGTCCTGATTAAAAAAAGTAAATTAAATAGTGTTAATTAATGTTTTAACTTTCGTATGTAGCATTTGCTCTTGAACTGCATTAAATTCCTAAAAGTTCAAAACTGTTCCTCTTAACATTCCAACTCATCTCTTTCATTTCAGTTTTTTTTGAATGATAATTACAAAAATAATTTAAGACCAATATGAAGATTGAATTTCATAACATTAATACATCTACAGAACATACAACTAACAAAGGAAAAAAACAACAAAGTGCCACAATAGGGGAAACAATTCAAACACTTCACAAGTTCTTAAAAAAATTAATTAATCTCGACAGGATCTTCACGAGTTCCTTGTCCTTTCACTTCGACTTGAAGACAACAAGAATTTGTGCATTTTCAACTAACTAAAATTCAACCAAACAGTCCCGCCTGATATTATGCTGAATCACAAAACTTTTTTAGCCGTCTTTGAGCCATCTATGCTTACCAACTTAAAGTCTCATAAACCACTCTTTGCCACCATATTGAAGAACTGCGGTGGTATGTGCTTTAGGAATGTGCTCGTAGAAGCATTTTGGAATATGCTGGCAAACTAACACAAAGGATAAAGAAATATCTTTATTTTGTAAAAATATTTACAATAATAACTGAATAAAAGTACACTTAGCCATATTGAAAAAAGGCAGATTGTTGATTAGCCAATTTTTTTTAAACAATAAAATATCATTTACCAGGTAGTCTTGTTTGATGTATGAATCTTTCAGAAACACTTCAAATGTTAGATTTCGCTCTCCATCATTATCATTAGAATAGGAGGCGGATGAGGATCCTTTGGGAGCGCTGGAGAGAGGTACATGATTGGTTTGTAGGGTTTTGGTAATAGGGAGGGTCGTTTAGTTTTTTGTATTGAGAGTTGTGTGTGAATTTATTTTATATATATATATATATATATATCCAAGTATTAATAGAAAAAAATCAAGAAAAAAACATACCGTTCTTATAATGGAAAATAAAACATATTGAAGAATTGTTACAAAACTTAGCTCATAGTAATAAACAAAAAGATAGACAACAAAGTAGAGAGAAATAGAGAAGAGAATATATTTCTTCTATGTATCCAAGTGTATTACAAAATGATTTCTCATCCTCTATTTATAGTACTACATAGAGGTATACTACAAGAATTCCATAAATATGTCATTAAGCTTTTGAGATCATGGAGGAAGATCATGGGGGAGATCATGGAGGTGTGTGAGTTACAACCATAAGTATTGGAGTAGTGGGAGTTATGGAGATAATGGATAAAAGTAGTGGGTGTTATAGGAGTTATGGACATCCACCATAATCTAATATTTCATAACACTCCCCCTTGGATGTCCAAAGATAATGTGCCTCGTTAAAACCTTAACTAAAATAAAACCCAATGGGAAAAAAAAATTCTAGAAAAGGAAAAAGAGTACACATATCTAACAAAATGCATTTTTGTGCCTCGTTAAAAACCTTGCAAGGAAAACCCAGTGGGACAAAACCTTGTAAGGAAAAAAGAGTGCAACGCGCATTAACCCCCCCTGAAAAGAGCATCAATTCACATCCTTGAGCCTTCGCATCCAATCTTGTGTACCAGCTTCTTGAAGGTTGACGTTGGTAGAGATTTTGTGAACAAATCAGCCATATTATCACTTGAACGAATCTGTTGCACATTGATATCACCATTCTTTTGAAGATCATGTGTGAAAAATAACTTTGGTGAAATATGCTTTGTTCTATCTCCTTTTGTGAATCCTCCCTTCAATTGGGCTATGCATGCTGCATTGTCTTCATACAAAATCGTGGGTAGTTTGTCACATTTCAAGCCACATTTGTCTCGAATATGATGTATTATAGACCTCAACCACACACACTCTTGACTTGCTTCATGAATAGCGATTATCTCAACATGATTAGATGAAGTAGCCACAATTGATTGCTTAGTCGATCGCCAAGATATGGCAGTGCCTCCACAGATAAACACATAACCTGTTTGAGATCGAACCTTGTGTGGGTCAGATAAATATCCAGCATCAACATAACCAACAAGATCAGGACTGCAATTATTGCTATAAAATAAGCCCATATCGGTAGTCCCTTTTAGATACCGCAATATATGTTTGATTCCATTCCAATGTCTCCTTGTGGGAGCAGAGCTATATCTTGCTAAGACATTAATTGAAAAAGTTATGTCAGGCCTTGTAGTATTTGCAAGATACATTAGTGCGCCAATTGCACTAAGATATGGTACTTCAGGACCAAGTAGCTCTTCATTCTTTTCTTGCGGTCGGAATGGATCCTTATTCACACAAGTGATCGAACAACCATCGGAGTACTTGAAGGATATGCTCCATCCATGTAAAACCGTTTCAATACCTTTTCTATACAGGCAGATTGATGAACAAAAATTCCATTTGCCAAATATTCAATTTGCAAACCAAGACATAATTTTGTCTTTCCGAGATCTTTCATCTCGAATTCCTTCTTTAAATAATCAATTGCCTTTTGGAGTTCTATGGGAGTTCCAATAAGGTTTATGTCATCGACATATACGGCAAGTACAACAAATTCCGATGTTGTTTTCTTTATAAAAAAACATGGGCAAATGGCATCATTTATATAGCCTTCCTGTAATAAATACTCACTAAGACAATTATACCACATTCGTCCTGATTGCTTTAGACCATACAAAGATCTTTGCAATTTGATTGAAAACATTTCCCGAGACTTTGAATTATGAGTGTTTGGCATTTTGAATCCATCGGGAATTTTCATGTATATCTTATTATCAAGTGAGCCATAAAGATAGGCAGTAACCACATCCAATAAATTCATGTCAAACTTTTCAAGGACAGCAAAACTAATGAGATAACGGAAAGTTATAGCATCCATGACGGGTGAATATGTCACTTCATAATCGACACCAGGCCTTTGAGAAAATCCTTGTGCAACAAGGCGTGCCTTATATCTTTGTACCTTGTTTTTCTCATTTCTCTTGCGTACAAAGACCCATCTATATCCAACAGGCTTAACACCATTAGGTGTTTCAACTATAGGCCCAAAAACTTCACGTTTTGCAAGTGAATTCAATTCTGATTGGATTGCTTCTTGCCATTTTGGCCAATCAAGTCTTTGTCGACATTCTCCAACAGATTGAAGTTCAAGATCCTTACTTTCTTGCATAATGCTAGATGCAACATTATATGCAAAGACATAATCCACCACTATATCCACTCGATTAAAATTTATCTCAATATCGATTGGATTTATTGATAGTTCCTTATTTTCCTGAGTCTCGGGCTCAATGGATTCTTCATGAATCTCAGAATTTATTAAATCGTGAATTTCCTCATGAGATTCTTTCGTAGTGTCATTTTGATCATTTGCTTTCCTTTTTCTAGGATTTCGATCTTTGGAACCTTATGGCCTGCCACGTTTTAGGCGTGCTTTCGACTCATTAGATATGACACTAGAAGATTGTCCAATGGGGATATCAATACGGATTGGAACATTCTCTGCGGGGATGTGAGATTTTGTTATCCTTTTCAAGTCCGTGAATGCGTCAGGCATTTGATTTGCTATTCTTTGCAAATGGATAATATTTTGCACATCTTTTTCACAAATAGAGGTATGTGGATCAAGATGAGATAATGATGGATTTTTCCACTAAATTTTCCGCTTGGTTTCACCAACTTCTCCCCCTAATTTTGGGAAAAGTGTCTCATCGAATCGACAGTCTGCAAATCATGCAGTGAACAAATCCCCTGTCAATGTTTCGAGGTAGCGAATAATGGATGGCGATTCAAACCCAACATATATTCCTAACCTTCTTTGCGGACCCATTTTGGTGCGGTATGGCGGTGCTACAGGCACATATACTGCACATCCAAAAATTCTTAAATGGGATATATTAGGTTCATGACCCAAAACTAATTGCAACGGGGAATATTTGTGATAATTCGTCGGTCTGAGACGAACTAGCATTGCTGCATGCAAAATGGCGTGACCCCGAACCGAAGTGGGCAGCCTCGTTTTCATGAGTAATGGTCTTGCAATCAACTGCAGACGTTTAATTAAAGATTCTGGAAGACCATTCTGAGTGTGAACATGAGCTGCAAGATGTTCCACTTTTATCCCAATTGATAAGCAATAATCATTAAATGCTTGGGATGAAAACTCAGCAGCATTATCTAGTCTAATAGACTTAATTGGATTATCAGGAAATTGTGCTCGTAATCGAATTATTTGTGCCATTAATTGTGCAAATGCAAGGTTGCGTGATGACAATAGGCACACATGAGACCATCTATAGGATGCGTCTATTAAGACCATAAAATATCTAAAGGACCCACTAAGTGGGTGAATAGGTCCACAAATATCCCCTTGTATACGTTCCAAAAACATAGGTGACTCAGTTCTAACCTTTGTTGGTGATGGTCTAATAATTAACTTGCCTTGATAACAAGAAGTGCAAGAAAATTCATTATTTAAAAGAATCTTTAAATTCTTTAATGGATTCCCATATGAGTTTTCTATAATCCGTCTCATCATAATTGATCCAGGATGTCCCAATCGATCATGCCAAAGTACAAAAGTATTGGAATCAGTAACCTTTTGGTTTACTGTGGAATGTGCCTCAATTGCACTAATTTTTGTCCAATACAGGCCACAAGATAAAGATGGGAACTTCTCAATAACCCTCTTTTGACCAGAGACATTCTTTGTAATGATGAGGTATTCAAGATTATTCTCATCTATTGTCTCAATATGATATCCATTTTGACGGATATCTTTAAAACTCAACAAGTTCCTCTTGGAGAGAACATTGCATTCTCTATGATAAATATTGTTCCTTTAAGCAGAGTTATAGTTGCTCTTCCGGAGCCTTCAATCAATTTACTACTACCAGAAATTGTAGTATCATCTGCCTTACACATACTTAAATGAGAGAAATATTTTTTCTCTTTGAATATCGTATGTGTGGTACATGAATCAATTAAACAAATATTTTTACAATTAGACGTTGATCCAAGTTTGCTTTGTGAGATATCCATATTTGCTTCCCATGGTTTAACATACAAAAGAAATATACGAAAAATATTAGTATTTTTTTTATAGATATGAGAATAAACAAATTTAAGTCTATGATTCAACATAATAGTTTCAGTGCGGTCATTATGAAAAAAAAATCTATTATCATAGTTATTCTCCTATTAATATCAAAGTATTAACAATTAGTAGCAGCATAAAGAGTCTCCACAATATTTCTTTTATTACTATATTTAATGTGCTACAAATAAAGCATAAGATGAATGTGTAATCTAAAGTTATATGTTTTAAAACCATAATACAGATTATTTGTCAAGTTGATAAAACTCTTAAGGTACATATCGATATTTGATCATTGATTGAATTGTTTTGAACTGAATGTTTCACCTAGAATGATTCAACTAATTGAGTTAATTGCTGTTGGCAGTGAATCTGTTTCAGGTTCATAATACTACTAGCATAATAGATCCTTTAATGTGCTAACACATTAACACCGAGCAGATTAGAAAGGATTACAAAAATGAAACTGATAACGTGTTACAAAACTTAGCTCAAAGTAATAAACAAAAAGATAGAAAACAAAGTAGAGAGAAATAGAGAAGAGAATATATTTCTTCTATGTATCCAAGTGTATTACAAAATGATTTCTCATCCTCTATTTATAGTACTACATAAGGTATACTAAAAGAATTCCATAAATATGTCATTAAGCTTTTGAGATCATGGAGGAAGATCATGGGGGAGATCATGGAGGTGTGGGAGTTACAACCATAAGTATTGGAGTAGTGGGAGTTATGGATATAATGGATAAAAGTAGTGGGTGTTATAGGAGTTATGGACATCCACCATAATCTAATATTTCATAACAAGAATAATGTTTGTAAAATAAGTTTATGAATATTCAAAGAATAATGCATATTCTTTGAACAGAAAGCTAAAAAAGATACAAAAATATTTTTATCAATATTTTTAAGATATACAAAAATTCATTGAAGAATACTTGGAAAATATTTTTACGAATAGCTTGTAGTCATATGTCCTATGATAATTACATCATTGTGATTTACAATTATATAATAGCCGTTTATATTATTTTTATTTATTTAGTTCATACATATCGGTCATTGGCAACCATAAATGTCCACCGACTAATGTTGTAGTCATATGACCTACGATAATTACATTATTGCGATCCACAGTTATATAATAGCCGTTTATATTATTTTCATTCATTAAGCTTACACGTATTGGTCGATGGCAACGATAAATATCCACCGACTAAGGTTGTAGTCATATGTGTTGGAAACACGTTCTCAAGGCTTTATACTAAAACGTGTGTTCTTATGTGTAGGTTTTGATAAATGACAAACAAGCGCAAACTGATATATGACGAAGTTCAAGTACAAGCGCACAATTGGTGGATAACGAGATTCAAGCACAAGACAAAGTTTTATAGTTTAAATGAGTCGCTCTTAATTGTGTTCTTGATTCTACAACTTGACTCATGACATGGCTTCTCTCGTAAAGCTATTTTTACAAAATCATGCATATTTAACTTAATGCTAAATGATTTCAAATCATGCATATTTTCATTAGTCGAAATGATTTTTAAACATGCCTCTAAAATCTGGACTAAGATAATCGATTATGTACTTATGATAATCGATTATGTTAAGCCAAGACTGCATGACAATCGATTGTGAACTAATGACAATCGATTGTGTTAAGGCAGTGAGCATCAGGTTTTTCAAACCTGTGACAATCGATTGTGAACCTTATGACAATCGATTGTGATGAGGTAGTGTACATCAAAGTTTTTTTCAAAACTCAGAATAATCGACTGTGAAGCTAATGACAATCGATTATTAAGAGACAGTGTCCATCGGATTTTTAAAAGTCACAAAATAATCGATTGTGAACATATGACAATCGATTGTGGTGAGGCAGTGTCTTCCAGACTTTTTCAAAGTTATTAAATAATCGATTGTGAGTATATAACAATCGATTGTCACGAGACAGTGTCTAAAATGATTTTCAAAATCTGATAAATAATCGATTGTTAACATTGCACAATCGATTGTGAAGCTGACCGTTGTCGTAAAGTTTTCAAATACCGTCAGGTAATCAATTGTTGATTTTGTACAATCGATTGTTGATATTAAAATCTGGAAAAGATTTTTTGAACGTTGCTGAATAATCGATTGTTGATTTTGTACAATCGATTGTTGAAATTAAAATCTGGAAAGGATTTTTTGAACGTTGCTGAATAATCGATTATTGATTTGGTATAATCGATTGTTTTAGTAAAATCTGGAAATGATTTTTTGAACGTTACCAATAATCGATTGTTGATCTTGGACAATCGATTGTTAAGCGTAAAATCTGGGATTGATTTTTGGAACGATTGGCAAACAATCGATTGTGGCATCCTGACAATCGATTGTCACTTAGGAAAATCAGCAACTCTTAATTGGCAATTAGGCAACGGTAATACCAAGTTTTTCAACTATAAATACAGCTTCATTTCAGTGTTTTAAACACAACAACACACAACAACTGATCATTTTATTGCTATAATCTTGCATACTATTGTTTATCATTTTATATTCATTTCATAAAGCTTTTGAGAGCCAAAGTCTTGCCCATAGTTGTTGTGATCTTGAGCTTACTTCTTTTACTCATATCTACTCATTAAGGAGTGTTTTGTTGGAGTGTTTAGTGTTTTGTACACTTGTAAGAGAATTGTGATTCTATTGTTATATGGAACTTGTGTTTCCTTGGTTGAAGTCTTGGAGTGTTGTATCTCCTAGCAATGGTTTTAAGGCTTGTGTCCTTAAGTTGTAAAGGTTTGTTAAGCACCCGTAAGCTTGACAAGTTAGTGGAAAATCTCGAGAGAGTCTCTCGGGGCTTGGACTAGCCACTTGTTGTGGTGAACCAGAATACATCAGTGCGTTCTTTCCTTTTGTTTATTAAACGCACTTATTTATTTCCTGCAAATTTTAATTTCCGCAAGTTTACGCTAAATTTTATTATAACGCTATTCACCCCCCCTCTAGCGTTAAGCGCATTATCTAACAATTGGTATCAGAGCCCAACTCTCTGAAGACTTAACAGTTTGAGAGAACCATCCATGGCTTCTACTCGTGACTCTTTTGCAGGAATTGATGAAGGACAATGCTCCACACGACCACCTCTATTCAACGGTACAAACTACACGTACTGGAAGGAGAGGATGAAAATTTTCGTTCAAGCAAACAACTTTCATCTCTGGAAGGTGATAACGAAGGGAAATCAAATTCCAACCAAAAAGGTTGAAAACGAATGGGTTCCCAAGTCCGAAGAAGAATATGACGCGGATGATATCCGAAAGATTCAAAATAATGCTAAAGCAATTAATTTATTATATTGTGCTGTAAATGCTGACGATTACAGGAAAATATCGTGTTGCACAACGGCAAAAGAAATGTGGGACAAGCTGGAAATTACGTACGAAGGTACAGACCAGGTAAGGGAAGCTAAAATTGATTTCCTAACCCATGCTTATGAATTATTTCACATGAAGGAAGGTGAAAAGGTGGATGAAATGTTCGAACGATTTTCAATAATCGTAAATGACCTACATGCCCTCAAGAAGACATTCACGGATAGAGAACTTGTTCGAAAAATTCTTAGAAGTCTCACTCCGGCATGGCGATCAAAGGCCGACGCAATTCAAGAATCCATAGGCGTCTCAAATGTCACAATCGACGCATTAAGAGGTAACCTTAAGACTTATGAATCTACAATACTTAACCCTCTTGTTGATGATCAAAGGAGGCAAAGAATAGCGCTTAAGGCAAGCACAACCCAACCTCAAGTTGATGAGGACGGAGACAACGAGTTTGGACTCGTTATCAAAAGATTTCAAAAGTTCATGCGAAAGGAGTATGATCGAAAGGGCAAAAAGCAAGGCGAGCAAATAAAGTGCTATGAATGCGGTGAAACCGGGCACATCAAATCAAATTGCCCAAACATCAAAAAGGAGAAGAAAACTTTTAAGAAGCAACGTGCATACATTTCTTGGGGAGGATACTCCGGAGATGAGTCAAGCGAAGAAGAAGAAGAAGACGAAGCCGCCAACCTTTGTCTTATGGCGCAAGAAGACAAGCAAGATGAGGTATGTCAAATCTCTTCTAAAAACTTCTTTACTCTTGAAGAGATGCGAACTGCTTTTGATGAGCTATATACTGAATTTATTAAAGCTTCAAAAACTGTCAAGAGCATAAAAGAAAATGCTTCTCTAAAAGAAAAAGATTTTCAAAAACAGCTTTCTTTGAAAGAAAAGGAGTTAGAAAAACTAGTTTTAGAAAATGAGAAGCTGAAAGAGGAAAACAAGTTTTTCGGAAAAAGAAGCGCCGACAAGCCCGAAAGTTCTATTAAAAATTGCTCTTCTTGCATGCATCTCGAAAATGAGGTAGATAGACTTAAAGGAACCTTATATAAGTTTAATTCTTCCCACAAAAATTTGAATAAGGTCCTTATTAATTTGAAATCAACCAAGCATGGCATAGGCTTTAAGAATGAGCCTAAAGAAAAGGTTGACGCCAAACCCCAACCACCTAAGGCTCAACCTAGGATTAATAAAACAAATGCTTATCATAGAAATAGCAATCCTAGAACAAATATGCATGCTAGACCAAATGTTGAACATTTTAGAAGACCTAGAAATGACTTACCACCTAGAAATGATGCATCTTCTAGGCCAAACACTAGAAGGAGTTTTGAACATTTTAGAACATCTAGACATGACCATTACTCTAGAAATGCTGCTCATTTTAGAACTAATAGTAGGAGAAATGGTTCTCATGAAATGCGCAATAGTCATAATGAAAATAGAGTAAATCATTTTCGTCCATCAAGTTACTATGAACCTAGAAGGATGCATAACCCCAACGTGACTTGTCATTATTGTAGACGCATTGGTCATATTGCTCCTGCATGTTTTACACGACATAGACATATCACTCAATCGCATCATTATGATATGCCTAACCCTCAAGGACCCAAAATGGCATGGGTACCTAAAACACATTAATTTGTTTTGTAGGTGTGTTTGAAGGAATCAAATGTACTATGGTACCTTGATAGTGGATGCTCCAAGCACATGACGGGAGACGAATCCAAATTCCTTCAAATAGAACACAAAGAAGGAGGAAGTGTTATTTTTGGTGACAACAATAAAGGAAAGATTATCGGCATCGGATCGGTCGGTAAGGATGAAAATTCTTCTATTAAGAATATATTACTTGTTAAAGGTTTAAAGCATAATCTCTTGAGCATAAGTCAATTATGTGACAAGGGAAATCTTGCCTTATTTGATTCGGATGAATGCTTAGTATTTAGACGTAGTAATTTCAAAATTATCCTTCGTGGTTTTAGAGTGGATAATATTTACATGGTTGATCCTGCTAATTCCTCACCCGAATATGTGGATTGCCTTATGAGCAAAGAGGATGATACTTGGCTATGACATCGTAGAGTTGCTCATATAAACATGCATCTTTTGAACAAATTGATTTCACAAAACTTAGTTATTGGTCTTCCCAATTTGAAATTTGAAAATGACTCTATCTGTGATTCTTGTCAAAAAGGGAAGCAAACAAAAGCATCTTTCAAATCCAAAAATATTGTTTCAACTTCTAGACCATTGTAATTGCTTCACATGGATTTATTTGGACCATCTCGCATTGAAAGTCTAGGAAGAAATCGTTATGCTTTTGTGATTGTTGATGATTATTCTAGATTTACTTGGACTTTATTTCTTGCCAATAAAAGTGATGCTTTTCAGAATTTTAAATATTTTCTTAAGCGTGTTCAAAACGAGAAGGAAACAACCGTCACTTCAATTAGAAGTGATCATGGGGGAGAGTTTGATCACAATCTCTTTGCGGACTTTTGTGACGAACTCGGTATCGAGCATACCTTTTCCGCTCCATGTACACCACAACAAAATGGGGTGGTGGAAAGGAAAAATAGGTGTCTCGAAGAGATGGCTAGAACCATGCTCGAAGAGGCCAAGATTCCCAAATATTTTTGGGCGGATGCCGTGAGTACCGCATGCTACGTCTTAAATAGAGTAGTCATACGGCCTATACTCATGAAAACTCCCTATGAACTCTATAAGGGAAGGAAACCAAATATCTCCCATTTTAGAGTATTCGGTTGTAAATGTTTTATTCATAACAATGGCAAAGATCAATTGGGAAAATTTGATGCTAAGTCCGATGAGGGAATTTTCATTGGCTATTCTTCACGTAGCAAAGCATATAGGGTTTTTAATAAAAGAACCGAAACCGTGGAGGAATACCCTCATGTTGTATTTGCCGAAAATAATGCTCGCTTGGCGAGAAAGGATACCGGTTTTGATCTTGCAGGTATCTTAGATAGCTTGAAAGACAAAATACAAGAGGAAACGCCTAAAGAAAATCAAGACGGATTTTTGAAACAACCAACGGAGGAAGCGCCACAATTGGAAAATGAAACGAAAACGCCTCGAGTGGAGGACAATCAAAGATCACCCTGTCAAACAGGTAATTGGTGACGTTAGAGAAAAGGTAAGTACCCGAAACTCCCTTAAGAACACCTTAGGACATACTGCTTTTGTGTCTCAAATTGAACCAACAACCATTTCCGAAGCAATTGGGGATGATTTTGGACCTTGGCAATGCAAGAGGAGCTTAACCAATTCAAACGGAATGACGTTTGGGATTTGGTGCCAAGACCCGAAAATCATACCATAATTGGTACGAAATGGGTTTTTCGAAACAAACTAGATGAAAATGGTGTAATCACTAGAAACAAAGCTAGGCTTGTAGCAAAAGGCTATAATCAAGAAGAGGGTATTGACTATGAAGAAACATATGCTCCCGTAGCTAGATTAGAAGCTATTCGTCTATTGCTCGCTTTTGCCTCTTCTATGAATTTCAATTTATATCAAATGGATGTGAAAAGTGCTTTTCTAAATGGTGTTATACAAGAAGAAGTTTATGTTGAACAACCCCCCGGTTTTGAAGATTTTAAATCTCCCGATCATGTTTTCAAACTCAAAAAGGCTCTCTATGGTTTAAAACAAGCTCCCCGAGCTTGGTATGAAAGATTGAGTAAATTTCTATTGGAAAATGATTTCATTAGGGGGAAACTTGACACCACCCTTTTTGTTAAGCATAAAAACAATGATATTTTATTAGTTCAAATATATGTGGATGATATCATATTTGGTGCTACTAACAATGTCTTATGCAAGGAATTTTCCGATTTAATGACAAGCGAATTTGAGATGTCTATGATGGGTGAGTTAACATTCTTTTTGGGATTACAAGTAAAGCAAATGAAAGAAGGTACGTTCATTTGCCAAGCCAAATATTGCAAAGAATTGCTGAAACGATTTGAAACGAACAATGCAAAAGCAATGGCCACTCCCATGAGCGCATCCGATCATCTAGACAAAGATGAGAAAGGTAAGGAAGTCGACACTAAGAAGTATCGAGGTATGATTGGCTCTCTTCTCTATCTTACTGCTAGTCGTCCGGACATCATGTTTAGCGTGTGCTTATGCGCCCGTTATCAATCGTGTCCGCAAGGAGTCTCACCTTACTGCGGTAAAACGGATTTTGAAGTACCTTGTTGGTACTACAAATGTGGGTCTATGGTACCCCAAAGGTTCTTTATGCCAACTCGTTGGCTATTCCGACTCCGATTTTGCTGGATGCAAATCGGACCGCAAGAGCACTAGTGGCACTTGCCATTTGCTCGGTAGCTCTCTCGTTTCTTGGTTTAGCAAGAAACAAGTAAGTGTTGCGTTGTCCACAACCGAGGCTGAATATGTAACCGCGGGGAGTTGTTGCGCTCAAATCCTATGGATGAAACAACAACTCTTGGACTATGGCCTAAGTCTTGATCATATCCCTCTTAAATGTGATAATACCCGTGCCATATGCTTGACGAAGAACCCCGTTCTTCATTCGCGAACAAAACACATTGAAATTAGACATCATTTTATAAGAGATCACGTTCTCAAGGGCGATGTCGAAATCGAATTTGTTGAAACCAAAGACCAATTGGCCGACATCTTTACTAAGCCCTTAGAGAAAGAGTCCTTCTTCCGAATTCGTAGTGAACTCGGGATTCTTGACTCCACGTTGATCTAAGTCATGCATTGCATCTTTTTATCTTACATGATTTCTAACTTGAGCGTCGGAGACGTCTAACGAATTTTTGCAGGTATCGCCCTAAAGGTAGGGGGAATTATAAAGCATGACGCGCAATAATCAAGTCTTCTTCAGAAAAATCGGTCTCTGTCGTCTAAATAATCGATTATCTCATATCAATAATTGATTGTTCTGCTATTACTTGAGTTATTGTACTCTCTTTAAGTAATCGCGTTTTCTTTCCAATAAATAAACAAGTTTTATTTACATCTTTGGCATCTTCTCATATTATTTTTGCTAATGGCAAAAGGGGGAAGATAAACGGGTATGCACTCTCAATATTTATAAGCTTAAATTGAGGGGGAATTCATATATTGAGGGGGAACTAATCTTCGCATACTTATTGCATATCTTTACTTGTCTTGAATCGTCATTATAAATTGTTTAATTTGCATAACCCGCTTAAAGTTTGCCATTATCAAAAAGGGGGAAATTGTTGGAAACACGTTCTCAAGGCTTTATACTAAAACGTGTGTTCTTATGTGTAGGTTTTGATGAATGACAAACAAGCGCAAACTGATATATGACGAAGTTCAAGTACAAGCGCACAATTGGTGGATAACGAGATTCAAGCACAAGACAAAGTTTTATAGTTTAAATGAGTCGCTCTTAATTGTGTTCATGATTCTACAACTTGACTCATGACATGGCTTCTCTCGTAAAACTATTTTTACAAAATCATGCATATTTAATTTAATGCTAAATGATTCCAAATCATGTATATTTTCATTAGTCAAAATGATTTTTAAACATGCCTCTAAAATCTGGACTAAGATAATCGATTATGTACTTATGATAATCGATTATGTTAAGCCAAGACTGCATGACAATCAATTGTGAACTAATGACAATCGATTGTGTTAAGGCAGTGAGCATCAGGTTTTTCAAACCTGCATGACAATCGATTGTGAACCTTATGACAATCGATTGTGATGAGGCAGTGTACATCAAAGTTTTTTTCAAAACTCAGAATAATCGATTGTGAAGCTAATGACAATCGATTATTAAGAGATAGTGTCCATCAGATTTATAAAAGTCACAAAATAATCGATTGTGAACATATGAGAATCGATTGTGGTGAGGCAGTGTCTTCCAGACTTTTTCAAAGTTATTAAATAATCGATTGTGAGTATATAACAATCGATTGTCACGAGACAGTGTCTAAAATGATTTTCAAAATCTGATAAATAATCGATTGTTAACATTGCACAATCGATTGTGAAGCTGACCGTTGTCGTAAAGTTTTCAAATACCGTCAGGTAATCGATTGTTGATATTGTACAATCGATTGTTGATAATAAAATCTGGAAAAGATTTTTTGAACGTTGCTGAATAATCGATTGTTGATTTTGTACAATCGATTGTTGAAATTAAAAATCTGGAAAGGATTTTTTGAACGTTGCTGAATAATCGATTATTGATTTGGTATAATCGATTGTTGTACGTAAAATCTGGAAATGATTTTTTGAACGTTGCCAATAATCGATTGTTGATCTGGGACAATCGATTGTTAAGCGTAAAATCTGGGATTGATTTTTGGAACGATTGGCAAACAATCGATTGTGGCATCCTGACAATCGATTGTCACTCAGTAAAATCAGCAACTCTTAATTGGCAATTAGGCAACGGTAATACCAAGTTTTTCAACTATAAATACAGCTTCATTTCAGTGTTTTAAACACAACAACACACAACAACTGATCATTCTATTGCTATAAGCTTGCATACTATTGTTTATCATTTTATATTCATTTCATAAAGCTTTTGAGAGCCAAAGTCTTGCCCATAGTTGTTGTGATCTTGAGCTTACTTCTTTTACTCATATCTACTCATTAAGGAGTGTTTTGTTTGAGTGTTTAGTGTTTTGTACACTTGTAAGAGAATTGTGATTCTATTGTTATATGGAACTTGTGTTTCCTTGGTTGAAGTCTTGGAGTGTTGTATCTCCGAGCAAAGGTTTTAAGGCTTGTGTCCTTAAGTTGTAAAGGTTTGTTAAGCACCCGTAAGCTTGACAAGTTAGTGGAAAATCTCGAGAGAGTCTCTCGGGGACTGGACTAGCCACTTGTTGTGGTGAACCAGAATACATCGGTGCGTTCTTTCCTTTTGTTTATTTAACGCACTTATTTATTTCCTGCAAATTTTAATTTCCGCAAGTTTACGCTAAATTTTATTATAACGCTATTCACCCCCCCTCTAGCGTTAAGCGTATTATCTAACAATATGACCTACGATAATTACATCATTGCGATTCACAGTTATATAATAGCCGTTTATATTTATTTCATTCATTAAATTCAAACGTATCGGCCAATGGCAACCATATAAGTCCACCGATTAAGGTTGTAGTCGTATGACCTACGATAATTACATCGTTACAATTCACAGTTATATAATAGTCGTTTATATTAATTTCATTCATTAAGTTCATACGTATCGTCGAATGGCAACCATATAAGTCCATCGATTAAGGTTGTATTCATATGACCCACGATAATTACATTGATGCAATTCAGAGTTATATAATAGCCGTTTATATTAATTTCATTCATTAAGTTCGTACATATTGGTCAATAGCAACCATAAACGCCCAATGTCTAGTATTGAGCTAATTTTATCAAAAGCATTAAGTAGTCGAGTAACAAACCATAACAAATGATGAATGATTCACAGCACAAAACATAAGAAAATTAAAACACGGCATGCAATAGAATTGTCAAAACACGGCATAACAAAATTGTCAAAACATGACATGTTACAGAATTGTCAAAACATGGCATGTAGCAGAATTGGAAAAAAACACGGCATATACTAGTAGTTTAATACAACTTTTGCGTCGCGCGATGCACACCTAAATTCTGGACACTGAACTACTAACTTGAGAATTTCATAATCTTCATACGTCAATGCCTCGATTATGATTCTCATAAGATCCAGAGACTTTGACAAAAAGAAGTTTCAGCAGTTGCATGTGAGGATTTGTCCCACGAATGCTCCTAGTTACATTTATACTGAGCTTATTGAATGTTTTATCTCCAAAACTTCCTTCCAAATCAATATTATCCAGTACTATAGGTACACCTCTATTATCCACCTAAGAAAGAATTAAAGAATACCAAATTTAAATAACGATCGGAGGTATAAAGAAGACACTACGTAATGAGAACTTAAGAAGATAACCAAATGATTAAGTAAGAACCTTGATTTCCATATATTATAAATATGGGAAGCTTTTCATCAAACAAAAAGCATATGCGACAGAATATAATTCACACAGATAAAGATAAAAGAGGTAAAGATTGTTCACACAGTTAAGACAAAAGGGAAGACCAGCTGGTACTTCTCTTGTACTTGCAGCCAACAGCTAGAAAGAACATCGCAAATTAAAAGGATGGATCATAGACCATAATATATTCCATCTATTTAAATGCGCTACAGTGAAGTTATGAAGCATATTTACCTTGATACTATGGTTATCCAAGTGGAGATGTTCCAGCGCACAAAAAGACTCAAAATATGTAGTATAGTGAGGTTTTGATTCTAGAATATAGGCTCCCCTAAGAGAAAGCAAAAATTGTGCCAGAAGAGGAATAATTTTTAACATGATAAACCATACGCTTCTTGTGAAGTCAAGGGACTTCAATCCGGGGGCATTAATTCAATGACACCGCGGTAATTATCTGGGAGATAAAGCATCAATTAATCTAGCAACGGGCAATGAGAGATTAAGCTTCCAAGCAATGTGCACAAGATCGTAACATTGCATAGCTTCAGGCTAATTAACCTTTCAAAACCCCTAAAGGCTGGTGGATGAGATATTAAATAATCTTCAAGAGATAGATGCCTCAAATGCACACATTTGAAAAATGAAGCAGGCAAATTGTATGGTTTTCCCCTGATCGGAATTTAAGAATAAGATGTTCAATATCATTTTTACAGAGGAACCCTATCAACTGTCTAATATAAATGTAGTCTTCCAAATACGGAATTGAGAGTGTAAACTGATTAACTGGTCCTCCATGATGGGTCAAAATATGGTGGATAATATATTCAAAGTAACTTGTTTGGTGTATTTTCCAAAGGGTTTGATCAAGAGCAAGTTATGAAATTCTGCACCATATATATCCCCATTTCCTTGAAAAAATACTTGTTCTAACAACATCTGGTAAAGACATACATATAAGAATATCATCAAGAACATCATCAGGAAGGTTTCTTAGTATATCAAAAGGTAAAGTTCCGCTGTAATTTTTTTTCGACTAGAGGCATCATATATGATTAGGATTATAGGAAAAATGATGAAGATTAGGATAAATAAAAGTTAAGATTAAGATTATGAAAAAAAATAGAAGAGGATGAAGCAAGAGACGTGTTGAAATTTTGAAGATGGAGCGTCAAGGGACCATGGGCGGATCTACTGCAAAATCAAAATTTGGGCGTATCGATTAACTTCCCAAGCAAGATATGTATAGTTATACAACTCTAATTTAGGATTCCAATGTATAAAAATGAAAGCACAAAATAAATAAAAGTTCTAATCGGTGCGTCAGTTAAGTAAGGGTAGTTTTTGCGCTTATTGAGTAAGGCGTCTGGAGATCGAATTTCACCTTTAACAGGGTCAATTTTAATTTTTTCCTTTCAACCCAATCAGTTCTTTTAAAAAAAAAAGCTAAACTAGCACTTACATTTTCTATCTATTTTATTTATTTCCTTCTTCAGTCTAATCTTTCTTGAATTGTATTTTACCTTCGGCCTTTTTTATATTTCCTTTTCTATGTTACCTAACGATTTCCTACTCATGCTAATTATATCGTTGTGATTCATAGTAATATCGACCTCTTGTGTAATAGCCGTTTATGTTAAAGTCATATGTCTAAGCCTATAACAACCATATAAGTCCATTCACTAATATTATTATCCATGCTAGTTATTTTGAATAATTCATAGTAATATCGACCATTTATATCTTTGCAATTTATATTAAGGTCATACGTTTCGGCCTATAGCAACCATATAATTCTATTCACTAATATGGTTATAGTCATATAACCTAAGCTAAATATATCGTTGTGATTCATAGTAATATAGGCCATTTACAAAATAGTCCTTTATATTAAGGTCATACGTATCGGCCTATAGCAATCATATAAGTCCATTCACTAATATAGTTATAGTCATATGACCTATGATAATTACATTGTTGGGCTTCACAATAATTGACCGTCTATATAATTTCATTCATTAAGGTCATACGTATCGGCCCATAGCAACCATATAAGTCCATTCACTAATGTGATTGTAGTCATACAACCTACGCTAATTATATCGTTGTGATTCATAGTAATATCGATCGTTTATATAATAGTTGTTTATATTAAGGTCATACATATCGGCCTATAGCAATCATATAAGTCCATTCAATAATATGATTGTAGTCATATGACCTATGATAATTACATTGTTGCGATTCACATGTCACAACCCAAATTGGAGGGCCATGACTAGCATCCGGCCATACTTGCCGCGCACCAACGTACATTTTACCTAACCTTTTTTATTATCTTTTAGGGCCAACGAGATCAATATAAATGGTATTATGGATCATGGACAACAAACTATAAAAGGTCATGGCATAAACATACATAACATGGGGTGACCAGACAATCGAGAAACTATATATAAGTTACGAGCTACCACGCTACCATGAAAGACTATACAACACAAACCAGCCGCCAAGGCATACCAAAATATAGATGAGTCTACACCTGTCTATGAGCCTTTAAAGGAATATAAGTGGTGCAACATAGCTGTAATAAGGCCCCGACATATCCACAATTTCTATAACAAAAATATATACCAAGACCACGGCAAGTCCGAAGAAGGGATCTCTCCAATCACCGCTGAACTGGACAGCCTACTGTGGTGGGGGAGCTGCACCTTCTTATCTATCAGGACCAGTAGCATACATGCAGTGTCCACAAATAAAAGGACGTTAGTACTAATAAAGTACTGAGTATGTAAGGCAGGGAACCATAAATATGAACAGTAATGTAAGCAGGGATAGAGAATATACAACCTGTGACATCTGAGTACCTCTGAGGGATATTGACATGAAATGCGTGATACATATGTATAAATACATAAACTTTTAAAACATACGCCTCTGTGGGCATCATCATCATCATATCGTACCCGGCATTAATAGGCTCGGTAAAAAGAAATGTACGCGACCAGCATAAGGATTGGTAGAATCGTACCCGGCCACGTGGATCTCGGTAAAACCCAACTGATCAGTGGTTGCATAATAGGTTCTGTACCCGGCCAACTATAGCACGGCTCCATAGAGTAAAATAGATACATATATATAATGCAAGCTCAACTCATGGAAATACGTTCTAGACCTTTCCGGTGACGTAAGATCGGTATCCTCTGTACATATTATTAGGACTAACTCTTCACTGTGAACCTTAAAAGAATCAGGAAGTACAAAAAACATTGATAACATAAGAATAAGAGAATCAACATCACATCAAACGTTCCATAATAGGGTAAACAATGTAAGTACTACTAGCTTCTAAGAGTAGAGTATCCGTAGGAGCTCGTTCATTATATTATGTACTAACAGAGTCGTGCAAAAGAAGGAAAAGGATAGCCTCAGATACCTTGTATATACTACCCCAATCTCAAGCTATGCAATTGTCACAACTCCTTAGTCTACAATAAGAGAAACGATACTATCGTTATCATTTAAGCGTCATAACTATTATGTATTGACAACAACCTATTTTACAATGAAATGGACAGAACCTCCCCAATATATATGACTTCACACAATTCCAAACAATCACCAAACAGCCCAAACAACATCAATAATAATCATATTGAGCCTCCCAAAACAGTCCATCGCACAACCTAATCACTGTTTCTCCACACCCTTCCTCCTCCAAAACTCCACAAAACAGTAGTAAAACACGCAGCCCAACAGCAACACAAAACAGTCTCCTACAAGTGAATAACTCGAACTCACGACTTACGATCACCGTCCCATGAGTTCGTACATGTATAGAGCGAATTACCATGAGTTCACAACAGAACAATGTATGAAGTAGAACAGTAGACTTACCTTACACATTTGATAAATCTGCCTTTCCCTTTGTTCTTCAAACTCTTGATTTTACCCTTAATTAGAACTTGAAAGAGAGGGAAAATCCTTTAAATGGGGTTTAGAACTGATTTTACCCTCAGTTAGGGTTTTTGTGGGATTTTTGGGAGGAGGGTTGCAGGGGTTTAGGTCTGATGATTTGTGAGATATATTGAGGGTTATATTGCAGGAGATAACCCTTTAAATGGGCTCAATATCTGACCCAAAATTTCCTTTTCTTGGGCTATCATTTAACCAAGTAGGTGACACACCTACTTGTCACCTAGCAGCTTGTGCAGTCTCACAAAAATGCCTATATCTTTTTACTCCGGTGTTGTATGTATAAACGGTTTGATGCATTGGAAGTTAGATTCATAGATATTAAATTTGGTAGGTAGATCACCTCGTAATCCCAAATAGATTGCGAGAAAAGCTTAATGACATTTTACCTAAAGTTTAAGTAAACCCATGAACCTAAGTTGCGATAAATTTTGTCGACTTTTATTTCATAACTCGTTTGACTTCAAGACTATGAAACAGATATTATATGATTCAAATATCTTAAAACATGACCTCTTGAGTATATTAAGCACCTATAGGTTTACCCAAAAATATGAGTTACAACATCCTTGATTCGTTTAACTTCTAATTGTGGTTAATTATCCTTATACACCCTTGTATCACTTAAGATTAATAGGATTAACTTCTTATCATCTCAAGGATAATTCCTTCGTGGATTTATGTTAACTAACTTATGGGATGAACTAACGTGTGTGGATATGGGTTGTAACATCCTCTCCCTTAGGAACATTCATCCTCGATTATAAGGGTTTATAGGGAGTCCAAATCATCGTGGATTCCAACGGAAATTTCCGGTCAATTTTCCCATAAAAAATGGTCACTAGCCAAATTTGCAAGCAGTTAAGCCCAACGTATGGCTTCATAAGGCTACACAAAGCATTATGGACTTGTACATTATCTGCATATCTCCATTTTGTATTAAGGAAGAGTGTTCTCAAGTTATTGCTTACCTCATAAATCCGTTTCACCTTTCTAATGCATCATGCGTTCCACCAGCATCTTTGTTATCATCATTCTAGAATAGGTAATGGTATTTAGACTTCATCTCTTCTTCTGCTTCCCATGTCATTTCTTCCATATTCTTGTTCCTCCACAATACTTTGACAGAAGCTACGTCTTTGTTCTTGGCTTGTGGACTTGTCGATCAAATATAGCCACTGGCACTTTTTCATATGATAGATCCTCTGTAACTTGTACATCTTTGATGGGGACAATTCTAGAAGGGTCTCGAATACATTTTATCCACGTAGATACATGGAATACCATGTGGACAATTTCCAATTCGGATGGAAATGCCAACTCATAAGCAACTTGTCCAATTCGTTGAAGAATTTTATATGAACCGATATATGTTGGACTCAGCTTACCTTTCTTCCCAAAACACATAACACCCTTTATTGGTGAGATCCTCAGGAAAACCCAATCACCAAACTCAAACTCCAAATCACGACGTCGAACATCGGAATAAGACTTTTGCCTACTTTGTGTCGTCCTCAATCATTCCTGTATCACCTTCACCTTCTCAATGGCTTAGTGAATCAAATCTATCCCATACAATTCTGTTTCACCGAGCGAATCATCCAACTGGTGATCTACATCTTTTCCTGTATAATGCCTCATATGGGGCCATTTTAATACTAGAACGGTAGCTATTATTGTAGGCAAATTCTATGAGTGGAAGATGGTCATCCCAATTTCCCTTAAAATCTAGAACACATGGTCGTAGCATATCTTCCAGTGTTTGAATGGTACGTTCAGCCTGTCTGTCAGTTTGCAAAAGAAATGTAGTGCTGAGATTAACTTCTGTGCCTAAACACTTCTGAAAAGACCTCCAAAGGTTAGCCGTAAATTGAGCTCCTCGATCTGATATAATAGATACTAGCACACCATGAAACCTAGCAATCTCCTTGACATATAACTTCGCATAATCTTCAGCCTTGTAAGTAGTCTTAACTGGTAGAAAATAGGCACATTTTGTAAGCCGATCAACTGTCACCAAATGGAGTCAAACTTATGATAAGAGCAAGGTAATCCAATAACGAAGTCCATATTAATCACCTCCCATTTCCAGGTCCGAATCTCTATATTCAGAAGCAACCCACCGAGTTTCTGATGTTCTATCTTTACTTGTTGACAATTGGGACACTGGGCTACAAATTCTGCAATAGACTTCTTCATATTATCCCATCATTACTGCTCCTTGACATCATGATACATCTTTGTCGAGCCGGGATGGATAGAATATCGGGATTCATGAATTTCATTCATAATCTTTTCTCGCAACCCTGCCACATTAGCACACATAATCGGCCCTGGTATTTAAATACCCCATCTCCCATCTCAAAAGACATAATTTTACACTACTGAATTCTCTCTCTCAATTGTAATAAGATAGGATCTTCATATTGTCGTTCTTTTACCTCACCTACCAAAGATGATTCAGATGTATTATGTACAGTATCACCTCCATCATCAGAGTCTAATAATCTGATTCTCATATTTGCTAGCTGATGAAGCTCTTTAGTCAACCCCCATCTACCTATCTCAATGTGTACTAAGCTTACCATTGACTTACTGCTGAGAGCATCTGCCATAACATTGGCTTTATCGGGATGATACAATATCTCGACATCGTAGTCTTTCAGTAATTCAAGCCAGCTACGCTGGCTCAAATTCAACTCTTTCTACTTGAAGATGTATTGTAAACTCTTTTGATATGTGTAGATGTCAACATGGACGTCGTATAAGTATTGCCGCCATATCTTCAAAGCATATATTACTGCAGCCAATTCCAAATCGTGGGTCGGGTGATTCTTTTCAAGCTTCTTCAATTATCTTGATGCATAAGCAATCACCTTTCCATGTTGCATCAATACGCACCCCACACCTACACATGAGGCATCACAATATACTACATATCCTTCTATTTCTTTAGGGAGAGTGAGCACTGGTACGGATGTCAATCGATTCTTCAGTTCCTAAAAACTACTCTCACAAGTGTCAGACCACTGGAACTTGGTAGCTTTTTGAGTTAACTTAGTCAATGGTGCTTATATGGAGGAAAACCCTTCTACAAATCTCCTATAATATCCTTCTGGCCCTAGGAAGCTGCGGACTTCTGATGGTGTTGTAGGTCTCGGCCAATTGTTTATTGTATCGATCTTTTGATTGTCGATACTAATACCCTCGTCAGATATCACATGGCCAAGGAATGCTACTGTGTTCAGCCAGAATTCACATTTGGAGAGCTTAGCATATAACTTACGATCCTAAAGCGTCTGTAATACTATCCGCAAGTGGCCCGCATGTTCCTTCTCCGAACGAGAATACACTAGAATGTCATCAATGAATACAATCACGAACACATCAAGATAGGGCCTGAATAATGTATTGATGAGATCTATAAAATCTTCTGGGGCATTTGTTATCCCGAACGACATCACCAAGAACTCAAAGTGCCCATATCTTGTCCGGAAGGCCGTCTTTGGAATATCCTTCTCCTTAACCCTCACCTGAGGATACCCTGAACGCAATTCAATCTTGGAGAAATACTTGGCACCCTGGAGTTGGTCAAACAAATCGTTAATTCTTGGGAGTGGATACTTGTTCTTTATAGTAAACCTATTCAACTATCGATAGTCGATACACATCCGTAACAACCCGTATTTCTTCCACACGAATAGAACCGGCGCACCCCAAGGTGAAGTCCTAGGCCTAATGAAGCCCTTATCCAGCAAGTCCTTCAATTGCGCCTTCAACTCTCGCAACTCTGTCAGAGCCATTCTGTATGGAGGGATAGAGATAGATTGTGTGTCAGGCAACACATCAATGGTAAACTCAATCTCCCTTTCAGGAATAAGGAGTAGACTTCATTTGGGAAAACATCTGAAAATTCATTGACCATAAGGATTAATAATAGAGTATGCGGCTTCTCCATCGTATCCCTAACGCGAACATGATGATAAGTGTAACCTTTTGAGATCATTTTCCTTTTCTTAAGATAGGAAATAAACCTACCTTTCGGCGTAGCAATATTCCTCTTCCATTCAATGAAGGGTTCACCAGAAAACTGGAACCTAACCATCTTCGCACGACAGTCAACATTTGCATAGCATGAGGACAACCCGTCCATTCCCATTATCACATCAATATTAACCATTTCTAACTCAAATAAATTTTTTGAGGTTTGACGACTACAAATCATCACAGTACAACCTCTATATACCCTTCTGACAATTATAGAATCTCCTATCAGAGTAGATACCGCGAGGGGTTTACTTATCAATTTAGGTTCAATGCCAAACTTATTAGCCACGGGTGAAACATATGATAATATAGACCCCGGATCAATCAGCATATATACATCATAAGAAAATACAAACAATATACCTGTAACAACATCTGGAGACGTCTTGAGATCATATCGACCTACTAGAACATAGGTTCAATTTTGACCAGAACTTGAACTCAGCACTGCACCTTTACCTCTACCACGACCTGTTGACTGCTAAAAACCCCATTTTGGAGGTCGAACTGATGAGGAAGAACCAGACACAGATCTAGTCGGCTCATCCATACAATCACCTCCCATGTTAGGACAATCCCGCATCATATGGCCAGGCTGTCCGCAATAATAACATGCATCAGAACCTCGACGACACAGTCTAAAGTGGGCCTCTCCGCACTGATCACAATGTGGTGTTGTGGGTCTTATCTGACTAGTATCCCTGTGATGTTGCGAGCCTGATCTCCGCAAAATCTGACCTAAATTAATAGGTAAATCGATCTTATCGAGGCCTCTGAAACTGTGGAGTAGTACTTGCTACCAATAGCGCCAAACTCCTCGAAGACTGGGGCCTAACATTGCCTTTGAAGTCATCAGAATACCAGTGCAAATCTTGCCCTCTTATGTTGGCCCCTATCCTGCTCCCTAGTTGCCCTCTGTTGGCGTTTATGATCCTCTAGGGTCTGGGCATAAGTCTGAATACGAGAAATATCCATTCCTTCCACCAAGGAGGCTGTCGTACACTTATTTATCAGATGTGGTTCCTAACCCATTCACGAACAATGCACCATATACCTCATCTCGGCCACCAAATGGGGAGCATACCTTGCTAAAGAATCAAACTGCATACTATTTTCTCGCACACTCATATTACCTTGTCTAAGGTTCAAGAACTTATCAACTCTAGCTCGTCGTATCTCAATTGGCAAGTAGTGACGAAGAAAGGCCTTAGAAAAATCCTTCCACACAGCTGGAGGAGCGTTCAGACCCCTGGATCTCTCCCAACTATCATACCACAGAACCGCTAAATCCCCTAGGCGATAAGAAACCAAATATACTGCCTCTATATCACTAACATGCATAACTCGTAGTGTACGATGAACCAGGTCAATAAAAGTCTGCAGGTCCTCTTTGGGGTCTGATCCAGTAAACACTAGAGGGTCTAAATTAATAAAATCACGAACTCTCGTACTAACTGGTTTATCAGCAGTACCTGTATTCTGCCTAAGCCTGAGTAGCTACCAAGCTAGTCAATAACTGCAAAGCACTCCGTATATCCTGGTCAGTAGTGCCAGATGGAGAAATTGGAGGTGCTGGGTCCCTGCTAATATCCTCTGGAGGAGATGGAGTAGATAAGGTATGAGATAACATCTCACTCTGAGCCTCACTTTGGCCTACTTTAGCTTGGGGGCACCTGAATGGTACCCTCTCCCACAGCTGTATCAAGCCGTCTACTAATTGTTTGCTTCCTAGTCGAAGGCATCACTGAAAGAAAACAAAGTAAATATTAGAGACGAACACTTACGACTCAACTCTACGCATGATCTAGATTCAGGAAGAAGGTAACAACCCTAGATTACTGTAGCATTCTGATTATAAATGTGGCACACTACACATCCATAATCAAGACTCTATTAGGCACCACTCATAGACAATCTATAGGATAGACCGGCTCTGATACCAAGTTTGTCATGACCCAAACTGGAGGGCCATGACTAGCACCCAGCCATATTTTTCGCGCACTAACGTACATTTTACCTAACCTTCTTTATGATCTTTTAGGGCCAACGAGATCAATATAAATGGTATCCATGGATCACGGACAGCCAATCATAAAAGGAGATGGCATAAACATACATAATATGGGGTGACCAGACAATCAAGAAGCTATATATAAGATACGAGCTACCACGCTACCATGAAAGACTATAAAGATAAAACCAGCCAACAAGGCATACCAAACTATACGAGAGTCGACACCTATCTATGAGCCTCTAAAGAAATATAAGTGTTGCAACACAGCCGGAACAGGGACCCCACATACTATAATGACTATAACAAAAATGCATGCCAAGACCACGGCAAGCCCAGAGAAGGATCTCGCCAATCACCACTGAACAGACAGCCTACTGTGATGGGAGAGCTGCACCTGCCTGTTAATCAGAACCTGCAGCACGACATGCAATATCCACAAATAAAAGGACGTTACTACGAATAAAGTACTGAGTATGTAAGGTAGGGAACCATAAATACGAACAGTAATGTAAGCAGGGATAGAGAATATACAACCCGTAACATTTGCGTACCTCTGAGGGCTACTGACCTGAAATGCATGATACATATGTATAAATACATAAACTTTTAAAACATACGCCTCGGTGGGCATCATCATCATCATATCGTACCAGGCCGTAATAGGCTCGGTAGAAAGAAACCCGGCCATCATAAGGCTCGGTAAAATCGTACCTAGCCATGTGGAGCTCGGTAAAACCCAACTGATCAGTGGTTGCACCATAGGTTCCGTACCCGGCCAACTTAGTGCGGCTTGGTAGAGTAAAATAGATACATATATATAATGTATGCTCGACTCATGGAAACACGTTCTAGACCTTTCAGAGGGACGTAAATCGGTATCCTCTTTATACGTTATTAGGACTAACTCTTCACTATGAACCTTTTGAGAATCAGGAAGTACCAACAACATTGATAACATAAGAATAAGAGAAGCAACATCATATCAATCGTTCCATAAGAGGGGAAATAATGTAAGTATTGCTAGTTTCTAAGAGTAGTGTATATCTGGGAGCTCATTCATTACATTATGTACGCCCGAGTCGTGTAAAATAAGGAAAGGGATAGCCTCACATACCCTGTATATACTGCCCTAATCACAATCTATACAATTATCACGACTCCTTAGTCTACAATAAGAGAAACGATATTATCGTTATTATTTAAACGTCATAACTATTATGTATCGACAACAACCTATTTTACGATGAAAGAGACAAAACCTCCCCTACATATATGACTTCACACAATTCCAAACAATCACCAAACAGCCCAAACAACATCAATAATAATCATATTGAACCTCCCAAAACAGTCCATGCACAACCTAATCACTTCGTACATACGACGACCACCGTAATCGTGTCAAATGACCCGGAAATGTTGCGAAGAACTATTGGCCCACACCCCTACATCTGTATGGTGTTTCTCCACACCCTTCCTCCTAAAAAATCCACAAAATAGTAGTAAAACATGCAGCCAAATAGCAACACAAAACAGTCCGCTACAAGTGAATAACTCGAACTCACGACTTCCGATCACCGTCCCGTGAGTTCTTACATGTATGGAACAAATTACCATGAGTTCACAGCAAAAACAAATGTATGAAATAGAGCAGTAAACATACCTTACTCATTGGATAACTCTTCCCTTCCCTTGGTTCTTCAAACTCTTGATTTTACCCTCAATTAGAACTTGAAAAAGTGGAAAAATTTATTAGGGTTTGTGTGGGATTGTTTTGAGGAGGTTTGCAAGGGTTTAGGTCTTATTATTTGTGAGATATATTGAGGATTATATTGCAGGAGATAACCCTTTAAATGATCTCAATAGCCGACCCGAAATTTCCTTTTTTTGGGCTATCATTTAACCAAGTAGGCGACACACTTACTTGTCACCTAGCAGCTTGTGCAGTCTCGCAAAAATGCCTATATCTCTCTACTCCGATAACCCAAGCATGAAGGGCTCCTTTGAGGACATACAAGTCCTCAAACTAATGGAAGCGGGAACCCTAATAGAAATAAAAGTATATGGAATAAAAATAATGTCATATTGATAAACAGTTTAATGCGTTGGAAACTAGACTCATAGATCTTAAATTTGGTGGATAGATCACCCCATAGTCCCAAGTATATTGGGAGAAAATCGTAATGACATTTTACCTAAAGTTTAAGTAAATCCATGAACCTAAGTTGCGACAACTTTTGTCGACTTTTATTTCATAACACGTTTGACTGCAAGATTATGAAACGGATATTATATGATTCAAATATCTTAAAATATGACCTCTTGAGGGTATTAAGCACCTATAAGTTAATATGAAAATACGAGTTACAACATCCTTGATTCGTTTAACTTCTAATACTTGTTAATTATCCTTATACACCCTTGTATCACTTAAGATCAATAGGATTAACTTCTTATCATTTCATGGATAATTCCTTCTTGGATTTATATTAACTAACGTATGGCATGAACTAACGCATGTGGATATGTGTTGTAACATCACAATAATTGACTGTCTATATAATTTCATCAATTAAGATCATACGTATCGGCCCATTGCAATCATATAAGTCCATTCACTAATATGATTGTAGTCATATAGCCTAAGCTAATTATATCATTTTGATTTATAGTAATACTGACCATTTATATAATAGCCATTTATATTAAGGTCATATGTATCGGCCAATAGCAACCATATAAGTCCATTCACTAATATAGTTGTAGTCATATGACCTATGATAGTTACATCGTTGCAATTCATAATAATTGACCGTCTATATAATTTCATTTATTAAGGTCATACGTATTGGGCCATAGCAATCATATAAGTTCATTCACTAATATGATTGTAGTCATATAACCTAAGCTAATTATATCGTTGTGATTCATAGTAATATCGACTGCTTGTATAATAGCAGTTTATATTAAGGTCATATGTATCGGCGTACAACAACCATATAAGTACATTCACTAATATGGTTGTAGTCATATGACCTATGATAATTACATCGTTGTGATTCACAATAATTGACCGTCTATTTAATTTCATTCATTAAGGTCATACATATCGATCCATAGTAACCATATAAGTCCATTCACTAATACGATTGTAGCCATACAACCTAAGCTAATTATATCGTTGTGATTTATGGTAGTATCGACCGCTTGTGTAATAGTCATTTATATTAAAGTCATATGTATCGGCCTATAGCAACCATATAAGTCCATTCAATAATATGGTTGTAGTCATATAACCTAAGCTAATTATATTATTGTGATTCATACTAATATCTACCGTTTATATAATAACTGTTCATATTAAGTCCATACGTATCGGCCTGTAGCAATCATATAAGTCCAATCATTAATATGGTTGTAGTCGTATGACCTATGATAATTACATCGTTGCGACTCCACCATAATTGACCCTCTATATAATTTCATTCATTAAGGTTATACATATCAGCCCATAGCAACCATATAAGTCCATTCAGCAATATGATTGCATTCATATAACCTAAACTAATTATATCGTTGTGATTCATAGTAATATCGACAATTTATATAATAGCTGTTTATATCATGGTCACACGTATCGGCCTATAACAACCATATAAGTCCATTCACTAATATGGTTATAGTCATATGACCTATGATAATTACATCATTGCGATTCACAATAATTGACCGTTTATATAAATTCGTTCATTAAGGTTATACATACCAGCCCATAGCAACCATTTAAGTCCATTCACTAATATGATTGTAGTCATATAACCTACACTAATTATGCCATTGTAATTCATAGTAATATCGACTGCTTGTATAATAGCTGTTTATATTAAGGTCATACGTATTGGCCTACATCAACCATATAAGTCCATTCAGTAATATGGTTGTAGTCATACAACTTAAGTTAATTATATCGTTGTGATTCATAGTAATATCGACTGTTTATGTAATAAGTGTTTATATTAAGTTCATACGTTTCGGCCTATAACAACCATCTTCTCTTCTCTCTCTCTCTCTCTCTCTCTCTTCGATCCCTTCCCCAAGCACACACCATCAGCTCCAACACCACCATCTGGCGAGTCGCCGGAACCTCCAGGTAACCACCAGGTAAGTACCCCTACCCCACCTTCGCCCCCCTTACCCCACTGCCTGGAACACTGTTCCGACAGTGTTTCGACATACCTCGGGGGTTTCTTTGACTCACCTCCCACACCATCGTGACACACAGTGTAAGGCGCACATTTCCTGCAAATTTTGTTGCCGGAAACAGCCGCACGCGCCGCCACGCGCTGCCCACGCGCCGCCCTTGTCCTCCACGCACCGCGCTCGTGGGCCCACTTCCCGGCACTTTTTCCACCGGCTTCTTTTGGACAGTTTTCTCCCCCCATATTTCCGACCCACTTGGTACTCTCGGAATTTTTCACTGGTCACTTTCATCCTTTATTGTTCATTTAGCCACCTTGCTTTTCGCCGGAAATTTTACGGCAACTCCTACTCTTTTCCTTCTATTCTATCTCCTGCTTTTTGTGGGTGTGTTCTATTTTCTTGGACAGGTACCTATTTCAACGGCGAGGATCTCCGACAACTACCGTCCAAACTCGCATTCAGACTCACGGCAGGACGCAATAGAGCCGCGCACTTTGCTCAGATTCAGGAGAACTCGGGCGCAGCAAAGCACACTTCCAGGTTTTTCCACCGGGAGTTGGTACCTCCCGCTCTCTTGCTTATTTTGTGCACATTCTTGACGTATTTTAACTAGCATTCCGAGTGTGGTCTATTCTGTTGTTATCTAGTTTGCTACATCTGCTTTTTTAGCTTTAGTGCGTGTGTGCCACTGGATAGTGGCCGCGGTGAGTGATGATATCGTAAGGTCATGTCCTCAGGAGGGGGGGTGGTAGCGGGGGTGTGTAGGGGTGCAGGGGGTGGCATTTCGGGTAGGGCAGGAGGTAAGGGTGGGAAGAGGGCGGCGGTCGCCCATAGATTAAGGATTGGGTCTTGGAACATAGGCACTCTGACGGGTAAGTCCATCGAGTTAGCGAAGGTTCTCCAACAGAGAAGGGTTAACATAGCATGCCTCCAGGAGACTAGGTGGAAAGGGACTAGGGCGCGGGACGCTGATGGGTTTAAGCGCGGGACGAGGATGGTAGAGTTCTGATGGGGGAATCGCAAATCAAACAGAGGTGGCAGGCGTACTTCCGGGAACTTCTTAACGAGGAGGGGGATCGGAGCATAGAGCTAGGGGAGTTGGGGCATTCAGAGCGTCATAGAGACCTTGGGTACTGCAGGCGCATTAAGGTGGAGGAGGTCTTAGGGGCGTTGCGTAGGATGAGTAGGGGTCGAGCGACCGGGCCTGACGAGATCCCGGTGGAGTTTTGGAAGTGCATGGGTAAACCTGGAGGGGAGTGGCTCTCTAGGCTATTCAACGTGATCTTCAAGACTAAAAGGATGCCGGATGAGTGGCGGTGGAGTACAGTGGTGCCCTTGTACAAGAACAAAGGGGACATCCAGTGCTGCAACAACTATAGGGGTATTAAACTAATGAGCCACACGATGAAGGTTTGGGAGAGGGTGATTGAGGCGCGAATGAGGGAGGCGACGAATATATCTGAGAACCAGTTCGGTTTCATGCCGGGCCGCTCCACCACTGAGGCTATTCACCTAGTCAGGCGGCTGGCGGAACAATTCAGGGATAAGAAGAAGGACCTGCATATGGTGCTTATCGACTTGGAGAAGGCGTATGACAAGGTCCCGAGGGAGGTGCTATGGAGGTGCTTGGAGGCGAAGAGTGTGCCAGAAGCCTATATCAGAGTTATCAAGGACATGTACGATGGGGCTAAGACTAGGGTGAGGACGGTGGGTGGCGATTCAGACCATTTTCCTGTGGTAATGGGGCTCCATCAAGGATCGACGCTGAGCCCCCTGTTGTTCGCCTTAGTGATAGATGCTCTAACCCGTCATATCCAAGGGGATGTGCCTTGGTGTATGCTCTTTGCTGATGATATAATATTGATAGACGAGACGAGCACCGGTGTTAGTGAAAGGTTAGAGGTATGGAGACAGACCCTCGAGTCTAAAGGTTTCAAAATAAGCAGATCTAAGACAGAATATCTGGAGTGCAAGTTCAACGACGAGCCGAGTGGGGTGGGCAGGGATGTGATGCTTGGTTCTCAGGCCATCGCCAAGAGGGACAGTGTCCGATATCTTGGGTCTGTGATTCAGGGGAACGGAGAGATTGACGGGGACGTCACCCATCGGATAGGAGCAGGGTGGTCGAAGTGGAGGCTTGCTTCTGGGGTCCTGTGTGACAAGAAAATCCCACACAAACTCAAGGGGAAATTCTACAGAGCCGTGGTTAGACCTGCGATGTTGTATGGGGCAGAGTGCTGGCCCGTGAAGAACTCCCATGTTCAGAGAATAAAGGTTGCTGAGATGAGGATGCTTAGGTGGATGTGTGGGCACACCAGGCTAGATAAGATTAAGAATGAAGTTATTCGACAGAAGGTAGAGGTGGCCCCGGTGGACGAGAAGATGCGGGAAGCGAGACTGAGGTGGTTCGGGCATGTACGGAGGAGGGGTCCCGATGCCCCGGTGAGGAGCTGCGAGCGGCTGGAGATTGTTGGTGGTCGGCGGGGTAGAGGGAGGCCTAGGAAGCATTGGGGAGAGGTGATTAGGCAGGACATGACTAGTATGCAGGTTACCGAGGACTTGACCCTTGATAGGGGAGTCTGGAGGTCTAGAATCAGGGTTGCAGGCTAGGGGCTCTTAGAGTCCTTCGTTCGCCCCACCCGGGGTTGGGTGTGGGATAGTAGGGTTACCCGTAGATGACTGGTGTTTTAGCGTAGGTCCCCTCTCGGTTGGTAATATGATAGTTGTCGCTTGTTATTGTCGCATGCGACGGTATTTATGTTTCTTATGTTTACATAATCATTTACGTTATTTCTGCAGGATTACTTATGCTTTGTTTTGTTATTGTGTTTTGTCTTGTCTTGGTTCCTAACTTTATCTTTGTTTTCCAATGCAGCTCTTCATTCTGTCCTATGCGCCGAGGGTCGCTTGGAAGCAGCCTCTCTGCCCTTTTGGGTAGGGGTAAGGCTGTCTACATATTACCTTCCCCAGACCCAACCTGGTGGGAGTATACTGAGTAGTTGTTGTTGTTGTTGTTGTTGTTGTTGTTGTAATATGGTTGTAGTCATATGACCTATGATAATTACATCGTCGCGATTCACAATTAACTGTTTATAAAATTTGATTCGCTAAAGTTATATGTATCGGTACATGATAACCATATAAGTACTAATATGATTATAATCAAATATCTAGGCTAATTATATTGTTATGATACATAGTAATATGGATCGCGTGTAGAATAGCAGTTTCTATAATGTAATTCATTAATAGAGTTTCCGAACATTTAAAGGAAAAGAAGCATGACATTAACAAACACGCAACACCCCACCAGAAATGGTCAAATACGAAATGTCTTTTTTCGAGTAGGCAAACTCCTGTCCTTTTCAAAACACAAACTACATTCCAAGTTCCCCCCCCCCCCCCCCACCCCTCCCCCCCCTCCAAAAGGCCCAAAGCAAAGCATGTAACTGCCAATTTCAAAAGCATATGCAGCTATCCCACCTTACTAATTTATAGGCAGCCCCTACTCACCGCATCTTTAGTTTATTACACTAATAATAGCTTGTTTGGTCAAGACGTAAAAATGAGTTTATTTTGATAAGTATTTTTTTCAGAAGTATTTTTATTAAAAGTATTTTTGATGAGAAGTAATTTGTGTATGGTTAAATAAATTGAAAAATAATTTTGAGCAGCAATTTGTGTTTAGCCAAGCCATAAAAAACTAATTCTAAGTGTATTTTTTTTCAAAAATACTTCTAAAAAATGTACTTTTAATGAGAAGCTTTTTTTTTTCTTTTCCAAAACTGGTTCTTTTTCTCCTTAAAAGTAATTCTTTTCTTTCCAAAAACTTGGCCAAATATCTTAATTTTTGGCCAAAAATATTTTTGATAATAAAAGATACTTTTTCTCAGAAAAAAGATGGCCAAACATGCTATAAAAGGAATTCTTTGACTCAGTTTTCGTTATCTACTGTTTCTATGTCTCCTAAAGTTCCAATGATACTATGATTTCACAACAACAACTATCCAGTATAATCTCATAAAGTGAGGTCTGAATAGGTTAATATATAGACGGGCCTTACCCCTATCGGAGAGGACAGAGAGACTGTTTACAATAGCCCAGCCCATACATAAGCGATCACCAAATTCTCAAATATCCCCAAAGTTTAACATCTATCTCTCCCTCTTTATGTGTAAAACTAAAATGGCAGTGGATGCTGCAGAGCCCATTCCAAGCCCATTCCAAGCCCATCAACAAGATCCCGCTCTTCAACAACCTCTAAACGAAGCTCCGCTGCACATCCACCATCTCTATCTTCAACAACTTCTAAACAACCACCAAAATCCCCAGTTCCTCACTCCGGCCCATCAAACAGCAGCGACCGGATCAGCTACAACTCCAACTCCGTTTCCGGGTCCGGATCCGAATACCGCCTCGATACCTCCGTCGCAACCACCTCCGTCTCCAGTCAGGCATCCCTTTCCAGTTTCCTGTCATCCTTGCCGGATAATCCTCAAGTCTATGATTTCGTCGATATTCGTGCCGCCACCAACAACTTCCTCGCCAAGCGTTACTCCTCCACCTCTTCCTCCCAGTCATGGCGTTGCACGCTCCATGGCAAAGATGTAATTATCTTCCGACGAAGAATTGAGAAATCCATGGAGAAATCTGAATTAAGGGCAAAATTATCAGTAATTTGCAGGAGTCATTACAGAAGTATAATTAAACTCCTCGGTGCATCGATTTCCGGCGACCACATTTACTTAGTTTACGATTTTGTCGCCGGTTGTAATCTTTCTCTTTGCCTCCGAAACCCAAAAAATCCTAGCTATACAGTTCTCTCTACCTGGATGTCTCGAATGCAAATCGCCACCGATGTAGCTCACGGCCTTGATTATATACATAATACTACTGGTTTAGGTATAAATCCGGTTCACAAGTATGTAAAGAGTAGTGGTATCATCGTTACAGAGCCTTCCTTTAATGCGAAGATTTGCCATTTCGGAGCGGCGGAGCTTTGCAGTGTAACCGAGATTAAGGTCGTGACGAGCGGCGGCGATATCGGCGAGGAGCTGTCAGCGGATTCAACGCCGGAGCGGAGGGCGAGTAAGACTCGTGAATTTGAAGGCGTAAGAGGTTTCATGTCGCCGGAATTTCAGCTGACGGGAGTAGCAACACAAATGTCCGACGTATACGCATTTGGAGTTGTGCTATTGGAATTATTTTCCGGCGAAGAGCCTGTGTGGTACAAGTACGACAAGGCGACCGGGAATTACAGGAAAATTTCCGTTATAGAGACGGCGAGGGAAGCGGTTGAGTGCGGAGGCGATTTGGAATACGACAGTGGCGTAGGCGTGGAGACGCGCTTGAGGAAGTGGGTGGACGGGAGGCTGCGCGACTCGTTCCCGGTCGAGGTGGCGCAGAAGGTAATGCGTTTGGCGTTGGACTGTGTACACGTGGATCCAGATGATAGGCCAGACATGCGCCGCGTGGCTGGTAAGATATCAAAGCTGTATTTGGAGTCCAAATTTTGGTCGGATCAGGTCAAAATGCCCACAGCAATATCCGTGTCCTTAGCACCTCGATGATTTGATTGTTTGGTCATTATTGGTGAAATGTCCTCATTATAGAATTACTTTGATAACAAGTCCACCAATTATTTTGAAGGAGAATATATTTTAGGCTGTCTATTTTGTCATTTTTCAATTATGATTACGACGCAACTGCTAGATGGTAACAGAGAAATAGATTAGATGATGAAGGAAGTTGTAGAATACCAGTAATATTTTATACGCTGCCTTTACTTGACCCATATTGTGAATGTTAACATATTATTTTTTTAGTACTAAATTAGATAGGAATACATTCGTCATGTAAGACTGGAGAATTGTTAATAAGGTCGACTTTGGTAAATTTTATTATTAAAAAACAACAAAAGGGGAAAAGTAACTAATTTATGAACCTTTTCCAACAGGAAAAAATAGTATATTATGCGAGGGGAGAAAATCAAGCAATCTTTTTATCTGTAAACCCATTTCGTTGAGTCTCAATTTAGAAAAATTGATTGTGTCACCATATTTCCTATCACCCAAGGGATTAGGTAAATTGGTCTATAATAAAAGAGCAACCTTGAAATGGAGTATATAATTTCGCCCCCAGGTCTAATTTCCCCTGAAACTGAGTCCACATGCACCACTTTATTATTCAAATAAAATGAAATATACCTCGATCGAAGTTTAATTTAGAATATGACGGTGAAGAAAAACTCATGGGTCTTGATAATTCATTGTAACAAATATTTTATTGATAAATTTGGCACTAAGCTAATCATTAGGATATTGTATGTTGCAACTAGCACGATCCATGGGATCATGTTTTCATTGGTCTCAACTTATCTAATGATATATCATTATTCAAAATTGATGATATTGTTACAAAACTTAGCTCAAAGTAATAAATAAAAAGATAGACAACAAAGTAGAGAGAATAGAGAAGAAAATATCTTTCTTCTATGTATCCAAGTGTATTACAAAATGATTTCTCATCCTCTATTTATAGTACTACATAGAGGTATACTAAAAGAATTCCATAAATATGTCATTAAGCTTTTGAGATCATGGAGGAAGATCATGGGGGAGATCATGGAGGCGTGGGAGTTACAACCATAAGTATTGGACTAGTGGGAGTTATGGAGATAATGGATAAAAGTAGTGGGTGTTATAGGAGTTATGGACATCCACCATAATCTAATATTTCATAACACTCCCCCTTGGATGTCCAAAGATAATGTGCCTCGTTAAAACCTTAACTAAAATAAAACCCAATGGGAAAAAAAAATTCTAGAAAAGGAAAAAGAGTACACATATCTAACAAAATGCATTTTTGTTGCCTCGTTAAAAACCTTGCAAGGAAAACCCAGTGGGACAAAACCTTGTAAGGGAAAAAGAGTGCAACGCGCATTAGCTCCCCCTAAAAAGAGCATCAATTCACATCCTTGAGCCTTCGCATTCCAATCTTGTGTACCAGCTTCTTGAAGGTTGACGTTGGTTGAGATTTTGTGAACAAATCAGCCATATTATCACCTGAACGAATCTGTTGCACATTGATATCACCATTCTTTTGAAGATCATGTGTGAAAAATAACTTTGGTGAAATATGCTTTATTCTATCTCCTTTTATGAATCCTCCCTTCAATTGGACTATGCATGCTGCATTGTCTTCATACAAAATCGTGGGTAGTTTGTCACATTTCAAACCACATTTGTCTCGAATATGATGTATTATAGACCTCAACCACACACACTCTCGACTTGCTTCATGAATAGCGATTATCTCAGCATGATTAGATGAAGTAGCCACAATTGATTGCTTAGTCGATCGCCAAGATATGGCAGTGCCTCCACAGATAAACACATAACCTGTTTGAGATCGAGCCTTGTGTGGGTCAGATAAATATCCAGCATCAGCATAACCAACAAGATCAGGACTGCAATTATTGCTATAAAATAAGCCTATATCGGTAGTCCCTTTTAGATACCGCAATATATGTTTGATTCCATTCCAATGTCTCCTTGTGGGAGCATAGCTATATCTTGCTTAGACATTAACTGAAAAAGTTATGTCAGGCCTTGTAGTATTTGCAAGATACATTAGTGCGCCAATTGCACTAAGATATGAAACTTCAGGACCAAGTAGCTCTTCATTCTTTTCCTGCGGTCGGAATGGATCCTTATTCACATCAAGCGATCGAACAACCATCGGAGTACTTAGAGGATATGCTCCATCCATGTAAAACCGTTTCAATACCTTTTCTATATAGGCAGATTGATGAACAAAAATTCCGTTTGCCAAATATTCAATTTGCAAACCAAGACATAATTTTGTCTTTCCGAGATCTTTCATCTCGAATTCCTTCTTTAAATAATCAATTGCCTTTTGGAGTTCTATGGGAGTTCCAATAAGGTTTATGTCATCGACATATACGGCAAGTACAACACATTCCGGCGTTGTTTTCTTTATAAATACACATGGGCAAATGGCATCATTTATATAGCCTTCCTTTAATAAATACTCACTAAGACGATTATACCACATTCGTCCTGATTGCTTTAGACCATACAAAGATCTTTGCAATTTGATTGAAAACAATTCCCGGGACTTTGAATTATGAATGTTTGGCATTTTGAATCCATCGGGAATTTTCATGTATATCTCATTATTAAGTGAGCCATTAAGATAGGCAGTAACCACATCCATTAAATGCATGTCAAGCTTTTCAAGGACAGCAAAACTAATGAGATAACGGAAAGTTATAGCATCCATTACGGGTGAATATGTCTCTTCATAGTTGACACCAGGCCTTTGTGAAAATCCTTGTGCAACAAGGCGTGCCTTATATCTTTGTACCTTGTTTTTCTCATTTCTCTTGCGTACAAAGACCCATCTATAGCCAACAGGCTTAACACCATTAGGTGTTTCAACTATAGGCCCAAAAACTTCACGTTTTGCAAGTGAATTCAATTCTGATTGGATTGCTTCTTGCCATTTTGGCCAATCAAGTCTTTGTCGACATTCTCCAACAGATTGAGGTTCAAGATCCTCACTTTCTTGCATAATGCTAGATGCAACATTATATGCAAAGACATAATCCACCACTATATCCACTCGATTAAAATTTATCTCAATATTGATTGGATTTATTGATAGTTCCTTATTTTCCTGAGTCTCGGGCTCAATGGATTCTTCATGAATCTCAGAATTTATTAAATCGTGAATTTCCTCATGAGATTCTTTCGTAGTGTCGTTTTGATCATTTGCTTTCCTTTTTCTAGGATTTCGATCTTTGGAACCTAATGGCCTGCCACGTTTTAGGCGTGATTTCGACTCATTAGATATGACACTAGAAGATTGTCCAATAGGGACATCAATACGGATTGGAACATTCTCTGCGGGGATGTGAGATTTTGTTATCCTTTTCAAGTCCGTGAATGCGTTAGGCATTTGATTTGCTATTCTTTGCAAATGGATAATATTTTGCACCTCTTTTTCACAAATAGAGGTATGTGGATCAAGATGAGATAATGATGGATTTTTTCACAAAATTTTCCGTTTGGTTTCACCAACTTCTCCCCCTTAATTTTGGGAAAAGTGTCTCATCGAATCGACAGTCTGCAAATCGTGCAGTGAACAAATCCCCTGTCAATGTTTCGAGGTAGCGAATAATGGAGGGCGATTCAAACCCAACATATATTCCAAACCTTCTTTGCGGACCCATTTTGGTGCGGTATGGCGGTGCTACAGGCACATATACTGCGCATCCAAAAATTCTTAAATGGGATATATTAGGTTCATGACCCAAAACTAATTGCAACGGGAAATATTTGTGATAATTCGTCGGTCTGAGACGAACTAGCATTGCTTCATGCAAAATGGCGTGACCCCAAACCGAACTGGGCGGCCTCGTTTTCATGAGTAATGGTCTTGCAATCAAATGCAGACGTTTAATTAAAGATTCTGCAAGACCATTTTGAGTGTGAACATGAGCTACAGTATGTTCCACTTTTATCCCAATTGATAAGCAATAATCATTAAATGCTTGGGATGAAAACTCAGCAGCATTATCTAGTCTAATAGACTTAATTGGATTATCAGGAAATTGTGCTCGTAATTGAATTATTTGTGCCATTAATTTTGCAAACGCAAGGTTGCGTGATGACAATAGGCACACATGAGACCATCTAGAGGATGCATCTATTAAGACCATAAAATATATAAAGGACCCACTAGGTGGGTGAATAGGTCCACAAATATCCCCTTCTATACGTTCCAAAAACGTAGGTGACTGAGTTCCAACCTTTGTTGGTGATGGTCTAATAATTAACTTGCCTTGATAACAAGAAGTGCAAGAAAATTCATTATTTAAAAGAATCTTTAAATTCTTTAATGGATGCCCATATGAGTTTTCTATAATCCGTCTCATCATAATTGATCCAGGATGTCCCAATCGATCATGCCAAAGTACAAAAGTATTGGAATCAGTAACCTTTTGGTTTACTGTGGAATGTGCCTCAATTGCACTAATTTTTGTCCAATACAGGCCACAAGATAAAGATGGGAACTTCTCAATAACCCTCTTTTGGCCAGAGACATTCTTTGTAATGATGAGGTATTCAAGATTATTCTCATCTATTGTCTCAATATGATATCCATTTTGACGGATATCTTTAAAACTCAACAAGTTCCTCTTGGACTTGGAAGAGAACATTGCATTCTCTATGATAAATATTGTTCCTTTAGGCAGAGTTATAGTTGCTCTTCCGGAGCCTTCAATCAATTTACTACTACCAGAAATTGTAGTAACATCTGCCTTACACATACTTAGATGAGAGAAATATTTCTTCTCTTTGAATATCGTATGTGTGGTACATGAATCAATTAAACAAATATTTTTACAATTGGACGTTGATCCAAGTTTGCTTTGTGAGATATCCATATTTGCTTCCCATGGTTTGACATACAAAAGAAATATACGAAAAATATTAGTATTTTTTTTTATAGATATGAGAATAAACAAATTTAAGTCTATGATTCAACATAACAGTTTCAGTGCAGTCATTATGAAAAAAAAATCTTTTATCATAGTTATTCTCCTTTTAATACTCTTGTATCCGTTGCTTAATAATTAAACAATATTTTCAAAATCTGCTGAGGTTAGTCGATTAACCAAATAGATAATCGACTAACCTGTTTCAACGTTTAAAAAACTAGTCGATGAACAGGCAACGGACATAAGGTTAATCGATTAACTAAAGTGATAATTGATTAACTTAGGCAACGGTCATTAGGTTAGTCGATTAACTAAATCGGATAGTCGACTAACATGCCTTGCGGAAAAAGTCCAGTTTAATAGAATATATTGGTTAATCGATTAACTTACTGAAAAATCATTACAAATAAAGCATAAGATGAATGTGTAATCTAAAGTTATATAAAATTTGAACCATATCACAATAATAGATAACTTATGTAAACTATGATAATTGTTTATTCATTAACTACTACGAATAAGTAAAAATAAAAATATCAAACTGCTCAATCTTCTTTAACCATGGATCCATCACCGATCAAGTGATCTATTTTCCCCTCAGGGTGCTCAAAGAAGTCTGCCACATCCAAGTGGGTGATGTCAAAATTATTGTCAGAGACAAAATTGGTTTCAGGGCCTTTACTCTTTAGAGATGCTTGATAAATCTCAACCAAATGTCTTGGTACACCGCAAATTTTTTGCCCAATGCCCTTTTCCACAGCAACGATAACATATAGTTTCTGAACTATTTGCTTTTGGATTCTCATAATTCCATTTTCGCTTTTGGTGGTTATATCTCTCTGGGGGGTGACTAACACCAGGAAAATTTCTTCCTTTAAGCCATTCCACAAGATAAGTGGATCATTGACTGTGAGATATTCAATTTTCAAACATTCATCAAGGTGATGGCGCAAGAAAATCACGGCCTTAGCACAGTCTTGGGTGGATGCATTATTTCTATCTTTAATGGCGTCTCCAAGACCCATTGCATCCAAATGGATTTCAGCATCCAACACCCATGTCATGTAGTTCTTGCCCGAAATTTCAAGGGCAACAAACTTTCTTTTCATAATGTCAGACATAATTAAAACAAAATCAGGAGGAGAAAAAATACCTTAATTTTCTCAAAGAGATTCTTGAGATAGTAGAGCTTCGTGCTGATAACGTGTTACAAAACTTAGCTCAAAGTAATAAACAAAAAGATAGACAACAAAGTAGAGAGAAATAGAGAAGAGAATATATTTCTTCTATGTATCCAAGTGTATTACAAAATGATTTCTCATTCTCTATTTATAGTACTACATAGAGGTATACTAACAGAATTTCATAAATATGTCATTAAGCTTTTGAGATCATGGAGGAAGATCATGGAGGTGTGGGAGTTACAACCATAAGTATTGGAGTAGTGGGAGTTATGGAGATAATGGATAAAAGTAATGAATGTTATAGGAGTTATGGACATCCACCATAATCTAATATTTCATAACAGATATTTAGTTGTTAATTGATATTTATTTCCCTGTTAAGCCATAGTCAGGTGACTTCTCATGAGATACATGACGAGACTTTCCATCTGATTTCCTATCTTAATTAATTACGCTCAATCAATAACTCTCTATGTTAATAATGCGACTTTGATCTAGTATTTGCCTGGTCCTGCACCATTATTAGTATGACCATTCTTAGATCTTATGTGTCACGCAAACGCAAATTTTTTTAACCTAATGTCCCGACTTAATTACCATGGCGAATGTTGGATTAGTTTATTCAAACATTTGATGAGTATGACCTTGTAGACGAGAAATTTTGAGTCTATTAAGTTTGATTAGTTGTTACACTCGAATTCACTAATTAATGATTGTCAAAGAAGTCAAAAAAAAGAGAAGGCTGTGCCACGATCACTAACGATATAAGTGAATATCTCTAATTTCGCATTGAAGTAGATAAAGTTTGTATACGGTCAAAATTGAGATTGTCATTTGATATGACTGAACGAGACTGGAACATGATAAGCCAACCTTGTATTACATCAAATCATGAAGCAAAGTTAGATTATTGAGCTCGTGATCTAGAGACAGATCAAGATCAAGATAGGCCAAGATCGAGATCGAGAGAGATCCGGGGAGGTTTACTGAGCCACATAACGGAAAGTCGAAATATCTGCAATCATATGAGGATCACGGCAGAAATCTCGGCACATATCAAGAAGAGACCGATAAATTAGCTAATTAAGAGATTTTTTACTGTTTTTAGAATTGTATCAAGGGCATGACTCCTCTATCATATAAAAGGGGGTCCGGTCATTTATAAAAATCATCACATTTATGCAATACAAAGCAAAATACTGCCTTTCTTTAGTTTTCACTATCTTGTTACTCTATTTAAATTTTACTTGGTTTAAGAGAGATCGAACTCGAGAGCCAAGGCTGGTCGATTTGTTCGGTTTGCATTTATTTCTTTTCAGACAATTTCAATATATATATATATATATATATATATATATCTTCTTAGTTTGTGCCAACTTATATTAGGTATTCCTAAAATTACGTAAAAATTCAGTTGTTATCTGATTTTACGGTAAACAGTTTGGTGCCCACCTGGGGCTAAGGATAATAGTGGTTACTCGGTACAAATTTTCACAAGATACAGTGTTTTCACTTATTATTTGAAGTATCTTTGATCCAGGATCAAAATGTCAAACTCTCAGCGATCACCCCTTTAATGTCGGTAACGGTTCTGGCCACCACGGCGAGAATGATAACATAGAACCAGGAATGATGTACCCGCGGTTGGCCTCGATAGAGTTCCGGCTGTAGATCTAATCGACATCAGCTCACATATAGCCCTTAACGCTAATTTGGCAGTCGACCCAGAGGGCAGTGTCCGTGGGGACAACTGATCAGCCGCTCAAAGTGCACTCAATGGCAGGACGACGGAGTCAACCTGCAAGTGATCTTCGAAATATTGCAAGCTTAATAGGCAGCGATAGCTCAGCTCCAAATTAAGAACCACACACGGAGTTGAGCTCGAGCGATTCCAGGAAATTATACATAAGGTCCAATAAGTTTCACGGAAATCGAGCGAGAAAGAATCGGAGACCAATCCTGCTATCATGAAAATGCCGAAGAATTGACAAAGAGAATCGAGCCAGGGGAAAAGAAGATCGAGGAAGATGACATGAAGGTGGAAACTTATAACTCCAAGGTCGATCAAATCCCCGGAGCACCACAAATATTTAAGGGACTGGATTCCATAAAGTTCGTACAAAAACTTTTCCTACCGAGTGCGGCTCCGAAGCCAATACCCAAGAAGTTGCGCATGCCCAAGATTCCTAAATATAATAGGACGACCATTCCGAATGAGCACACCACCTCTTACACATGAACTATCAAAGGGAATAACCTAAAGGATGACGAGATCGAATTTTTCCTGCTGAAGAAATCCGGAGAGACCCTGTCGAAGAGTGCTATGGTATGGTAACATTATTTACCGCCAAATTCTATTGACTCGATTGCTACGGTTGTAGATTCTTTTGTAAAGTCATAAGCCGGTCCCATCAAGGTTGGAAAACTAGAAAGTCGGACCTTTTCAATGTAACACAAAAGGACGACGAGGTGCTCAGAGATTTTGGTGTCTCAATTCCAAATGAAACGGATGGACTTGCCAACGGTCACTGATATTTGGGCTGTTCAAGCGACTGAATGTGTCAATATTCGAAGTTCCGTGGCTTCACAATAGTAGAAGCTGGATTTGATAGAATATCTAACTGTCACTTGGTCCGATTTTCACAATCCATATCAATCGAAGATCTGGGTCGAAGACAATCAACTTGGAGCTCCTTCCGGGTCCGTTTACCCTATCAGATCCGTCAACAGAGTTAATAGGGATATTGATCGAGAACCAAGGTCGAACAGAGATCGATACCAGCCATATAATGGAGATCGCATGAAAAATAGACCTAGACAGAATCTTGTACGGAATTAAAAGGAGAAATGATCAAGGTTAGAGCTCTCAAGGGCTCATGATCAAGAACGGCTTCGACAAGCCTATCGAACCCAATGAAGCACCTCGGTTATCAGAATACAACTTTAATGTCGACGCAACCGCCATTGTATCAGCTACTGGACGCATCAAGGATACCAGATAGCCTGAACCTCTACAAACCGATCTGGCTTAAAGAGATCCCAACTCAGGGTGTGAATATCATGGCACCCACAGAACGGAAGATTGTTAGCAATTAAGAGAAGAGGTAGCCTGGTTATTCAACAACGGCCATCTTCGGGAGTTTCTGAGCTACTAAGCTAAAAATAACTTCAAAAATAGGGACTCCAACAAACAAAATAAACAAGAAGAACCCCAACACGTCATTTATATGATCATAGAAATAGTCGATGTTACTCAAGGTGCGATGTTGAAGCGCACCAAAGTATCAATCATTAGGGAAAAATGAACTCGAGATTACATGTCGCAAGGGACTTTATTTTTCAACGATAAGAATACGAAAGGAATCATACAGCCTCATAATGATGCATAGGTAATATTTGTACTCATGAATAAAACTCGAGTTAAACATGTGCTAATTGATCTAGGTGGCTCGGCCAATATCATTCGATCGAGAGTCGTAGCACAACTAGGCCTACATGAACAAATCATACATGCGGCTCTAGTGCTAAATAGATTCAACATGGCTTGTGAAACTACTAAGGGAGAAATAACATTGCCGGTAAATATAGTTGGTACCACCTAGGAGATCGATATTTATGTAAAATTTCCAACACCCAAGGGGACAAAGATGGTTTATAAGGAACAACCCACCACAAAGGAGATATTTTCTATCAATAAAGTAATTCCAATATCAACACTTTCATCAACAAAGGACATGTGTTTGAAAGTGAAGCAGGAAGCCAAATAGTAATCATTGATGCCAGCCTCGAAACCCAACATGACAAATAGGGGACTAACGAAGACCATGATTACGGGGTTCCTCAATCTTTCATAGTACATGATGATTTCAAAGCTACCAAATCGATAGTCGAAGAGCTGGAGCAAAAAACAATGATCGAGCATCAACCCTATAAAAAGGTATATTTGAGAACGGGGTTAACCCCCGAGCTCAGGAAAAACTTTTTCAATTTCTTATGACTAACATGGATTGTTTTGCGTGGTCCCATCTCCATATGGGAGGGATCCCACCGAAAATCACCACTCATAAATTAAGCTTGGACCCAACATTCCATCCGGTGAAGAAGAAAATAAAGACCCCAGTCTGAGATCAAGCACGCCTTCAACAAAGACGAGGTAACCAAGCTTCTTAAAATAGGGTACATATGGTAAGTAGAATACCCCGAATGGTTAGTAAACGTAGTAGTAGTCCGTAAGAAAGGGAACACACTTAGAATGTGTGTAGCTTACAAGGATTTAAGTAAAGCATGCTCCAAGAATTCTTTTCCTCTGCCTAATATCGAGCGATGATCCATCCACAGCCGGCCACGAGATCCTCAATTTCTCGATGCCTATTTCAGGTACAAAAAAATTCAAATGGACACGAATGATCATGAAAAGATCTCGTTCATCACAAAATATAGAACCTAATGCTATACCGTAATGCCATTTGGATTAAAAAAGTTGGTGCCACTTAGAAACGCCTAGTAAATCGTATGTTCAAAGAAAAAATACAGAAACCAATGAAAGTTTACATTGATGATATGTTAATTAAGTCCCTGTGAGCAGAAGACTATTTGAAGCATTTGCAGGAAACCTTCAATATATTGAAAAAGTACAACATGAAGCTGAATCTGAAAAGATGTGCATTCAGAGTCAGATCAGGTAAGTTGCTCGAGTTCATGGTACTAACCGAGGGATCGAGATCAACTCCGACAAGATCAAAACTATCAAAGACATCACGATAGTAGACAATATAAAGATCGTGCAGAGGATAATCGGGCGCATAGCGGCCCTAGGGAGATTCATATCGAGGTCCTCTGATAAGAGCCATCGATTTTTCTCGTTGCTAAAAGAGAAAAATAACTTCACATGGACTCTGGAATGTCAGTAGACCTTGGAAGAGCTTAAACGATACTTATCGAGCCTGCTGCTATTTCATACGCCAAGGGAAAACAAACAACTGTATATATATTTGGCAGTATCATAGATTGAGGTAAGTGGATTCTAAGTCCAGGGAGAAAAAGGTACACAATTTATTATGTTATTCGAACCTTAGGTGAGGCTGAAAGAAAATATCCCTGCCTAGAAAAGTTGGCACTCGCTTTGATAAGCATCTATAGGAAGCTAAAACTATACTTTCAATGTCACCCCACATATGTTGTAACAACTTACCCACTTCGAAATATTATGCATAAACCCAAACTTTCTGGGCGGTTGGCCAAATGGGCCGTAGAAATCAGTGGGTATGATATTGAATATCGACCCCTAACAACCATTAAGTCTCAAATTTTGAAAAACTTTGTGGCTGACATCGCACCATCCCTAGTGCCTGAGGTCGAAAAAGAGCTGTTGGTAAGCTCATGTACGCCCTCGAAAATCAGGACCCTCTTTACAGGCGGTGCTTCAAACATAAAAAGGTCCATACTCGGCATCGTGCTAAAACCATACACAGGAAATGTTGTTAGGCAGTCTATCAGAATTGTGAAATTGACTAACGACGAGGCCAAATATGAGGCTATGATTGCAGGTCTTGAACTAGCCAAAGGCTTGGTAGGGGAGGTGATCGAAGCCAAATAAGACTCCCTCTTTGTGGTGAATCAGGTTAACGGAACCTTCAAAGTTAGAGAAGAACGAATGCAAAGATACCTAGATAAGTTACAAGTAACTTTGCATTGACTTAAGGAGTGGAATTTGCAACATGTACCTCGAGATTAGAATAGTGAGACTGATGCTCTCACAAACTTAGAGTCATCGATTGAGGACATCGAGCTCAATTCAGGGGCTATTGTGCAACTCATGAGATCAGTAGTCGAAGAAGGTCACGCCTAGATAAACTCCAAAAGCTTTACCTGGGATTGGAGAAATAAATACATAGAGTAATTGAAGACCGGAAAGTTTCCCTTAGATCCAAAAGAATCCAGGGCCATGCGCATGAAGGCAGCACGATTCACCTTGACCGAAGACGAAACCTTGATCAAAAGAATTTTTGATGGTCCACTAGCGATATGTTTGGGACTAGGTGATACTGACTATGTTCTGAGGAAAGTTCACGAGGGCACTTGCGAAAATCATTTCGGTGCCGAATCGTTGGTTTAAAAAGTAATCAGAGTTGGCTATTACTGGATCAACATAGAAAAAGATACGAAGGAGTTTGTTTGAAAAAGTGACAAATGCCAAAGGCATGCACTGATGATTCACCAACCCCCAGAACTAATCTATTCGGTCTTATCACCATGGTCATTCATTAAGTGGGGAATGGGCATCGTTGGCTCTCTTCCATGGGCATCGGGTAATGTTCACTTTATTTTATTTATGACTGACTATTTTTCTAAGTGGGTTAAAGCACAGACCTTCAAGAATGTTAGGGAGAAGGAGGTCATCGACTTCATTTGGGATCACATCATTTGTCGACTCGGGAAGCCATCCAAAATAGTGTGTGACAACAAGTTCTCGGTGGAAAAGTAACCAAATTTCTCAAAGATCACACAATCAAAAGAATCCTATAGACACCTTATCATCCTAGGAGGAAGGCAAGCCAAATCGACCAACAAAACCATCATCCAAAATCTTAAGAAGAGACCATCTTACGCCAAGGGAAAGTGGAAGGAAATCCTGCTCGAAGTTTTTTGGGCATGCCACACAACCTCGAAATCCAGTACTGGGCCTACCCAATTCTCGTTGCTTTATGGGGTCAAAGCTCTGATATTGGTCAAAGTCAGAGAACTGATTTCTCCCAACTCAAAGCTACATGAATGTAGGGAGAGCGGGTCGCTACAGATTTTACCCCAATAGTGTTTCAGGATCGAATTTCAACAGGGAGCTTGGAGTGGAGTTGTATTGTCTGTTTAGCCTAGAATTGCATTCGTACTTCTAATTTCACTCCTAACATTTTTGGGTTTTCTTTGTATTAACAACTATTATTATGAACTAAAGATTAATACTAAATTATGCTAAGGAAATATTGCTAGGTTGTAACTAATAGGGAGAAAGGCACTAGGGTCTTGGCATCACCTAGGTGGTTAACTAATGGGTAGAAACTACTAAGAATAGATTGACGTATTTGGAGTTATGCTATAACGTTTGCACAATTGTACGCACTCTCACACCTCTCGATAGAGAGAGTGATTTTGCCCAATTGACTCTCTTGAGACCAATTGGGTAGGCCAATTAGATATATCAACTAGCGTTCAAGTAGGGTGTTTACTCTCTCGAGATTCAGCCTGTTAATTGGGACTACCATTTCTCATGGGTCCATCCCAATTCCTTGTAGGGTCAATTTTGGGGTCATAGACTCTCTTTATCAAGAATAGCCAAAATCCACTAAGCTAGAATCAATGTTTGTAGCCACTAACTCTTAATTAAAGCATAAAATGAACCCAAATAACAAATCCTATCATCAATCTATCATTAGAAAGCAACACCCATCAATTACCCACACTAGGATTGAGCCACAACCCTAACTAATGGGTTTAGATAGACATAATTGAAGAAGAAACAGAAGAAGAACTAAACATATTTTAATTAATAACTAAAGAGAAACTACAAGAATCTATGGAGAAATTTAATGCTAAAATGCCAAAATAGGATAAAACATTGGTCCTCACGAGCGCAACTCTGTTCTAAAAAATTACTCTCCCCTAAAAATGGTTAAATGTTCTTTATAGTGGGCTGGAAAAACTGGACAAAATTTTCCCTGTGGGGTCAGTGCAGGCGTCACAATTATGACCGTAGTCGCACTGTCTATTTGACTTCTATTTTCATGCTCTCTGAAGTATCTGGCGCGGATCTCATAAAGGTGTAGCGCGGCCGTGAGTAGGTTTGACGCATACCGCATGAAAGTGACCGCGGCCGCGTGGCTTGCAATTTCCCAAATCTCCAACTCTCTGAGTCTCTTGGCGCGGACCGCATAACACAATGGCGCGGCCGCATGAGCTGAACGCGGGCCGCTTAAATCCAATCGCAGTCACGTGGTGAGGTCCCTGATTATGCACCTATCTGAATCACCTAGTTCGGCCGCATGCACAATTGTGCGCACTAGGCTCCCTTTTCCACCACTTCACTTGGCCTTTGATACTTGAGCAGGTTTCACTCCGTTTTGAGCCGATCTTTGACATTTCGTCACTTGTCGTTCAAACCTGCAATCAAGCACAACCTGTGAGCATTTTGGGTCTTTTTTTAGCAAATTATACTCAAAGCATAAGCAAGTAGGGGCATAAAACACATTAAAATCCTACTTATCAACTCCCCCAAACTTAAATATTGCTTGTCCTCAAGCAAACAAAATAGGACCCACCCCTAAAAGGAAACATCCAAGTAATTCCAACTATCCTAGAGTAACCTCAACAAACATTAATTGGGACTAACAATTGCCCTTAATACGAAAGCATCATTAACACACCTAAACTTTGAAAACTGTGGATCAAGTGTGAAAGAAGAGCATCAGGAGTTGACACATTTCATCAAGGAAATTCTCTCAATTACTTTGGTCATTGTGGAACCCAAAGTCACACATCCTTAACTCTCCCTAAGCGAACCACACCTTTTAGAGTATTGACACACAAACTGAGGTTGATGGACTTTCACTCATCTCTCTCAAGAAGAAGGTCACAAGTCCGGCTCTAAGTACCATACGCTTGCCCGTTATATAAGTATCCACTAATGTAGGTTCCCTTCAACTCAAGATCATATACGTCTTTTGTGGAGTCATTGTGAAGGCTCTTAGGTAAGGGTAGGACATGCTTTTGTTCAAATGGGTTCAATATTCCCTTACGCGCTTCTTTTGATTCATTTTGGCACACTTTCTTGACTCATTTGAGTATTTCACTTCTTTTAATGGGGTTATAGGGACATATTATCGTTCTTTCTTATGCAATTCAAACATTTTTCCTTTTTCTAATTTTTCCACACCTTTTTCACTATTGTTTTCCCTGAATCCCCTTTTTGTTCTTATTCACATTGGTCTTTTTTATTTGTCTTTTTCTTTTCTTTCTTTTTCATTGCCTTCCATTTATTTTTCTTTTGTACCTTTTACCACTTTGTTTCCTTTCTTATCTCCCCCCTCCCCCTAACTTAGACATTTGCCATTATTCATGGGAAGATTCGGGGTGCCAAGAGAGGGTATCATTAAGAACGAGTATAGGCTTATAGCTTTGGTTCTCGAAAGAAAAAGGTTCAAGGCTCAAAAAAGTTAACTAGGGATCCTTTCATTGGTAGCCCATGGAATTGTCCAACTTAGCATTTGGATCAAGAAGAGCCTATAATCACTTCTCAAGTCAAATTTCACCTAGGATTTCACCTCAACAAACATTCAGGGCAAGTTCTAAACCATCGGTTTGGGACTTGGACTCATAATTCGAATTCTCACCACACACAATCAAGGATTGCTAAAGACATCGAGTCGAGGGCCTATAACGACCTTTGTTAAGATTCAAGCTCACAATGGTCCAAAACAACCACATGATGATTGTTTGGTAAATACAAGAGTCTCAAGGCCACGACTTTCACCATCCTAAACACAACATTATGTCTTTGATCATGGGATCAAAGGAAAATGTGTTAGACCCAAGTGAAGCCTTGCCTGAGGTGCGCTTAACTACAAAATATAAAAATCAAAATAAAAATAAAAAACAGACTCAAACCCTTAAGAAGGTTGTCATGCCATCTATCATTGGGAAAAGCCACCCGGTTTGCACGACACTCCACCCTTGGAAAGAACCGTGGCATTAAGAAAACCAAGGGCTTATTGAAAATGGCAAAAAAAAAACAAAAACAAAAGACTACGAGCCTATCTACGAAGCTAAAACTAAATTTTTTGTGCGAAAATAGAAAACCGAATGAATATGTACAGTAAGGGAGTAGAATATACAACATGGGATGAATATATACATAAAGTAACTTTATATACAAACCAGGAAATAATAAAAAGTATGAGAAAAGTAGCTAAAATATAAAGTTATGTACAGACCAACTTGAAAATCAAATCAAAAGAACATAAAAGAAGTATCAATATGTATAGTCATCCAAATAACAGTAGGGCATGCCCCCATGAATAAGAGCTGGCATTATCCCCTATGCCAACTACCAAATAAGCACAAAATATCAAAATAAAGGATATAGAGGAGCTCCCTAGGCCTGGTTCGTATGCATGGGATCCTTAGTGGTCCCCTGGTCCTCTGTGTGGGCGGGAACCTCAAACTGGTTTTCGGCTTCTTGCTGCTCGATTGCTGGGATTAGGGACTGATCATGGACTGCCTGAATGCTGGGTGCATCACCAGAGGGAATCTCCTGAATCTCTGGAAGCTCAACAATACACCCTCAGTATTGGACAACTTCCTCTTCTTCTTCGGGGGCCTAGGTGCCTGCTCCTGCTGTGGCTCTGGCACTGGTGATGCTGCTGGAGGGGCTGACTCCTCAACTAACAAGTCCAAAGGCAGCTGATCTGCCAGTCGCTTGTTCACATACACTCAAAGAACCTTCACTGGCTCCTCGGACGCCCTTGTCTTTCTCATCTTTTTGTGCTCTCAAGCGAGCTCTTTTAGATCTACGCCATGTGAATCTACCGCCTTAGTCAAGGCGGCCTAAGTCTCTATAATATTCTCCTGGTTGGCCAGGAGCTTCTTCAATGTTTCCTCAATAGACTGAGGAATATGGACAGTTGCTGGTGCAGAATGGGCCTCCACTGAAGTGGCCAAAGTGGACAACTTGGATGTCGCAGCCAACATCTAGTTGTTTAGGCTGGCAAGGGTCTTGGTCAACTACTGAGCCGTCAGAGGATTGGTTTGTATAGAAGGAAATCTTGGACCCGCTAAAGTGCAAGGAACTGCAGAGGAGGAGGGCACATCATAAACAGTAGTGGCAGCTGGAATGGAGGGCTCAACAATGGACTTTACCGCAACTGGCTAGTCGGAGCAGAGGTGGATGACTTGTGTTTCTTATCTTTTGGGTTGTCCGGCCCCTAAATACTGAACCAAGAGAACGAGCTCACCGGTCGAACATTCACATCATAGTGCTTTTGCTTTACCTTTGCATCCCGGATGTACATGGTGAGAGTGTTGGGATATGGATAGTTCCAGTCACTGTCAACACCCATCGAAGTGATCAGCTTGTACATCATGTTCCCTATATTGATAAGGAAACCCGCCATGATAGAGGCAATCAACAGAGCACGGGGGAGTGGAATGGCCTGGTCATGGGAAGTGGGGTCAAGCCTATTGCACACAAACGTAAGCCACCCTCTAGCCTCAAAGTTTAAATTATTTCTCAACTTTTTTACCTCAGCCTATATCCAATCCAGAATAGTACCATGATGAGCTAAATATTCAGCCATTCATGGGCGAGCCTCCTCCTTCATCTCCAACTTTTCATTGTATTAGGTCTCGTCTTCACCGTCAAAACCTAAATATTAATCAAGCGCCGTCCCAGAAAACACTATGTTCTTATCATGCACTTTGATCACAGTTGAGCCCTTTTTAGTGCGGGCTACATTGTAATAAAATTCTTTAATCATATGCTCATCGGCATCCTCCAGATCATCTCAAAAGTAATCCTAACCGAATCTTGTATGAAACTGCTCATGGACATTAGGGAGTATGGGAAATAGGTCTCTTGTGACTATGCTCCTCTCTGGAATTAGTTTTCTTTTTGGCCACATTTCTATGAATTTGTGGAAGGCTACTTGTCTAACAAAGCGGTCCTCCCAAACATCAGCTTTTCTTTTTCGTCCAATAGCACAAAGCCCAAGCACCCCACTTCCCGGAACCTCATCATCACTGTTGGCACCACCTGCTGCACTCTCCCCAGATACTGAAGTTGTGGGGGAGGTGGAATATTTGCCGCTACCCGCTGCTGAGCCATCAGACGACTCAGACTGTACATTTTGTGGATCTTGGGCTATAGATAGGGCTGGGACTAAGGGAGCTTGTCCTGAGTCCACTGAGAGGTCCTGAGAAGGGAGGTACTCACTTCCTAACTAGTCATCATCACTCACGATATGTTTCCCTGTTTTTAGGTTTGGTTGGGGAGTGAGTTTGGTTTGTTTAGCTTTTCCTTCCTTGGAGGAGTCACCTCGTCCGGGTTGTTTTTTACCTCGTCCTCTTTGTATTACCATTTTATGCAAACAAACATATGTAACTTTGTTAGTATAAGCACATGCAGTGTATCAGTTGATGAAACCAATTGCAGAATAACAGCAGGAAAAAAAATTACAGAACACAGTTCAAACAGGTCAGCGCAGACTGCACACTCTGGGGCGCGGCCGCGTGGAAGGCACCACGGATCGTGTGAAAGTGACTGTGGGCCGCACTGATCAAACTTGAAAATTCCACCCTCTCTGAATCTCCAAATGCGGACCGCGTAAAAAGGGGGCGCGACTGCGTTGGACCAGCACGGAATGCACAAATACGGCACGGCCGCACTAGAAACAGATAGCATTTTAGATCAAGGTCCATCGTGGACCGCGCCATCAGTAGTGCAGCCGCATCAGGGTCATGCGGACCACGTAAAAATAACTGCGGCCGTGCTGATTCAACAGTTAGGAATTGAGCTAGGTCTTAACACATTTGTCCATGTTTTGTTCAAGTATTTGCATCCTAATTGTCCCTGTCGACGCCCCCTCTTTCTATGAGTTGAAATTGGGTTCACGACCATTTGGGAGGACAACTCTATTCCCTTTCGAGAATTGGGTTTTGGAATTGAAAAGTCGCCACCTAATGATTATTTTGCATTAGGACACTTTAAGAAGAGTTTGAGTTGAAGAAACCAGAGTTTGGGTAAGGGCTAGAAATTATCTCGAGGGGAAGGTGTTAGGCACCCCTCAAGATCCGCTAGTGTCATCTCAACCATGTTAGAATTGTGACTTTACAAATAAGCAATCAAGGCTAAAATAAGGACTTGCAATTAAATTGAAACTTGTGAAGGTAAGTAGAGAGAGTAGAAATTCGAAAGGTCAAACAATTCTAAAGAAGCGGACAAAGAAAAATAAAGGAAAAGGGGTCCTAGGTTTATGATTAATATGGATCACGTTATTGTAATATCTAGTAATCATTTCTCGGAAGAGGGGCTACATGAGATATTAGCGCATCGCTCATCATCTCCATATTTTACCCTTCCCACCCCGTAAAGGTTATTTAAATGCGTAGATTGGTCACAAATGATTATTGCGTGCTATTACCCGTCCCCTCCTATAAGTCCTAGAGGGTATTTAGGACCAACTGCTCCTATAGGGTAAGGACTAGGCTGAACCCTTAGGGTTAAAGGACAAAATGCTAGGCGCCATACATAACAAAAAATGACTACACATAAAGGGATCATACAAGGCAAATAATAGGTTCACGAATCCCTCCAGAAGTAAACATGTAGTTAGCATGTCTTTAACATTTAAAGATCTCAAAAATAGAAGTAAAAAGGATGACAGAAAGAGGTAAGATTCAATGAAAAGCGGAATGTTCAATTAAAACGATGTGAAGAATTTCAGAAGTATAACTAAAGATGGTAGTGAGTATATAGTAGTTTAGGAATTAGTAAAGTATAACTAAACTTGTTGAAGCATACTTTGAAAATATAGTAATGACATTAAAGATGCAGTAAAATAGCATGATTTTGGACATGCAAAACAATCTAGTAGAAGACATGATAAAATAGATGCCCGGTTCCGAGATTATGTCAAAACATGACAGAAGTTTTAATCAATTTGTAAAAGTGGAGATAAATTTGTCAAAACATACTTTGAAAAATACATTAGTGATATTAAAGATGCAATAACCTGACAAGACATAGAATAAATAAAAGTAGTACGAGTCCGGATAAGAAAATAACCCAGTAGAAATGTAATAAAACAGAAGCACGATTTTGAGATTATTTCATAAAAGGACAAAGGTTTTAACGGAAAACAGAGTAAACTTCAGCGAGTCAAACAAGGAACGGAGTTCAGTAGTTTTAAAATAGGCTGAGTAGTCTGAAAACTGGCAAAACAAAATTAATCAATTTTATTAGGCCTGAAGCTTGGCTAGGCATCGTATATAATGCCTACTTAAAAGGTGAACATGCATATTATTCCAATTTTAAGAAGCCAATGCAGTTTAATCCTCAACTTGTGTTATTATTAAACAACTGGCGAGGTGTTCAACAAATTGCAAATCAGAAAAAATATAAATCCTAAGTAACATGGTGTCTAATGCATGTAAAATTCCTAAAACATGGTCTCTAAATGCTAGTGAAAGTGCAGCGATAGTTTTAACAGTTATTCGTTAGTCCGTTGTGATTATGAAATGAGTATGATAACAAGCTGAAAATGAAGAGTCTAAAACAGGATTACCACTTTATGAGATGTATGTCCTATAAATAATGTCTATTGCACAAATAGGTAAGTAAAGTCTTATAAGCATGTTTTCTACTCGTCATTTAAACTAAGCATACACAACCTACTCCAAATTTAACTATAAACCCAATAAGTTTTTTACAAATTATTACAAACCGTGATAACTGAATTACATAAGTAAAGAAAAATAAGAAGTTACTCTATAGGGAGCCTTCAACCAGGACCCATTCTTCCAACCTCATTATTTTGAGTTTCACAACCTTTGCCATGGTCTAGGTGCGACAAAGCTCCCTAGGGCCCCATTAGGTCCCCGACCAATACCAGCACCTAGACATTTAAAGGAAAGCATAACAAGTGGAATACCAACGTTGTGTGTCAAAGTTCAGTGAGTACTCAGAGATACTCAAAGCAATGCTCATACGAATGGGTGAAACCTATTTTTCTAAGAGTACTGAGATATGCTTGTAATTTAAAAGAATTGAGTTTGAAATAACAGTTTGAAAGAAAATAGTTACAGAGAACAACCTGGGAGTTTGTTTTATGAAAAACAAGTTTGAAAAGGGAAAGAAATAGGACAATCACGACTCAGAAAATTTGCAGAGTTCTGGAAGCAAAGACAAGCAGGGATAGGGACTGGGGGTAAATGAATCAGATGGTATAAGCAGCCTTATACACAATTAGTCCTTAGGCTAGAGTTACAACATAGCTATCATAGAGTGTTCATACCAAGAGTCCGACAACATTAGGTATCAAACAGAGTCACACATATGATCTAGGATTAGAATCATATAACACTTAGGCAGAGGATGAAAACATATAAGAAATCATTGGTCATGCTGAGATAAGAGGAAAGATAATCACACAGACAAACAAGTATGCTAGCTTCATAGGAATCAAATATAGTCATAGTGGATCACACAAAGGAAAGCAAGAGACATATTAGACTAAAAGAAAAGGTAAATCATAGAGATATGGTAGTTACATGGTAAAAATAGAACCACAAGTAAAAGCACAAAAGGAATAACAAGAATCTTAGCATGAACTGAAACATGTTGTTTTGGGATACTGTAAAATTAAACTAGAAACATACCAGTCAAGAGTGAGAATACAACAGCAAGGTGCAGAGAGGTAGAGCAACAGGACAATTGCAGAACAGAAAAAGAGCAGCAGGACAATAGTGTGCAGATGCAAGAGGGAAACAATAATTACTCGGTCTTGGCTTTCAGCTGACTGAGTAATCAGTAACTAATACGAGAAGCAAAAGAGAATATGCATGAGAATAAGAGAGAACTCAGAACAATATCAGTAACTCTGTGTGTGTATGTGTACGTCTTAGTGATATCTCGTGTGTTATTCAAAACAGAATAGAGTATTTATAATGCTGAAAAAACGAGTAAGAAAAATAAGGTAAGGAGTACTAATTTTACATAATTATGGAAACAATAATCAATCAACATCAATTAAAGACACGGACTCCTTTAATTAGGGAATCGAGTTCAACCAGTACAATCATAGCTAAATAAGGAAAATGAATCGATTCATAGACTGATTTTAACCCAATCGGAGCAGTAACTTCATGTGGCATATATTAAAGGCCAAATACAAAATGTTTCAAGTGAGGAAAGTACAATGACAACATATTGTGCACACAAACTAGTTTAAAGAATCACGAATGAAATTGAAATCACAAGGAATCAATACTAAGTAAGGAGAACATTTCACCAATAAGGAAGTGTTTCAAAAAAATAATCAGTGTAAAAATTCTAAGGAAAACATATACAAATTAGGAATTCGAAGAGATGCACAAAATCAGCAAAAAATTTTGGTAAACGATGCACAATTAGACCTATAAAACACAATAGGCATGAAAATAAAAGAACTTTAAGCAAGAAATCACAGAATCAGTAGAAGACTGGAACCCTAATAGCAAAGTTAAAGCATAGAACTCGGAGAGTAACCAAAAGATCACACAAAAAAGCACATAACACAAATATAAACACATAATACTAAAAAGAATTAGAAGACATAGTGATTTCGAAAGGGGTTCATAAAACCCTAGTTTTTTTTAAAAAGAACAAAACATTTTAACTTGGGAAATCGTTAAGATTGAGTAGAGAGTAGTGTAAAAATATAAATGTATGAGTTAAAATCATTAAAAAACACAGAGACTTGAGAGGTTGGGTAAAGATTAGGGTTTTGTAATAAATCAGTGAAAGGTAAGGAACCTGGCTGTAAAATTCGTTAATAATGATGCTCGTAGCATCGCCGTACCATACCCCATCGGAGAAAGACCGGAGACAAGCCAGGCAAAGCTTCCGATGACCATCTTGTATGGTGGAGGCTTTTGGAGTCTTGAAAATGGAGGGTATCAACGAGACGAGGTTTCACGGCGGCTGGTGGTTGAGAGAAGTGAGGATGGAGGTGGCCGGAGAGGCAGTGGCTTCATCGGAGACGAGAGAGAGAACCAGAAGGTTCTAGAGAGAAGAATGAGAAAACGTTAGCATATAGAGAGAGAGAGAGACCATCTCTGAAGTGAGGGGTTTGGGGGGGGGGGGGGAGGTTTCATTAGATTCTAATTTAGGAAATTGAGTGTGGACCATTGATCTCGTTTGATCAGCGGCTCAGATTCAATCGGAGCTGGGCCGAGTTAAAACAAAAATTGGGATAGTCCAATTTGGGGGGGGGGGTAGTATTGGGTATATTGAGGGTTAGAATTGAAGTAGAATGGGTTGTAATTGCAATGAAATGAGGCTTAATGTTAAATAGCCAGTTTTTTCCCTTTTTATTTTATAAAAATAGTGAAAAAGATTTTAAAAATAAATTAAAAATACTGAATTAATTAATAATGAATAAATATTAATCTAAAAATACAGGAAATGATTTTATAATTTTAATAATGTAATTAATTGTAAAATAGGCTATAATTATAATTATGTACAATTTAGCTTTAAAAATACCAAATAAATGTGTAAAAAATATGAAACATTTATTTAAAATATATTGTAGTATAAATATAAGAGGAAAATGAATTATTCAGCAAAATAATAATTTTGGAAATAATTATTGAATTTTGTAGCATTAAAATAGATAGTAAATTGGTTTTAAAAAATCTTTAAAAATTTGGAAAAATACCAAAACACTTGGGTATGCTCATAAATGCATATATGTGTTATTTTGAAAGTATTTTGGGTATAAATATACCTAGGAAAAAATTGGGTATCAACAGTCCCTACTCAATTACCCATCATAAAATTCATGCCCAAAGTAAAACTCACAAATAAACTAACCTAAACACTAAATCTAAGAAAAAGGGGAAGAAAGAAGAAGCTACATCTACTGGAAAGCAATCAAAAAATAAAAAATGCAAACTAATTAGTGATACCTGTAAAAAATTGTTACTAGAATGTGAAGAATTAAAGAAGTTATGCACGCACACAAGAGATTTGCTCAGAGGAATATGAACAGTAGAAATTTTAGGGCTCAAGCTTTCAATTGTCGAAAAGTGTAAAATGAGGCCCTAGGTTTCTATTTATAGAAAAACGTGGGCCCCCTTACTTACACCAGCGCGGCCGCGTGAGGATGACTGCAGACCGCGCTGGGTTTAGTTTGAACCCTTTGCAGGAAGAAACCTATGCGAGGCCGCACAAAAAGGACGCGGACGCATAAGACCACCACGGACCGCTGAAACATGACCGCGGCCGCGTGAAAAGAACTTCACAGAACCTTCACCTTTAGCTCATGCCAGTGCGGATTGCACAAAGCTTACCGTGGCCGTACTGGAAATATTCAGAGTTTGTGCATTTTTACATTTCTTTTTGCACTGCCTTGACACAATCCATGAAACATCTCACAAACCATTAGCTCAAAAATCCTAATCTACAAAGAAAATCAAAGAGAAAGAAAAAGACATGGTTGCCTCCCAAGAAGCTCCTGATTTAACGTCGCGGCGCGACGCATGTTACTATCACATCACTTTTAATGAGTGAGCGCCACAACGTGGATGTCATCAAACTTTCCCAAATAATTCTTGACACGATGCCCATTGACCCGAAAAATTTCACCATTCTTGTTCTTGATATCAAGAGCACCAAAAGAAGTCACACATACAACTTCGAATGGCCCACTCCACTTTGACTTGAGCTTTTCCGGGAATAACATCAACCGAGAGTTGAAAAGAAGAACCATATCACCAACCTTGAATTCCTTCTCCAGAGCATATTTGTCATGAAGATGCTTCATCTTGTCCTTATACAAGGACGAGTTAGAGTATGCATGAAATCTAAACTCATCAAGCTCATGAAGTTGCTCAACGCGGAGATTTGTTGCGACATTCCTTTCCAAGTCTAACTTCGTCAAGGCCCACATATCTTTGTGATCCAATTCAATCGATAAGTGACATGCTTTCCCAAATAACAACCGGTACGGAGACATACCAATTGGTGTCTTGTACGAGGTCCGGTAGGCCTATAGAGCATCATCTAACTTTTTTGACCAATCAATCCGATTTGCATTGACTGTTTTGGATTACATACTCTTTATTTCTCAGTTAGAGACTTCCACTTGGCCGCTGTCTTGAGGATGATTGGGGTAGTTACTTTGTGACTTACTCCATATTTGGCAAGCAATGAGTCAAAAGCCTTGTTGCAAGAGCAGGACCCCCCATCACTAATGATAGTACGAGGAATGCCAAACCTTGTGATGATACACTTTTTCAAGAATGCCACAACACTTCGAGCTTCATTGTTGGGTAAAGCCACAACTTCAACCCACTTTGATACATAGTCCACCGCCACGAGGATGTAAGTGTTCCCACAAGAGCTCATGAAAGGACCCATGAAATCGATGCCCCAACCATAAAAAATATACACCTCAAGAATCATATTGAGGGGCATCTCATTCCTTTTTTAGATTCAGCCGGCTCTTTGGAATGTATCACATCTATTTATTAAATCACTAGCATCTTTTAACAACGTCGACAAAAAGAAATCGCAACTCAAGACCTTTGAATCCATCCTCACCCCTCAATGATGGCCACCATATGGAGAGGAGTGAAAAGCCTCCAAAATACTCAATTGTTCACCTTCAGGGACACATCTTCTAATCACACAATCTGTGCAAATTTTGAATAAGTACGGATCATCCCAATAAAAATCCAAACTATCCCGCTTGAGTTTCTTTCTTTGGTCGAAAAAGAGCTCATATGGGAAAATTCCTGTCACAACGAAGTTGGTAATGTCCACGAACCACATCATGTCACCAATTGACAAGGAAAGAACTTGGTCATCAGGGAATGTGTCATTTATTTCAAGGCTGTCACATGGTCTCACTTCTTCCTCCAACTGAGACAATGATTCGCAACTTGATTCTCACTTCCCTTCCGGTCCACTATTTCTATGTCCAATTCTTCGAGAAGTAATACACATCTCATCAATCTCGCCTTGGAATCCTTCTTGGGCATCAAATACCTCAAGGCGGCATGGTCCGTGTGCACAATCACCTTGGCCCCCATAAGATATGGCCTAAAATTTTCCATGGAAAATACAATAGCCAACAATTCCTTCTCCGTCACCGTGTAATTACGTTGAGCTTCACTCATCATCATTCTTGCATAGTACACATGATGAAACATTTTTCTAAGTCATTGACCCAACACTGGCCCCACCGCAACGTCACTTGCATTGCACATTAGATCAAAGGACAAACTCCAATTGGGCGCGGTGATGATAGGAGTTGTGGTCAACTTGTTCTTCAAGAGTTCAAAGGCCTCCATGCCTTTTTCGTCAAAAACAAACCCGGTATCTTTCTCTAGAAACTTGAAAAGTGGATTCACAACCTTTAAGAAATATTTGATGAATCGCCGGTAGAACCCGGCATGCCCAAGAAATCTCCTCACCCCTTTTACAGAAGTAGGGGAGGAAGCCTCAAGATCACCTCAATTTTTGCCTTGTCTACCTCAATCCCATGCTTAGAAATCTTGTGACCCAATAATATACCTTTCTTCACCATAAAGTGGCATTTTTCCCGAGAACAAGATTAGTTTCTTCACATCGGGCCAAGACTCTATCCAAGTTTACCAAGAATTCCTCAAATGAGTCACCAACCACACTAAACTCATCCATGAAGACCTCCATTATATATTCCACCATGTCAGTGAAAATGGCTATCATGCAACGTTGGAAGGTCGCCGGAGCATTGTATAGCCCAAATAGAATCCGGGAAAAGGCAAATGTACCATATAGGCATGTGAAAGTGGTCTTCTTTTGGTCCTAGGGGGCAACTAGGATTTGATTATAGGCTGAATACCCATCCAAAAAACAATAGAAATCTTGTCCCGCAAGGCGGTAAAGCATTTGGTCCAAGAACGACAGGGGGAAATGATCCTTCCGAGTTACCTTGTTGAGTTTCCGGTAGTCCATACAAACTCTCCATCAGGTAATGGTCCGAGTGAGAATAAGCTCATTGTTGGAATTTGTTACCACCGTCATTCCTCGTTTCTTTGGCACACATTGGACCAGATGGGTCCATGAGCTATCAGAGATTGGATAAACCATATTGGCGTTAAACCACTTGATAACCTCTTTCTTTACCACTTCTTGCATTGCTTCATTTAGTATTCTTTGATGTTTAAGTGAAGTCCTTGCATCCTCCTCCAAGTTGATTTTATGCAAGCAAAATGCGGGGCTTATTCCCCGAATATTGGCCAATGTCCACCCAATCGCCTTTTTGCGCTTTTGAAGAACCGCCAAATTGGCGTCAACCTGCATGTTAGTTAAGCAAGACGAAAGAATAATAGGTAAAGTGGAATTTGAACCCAAGAATTCATACCTCCGGTGTGAAGGAAGGGGCTTCAACTCCAACACCGGTGGCTCCTCAATCGATGGCTTTGTTGGTGGAGTTTTGCAGTTTTCATGATCCAAAGATAACTTTCTAGGCTCGTATGACACCCCATGCCATGCAATGCATTCACGCACTTCACTCTAATGGCATCTTCATTGACATCCATGTTAAGAAGCACAACCTCAATAGGATCTTCAACATTTATCATGGAACTTGTGTCATTCACAATCACAGCTGTGACGATGTACACAAATGAACACACCTTCGTGCTATTGGGTTGTCTCATTGCTTTGCAAACATGGAATACCACCTTTTCATCTCTCACATGGAATGTCAACTCTCCCTCTTCAACATCAGCCAATGCCTTCCCCGTAGCTAGGAAATGTCTTCCAGGAATAATCGACACTTCAAAGTCCACTTCACAATCCAATATGACAAAGTCGGCCGACAATATGAATTTATCAACACGAACAAAAACATCATCAATTATGCCCAAAGGTCGCTTCATCGATCGATCCGCCATTTGAAGTCTCATAGAGGTTGGCCTAGGTTTCCCGATTCTCAAGGTCTTGAAAACCGAATAAGGCATCAAATTAATACTAACCGCCAAGTCACAAAGGGCTTTTGCAAAATCAAAACTTCCAATGGTATATGGGATAGTAAATGCATAGGGTTCCTCAGGTTTTGGAGCCATAGAATGTACAATTGCGCTCACTTGATGAGTCATCTTGATTTTCTCACACTCCATTGACCTCTTTTTCTTAACCAAATCCTTCCTGAACTTTGCGTACCCCAGTATTTGCTCGAGTGCCTCCACTAAGGACACGTTGATAGTTAGACTCTTCATTATCTGAATGAATTTCTTTGTTTGTCACCCATTTGCTTGGCCAAACGTTGAGGATAGGGCGGAGGAGGACTAGGCAAGGGTGCCTTGGCTTTGGGCACCACCGGCTCGGGCATATCAATCACGTGTTGCCTAGACGGATTCACGGCCTCTTGTGACTCCTAGTCAACCTCATTAATATCAATCCACACATCATTGTTCACATTGGGTTCCACTACATCCTTAACCACCAAAGGCATATACTCATCTCGCAACTCATCCTCATCAACCATAACTTGATTTCCTCTTGAGGCATGCATATCACCACCTCTTCCACTTTGTGTCGTCACCGCCATCACATGATTTTTGTGCCCAAACCTTAGGGTTACTACCGTATCACTTGGTAGAGCACCCTACATGAGAGTATGTAACGATTGAGAGATTTGGCCTAGTTGCACCTCCAAGTTTCGAATAGAGGTATTGTGGGAAGCCAATTGAGCATCGGAGTCTTGGTTCTTCTTCATCATTTGTTCGAACATCATTCTATTGTCGCCATATCACTACCCAATGAACTAGCCCCTTGAGATTGAAAAGGGGGTGGATTGTTCAGTTGTAGGTACATGGGGGGCCTTTGCGAACCTTGCCCCCGGATGCTTTAGTTTCCTCTATTATTCCACCTCCTTGATTGTTGTTGTTGCTCCAATTATTGTTGTTCCCATTCCAATTGCCTTGATTGATACCTTCATTACCACAATTTTCGCTTTGATTGTTGTTGTTCCAATTGCCACCACCTTGTTGTTGGTTGTTACTATTCCAATTTCCTTTGCCTTGTTGGTTACCCAATTGTTGCTTTGATTGTTGTTGTTCCAATTGCCACCACCATGTTGTTGGTTGTTACTATTCCAATTTTTGCCGCCTTGTTGGTTGCCCCAATTTCCTTGGGGATGCCATTGTTGATTCCCTTCATTTCCTCTATTTCCTTGGTAGTTACTGACATATTGACATTCTTCGCTTTGATCATCATAGAACTCATTCGAATAACCACCACCATCATTGTTGTTTTCAAATTGCTCACAATTACCTTGAGGTTGTTGTTGCCCTCTTTGTCTCCTTTTCAACATAGAAACACCTTCAATAAAATTGACTTGGTGTAGGTTTTGGACTTGTTGCAATTGCGCCTTTACCAATTGATTCATAGTTGTTGTAAGCTCGGTAATAGCTTGGCCATGATCATGCAATTACTTGTACAAATGTATGACATTAAGGTCACCTTGAGGAACGTTTGCTCGGCTTTGCCATGCCATAGAAGTGTAGGCCATTTCATCTAAAACATCACAAGCTTCATTATAGGGAAGCTTCATAAAATTTCCTCCGGCTAAATGGTTCACAATACATTGGTTGGTTTTGTTGATACCCTTATAGAATGTTTGTTGAATCATCGCCTCAGTCATGTCATTGTTAGGAAATTCCTTGACCATTGTTCTATAGCTCTCCCAGATTTTATGCCAAAGTTCTGTTGGCTCTTGATTGAAGGCTAAAATTTCATCATGGAGCAGGGCCATGTGAGTTGGAGAAAAGAACTTAGTGATGAACTTGTCCACCAATTCATTCCATGTGGTGATAGAATGATCGGGGAGCTTTTCTAACCACTCTAATGCTTTACCCCGAAGAGAGAATGGGAATAGTTTCAATTGCAAAGCATCCTCGGATACGTTTTTTGCTTGCTACCCCAACATGTATCAACGAGCCCCTTCAAGTGCTTGTATGCATTTTGATCGAAGGCGCTCGTAAAATAACCTCTTTACTCGAGCAAGGTCAACATGACATTTTTTATTTGAAAGTTCCCAGCCCGGATTCGGGGAGGAATGGTGGCACTCGCATATCCTTGATTTGGGAGTACTCTTGGAGCCACTCTTGGTGGTGGAAGAGGAGGGTCTGGAATATTCTCATACAGATTCACGTTTGCATTGGCATTTCTACCTCTACGTGGAGCTTGAGGTATAAGTTCATCTTTGATCAATATCTTCAACCTCTTTCCCCGCCATGGCATTGCCAAGAGGGTCATTTGCATTGGCATTTCTACCTCTATGTTGAGCCATTTGTACCTGATTGATTGACACAAACAACATTAGTAAACAAGAAGGAAACAGAAGCAAAACACAAAACTGGCTAAACAGATAGTCAACACCGTAAGCTCCCCGGCAACGGCGCCAAAAAGTGATCGCTGCCAACTCAACGCTACATGAATGTAGGGAGAGTGGGTCGCTACAGCTTTTACCCAAATAGTGATTCGGGATTGAATTTCGACGGGGTGCTTAGAGTGGAGTAGTATTGTCTGTTTAACCTAGAATTGTGTTCGTACTTCTAATTGCACTCCTAATATTTTTGGGTTTTTTGTATTAACAACTACTATTATGAACTAAAGATTAAGACTAAATTATGCTAAGGAAATATTTCTAGGTTGTAACTAATAGGGAGAAAGGCACTAGAGTCGTGGAATCACCTAGGTGGTTAACTAATGGGTAGAAACTACTAAGAATAGATTGACGTATTTGGGGTTTATGCTGTAACTGTTCCACAATTGTACCCACTTTCACACCTCTCGGTAGAGAGAGTGATTTTTCCCAATTGACTCTCTGGAGACCAATTGGGTAGGCCAATTAGACCAAACAACTAGAGTTAAAGTAGGGTGTTTACTCTCTCGAGATATAACCCATTAATTGAGACTACAATTTCTCATGGGTCCATTCAAATTCCTTGTGGGCTCAATTTTGGGGTCATAGACTCTCTTTCTCAAAAATAGTCAAAACCCACTAAACTAGAATCAATGTTTGCAACTACCAATCCTTAATTAAAGCATAAAATCAACCAAAATAACAAATCCCCAACATCAATCTATCATTAAAAAGCAGCACCCATCAATTACCCACACTAGGGTTGAGCCACAACCCTAGCTAATGGGTTTAGCTAGACATAATTGAAGAAGAAATAGAAGAACAACTAAACATATTAATTAATAACCAAAGAGAAGCTACAAGAATCTATGGAGAAATTTAATGCTAAAATGCTAAAATAGGCTAAAACATTGGTCCTCACGAGTGCAGCTCTGTTCTCAAAATTACTCTCTCCTAAAAATGGTAAAATGTGCTATTTATAATGGGCTGGAAAAACTAGACAAAGTTACCCTTGCAGGGCCAGTGCGGGCGGCACAATTATGACCATGGCCGTATTGGCTGTTTGACTTCCATTTTCATCCTCTCTGAAGTATCTGGCGCGGACCGCATAAAGGAGTAGCGCGGCTGCGAGGAGGTCTGACGCTGACTGCATAAAAGTGACCGCGGCCGCGTGGCTTGCAATTTCCAAATCTCCAACTCTCCAAATCTCTTGGCGCGACCGCATGACATAATGGAGCGGCCGCGTGAGTTGAACGCGGTCGGCATAAATCCAATCGCGACTGCGTGGTGAGGGCCCTGATTATTCACTTCTCTAAATCACCTAGTACTGCCGCATACACAATTGTGCGGTCCGCACAAGGCTCATGTTTCCACCACTTCACTTGGCTTTTGATACTTGAGCAGGTTTCACTCCAATTTGAGCCGATCTTTGACATTTCGTCACTTTATCATTCAAACCTGTAATCAAGCACAACATGTGAGCATTTTGGGTCTATTTTGTAGCAAATTATACTCAGAGCATAGGCAAGTAGGGGCATAAAACCCATTAAAACCCTATTTATCAAGATCCGAGTGTCAGGTTTTGATATGCAACAAAAGAATCAAATGACGAGGCTATGAATACAAGCCTAGAGTTATTAGATGAAAGACGTAAAGCCGCTTTCATCCGACTGGCTACCCAAAAACAACGGATTGAGAGATAGTACAATCGAAGAGCCAATCATCAATATTTTAATGTCGGGGACTTAGTGCTAAGGAAAGTCACCCTCAACACCCAAAATCCGAACAAAGGAAAATTAGGTCCGAATTAGGAAGGACCACACCAGATCCTCGAGGTCACTGGGAAAGGATCCTATAAACTCAGAATGCTGAATGGGAAAACACTGCCAAGCAATTGGAGTGTAACTCACCTAAAACCGTACTAGTGCTAAGGAGTGACCCTTTTGCATTTCTCCTTTTATTTTTTGACTAACACTTGCAGGTGATCAACAAGATAGAACATGAAGTCTTTAGGTCTAAAAGCACACGTTGTACTCTTTTTTCCTTAGATAGCTTTTGTCCCAAATGGCTTAATCAAGAGGAGGCATTAACTATGATGATACATTTGCACATGTAGCTAGAATGGAGACTATAAAAATGATGATAGCCTCTGCTACTTGTGAGCATGTGATTTTTGCCTAACTTAAATTACTCCTATAAATTCATAATTAGGATTTTTCTTTATCTGTGTGATTTTTAGAATTTAATTGCATAAATTGTGTGTTTGTTTGCATGTTGAGTGCATTTTAATTCACAATAAAAAATACGAAAAATAGCATTTTTGCATTTAGGATAACAGTTTTAACATTTTAGGTTCATTGATTAATTAATAGCATGGAAAATAAAAATTAATAACAAAAGCGGTTCTTTTTGGCATTTTTACTTTTAAAGTCTCAAATTTGTCTTTTACAATTAGGGTTTAGTTAATTGGGAGTTTAGTTAGCTTTATATTAGATTTAAATCAGATTTTTGCTATTTTAATAAAATCATTTAGGAATTAAAATAAATTAGGAAAAGGATTTGAAATGTGGCCTCAACTAAAAGACCAGTGTTGGGCCATTTTTGCAAAGACCAACTAGCCCAAACCCACCCAAAATCAAGCCCAAATCACACCAATACCTGGTCCAGCTTGTGTTACGACGAAACGGCGTCGTTTAGGGCAATTTTAATCCTGATAATCTAGGTTGTTTAATCTAACGGTCAAGAATGACTATTCCTGATATATTAGTGTCCAAACGCATCCCCCTCCCTTTCCGTCTCAGATCACCCTAAACACACAGAACCTAACGTTGCCGCCCTTCGCGGTCCGCCGCCGGCCGCAAATCGTCTACGCCGGTGGCAAGTCTCCAAATCCCCTGAAATTTACAGCATAACTTCCTCTTTACCTCCTCGTTCCATATCTACAGTTCTTTCCTTTCAAATCCTAGCCAAACTGGTCGAATATAAAATTCAGTGGTCGCTGCCTCCACCGCCCACGGCGGTGCCACCTCCAAACCTTCCAAATTAACACACCTGAATCACCTTCCTCTCCTCTTTCCAAACCTCCAAACCCCGTCCCTCGAACTTTTACCCATCTTATCGAATAATCAAATTGAGTTTCCGGCAAAAACCCTATGACCGATGACCCTCGAATCTCGCCCAAGGTGCTTGAATTTTGAATCACAGAAAGCAGGACCCTGGAAGTTCGAAGTTGTTGGTTTCTTCCCAATTTCTCGAGTCTAGAGACTGATTTGAGTAACAAAATAATGTTTCTATTTGTTCTTGGCAAAGAACAAATGTCTAGCATCATTTCAGGGCTCGAATCTGAGGCCCGTCTTGTTCGATCCTGCATAGGTGAATCCTCTTTTCTTTTCTATTAAAAATTAGTTTAAACATAGTTTTTTTTTCTGTTAATTCATTCATGTTTTCTTTATGCTTTATTTTTCTTTTCTTGCAGTAATCAGTATTCTAGGTTAATTGGTTAAGCTTTTTGATTTCTTCTTTGTTCTTATCGATGTTAGTTTAAGTTCATAATTTAATGTTGTTGATTAATTCTTACTTTTTCTCTAAAATTCATATTTGATTGATAATTGCCAACAATTTTGTTAATTTGGACTGTAAAAGCAAGTAATTCAGGATTAAAAATAGGATTAGATCAATTGAATATTGTTTGGATATAGCTAAGTAATTCCCAACTTTTGAGTGATTAACCATGGTCATTTGACCAAGTTAACAGGATTGGGGTTAGGTTTAACTAGGCAAGTAATTTCAAAATCGAGTTAGGGGTAATATAGGTAATTCAAGATAGGGAATCTTGCAAATAACTGAATGGGAAACCCCTGGAACATTCTAGATGGGGTTCCAATTAGAGTTTTAGGAACTTAGTATGTAACTTGGAAAACAAGCCACTAAATAAGGGACTAACTAGCTAAATACTAAAAAAAGAGGGACTAAGTGTGTAAAGCAAAATCTGAAAGCAGCCCTAAGTTTTGCCCGAAAACCCTTCGTGTCTCCGAACAAAGAGGGGCAGCTCTGAGCATGTGATTTTTTCCTCGCTTGAATTATTCCTATAAAATTCATTAAATTAGGATTTTTTAAATTTTGTAATATAATTGCACGATTTTGTGTTCGATTGCATTTTGTGCGCATTTTTAGTTAATATAATTCATAAAAAAATACAAAAATATAGCAGATTTGCATTTAGGATTAAATTTTATATTTTTAGTTTATTAGTTACTTAATATAACCAAAAACAAGAGAAATCACAGAAACAATTATTTTACATTTTCATTTTAGTTTTTCTTTTAAATTGGGAGTTGATTAATTTTAGGAAAATTAATTAGTTAAATTTTAGAGTTTAATCATGGCCTGTTTAATTTTTTTTAGGTTAATTTTGTACTTATTAAAATCAAAACTAGTATTATGATAAATAAGAAAAAAAGAGATTGGGGGAATTTGGTCTTAAATGTATACCAAGTTTGAGCTAGTTTAATAAAAAACCAGCCAAAAGCACCTCCAGCCTAGCCCAACCCACCTCAGAAAATCCGGTCCAGCCCCGTTTAAATGAAACGACGTCGTTTCTTGACCCTTCAATCATGATCGTTGGATCTCATCTATCCAACCGCCCGAAACTAATGAGGATTAGCCTATATAAGTGTCCTCGCCTGCCCTGCCCCCCTCAAACCCCCCTTCGTTTCTCTCACCCTAAACACAGAGACCTGTAACGCCGCCACCCTCTGCCCTAGACCGCCGCTAGAAATCGCCCCACAGCGGTGGTGCAGCTCCAACATCCCTCAAATTTACACCACTACACTATCTCAACCTCCTCGTTACGAATCCCTTATCATCTTCCCTCAAATCCCAGCAGAACCCATCGAATCTTCAAAATAGTAACCGCCGCTCTGCGGCCTATAGCGCCGACGACGCCAGAACCCACCAAATTCACACCCCTTGACCACCATAAGCTGTTCATGCCAAATCTGCAACCCCTTACCTTCAAATCTTTCTCAAACACTTCAAATTTTAGATCGAAAGTTGGATCAGAAACCCTAATTTTTCCAAATAAGAAGATAATGGGTTCTGGGCTATAATAGCCCCTAATTATGTGTTTTCTCATGAAAACATATAATTAAGGACTATTATTGTCCAAATAATGTCAAAACACTTGGCCAGAGTTGGAGTCAATCAGTTTAAAATCAGTAAGTTTTCCTTCTTATTTGACTATATTTTTTATTTTTCGTCTTTTAATTTCGTTTGGTGTTATTTTGATTTTTAGTTTAGTTTTTGTTTTGTTGATTTCTCTGTTAGTTAATTGTTAATTCATTGTTTTTAACCTTAGGATACTAGTGTTTCACTAAGTTTAAAGTCTAGTTTTGATTAATTAGGCTGATTAGTTTAATTGTTAGGATTTTTATTAGTTGTTTGGATATAGCTGAAAATTTCCAGCATTGGTAAGTAATTAACCATTGTCATTTGACCAAGCTTAAGAGGACTAGGGTTAGTAACTATAGGGTAGTAATTTTAGACTTGGTTCAAGGGTAATTGGGGTAATTCAAAATAGGGAATCCTGCAAATAATTGAATTGGAAACCCCTAGAACATTATAGATGGGGTTCCAATTAGAATTTTAGAAATTTTAGTGGTATAACTTAGGTAACAAGCCATTATTAAAAGGACTAACTAGCTAAAACTGAAAAATAAAAGAGGGACTAAGGGTGTAGAGTAAAATCTGAAAGAAGCCCTATGTTTGGCCTATAAAAAGGCATATCCCTGCCTTGTTTTACAAGTTATTTAGAAGCCTAGAGAGAAAAGAAAGGATGAACAATTCATAAATATAGAAAAGTAGATACATTACTGCCTGATAACCAACTTGAGCCTAATAATATCAGAAAAACACTAAAGATACTACCGTTCCATTAGAAACCTGTTTGAAATCTCTTGGTATTCACTTTAGGACAAAATTTGAGAAGCTGATAGTTAGTGATAAGCTGAAACTGTGCTGATAATTCAAGTCTACGGGGTCAGTTCTGGGTGATACTATGTGGATTCAACTTGGTCTTGATTGGTCTTTCTCACTCATCCCTGGGATCTTACCGCTGTTGATACCTGTTACTGCCACTGATAACACTGCTGATTCCATTTCCTTTTATTGTGCTTTATTTCTAGGTATTTATCTTATTTCCCATATACGAAGATATGAACATGAAACTTGATGAAATCAAAATGGGGTTTGTAAGAGTATATTAGTATGCATGATTGTTTTAACACCTGATTTAGTTTTCCTCCTATATTTTTCCTATTGTTATGTAAAACATGGACTGATGATTTGTAACTTAAGATGGACTGTTAATGATGGTTGGAAGTAATATATAATATAGAATGTCATTAGTATTATAGTAGAGGTTATCTAAAGTCTTATGTGATTTAGTCATGTTTGCGAGTTACTGAGATTCAAGATTAGTCACTTGTTAAAGAAGTTTCAGTATTAAACGGGTTCTGCTTGGGTCTGGCATAGTTGGGCTCTCGCTCATGGTTGAATGACTATTCTATTTCAAATACATTGACATCAAACACTTAGTAACATTTCATGAACTAAAATTGGACCCTTTTGCGTGTGTGAAGTCAATTTAAGAGTGGTTAATCAAATGTTTGTCTAGCAGTCCAGGTTAGAATAAAGGCAAATATGGAATTCCAATAATGATCTGTGCATATGTGCTTCTCATTTTTGCACGATAATTTTGAGTGAGGGTAGCTGGGTGTGACTTCGTGTATGGGCTTACCTTTGTTAGGCCCAGGTGTGGAGCCGCAGGATTTGAGTGTGCAATCGTACATTTTTCAGTTCCAAGCCCACTTAGTAGTTGCTGCATTTTGACCCTCCCCAAAGATCATTTGGTTGTATGTGTAACGCGGTTTGGGCCTTCCAAGTTAAGTAGCACATTCGAGCATTGAGGTTTCCCTCTTGTTTGAGTGTGGACATGAACTTAGAGCCCGAATTCCATGAATATTAGTTTACTAATAATGTTAATTGATAAGTTGCTTTAGACATAATTTTTATAGAGAACAATAATTCCTTTTAGGATGGCCTTTAAAACAAACGAGGTGCGCCGTGCCAAATAAATCACAAATTGTGTAACCCTCCATAATTACTTCATTAAAATACTTAGAATTCGGAACGAGCCATCTAGCGAATTTTCATGGCCTCCTGCAAAGTTAATAACACGTTAGCCTCTTTAGGCGCGTTCTTTAATAATTTTACCTTCTTAAATTCGGGTGTGCATTTTATGTGACCCAAATCTAAATCCCAAAATGTTGAATAAAATGTATCTTGGATCCAGGTGCATTTCATGTGACGTGACCCAAACACACATTTTAAACGACGTTCACATTTCCCATTAAAATTAACCAAAAGCGATAAATAATTTTAAAATTACACATTAGGGTGACATGTTATAAAATCAAGTAAGTGAGCCAAATATAATTGTTGAGCGACCGTGCTAGAACCACGAAACTCGGTAGTGCCTAACCCCTTCTCCCGAGTTAACAAAATTCCTTACTCGGATTTCTGGTTCGCTGACTGTTAAACAGAGTCAAATCTTTCCTCGATTCAAGATTTAAACCGGTGACTTGAGATACCCATAACTATCCCAAGTGGTGACTCTAAAATCTCTAAATGAAATAAATCCTGTTTCGATTGTCCTTCAATTGGAAAAACTCCCTTATCTGCCCTTCGCGGGGTCGTAGATGTCAAAAAGGAGGTATGGCACTACTCACATAGAATTCACTTTATACCAGATGGATGTAAAGGCTTTTGGAATGGGTAAATGAAGGAGGAAGTGTTTGTTGAACAACCTCCTGGATTTGAAAGTGAAGAATTTCCTGACTATGTGTTCAAATTGGATAAAGCTCTTTATAGTCTGAAACAAGCTCCTAGAGCTTGACATGAAAGGCTCAAATTCCTCTTAGCTAACAACTTTGTAAGAAGAAAGGGGGACAACACTCTATTTTTTAGGAGCAAAGGGAAGAATATTCAGATTGTGCAAGTATATATGGAAAATATTATCTTCGGGGACACCAATGAAGCAATGTGCAAGTAATTAAATGAGATGAAGGGATGTGTTTGTGTCGCACCCCTATTTCTCGCAAAATTGGGTTTCGACATTGAGAACTCTTTTAAGGAACGATTTTAAAAGAGAGAGACGCCACCTAATGGATTAAGGTGCGTTAGGGCAACAAATAACTCTAATTTAGCTAGTCTACGCCACCAAAAATTGGGTAAGGGCTCGAAATTACCTCGAAGAGAAGGTGTTAGGCACTCTTCAAGGTCCACAACTGTGGGTCTCGACCGAACTCAATTATATGAATTAGTCTTATGTGATTAGAACTAAGAAACAAAGGATTCGTGAAGTTCATTAAACACAAATAATTTATGAAAGACAAGGTTGGGGAGGGGGGAGGAGGTCCTAAATTTTTAGCCTAAAGGATCACCCTGTGCAACATAAATAATACTTTGTAACTTTCTCAAGATGGGGTGTTACTCATATTATTCAGTGGGCACAGACTATCATCTCCTACTACCCGATTATTATATTTAAGTTATTACCTAAAGTGCACTAGTTGATTCTAAATCGTACCCTATGCGTGTACTACCCATCCCATGCATATGGTCCAGGAGACTTTGGACCTCTATTTTGGTAATTCTAGACCTTAACTTAGGTTGCTCAAAAGAAAATACTAAGCGACAGACAAAACAGTTAGGACTTTCATTTATAAGCATATAAGCACTCAAGTTGGTCTCCGCAATTAGACAACAAATGCACGTAAGTCAGAGTAACAAAAGCATATGCTGATTTTAAATAGATAAGATTATAGAAATCTATAGGTAGGATCGTTGTATGAATCTAGATTTATATGGGTGGACAGTTATTCGCAAAATCCCTTATATTTTCCAAAACCTATATTGCCTATTGATTTTAAACATAAGAAAATTAAACCTATAGGCATGATGTCTAGGTGTTTTACGCTATAATAAATAGTGGCAGGTCACAGAAACAGGTCCAGAATTATTCGTTTGAACCCTATAAGCATGTTTTCTATTGAAGGCAATATCACAATATTTGGAACTCATGAATAAGCGGGCAAAAATGATAATTAGGTTGATTCAAACCTATAAGCATGCTTTCTTTAATCTGTTCCAATTATTCATTCTATAAACATGATTTCTATGATTTGTAAATAGAACAACATGTGAATGAGATCTTGCATACACATTGAATATATAATTCCCTATGGCCATGGTTTCTAATGCAATTAAACCAAATATTGAACTTATAGACAGGATTGCTAACATATACATAAAAGGATACCTATAGGCATGTTTTCTAATACACTTAAGTCAAATGCAAACTTAACAGATTCATGTATAAAAATAACCCAGAAACATATTAGGTCATGAACTTCAGAGATGAGAACATATGCAAATCATAGATACATAGGAACGAAATTGCAAAGATTTAGTAAGTCACCAGTTAAGCGAAAATAAAGAAAGAATAGAAGACCACAATATTCTAAATATCAACAATAGCAAGACCCATTATTTCAGTGGCCTTGACTTTCAGCCGGCCAAGAACCATAGTCTAGAACGAGATAATGAAAGAACCACAGAACAAAGCCTTAAATTTTAGAGAGATTATCGCAATTCGGGTATGTTCTAATGGGGAATAGGGAGGGGTTTACATAATAGCAAAGATTGAACGAGTAAACGAGGAAAATTATAAAATCAAACACAAATAAGGAAGCAATAACATACAAAATTAATAAAGAATCGGATTTGGGAAAATAAGTAAAACATAGTTTTTTAGGAAAACAAGTATCAACAGAATATACATAAAAAAAGTAACATTGGATGAATATAGACACAAATAATACTCAAAATTAGAGAATCGAACCAATTTTTATCCGATCTAAAGAGATTTGAAATATCTAATTAAGGGTAAGTAAGAATCAACAAGAGATATAGAAAATAATCATACTTACACAGAGCAAATGATGAATGTCACACCTCCTTTTTCCACCCCAGGGGATATAAGGGTTTTTTTTAATTAATTTGACATAAATCGAAATGGATAATTTTATTTAAATTTTATAGAGTCGCCACTTGGAATAAATTATTATGGTGTCCGAAGACACCGGTTTATTTTAAAATCCAAAATCGAGAAAAATCAACTTTATTTAAAAGTCTACGAAACCAGAAATTCTAGATAAGGAATTCTGTTAACACGAAGAAGGTGTTAGGCATTTCCGTATTCCGTGGTTCAAGTAAGATCGCTTAACTATCAATAATTGGCTGAATTATCTGATTTATCAGATGTTTTAAACTTATTGTGCATTATTAACTTTATAAGCCCTTTCAATTATTTAGAACTGCTTTTTAGGATTTATGGAATTATTTTTTGAACAAGGTGCAATTGTCGTACACTTGCCATTTTTGGAACACACTGAAACCTCGCGACATGAAATGCACCCGCGATTTGTGATATGTTTAATTTATTATTATTATTCAAAGTTGTTATGGTCGGGTCACATGAAATACACACCCGAATTTAAGAATCAGACATCATAACCATATCATGGGAGCCGTACTCAGAATCGTGATGATTATTATTAATCACGCCTAAAACAATTAGTGCATTTAATTATTGTCCTAAGTGAAACAGATAGTGTTAGACAGTGGACGACCACTCGAGGTAAAGAGAAATATGCATAACCAAAATAATTCCTTTATCATGCAACCAAAAAAAAAAAAAAAAAATTCCATCATGCTAAGTATTTCCATCTGAAACAACAAAAGAGGCGCAATGTACTCAGGAACTTCACATATTCACCAAGTCGACAGAGATCGATTCAATAAAGCTAATATGACTACCCTGAAGTTCAGTTGCAAATGTTGTAGATGACTAGTCCATTCTTCAGATTATAAAAGGAGTTTCTAACTAATACTAAAGCAAACATCATATATTTATTCAAAACTCAAATATTATTCCAACCAAAATATACTTTTGCAAGAAAGAACAAAGAGAGAATAGAAAAATGAAACGAGCGGATTTCTCGAAGGGAACCTCGAACCCGAACTGTCACGCAAATCAGTAGAGTGAATGAGCGATCTTTACATTGGACAAATCCAAACTTTGAACTACTCAAATCTCTTGAATCCAAATCTAAATTCTAGCCAAACACGTGAGGGAATTTGAGGCCAACTGCCGTTTTTGTCTTCTTCTTTGATATGTTCCTGAAACGAAAATAAGATGCAGAGGCTACCCCACATCCCCAATACCTCCCAACATTCCAATTGGAATAGCCATTGAAGATTTGAGTGAATAAAAATAGAGAGTTATCCTCAAACAAAATATTAACCAGTATTAAAATATATGCCCACAATAGGAAATAGCAATATTTAAATAGCTAAAAGAAATATCTAAGGTTAATCAATATTGCAACAATTCAAAAGAAAGTTCAAGTACAGCGAACCAAAATGGGAATGGGACTATTTAATATCGAATCAATGTTGTTAAAAAGGTCACCAAACTTGTGAAAAGGAAGATTATGGTAGGGTGGAGTTACGGTTTTTATGCAAATCAGATTCAAGGGAGGTGAATTGGCTACTCTCCCGAATTTCTTGAAGAAAGAGATCTACCGTTTTAGTTTTTTAGGAACTGGGAACTTTTGTTGTTTTTGAAGGAGACAGGCTGCCATTTTTTGTGTAGTTTAGGTCTAGGAATTGAAAATTTAGGGTAGGATTTCTATTATTTAGTATTTTATATAGAGGTGAAACGGATGATGACCATTGGATTAGAAGGAAATAGATGAATATGATTAAATCTTGCACTCAAGTGGATTAATGGGTTGAGAAGAATAAGCTAAGGGTAATTGGGTTGGACCATGTCTCTTGGGTTTGAACTTAGGCTAAAAAGATTAAATAATACAATGTATCTATAAAAATGTAAACTCTGAATCAAAATAAACTAATATAAAACTATATACTATGAGTGAAACTAATTTTTTATATATTTTCAAATGGTATTGTACTATAAATATAAATATACTAATTGGCTTTAACCTAAAGATGAAAATATTTATTTATTTTTTTATAATTTTTATTTTTTGTGATAAAATAAAGTAAAAGAGTCAAAACTATGTAAAATAACGATATTAAACCTAAACTAACTTTTTTACGCTAAAACGTGTAAAATTTTGGGGATGGTCAAAAATTACATGTCTACACTGCCCGCCTTTGACTGGAAACACGAAGAGTTTTCAGACAAAGAACGACGAGATAGGTTTTTTGACTCGACCCTATTTAGGGAGACTAAAACTAAGAGAAAGGAGACTGTGACCGAGCCTTTGTATCTGAGCTGCCTACATATCCTTTGCTATAAAGGAATCAAGGCTACGTGTAGTTTAGAAGTGAATGAGGTTATGTAGTGTGTGAAAAGTGTGAGAGAGTCGAATGAGATTTCGTCCGAGGATCCGGTCCGTTGTCATGTTATTACATCAAATCAAAAATTCAAAAGACTAACTAAGCCTATCATCTGCGAGTTACAAGAGTCCTATCTATGAGTTTTCTGAAGCTTGATCTTGAGTCTTGGTTAGTTCTTCATGCAGACTCTGATATGGATCTTGATGCTTGTTAGCTGCAGGTGTGGTTTATTCCTTTTTCAACTTCTCGGATCAAGGTGGGACATGCAAAGCTTGTGACTTCAGTTACGTCTTAAGCAGTCCACATCTTTTCTCCGCTTTTGCACTTTGAGTTCACTATTTTTCTTTTTTATTTTATTCTGGATTAAGACTACTTCTTATGGTCGTCTCATACCATATGCCTCGAGGTAAAACCTTCTCAGACACCAAAACAAACAAAAGAACGAAATTTTTCTGCCCCAGTTTTTACTAAAAAAATTTCGTGAGTTATTGTAACAAAATTCTAAACTACTTCTTTATTGAAAGTAATAAATGTCGAGATTGTGTATCCTTGAGAAAAAGAGAATAGGGAGTGGAGACCCTATATAAAATAAAATCAACTGGGGATTGGAGGCTCTAAGTTGGAAAGATTACAAGGTTATGCTAGTAACAACTAAGGAAAGGGACCCTACATTGGAAAAGATTACTAGGTTATGCTGGCATCAACTAGGGAATGTGATCTTATGCTGGAAAAGATTACCAGTTTATGCTGGCATCCACTAGAGAGTGGGATCCTATTTTGAAAAGTGAGACTACTAAAGTGTTTACCTATGCTAAAATAAACCAAGAAGGATTTTTGTTTTTATTTTTTTCTTCTTCTTTTTTTCCCGAAAAAATTCATCATTTTTTTCTTTTGAGAAAAACATTCTTTTAAACAAATTGCTCCAACGCTTTTTCTTCTAATTGAGACATCCTCTTCTCTCTCTCTCTCTCTTTATAATTTCCTAGGAGAAAATTATCAGACTAGATTTTTATATCTTAGGAGAAAAATTCATCACACTAAGACATATATCATAGGAGAAAGTTTATCAGACTAGGTTTTCTAATTTATTATCTTAGGAGAAAGATTCATCAGACAAAGATTTTGATCCCACGAAAAACGTTCATCAGACTAGATCTTCTATCTTAGGAGAAATATTCATCAGACTAAGATTTCAATCCCTGGAGAAAATTCATCAAACTAGATTTTCTATTATAGGAGAAAGATTCATCAGACTAAGATTTTGATCCTAAGAGAAAGTTCATGGACTAGGAATCTTTTCTTCTTCTTCTTTTTTTTTGGTATCTTTGGAGATAGATTCATCAGACTAAGATTTTTATCCTAGGAGAAAGTTCATCAAACCAGGTCTTCTATCTTAGGAGAAAGATTCATCAGACTAAGATTTTGATCCTAAGAGAAAATTCATCAGACTAAGACTTTTTTTTTTGTATCTTAAGAGAAAGATTCGTCAGACTAAGATTTCTATCTTAGGGGAAAATTCATCAGACTAGGTTTCTTTGTTATCTTAGGAAAAAGATTCATGAGATTAAGATTTTCATCCTTGGAGAAAATTCATCAGACTAGGTCTATTTTTGTTATCTTAGGAGAAAAATTCATCAGACTAAAATTTCTATCTAAGGAGAAAGTTCATCACACTAGGTTTTCTATCTTATGAGAAAGATTCATCAGGATAGAAGAAAGTTCATCACACTAGGTTTTCTGTCTTATGAGAAAGATTCATCAGACTAAGATTTTGATCCTAGGAGAAAATTCATCATACTAGGTCTATTTTTGTTATCTTAGGAGAAAGATTCATTAGAATAGGATTTCTATCATAGGAGAAAGTTCATTAGACTCGGTTTTCTATCTTAGGAGAAAGATTCATCACACTAAGATTTCGATCCTAGGAGAAAATTTAACAGACGAGGTCTTCTTTTTTTGTTATCTTAGGAGAAAGATTCATACGACTAAAATTTATATTGGGAGGAAAATCCATCAGACTAGCACTTTTTATCCTAGGTGGAAAATATGAAGATTAGGTAAAAAAAATTTATGCACAGTAACAAGACAAATAAAGGCAAAGATTTGAGAAACTTTCTTTTGTAGCTTCTTCTCTTCTTTTCATTTCCTTCTCTCTTTTTTTGTTGTTGTTTTTTTGTTTTTTTTTTGAACCACTTTCCTTGCACTGCTTTATTCTTGTTTCACATAATGAAAAATTTGGTAGTTTTGAAAATGGTGGTCGGTTTGTGGCTTTGAGTCTTGGACATCTTGGTTTTGCTCAATCAGCTTGAGTCAGTTTCAAGAGCTTTTGCTCTGCATCAACCCTAATTTTTCACACCCAGTATCATTTGTATTTGTGGGTCAATCAGTCTTATTCCAACTGGAGATTTTTGCTCAGGTGACCTTTTTTTATATCTTGAATGACTTCCTGCTTTTTGAGCAATTTGTTTGTTAGCGAAAATCACAAGTTATCTTTGCTTGCGCCAAGTAGGGTGACAAGAGTCTTTTGGGGGAGCCTTTGCATGAATCTTCAAGGCATGTTGACAATAACAACTGAGTGCTGGCGAAATTTATTTTACGCAACTGAAAAGCTGGCAGCAGATTTTAAAATCTTTTTGCTTATCCTGACAAGGACAGACACAGAGTGGAGGACAAAATGATGCAAAGAAACAAGTATTAATGAATCCCCTTGTCAGAAAGACAGAAGGAAGAATTGTTTTCTTTTTTTTCAATAACTAGCATTAATGATTATGACAAGCATTTTGGACTTATCGACCTGATCTATCAAACTAACCAATCTTCTCTTTTATCATTCTTATGACCTTTGAAGTCGGGCTTGTTCATGTCAATCCTTTGTATCAGCTTCATGACTCACTTTCGGCTAGTGGTGCCCTGAGGAGTTTTCACCAACACGTCTCTCTCATTTATTTATCTTTACTTATCATCGCCATACAGTGCCTATGGAGGCATATCGAGAGGTCTTTATTTGGATAAGCTTGGAAAGAAATGGCGTCATGAAGGCTCAAAATAGACTAAAAGTAAAGTGGGTTGTAGACTTACAACTCTTGGAATCGACTCTTTCAAAGTGAAATAAAATCTCTGCCCCAGTTTCAGCTATTGAGGATTTTTTGATTTTTTTCTTTTTTTTTTGAATTCTTATTTGGCTGGGTCGAACTGTGAGGCTGCCTACGTACCCTTTTTAAGGAATCGGGTCGAACGAAGTTCAAACATCTAACTTAACTATAATTTTTATTTATGTTTCTTTTTTTTCTTTTTTTTCTTTTGTTTTCAAAACAAGTTGCCCTAGATTTTATTTTTTTTGAGGGAATGGACCTTTGACAGTTCTTTTCTTATTCATTTTTTCTTCACTTGAACTTTTTATGAATTGCCCCAGTTTGAACTGTTGGGACATAGACCTTTTCTTTTATTTTTGACTCTAAACTTGATCTCTAAAGAGGGTGGTCAAAGAAAATAACACATGCTCAAGGGGTGACAAAGGATATAAAGTGTTTTGATAACACAAAAAAGCATCCAGACCTCGAGAATGCTAAACATAGTATCTTTTTGTGATCACAATATTGATGAACATGCCTATTTTCTTGGTGTGTCGTGGTCGAAAGACACTCTCCATCCATTAATGTAAAATTTTCGACCAAGCTTCAGTTGATTCAATATCCTCAAACCCGATCTTCACAATAATTAAAAGATGAATTTGACTCGATCTTAATTCTAAAGTATTTCAACTCTTTATTCATCCTCTAAAGTGTCTTGTTCTCAGTTATCCAATCCAAGCTTGAAATAATTTTCTAGGATCTGGCCAAAAAGTCGGCATGCATGTCATATCACTAAAACTAGCGGGGGAGAAACTAAGCAAAAATGATACAAAATGACAAATTGTATTTTATTGAATAAGGATTGAAGGGTTTGACAACTAAATAAGCAACCTAAAATTGAGTTACAACCCTAAAATAACCTGGATAATTAAAATAGCAACAAAACAGACAGGCATGACCATACAAACATGACAGAGGAATAGAAGGGTTTGACTCAATGAAACAAATAAAATCTGGATCACAATCATGAAATAACCCATATAACAGAAAAAACATCAAAACAAGCTACCAAGATTCCTTCCTAATGAGGAGAAAATGACTTTTCAATTGCTAAGCTTGATATTTAGTCATAGATTTTCTCATCAGAATCACCATTGCCTTCTCCAATTTTAGTCGGCAAGTTCCCGAGAGGATTCTCATACTCCATGTCACCAGGAATCATCCCCAAAAAGTGTGCATCATCATGTGTAGGTAAAGGATTCTGCGTGATATTCTGGGTGTCATTGTCCTAGATCACAATCAATTTTTCCTGGATCATCTTTTCTATTTCTCTCTTGAAATCTCGACAACTTTCAATACTGTGCCTCTGGGCATTGGAATGGTATTCACAACTTTTAGAAAGGTCAAACCTTCTTGCACATGGGTCCACATGATTTGGAGGAATGGGTGCAATCATGTCATAATATTTTAACTTCTCAAATAAGCTTGCAAAGCACTCTGCTATTGGTGTAAAATTATCTTTCAACCTTTATTCCCCTTTATACCTTTGGCTTGGATGTAAGTTATAGGGCACCTGAAAATTTTGTGGAGGCTAGTGGAGATTTTGTGATGCTCGTGCTCGCCTTCTGGGGTGTTTTGGTGGCTGGACAACATACTGAGGTGGGGCAACAGAGTATTGTGTTTTCTAAGGGGGATAGTAATGCTTAGGGGAGTTATCGAAAAATAGACGAGGTGTTCATACCTTCAAGACGTTCTCCTAGGACCTTTTCTCGATCCTGATGTCATCATGATTTCTTCATCCATCTCATTTGTGTCACCAGATTCAATTTGGACAGCCTGATTTGCAGCTTTGAGAGCTGCTTGACTTATAATTCTACTTGTCTTAAGGCCATTCTCTACCATTTTTCCCATTTTGATTGCTTCTGAGAAGAATTTGCCAGCTGCGAACATCATTTTTTGAAAGTAATTTGGCTTGTGCCTGAAGTAAGACAATGATTAGCTCGTGGTCATCCATGGGTTGCTTAACTCTAGCTAATTGCTCTCTCCATTTAATGGCATATTCCCTGAAACTTTCACTTGGTTTCTTCTTTAGGTTTGAAAGGGAATTGTAGTCTAGGGAAATGTCAATGTTGTATTCGAACTGTTTGACAAAGGGATGTGTCATGTCATCTCAAACGTACCAGCGAGATGTGTCTTGATCCATAAACCATTTGGATGCTACTCCTATAAGACTTTCCCTAAAATAAGCTATTAACATTTCTTCATTTCTTCCCGCACCTCTTAGTTGATTGCAATACCTTTTTAGATGGGCTATGGGATCTCTATGTCCATCATACTTTTCAAATTTGGGAGTCTTGAAACCAGGCGATAAGTGGACATCAGGGAACATACATAGATCCTTGAATGCAACTCTCTTGTGACCTGCCAACCCTTGCATGTTTTTCAATTGTCGTCTAAGCTTTTCACTCTTTGGGTCATTTCTTCCTATGCCATCTTTCAGGCATGCTTCTCAATCTTTGCAAGAAAATCAAATATGTACGAATAGTACTTAGGAGAGTGGTTTTGCTCTTGCTTGGTAGCAAATTATGACTCATGACAAGGCTGTCCTTGGCAATTGGCCCATGCTTGGCATATTTTGGTCATTTGCTGTTTCAGTATTTTATTTTCCTCAACCACACTAGACTCTTTTTGAACCTTTTAACCCCGAGTCTCTAACCATTTATAACAAATTCGATTTCAGTTATCATTTTTCCTTCGACCTTGTGTTAGCCGCTTACCACGAACAAACCACCTCAAACTTTCTTCACAATTCGAAACAAAACATACATTAGAATAGACTGAGTCAGTCCTTAGTATTAACAATATTTTTTTCACTCTTTCTTTTCTTTTTCATTTGTTTTCATTGTTTTCATTTTTCTTTTCAATAGTTGATCAAATCTGATATGGGTTGCCTACGTATCATGTGAGAACATGAATCTGATTTTGCGTAGTTCGAGAAGATCGGCAAAAAAGGAAATAAACTAAATCTCTCTTCTTCTTTTTTTTTGAATTTTTCATTTCTTTTTTCCTTAATTTTCGAAAGAAAGGTTTATACATAAGAAAAAAAAATGTTTTTTTAATTTTGATTTTTTTTTGGAACTTCGAAAGAAAAACTTCTGAAAAAGAAAAAATATCTTTGGATTTTGGACTTTTTCTGTTAAAATTATGAAGGAAAGACTTCTAAAGAAAATATTTTTGAATCTTGAATTTTCTTTTATATTTTCGAAAGAAAAACTTCTAAAGAAGAATGAAAATACTTTTGGATTTTGTTTTTAAAATTTGGGTCTCAAAAAAGACTTTTATAAGAAGAAAGTAAAGAAAAATATTTTTGGATTTTTAAAATTTGAGGGTGGGCACCAATAAGGTTTGCCTATGTATCTCACATCAGGTGAGAATCAGACCTGTTAGTTCGGCTAATGTTGACGGAACATGGGAAGCATGACTTTTGAAAACGTTGGCTTATTTTCTTTCTCTCTTTTTTTTCAAAATTTTCGCAGAGTTTCAAAATTTTCTAAATACCTACCTCTCACTCTTTTTTTGTTTTTCTTTCCGTATAATAGAAGCCGGTCAACATATAAGTCGAAGCAAATAAATGCATAAGTAGCACGTAACATGCATCATGATGGTCTTTTATTTTGGATACACTTGTCCTAGACGGACCCAACCCTATGTTGAGTCCCCAAAGTCAAATGCACGTGATGCAAACAAACTTTCTTACTAGGGATCCGGCGTGAGGCTATGTTATTCTATGTTTAAAGGCCTGGGTGCATTGTTCTAGTCCTAGCTTACCTGAGCAGACAACTCGAGCCGAGGGAGGGGGGGGGGAGGGAGGGGGAGGCATTGTACTGGGAATACAGAAGCTTCATCGACTTTGAAACTTGTCCGAACGTTCGTTCTAAAATTGGGATACGACTCTAACACAAAAGAAGTCACACGAAACTTCTCTTTTCATCAGGCATCACTTCCTCTTCGTCTATCTCTTCCAAAACACTATCCTTAGGTTGTGTTATCTTATTACATATCATAGTCATTGGTTCATCAGGATAAGTAATAATAATGCTGTAGAGAGAAAAACGTAAAAGATAATAATAAATACTAAAATAGCAGTGCGTTAATAAATCTTGGGAATATTAAAACAATTACGGCCCGATAACTAGAGCAATTATTTCAAAACAAAATGAGTCTAAACAAAATACTGAAAATATCCTAAATGCTTAAATTGCTTTTAAAAACAGGTCATGCTAATTGCAAGGCTACCCAGGAACTCGACGGGCTTGAGAATATATCCCTTTACCACAGTTTGGATTGTAAGGTCTTCATCCTTCTCCTCATAATCTATTGCATTTCAGTCCATGTATTCGTCATCCAGAAATAGATTCCTTAGGCTAGCTAAAGCCTCATCTTCTTCAAATCCCCATATTTCGTCAGTCTGTTGAAATGTTTGATGCATATGCGGTATAGGTTGTTCAAGTGGATAATAAAGACCACGCCATGGCCATGACCAATCATCGTACTATTGCCATGTTTATTCGTACCCAAGACCAAAGGTTGTATCGTGACGCTTTAACTATATCGGTTTGGTGATCCCTTGGAGATTCTTGCCGAGACCCTTGCCAGGTTCATACTCTATACATGTCAATATACTTTTTATTTTGCTTCTCCCATTTATATTTTCAATTGCATTGACACACTCGATACAGTGCTACATTTCTCCACCCAGCTTTCTTCTACTCTCGACAACCAAAATTGTCTGATTATTGTATATGGGATTACTTCCCTCTACGTAGATGATCACTTCCTGATGATTCTATTCGAATTTCATGGCTTGGTGTAGCGTAGAAGTTGCGGCTCCAGCAACATGTATCCAAGGTCTTCCCAACAACAGATTGTATGTGGAGGATATGTCTACAACTCAACATTGAACCAAATTAGACCCATCTGAAGACACATGTTTATTTCCCCGACCTTGGCCTTTGAGACCCATCGAATGCTTTCATATTTATAGTTCCTGCTCGTATCTCATGAAAACCTTTACCAAATCTTTTCAAAGTAGTCAATAGACAAACGTTCAAGCTTGAACCTCCATCTATCAGGACCCTGGCAATGAATTTATCCTCAAACTACACTGTGATGTGCAGTGCCCTATTGTGACTCAGTTCTTCTGGTGGCAATTCGTCTTTGTGGAACTTGATCTTGTGGCTCTCCAATACTTGTCCTATTATGTTGGCCATCTCCCCACTGGTGATGTTGTTGAGCACATAAGCTTCGTTTAATATTATTATTAATGCATTCCTATGCGTCTAGTCCTATAGTATAGAATTGGAATTAAAGGACAGTGTGGGTGCTACCGTTACAGTGAAAGGTGTGGTAACTTCCACCTCAAACGAAGGTGGTGCAACTAAATAAAACGGCAAATACAAAAATTTACAACGGCCAAAACAGCTTAGAAAAAGATACAAAAAAAGCAAAAAGATAAAGGCCTAAGTAGCCTGGTCTTCATTGGAGGCAACATCTATATTCTTGGGATCTTCCCCATCTTCAGACTCACTTAAGCTCTCGGAGTCTTCCTAGGAAAAGACTAGCTTCCAGGCCTTGGTTTCCTCTGCTTTGGCATTCTCGATTTCGACCATAATATCGAAGTCTTGAGCCTGAACCTCCTCGAGGGCTTCCCTTGAGCTTGCCATTTTGCATGATCTACCATGATCCCGGCCTTCTCCTAGATGGCCTAGACATCAACCTTATATTGGTCCACTTTAGCATCAACTTTGGTGTTGGCCATGACAACCTCAGATTTAGTCGCCTCGAGTTCCTTATCGTGCGACATTTATTCAATTTGAAGCCTATATCATATGTTCTTTGTGAATCCACTCGTGTATTGAAATTGCGCACCCGGTATCAATTATATGCCAACGGTTCGTGATGCTACAAATGGATTATAAGGGAGCCCGGAATTTCTCAACCATTGTTATTGCATGACATCTATATCGATAATACAGGAGTATTGAGAGATCATTCAGTTGTGCACATGGGGTGCAATAGGTTCTGACATTTGTTTGATAAGTAAAATTTTAAGAAGGTTCACTTAATTGCCTAATCATCACGATAGTAGTACAGTCACGAGGTGGATGTAGATCTGAAGATAGTCGATGGTAATAGAGACTATGTTGTTCATATGAGAATTCAATTTAGCAAAGGATACAACCAACATCCGAGATATTGGAAGAGTTGAGTTTAATTGTTATAAGGATGACATGGGCCAAACGAATGGCTTGAGGTGTCTAATAATGGTGTCAAACGATCGATAAATGCTAGTATTGTGGATTATCGAAATGTATCTTATGGTTTTGCTCTATGTGAAGGGAGTCCACTATCAACAATCAAATTCTGGGGTTCATGTTTCATATCAGCTTTGGGTAGAGATGTATTTATGTAGTGTTCAAAGGTCCTCTGAAACTTGTATATCGTAAAACCTGAGATTTCTATGGGATGATGCAGGGACATGGAAAAAATTTTAGAATACTCATAGTGCTTAATCAGGGCACTCACTTGAAATTGTCATTTTTTAATGCACAACTGGTATATGATTCGTACAATGGTTATTCTATTTATCCGGCACAGACTCAGTATGAACAATCAAACTGCAGATAGGTATAATATGTGGTGATACTAGGAGCATCAGGAGAGATTGTCCCAGACTTGGGAGGAATCTATTTCATCAGAACACTCAAACCACACACTCCATTATAGTTACTAGTCTACATACGTATAAGTTAGAGATGGAGAACAAGCGTGTAGTTGGCGCCTAAGAGGTGGGGGCCCTACTCGTTGATATAATTGCCATGGTATGGATGATGTCACTGCACCAGATAGTGTCATTACAAATATGGTCTCAATATGATTATAAAGTAACAATTTCATTAAATTTATTCAGTTCTGAGAATCGAAGCAAGTCCTCTAAATATGCTACACTCATGAGTGAGCTTCATAATCCTGAAATCTACTTATGTGAATACTCACGTTGGGTTATTATATGGAGATAACTATTTCTATCATTATGTGTTGGTCACTAAGAATAGTTTTAAGGATAAAAGTGACTTTCTATTACTTACTACAATGAGTTTTGATGTGATTTTAGGATAATTAAATTCAATTGTGAATTATATGCCCAACTGATATGAGGGTTCATTACATGTTGCGATTTTGTTTGATGGAAATTATTTTAAAAGAAGAAAGAGAGGAAATGAAAATTTTCAGTTGGCACAATGTGCACATACTTGTGATTCAGAGTTGAGGACGAGATCCTCACATTTTTTTATATAATGTTGAATATTTTAAATTGGGCTACAAGCTGCAGTGGATGTTATATAAGGACGAGGTCCTGGTGGCGAAAATTTTATGTGTTTAAGATTCTCCTTTTATGAAAACAAGTTTCCTATATTTTAAAAGGGAGTGATGCCTGTTAGGCTTATTTGTCAATTCTCGTATATTTTCCGTTTGTAATCAGCCATTTTTGAGTTGTAGGCGTTGAGTTTTAACCTATGAGATGGGTTCCCAGGTGGTGTTAAATATGACTCGTTATTTCGGCTAAGTAATTATGATGTCTCTATTCCTCGTTGTGATGTAAAGTGGAGGTTTGAAATGAGAGTTTGGTAACATAAGGTTAATTGAAAATATCGTGATTTATGAGTAACTATCATGGCTAGCGACGTTGTTATGTGCATACATATGATTTGTTTCATGTCCAAATATTGTTATGATAATGTTGTGCTTGTAATGTAGAGATTAGCATTGTTGATATATACATTATGGTGACTTGTTGAGTTATGGATATGTAGTTAGGAGTTGTTTTGGTGTTACTCTAATAGGTGGATAGTCTCAATTCCAAGGGGGACTCTACCGAAATTTCTGAAAAAAGTTGGGACATTAAGATGTGTGAAGAAAGAGATAAGTAATGTTGTGTATTTGAGGACGAATGACCCTAAGTGGGGGGAGAATGTAACATCCCAGAAAGATTTTGAAGTATTTAAGTGCTATTAAGAGTTGAAGCATGTTGAAATAAGACTAGTGCAGCGTGATGATGTGAAATTTGGTTCCTATGACAAATGTCAGATGTTGAACTTTGGGTAATGTCCTAGGATTATGGACTCACGATGAGGTGATACCTCTAGTTAAGTTCAAGGATCAATTACAGGAATTAGCTTTATAAGGGTTTTATTCGACCCAGTGTATCACCTCGGGCGCTCCTGTCTTGTTTGCGAAGAAAAAAGAAAAAAAGGGATGGTTCTATGCATATGTGCATTGGTTATTGCTAGTTAAACAAAGTTACAGTGAAGAAACGACATCTTTTACCTCATATTGATGATCTGTTGGACCAACTTTAGGGTGAACGAGTGTTTTCTAATATTGGTTTACATTCACGTTACCACATATTAAAGCTTCGGGAGCCATATATCCCGAAGACTACTTTCAGGACTCAGTATGGTCAGTACGACTTCCATGTTATGTCATTTGTGCTGACCAATGGCCCAGTAGCCTTTATGTATTTGATTCATAGTGTGTCCCGTCCAAATGTTGACTCGTTCGTCATTGCCCTTATTGAAGATGTACCAGGATTTGAGGCAGCACTATTGATGGAGGTTAATGAAGAAAGATATAGTTGGGTTTGTAGCTCGGTGCATCTATTATCATCAGGTGAAGTAGGAGCACCAGAGACTTAGTGGATTGCTTTAGCAGATAGAGATTCTGGAGTGGAAGTGGGAGCGGATCACAATAGACTTTGTAGTTGGACTCCCACTGACCTCGAACAAGTTGATGCCATTTGGATGATTGTAGATCGGCTGACCAAGTCCTCTCAGTTTATTCCTATGTGTACTACTAAATCATCGAAGCGGTTAGTGGAGATTTATATCCAAGTGATCTTTCGTCTGCATGGTATTCCAGTTTCAATTATTTCGGATAGAGGTACTCAGTTTACATTATTGTTTCGGAGAGCCGTTTTGCAGGAGTTGGATACTCCGTTTCACCCCCAAACAGACGGATAATCTGAGCACACTATTCAGATTCTTAAGGATATGCTCAGTGCGTGCGTGATTGAGTTTGGAGGGTCTTGGGATCAGTTCTTGCCATTGGTGGAGTTTGCTTACAATAAAGTTATCAGTCCAACATTCAGATGACGTCGTATGAGGCTTTATAGAGTTGGAGGTGCAGATCTCCGGTAGGTTGATTTGAGCCGGATGCGGCCAGGCTATTGGGCACATAGTTGGTTTAGGATGCATTTTTGAAGGTTAAGGTGATTTTGGATAGACTCCGTACAGCCCAGTCCAGATAGAAGAGCTATGCATATAGGAAGGTTCGTGAAGTTTCATATATGGTCGGATGGCGGGTTCTGCTTCGGGTTTCGCCTATGAAGGGCGTTATAAGATTTAGGAAGAAAGGGAAGTTGAGTCCGAGATTTATTGGCCCTTTTGAGATATTAAGGCGTGTTGGGGAGGTTGCTTATGAGCTCGCCTTACCTCCCAGCTTGGCAGGAGTTCATCCGGTATTTCATGTTTTGATGCTCCCGAGATATCACGGTTACCCGTCGCACGTGTTGGATTTTAGTTCAGTCCAGTTGGACAATGATCTATCCTATGTTGAGGAGCCATCGACTATTTGGAAAGGATGGTTAGAAACTTGAGGTCAAAGAACATTGCTTCAGTAAAGTTCAGTGGTATGGTCAGCCGGCCAAGGAGGTGACCTAGGAGACCAAGTAGGATAGCGTAGCAGTTACCCTCATCTTTTCACTACTTCGGCTTTGTCTTTATGCTCGTTCGAGGATGAATGAATGTTTAAGTGTAGAAGGATGTGACAACCCGGTTGGTCGTCCTAAGAATTAACGCCCTGATCCCCTATTAACTATTTTCCCCAAGTCTGTGTCTGCAAAAAATTAAATTTGCCGGGATGTTCAATTTTGAGTTTCGGAGAGTTTTGGGACACTTAGTCCCTAAATGAGAGCTTAAGTGTTGAAAAGTTGCTCGTAGTTGGAACAATATGAAGACAACCTCGGAGTGGAAATCTGATGGTTCCGTTAGTTGATTTCGGGGTTGGGAGCGTGTTCAGTATATATTTTCGAGGTCCGTAGCTAATTTAGGCTTAAAATACCAAAGATTGAATTTTTGAAGTTTCCAGTCCGAATAGTGAGATTTTGATCCCAGGGTTGGTATGGAATTCCAACAGTTGCAGTAGCTCCGTCATGTCATATAAGATGTGTGTGTAAAATTTTAGGTAATTTGGACGTGGTTTGGTTAGGTTTTTGATCGAAACGTGATTTGAGAGAAAAATGAAGTTCTTAGGCTTAAATCATTGGCTAATTCGTGTTTCCGACGTTGTTTTAGGTTGTTTAAGGATTGGTGCAAGCTTGAATGATGTTATGGGATATGTCCATAGGTTTGGTTGAGGTTCGGGGCCTCGGGTTTGTTTCGGATGCTCTACGGAGCATTTTGGAGTTGTGTAAAATTTCAAAAAATCCATCAGTTGTTGCAGACCCCCTTTTTCCTCTTCGCGATCGCGTCCTCATCCACGCGTTCGCGTAGAGTAATTTTAGAGGAGGACCAATTTCTTCTTCGCATTCGCGTTCAGTGCCGCCACGTTTGTGAAGCCCTGCCATTTCCTCCTTCACATTTACATATCAACCATCTTCAATTTGGCTCTGTGGGCTGAGCTCATTTTATTCATTGTGTTTACATCTCCCTTGTTGCGTTCTGGTAGCTTTGTCAACCCAGCCCTTCGCGTTTGCATACTATTCCTCACGTTCGCGAAGAGCATTTTTGGCAGCCTTCACTTTTCTTCTTCGCAAACGTGTGACTTCCTTTGTGTTCGCAATGCATTAAATACTTGGGCAGTTATAAACATTTCAAGTTATGAGGGTTAGCCATTTTCACCAAAACTCATGCTTGGGAGCTCGGATTTGGGAGTGATTTCGAGGAATTTTCAAGGTCAATGATTGGGTAATGATTCTAGACTCTTTTTTGCTCATAACCCACTAATCAAATCGTAAATCCTACTTTTAATTTCGGATTTTAGAGGAAAATTTGATAAAACTTCATAGACCGAATTTTTGAGTTTTGAATGGGTGTTTGACCTCCGATTTGAGATATATATATGGTAAGACTCGTGAGAGTATGAGGTTTCTCAAAATGTTAATTTCATCTGATTGCGAGACGTTGGCCTGGGGGCATTTTGGTTATTTTACCTAATTTCGCGTCTTAGATTTGAATTAAATAGTAGAATCAGTTGCTTGAGATCTTATTTTGCCAGATGTAATTGAATTTAATATATTTGATCCATTTAGAGTCGGATACTCATGGCAAACGTGTGATTTCGAGTTGATTTTGGAGCTGGTTTGATGTACGTGACTTGTTTAACCTTGTGTGGGGGACCTTTCCCCTAGCACATGATATTTGGTAATTGAATGCCTTGTACGTTAGGTGAGGAGCGCATACTTGAGCTAATTTTTGAAACTCCGGTTTTTCATTTAAATATTTAGACTGAGTTTCTTTCTTACCTTCAACTTGCAATTTAATCTGTGTTTGTTTAGAAAAGCATGCTTAGTCGATCTAAATTGCTTATTTGCTTAAGTTGCTTTGATCTACTTTTTTCTTTGATTGCTTACATGTTGCACCCGATTCCTGATTATCTCCTTGTTGTGATTGCGTATTTACCTCTGGAATATGGATGAGGGATTCCAGTAGCTTCCTCCCTTGTTTTTTTACCTAGGGACTACGGGTATGGGTTAGATTCCCGGTAGATCCCCTTGCACATTTACTTTAGAACTACAGATTACATTCCTGGTAGATCCCTCTGCATATTTATATTGGGACTATGGGTCAGATTCCCGGTAGATCCCTGTGCATATTTACTTTGGGACTACGAGTTAGATTCCCGGTAGATCCTCCCTGTATATTTTAAATTGGGACTACGGGATGGCATTCCGGGAGATCCCCTGTATGGAAGTTATGATTTGGACTGAGGTGCGGGATACCAAGAGATCCCTGGCACTTATATTAAGGATACCAAGAGATCCTCGGGATACCAAGAGATCCCTGGCATTTATATTGAGGATACCAAGATATCCTCGGGATACCAAGAGATCTCTGGCATTTATATTGAGGATACCAAGAGATCCTCGGGAAACCAAGAGATCCTTGGCACTTATGTTGAGGATACCAAGAGGTTATCGGGATACCAAGAGATCCCCCACACTTACATTGAGGATACCAAGAGATCCCTAGCATTATATTGAAGATACCAAGAGATCCTCAGGATATTAAGAGATCCCTGGTTATTATTATTCTTGTTGGGATTGGTGTTTCCTTGTATTCTGCCTTTATTTCTTTTTTCCGTTATTGTACTCTTGTTATCTGTATAGACTCTTGCTGTAGATTTTGAATTATACTATTATCTTATCCTATCATTACTATTATTATTTTATCTTAGTAGGGCCCTGACCTTCCTCGTCACTACTCCACCGAGGTTAAGCTTGGCGCTTACTGAGTACTACTGTGGTGTACTCATGCCCTTCCTGCGCATGCTTTTCATGTGCAAATCCAGGCACTTCCGCACACGCTTACCACCCTTGAGGAAGGGAGAGCTTTTGGAGACTTCGAGGTACATCTTCCACGTCTGCATACCAAAGATTCTCCATCTTTATTCTAGCTTGTAGTGTTAGGCTTTTATCATACTGTTGATTTAGATACTTTGGAGATTAGAGTACTATACTGTATTTTGTTCTAGCTTGTGTTCCCGTGAGTTTTCGGGTTTTGGGATAGCATTGTAGTAGTCGAGATACTGAATTGTATATGCCAAGCGGCATCCACATACATTTTTCTTATAGCTGTTCAGTTTTAAGTTATTACATTCCGCAAGTTATATTGTTTTCGCATGGTTAGGCTTACCTAGTTGTACGGACTATGCGCCGTCACGATATGTTTACGACAGGCGAACTAGGATCGTGACAATTAAGAAAGGCAGTCTCTTTATATCCATATGATGTAATTCAAGATCCAAGTTTGCAAACAATAGCTAGAACCAGGCGAACTGAGGTAATTGTACAACAGGCGAGAAAGTCTCTTTGTATTCTATTCCTTCTGTTGTGTATAGCATTTTCACCAGTTGAGCCTTATATCACTCAACTGTTCCATCAACGTTGAGCTTATTTGAGAACCCATTTTCTCTGATTTGCTTTGCGTCCTTTAGGGAGGTCAACTAATTCCCAAACTTTGTTGACTCTCATGGACTCCAACCCGTCTTCCATTGCTTTTATCCATTTATCCTTAGAAGGGCATGAGAGAGCCTCTTTTACATTTTTAGGCTCGTTTTCTTCTTGTAAGAGCATCATAAATAGTTTTACGTCTTCAACATCAAATCATCAGCAGTGAATCTTTTTATGAGAACCACGTCTTACTTGTGATTAATCATTAATCCTATTTGGATTAATGTTGCTCCCACTCGGATCAAGATCATTCATCCTTCTCCCACTTGGAACAAGATCTGCGACCATCTCGCTCCCACTTGAAACAAGATCTATTTGTTCACTTCCACTATAAATAGAAGGATTACTTTCATTTGCATCTGTTGATGAAGGAGGTCTTTGACGAGAAACTAATTCATCATCTGCTAAAATTCTCCCACTCGAGTGAATCCTTGTACTTCTTGATCCATTATCTCAAATAAGGTAAGGTCTTGACCTACCTCTCCATTCTTAGGGAATTCATCCTCTAAAAAATGTGTCATCTTGTGATTCAAACTCAGTTACACTCCCACTATCTTGCTGACCTATAAATACATAACCCTTTGAAGTTTCAGAGTATCTTATAAATATACTTTTCTTTCCCCTCAGGCCCAATTTGTCATATTTGTGAGAGGAATCATGTGTATAGGCAGCACAACCCCAAGGTCTTAATACACTTAGGCTGGGTTGTCTTCCAATCCATAACTCATATAGAGTGATAGTAACTGATTTTTTAGGCACTCAATTAAGTACAAAGGTGGCAGTAAGCAATGCATCACCTAGAAACTAATTAAGTATAAAGGTGGCAGTAAGCAATGCATCACCAAGTAACTAATTGGGAGGTTAGCTTGTGCCATCAGACCTAACCATTTCTAGGAACGTTCTATTTCTTCTCTCCGCAAAACCATTTTGTTGTGGAGTATTTGGGATAGTCAACTGATGAACTATTCCCTTTTCATCACATAAATTATTAAACTGAGTTGATAAATATTCACGACCACGATCAGTTCGAAGAGCTATTATCTTCATGTCTAATTGATTTTCCACTAAGCTCATATAGCTTTTGAAGAAACTTATTGCTTCTGATTTGCGGGAAATCAAATAGATATAATTGAAACGGGTAATGTCATCAATAAGTGTGATGAAATAACTTGCTCCATGCCTAGCCCTAACATTTATAGGCCTACAAATGTCCGAATGGACTAATTGCAAAAGATATTCGGCTCTAGTCGCCTGACCGAAAGGTTTTCTTGCAGATTTTCCAACTAGACCATTTTTAAAAGTGGAAAATTCCACATGTTCAATGCTGGAAAGCAAACCTTATTTTGCTAACCTTTGTATTCTTTGTTTTTCAATATGACCAAGTCTAGCATGCCATATGTTTACATCACTATCATATTTATGCTAAGAAACAAACATAGAAAAACTATCATTATTATTATATGAATCATAATCAAAATCCATAATAATTAAACCTCCATTCACATGATCAAAATCAAATAAAGTTGAACCAATAGTCAACTTGGCAAAATTTTCATGAAAAAACAAGTCAAATCCTAACTTAAGCAAAACTAAAAAAGAAATAACATTCCAGCGAATTGTTGGTGAAAAGAGAACATCGTGTAGTATTAGGTCTCGACCACCAAGCAGGGCTAACTTGCATGTCGATCCCTTCAACAGTAACTTTATTGTTGTTGCGTACATATATCCACTTTGCTCCACGTGAAACACACTGAAATTAAATAAAGGCGCTACGTTCCCAGGCTATGTGGTCAGTTTCTCCTGAGTCTACAATCTACAAAGGATTAGATTCAGTAAGAAAAACATAACTAGAAACACAAAATTCAATAATTCGAGCATCATGAAATACCTTTCTAGGAGGCTCAGAGCAATCTCTAGCATACTGACCCTTCTTGTCACAATTATAGCGTTTCACTTTATCAACTTTCACACATTTGGGACGTCTGTTCTTGCCTTTTTCAGTCTTTGCTCTTTTAGCAGGCTGAACTTGAGGTGGCCCTGTCTTCTTTCCCCAGTTCGTTTTCTTTGAATCACTCTTAGTTTTGGAGGTTGTTTCCATGTGCAACTCAGCTATTGGCTTTGTAACCTCAAGTCGTTCCTCTTCTAACTCAAGGTGTCTCCGGACATCTTTCAGAGTTGTGATACGCTCATTATGGGTCAAATACATTTTCATATGATCCTAAGAACTAGGTATAGATTGTATAACAACTTAGATTTGTTGTTTATCAGTCAACAGATGACCAACATCTTTCAACTCCCCGATCATATTTTTCATTTACCTTAGATGTGTTTTCATTAAATGTTCTGGGCGTTTCTTATATGAGTCAAATTTGATCGTTAAGGATCCTAGCCTTGCAGTTGAATAGGTACCAAACCTTTTCCTCAAAGCATTCCAAAGATCCATAGCTCTTTGGTGATCCTTAAACTCCCTTAGCATGTCATCATCTAAGGTGCTCAACAACGTAATGCGAGCAATGGAGTTCTTTTTTCTTTCAACTGTCATAGGCTTCACGCTCATGCCTATGCTGAGCAGTTTCGCCTTCCTCAGACTCATTCATGACATTGTTGATGGCCTCCAGAGCATCTTGCTCCTCTAGCACATACTGGACTTTCAAGCTCCAGGTTTCATAATTGTCACTCTTGAGTTTAAACCTTTTGTTGCGCTCAACAACAATATTTTTTGAAGCAGTACTCATTCTTTAACAAAATAAAAATAAAATGAGGATCATTTAAAAAAATAACGCAAGACACGATGTTCTATATACACACACATTATGACACTATGCATCAATTGATTGAGTTAATAAACACATATATTAATCAAGGAGTCGAAAGTTCACTATGTTCCTAATCATTATCCAAAAATGAAAATATTATGAAAATTAACTTATTCAATTTTCTAGCTAAGCGTCTTAATCATGTTTAAGATAACATAATTATCTACTCATTATTTTACAATTCCATGTGGATTATAAGTTAAAAAATAACTTATCTTAGCATGCAAATAAAATTAATGTCAAACTAATTAATATTTATTGCATTTTATACAAATTTACATAAGATAATGTTAAACTAATTAACATTTTAAATATATTAAATAAATTCAATTGAATATAATGTTAAACAAATTAACATTTCAAGAAATTGGGATATTAAAATAATTCTATTTTTTATTAAAAGAATATAGATGCTAAATTTATATTCTGAAAATTAGGTCCATATGACCATTTTAAAAATCTGGAATTTATTGGAAAAAATTACAGAACACAATTAAATTTTATTAGGCCATTAGCCTACTATAAGATTAAACAAGATATATAAAAGTGAGTGGTGAGACTTTAGACCATGATATGTAATTTATAAAAAACAAAAATTTTAAGTAATTTTGTGAAAATCTGAAATTTATTTACAAAACTCTTTCCATTAGTCCATATAGAAAATTAAAGAGAATGGTACAATGGGCCTTTAGCCCAAAGTTGATGTCTGCCAACTTTGAACAAATTTAAAAGGGGATTTTTACATATACATCCCATATAACAAACCTTATATTCATTCATGTTTAAGGTTAGTGTTTATTACATTTAAGTATACCATGTTTCAATTTATGTACCAAAATTTACTTTTAAGGTTTAATTATCAATGATTTATTAGGGGTTTGATTTGTGGAACAAAATATTTCCATATCTTCTTTCCCCACTTTTTTCTCTTTCTTCCAACTGATTTTTACTACATTTAATTACCCACGTTTATTAATGGATACAATTTTACGGTGTTTCTACCTATTCCAAATGTGCTTTCCACAATATACTTCGTTCGAAATTTTCTTTTGTAGTCTGGGCATTTGACACTGAAACTGAATGTTGGTCACTTCTGGAAGCTAAAGGAGATGTTCCGGTAAAGTTCCATGTCCTATTGTGCAATCTGATTGTGCAAATTCTTTTGTACTTTGTGATATTCACTTCATAGCACTGATAACTCAGTTTAGTTTAATATCTAACACGATTAAAGCAGACTCCAGTGTATCCATTATCAAAAAAGAAAGTGTAATAGTTATTTCTGCACCATGTCTCACTAAGTCCGGTGCTGAAAGCAAGTTGCTAATACAAATTGTAGTAATTATTGTTATTCAGAGTTAATGTGTAATTGATTGGCAAAATATACTGTTGAATTAAATTTGTAGTTAATTGTAGTTTAATGTAGTGTAATGTAATGTTTATTTTGGAACTGTCACTGTTGACTCAAATTTGATTGGTAAATTTTACTGTTGAATCAAATTTTACGTTAATTGTAGTTTTTTTGTAATTTAATGTAGTTTAATGTAATGTTTATTTGGAACTGTCACAGTTGACTCAAATTTGATTGGCAAATTATACTGTTGAATTAAATTTGTAGTAAATTGTAGTTTTTTGTAGTTTAATGTAGTTTAATGTAATGTTTATTTGGAACTGTCACTGTTGACTCAAATTTGATTGACAAATTATACTATTGAATCAAAATTTGTAGTTAATTGTAGTTTTTTGTAGTTTAATGTAGTTTCATGTAATTTTTATTTGGAACTGTCACTGTTGACTCAAATTTGTGTATTTGTCTATACCAAAGGAAGATCTTACTGATATTGACAAACACTGTAGACGCTATGGAGTTCTGTTGTGGGACTACGCCACAAAGAAGCTAAATTATGGTTCAATCAGTGAGACTGAGGTTACCGGCAGGGTTGCAAGGAGGAAGGGTCCACCGCCAAAGAATGAGAGCAATAAAGTTGAATGAAAGAAGAAGTAGAGTGTACTGTTGTAATGAACTTTGGTTGTACTGAACAATTTTTCATGAATACTGAACAATTTTTCATAACTACAATTGCATAACTACAAATTGTTGGAAGTCCAATGCTACATGTACTGTTGCATTACATTTGCGCGGTTATGTTTTCGGATAAAATTTCTTGTCTTGAACAATGAAGAATAATGAATTGACGTTGCATAGAAATGCCATTTGTAGTTTTCAGCAACTCATACCATCCAGTAGATACAAAAAATACGTTATTCAGACATATTTTTCAACTGACTACGATTAACTACAAGTAACTACAATTAACTACAAAGTTCATATAACTACAAAAATTTGACTATATTTTAAAAACACACTGGAAACGCTGCATATAACCTTAACTACATTTACCTACATTTGACTACATTTTAAAAACTCACTGGAAACACTTAATATAACCTTAGCATAACAGTACTTACAAGAAAAAAAATTAATGAGAGAAAACCAGGAATATTAATATTTGAAAAAAGGAAAAAGCTCCAACACGAGCGATTTGCAACAGAATCTGAAATTGAATAACATTTGCGGCAATGCATTTTTCTCCCCTTTTTTATGGCCAAGTAATCCTGAAAATAGTAAGGTAAAAATTATTTTTTAATCATATAGTATGGATTATTGAATTTCTTTACATAAAACATTAGTCTACCGTAGCGGTAATAATAATTAAAAATTGATTTAGTTCACAGATTGTAGTATAGTTCAAAATTTCAGAAGTAGAAGAGCTGAAGAAGCAACAACGCAGGATATAAAGTTGGAATTTCGGCATGAAACTCTTCGGCTCCGGTGTTCATGCAAAACAGAGAAAGTAAATAAATTAAAGAGAAGCATTTAATCTCTAGGAGCATTTAATATGTTACCTTAACTGATTTAGCATTTATTTGGTAGAAAATCAAAGATTAATTAGAAGCCATAAAGATAGGCATTATTTTAGGCTACACTTTATTAAGAATCGTTTTTACCCTTAATTATCTATCGTTAATTTAGGATGGAAAATCAGCCATTATTCCGTGTGGTATATATTATGTTACAAAAACATGGGATAAGAGGATAATAACCATACAAGGCACAATAATGGTAGTAAGGTTTGTTATATGGGATGTATATGTAAAAATCCCATTTAAAAGAGCTTTGAGTCCAAATATTTTGAAACCAAAATATTTACATAGCCTTTGATTTTTTAGGTGCGAAACTAGGTTTACTATATTTTTTTCTTTCTTTTCATTTTTCAATGGAATCTTAAAAAAACAAAAGAACCCTAGTCCTTTCTTTATTTTTTTCATTACCGCCGTCACTTTTATAGATAAAAAGAAAATTTTATTTATTTCTTCTACTTATTCTGTCATGGCTATGAAACACCAAACTTCCACATGTGATCTGTATTTAAAAACAGTAGTTATTTCTTAACCGTCACCATTCATTTGATAGTGGCTATCGATGGTGCACAACAACAGTACATCAGGGTCGGATGATTTTAAACAAATCATATACTTATTTTGTTTTTTGATGAGATTTAAAAAAGGTGATACAAGTTTGAGGGTAAACAAATAGCCATTCGTATTCAATGATCAAGTTTGAAAAGTAATTTCAAAAAGGACTATTAGCATCCATCAGTTTTTTGGACAGTAATTCAAAAAAATTATCGAATGAAAAAAATGGAGTTAAACTTATTAACTAGTCTCAATTGCATAGAGAAAAATCCAATAAAATACATGTATACACGTTCCAGATTTACACTTAAATTTAGAACTATTCTATATATGTAACGAACCAGAAAACCAGCCTATAGCTCTGATACCAATTAAGGAACACGCGATAATCTAAACATATTAGATAATGTGTAAATCGTGAAACAAGAACTTACTTGTTCTTCGTGAAGCAGAAACGAAAACGGATGAACCCTGGCTGGAATTACTGGTCGGCGGTGATTTGTCACGATGTGTTGGAGCAACCCCCAATTTCACAATCTAAACCCTAGTTTGATTGTGGGAGAAGACTAAGCATAGGAAAAAAAATGCTCAGAGCCCTCTTTTAGTGTACACACTAAGTGTACTTATATAGGGAATATTAAGGATAACTAATAATCCCATAGGGCCTTAGAGCACTCCTTATGGGTGGACCCAATATTTTTTACATGTATAAATTAAATCATATAGATAATATCCATTCCATGTAGAACAAGACCTATCTCTTGCATGTCTTTATTCTGTGTGAAAATTGAACTTTAACACATTTAAGCCTAATAGCTTCAAATAATTCGGAATGAAATACATATGATCCACTTTTGAGCGTGTCCTATGTCTAACAATAACGTCTAATTAGATGGCCCATGACACAAATAAGATCATTTATGTGTTTTTGTTAATTTTTTGACCCTGATAACAAAAGATATGGGAATACAGCCTCATGCCATATTCATTTTTGGTAATTAAGTAATATTTTATTAATCACCAAAGGCAATACAAAATGAAGTAAAGCCATGCACATCCTGCAACCCCAAAAAGCATATTTTACAAAAACTATCAAGACAATTGCTATCTACTGCTCTAGGATCAGAACCAACCTTCCAGGAAGGATTTCCTTCTCATCCTATTACACATTGCAAGATTAGCTAAAGTTTAGAAAACTAAGTTATCCAAAAATTGAATAGATTAAAAGAAAAAATTGTTGAAGTAGAAGCCTAATATTGCTAGTAGCTCGGGTGTTGCAAATGTAGATAATTTTTCTTGTATTGCTATCATATCCCTCATCGTATTCAAAAATACCATGTTATTCCATTCATTCCAGATGTCATAGTTCTCAAATACTCTGGTATTCCTTCCATTCCAGATGTCATAGATAAATTCTGCATTGGAGCCTGAACACTTCTTCCTTTGGCTTGTACGGGTCAAAATCATGCTGGGGAAGTTGGGCGTCGAAAGATCGTAAGGTGCAAAGATTGTGTTCTGATTTGAGTAGATAAGGCGAGGTCGACCAAAGCCCAACAACAAGTAGTCACTAAGTGAGTCGTAGAGGTCGAGGTCGAATGGCAAAGAATAGAAATAACAGCTAGTGTAGTCTTAGAAGTAGTGACATGAATATTCTCCTCGATATTGAGTTTGTTGTACTATTTAGGATTTTTAGAGAATATCTCATATAAATAGAATGAGAGAGGCATGGCTACGATCCAATCTGGATCCTTTAGAGCTGCTTTTATGGTCTTTGGTTCAACCTGTGAGAGGAATGTTGTGAGTGCATATACATTTCTTAGAGAAGACCTGGCTTGCACCCCTGCATTTGGATTAGAGATGATATTCTTAAGAGGATGTGAGATTTGATGCTTCCATGGTCTAATTTGAATACCCAAAGTAGATTCACCTGAGGAGTGACCAAGGGGAGCAGGTTCAGTAGGTGTGGCTTCATTTGTTTGGTCATCAGTTAGAGTAGTTCTTTCTTTTTCTTGTTCCTCATGATCACTGTCAATTTCCTTGTGGTTTTCAGATCCATCTTCATCAGATTCCTTTGTATCTCCATCACTAGTTAATACTATGTCATAATCTTCATCCTGCAGACCTTTCTCAGCCAGATTGTTATATTCATCGAAAATGACATGAATATTTTCTTCCACATATAGTTCTTTTATTAAAAATCTTATAGGCCTTACTATGTGGAGAATAACCCAAGAAAATTCCTTCATCACTTCTATCATCAAAGATACCTAGAGCTTCTTTCCCATTATTATGCACAAACCATTTTCATCCAAAGGCTCTTAAGTGAGTGATGTTGGGTTTTCTTTCTCGACGTAACTCATAGGGAGTTTTCTCAAGAATGGATATGGCCATGCATCTATTTAGCAGATAGCAAGCAGTATTAATAGCCTCAGCCCAAAATTTCTTAGACAATCAACATGGTCCTCCCCATGTTTTCTAAGGAACTATTTTTTCTTTCAACAACCCCTTTTTTTGTGAAATTCTAGGTGTAGAGAAAATATGGTCAATTCCATGTGAGCCACATAACTCAAGGAATTTTGAATTTTCAAATGCAGCTACATGGTCAATTCTTATACTTAAAATATTATATCCTATCTTTTGTTGAATCATTTTGATAAATACACAGAAAATATCAAAGTTTTCATATTTGGATCCCAAAAACAAAGTCCAAGTATACCTGGAGAAGTGATTAACAATCACAAACACATACCTTTTATCTCATCTGCTCCTTATTATCATTGGTCCACATAGATCCATATGAAGGAGTTTCGGAGGTTTAGAAGCTTAAAAACTTCTTCGATGAAAAGGATGACCTAAAATGTTCCCCCCCTAACACATGCATCACCTAATTTGCCAGAGGTAAACTTAACTTTAGCTAGCCCAAGGACAAAGTCCTTTGCTGACAGCTTGTTGAGTTGAGAGAGATTGGCATGTCCCAGACTTCTATGTGATAGTAGAGGATCATCTTCCACTATACTCAAGCATGTATGCTCACTCTAGGTAAGTAACATAATCGATATCTTTTAGACATTATTAAGTATCTTACCTTTTAGCATAATTTCATCAGTATCAAGCTTAGTGATAATACAACGTTTAAGAATTGAATTTTACCTCATTTCCTTTGTCACACATTTGAGAGATGCTAAAAATATTGTGTTTGAAACCTACCATATAATACACATCTTCTATAACATGAGAGAGTGACTTTCCAACCTTGCCAATACCTGCAATTTGGCCCTTATTCCCGTTACCAAATGATACACTCCTTCATTGGAAGGCTGTTAGTGAGAGAAATTGTTTGTTTAATCCAGTCATATGTCTTGAGCATCCACTTTCTAATACCAGTACTGATTGTTTCCTATCACCTTAGCCTGTATCAAAATTCACAAGCTAGTTTTGGGAACCCAGACTAGCTTTGGTCCTTTTTTGTTTGAAAAAGAATGAATCAGATCCCTTGACCAGAAGGGGAGACGATTAGAAGCTATTTTATTGTTAACCTTAATCCATTTAGTATGGACAGGAGGATTAACCTTTGGATCCTCTTCCTTCTTCACATATTTAGTAATACCAAAGGTGTTTCTAAACTTAGCATGAATTAAGGCAGGACAAGTGTCTTTAAAGTGTCCTACTCTTCCACATTGAGTGCACATGTTATTATCAGTAATTCCTATGTACTTTGGGTCAAACTTAGGGACAGGTTGTCTGTAGCCAATTCCATATTTGTTAGAGATACAATTTTGATTAAGCCTATTCAAGACATTAGAAGATCTATGCCATTTTCATAGGCTAGGGAGTTCATAATTATCCTTTTCTAATTTTCCATGCAGAACTTCATTTATACATTCAGCTTCACAAAGATTATCATTAGCAATTTTTAATTTTTTGTCAAGATTATCCTACAAACTACTCATTTTTCCTTTGCCATATATATTAGGATACTTCTCACTCTCATAAGTTAGTTCAAGAATCTGGTTCTTAAGGTCTTTTACATATTCCTCTAAACTAGCTTTGTCAGATTCACGTTGTTTGATGTCAAGTTTGACACAAGAATGGTTGCTAATTAGCTGATCATTTCCATTACTCATTTTATCCATTTCATTCATTAATGTCACAATTATAGCTATCTATTTTTTTGGACATACCATGAATATTTTCTTTCAATTCAGATATACTTGCTTGGTTTGCCTTATCTTCAGTTTTTGAATCACTCATGGCCATCATTACTATCATTTCTTCCTGTATTTTTAATTCTTAAATCATCATCAGAGCCACTTTGATGTTTTCATTTCCAAAGTTAGTTTTCATGGTCCTCTATATATCAAGAGTAGAGATGCAAGAGGACACTCTGAGGAGGGGGTTTCTGGATAGACTTTTGTAGAGCAAGTCCTTTTCCTTAACTAGCTCACGATCTTCTTCATCATATTCCTATTCTCGTTTGTTGCACTTGTTATGTTTACCATCCAATTTGGTTGGGAGAATTGTGCTATGACTTACAATTACTCATATCTCAAAAATAGTAGCCTGAAGAAATGTTTCCATAGCTTCCATTCATCATAGTGGTGTTCATCAAAAAAAGGAGGTCTTTCAATATGCATCCCAAATTGCATTGGGGCTTCTGTCTTCATAGCTTGTGTTCATCAGTCGCAATATAGATACTTATAGCCTCATTCTCTTTTTCTTATTCTTGAGCACTCCCACTATCCACATATGCTGCCAAGAATCCTGCTTTATAGCTTCAGTAAATCCTTTGCTAGGATTTTTCCATTGTTAGAACCCTTTTGCCACATCTTCTCCCGTTTCTCCTTTTCATATTGTTCTTTCCTCTGCTCAATTTTTCACATTGGCAGTCCTTTACTATGTGATCTAGCTTGCTACACTTGTAGAACCTATCATAGTTAGCTTCGTCGATTTACTTGTGCTTACTACTGGTGTCTCTCTTGGGTGCACTTTTTGGAATTCTTCATGAACCTCTTGAACCTGGGAAACATTGCAAGATCATGATCATCTTAGTAAGACTCATGATCCTTAGATGCTTTAATAACCAATGCTTTATCCTTCTTTAGTTCTTCTTTGTGCAATTGTATCTTTTTGATTTCATAAGTTTTTAAGTTTCAAACCAACTCTACAGAAAGGATTTTATCCCATTCCTGGCCTCCTGGATTGCGTGACTTTTGATTCCCATGAACCTGGAACGATTCTTAGGACTTTGCTAATCAACTCTTCTGAGGTAAACACCTTTCCAACTGATTTTAGTTCATTGACTATTATAGTGAACCTAGTCATAATATCCTGGATGGGCTCAGACTCCTTCATGGAGAAAAACTTTTAGGTTTTCATGAGTAGTTTAATCCTTGATCCCTTTACTTGATTTATTCCTTCTTGAGCAGTTTGGAGTGCATCTCATATCTGTTTCGCATTAGAGCACACAGAAATTCTATACTCATCAAGACCAAGTCCACATATAAGGATTTTCCTAGCCTTTGCATTCTTCTCCATCATTCTGAAATCTGCCGCCACAAATTCGAAAGGGTCCTTAGAAATTTTTTCACTTTGTGCATTTTGTTTAGTAGGAATTAAAGGACCTTGGTTTACTATGATCCATAGTTCATAGTATTCAGCTGTCAAGAAATCTTCCATTCTTGCTTTCCACCAACTGTGATATTTTCTATTAAACATGGGTGATCTGGTAGTTGATTGTCCTTCACTAATTCCAGATGGAGCACTCATCTTTCTTCCAAGATCTCTCTAGGTGTTAGCCGTGTAAATGAGAGAATCCACTCTGATACCAATTGTTAGTTTGAGTGCCCGTATGTATTACTAAAGAATATGTTTTTTTACAGTGTTCCTTTAGCGTAAAGTAAATAAGCATTACAACGAACATAATGATTTTGACATGGAAAATCACCCGGCTCAAACGGTGCAAAAATAACTAGCTACCACATTGGATTTTCAATTCCAACTCCACTAGAACAATGAGCCAATAACATATCAACTACAGTAACTCAATACTCTTTAGTACTCCGAATACTCTTATTTGATTCAAAAGTTACTCACTTGTAAAGCAAAATGTTCACTCCAACTCACTAATTGTTTAAGACGTTTGATTATAACTTAATTTCCTAAAACACAGTTACTAGACTGACTTGGAAGAATACAAAAGCAAGTACTCAACACAAGTAAAAACAACTTATGACACTTTAGTTGATGCGTAAAAGGATAGTTCATAAGTCCAAAATCAATCCTATTAAAATACAACTTGAGATCTTCTAGGAGTCCTATTCATAGTGGCTTCCTCTTTGATTGAACTCCTAATGTTCCAAGGATTCCACAAGCTTTAGGACTTTTGCCTCTGACTGACTTATCTATATCTTCGTGAGTAATGACTCTTACCACTTATAGCAGCCATCTTCCAGCAAACTCGGACCTAGTAACTTTGAGATAAAGTTACTGTCTTGTACATACATACAAGTATCAATCATGAGGAACTCATCCTTTAACCCGAGGAGCTGGTTCTTCATAACAGTTAAGTAACTACATTGAAAACCTGGTTCTTTGAACAATTAGTCACACTTTATTAATCATCAAAACTTCAATGCTCAACAGTACGGTTATGTACTACTACTATAGTGCCCCTTTGTGACAGTAGAAACCAAAATTTTATAATATAACGCCTTTAAAAGTGCCTTTTAACTATATATATAAAGAGGCCGAATCGGAAAAAATGGCCCTCCCCCCTCCCCCAACACTATGTAATATTTGGGGACACCTGTACCATAACTGAGTCAGCGTGGATGTTGTTAAATCTGAAAAAGTCTTGGCTATAAAGTTTAGTAATGTATTGGAAATGATTAAGCAGAAGTGATTTTTGTGGCTTTCTTGTTCAACGACAAATGGAAATCTTCGGGATAGTTATTTCACCTTTTGTTCTAGCTCCTTCATGGCATAACAAAGTCAGCTCCCATGTCTCGAGACGCATTCGTTTTGTCTGACCCCGTAAGGGGAAATAGAAACAACTTGAAAACATTAATTTCATCGCTCAACTTGATCTGCACTACAATAATATTTATGTGAAATTTAAACTTGCTTACAATTATACGTATATCTTAATAATTTTTTTTTACAGAGACATGCAGTTAACATATATATGGATTTCGTTAGCTAGAGATACGAGTTGACAACTATGGTGAACCTCGCAGTGCTTACGCCGGCCGAAGAATTTACCTATGTGCTATTGTTCTTTTCTTTAATATTCTTAGAGACGTTTCGTTACTCACTTTTATTATTGTCCTGGGTATTCTTTCATTGATATAGACTCGTATTAGACCTTCTTTTTGTGTTTGGAGATGGATTTAGAATTATGTGTTGGGCTTGCTGAAGATTATGACTTGTTTTGGTGAATATTAGTTGGTTGTATTATTAATTTCTGAAAGAAGGTAATTTTATATGGTTTTAAAATTAAGAAGACATCTGATTTTATATAAAATATCAATGAGGCTTACTTGAACACTAGCTTCTGAGCGCCATCATGGTCCTAATCTGGATTGTGATATGCTATTTTAAAAATATATTATCTATTAAAGTTTAATTTCTATGCACAAACAATATAATGCAACTTTTAGAATATATTTGGACAAACTAGGCAGCAGTAAGCTTGGCTATATATACATAACGTAAATTATCATGAACATTTCGCTACAATAATAGATAAAATTTAGACATAAACTCCTACTGCAACTTTCATCACAATATTATCCAAAGCAGGAGCATAATAACTACCATATTCAATTTACACCAGGTCAAACATTGAGATTAACTTTGACCATATCTTATTCCCATTCACTAACAGATAAACATATTACAAATACCATATCAATATGTTACATTATTTTAAGAGTTGTCTACTATATAGGGTTAGAACTTAAGTTTTTCCAGTATCTATATTATCTCCTTTAGGAATAGCACCTCTATCACCATTATTGTTATTGAATTCCTGCCTACTCATATGATGATGGTTATCCATAGTTCTGGTACCTCCTGTAGGCTGCTGCTCGTTATTCTCACTGCTACTTGTAGCCAGGCACGAACTCATCACCATAATAACTAACACAAGAACATCGAGTCTCATTTTCAAGACTTCTCTTCTTTTCTTCTGTCTGCGGCCATTTCAGGAGATAAAATAAAAGGTATAACTTATATGTAGAAACAATGTAAAACATATATTGTTACAATATTAGTTTAACTAGCTACAGCAGACTATATATGTACTTTGTACTTTCTAGGTTGCCAAATTAGGTATAACATATAGACCAATTATCCATCGCTGTAAGTTACATTTACCTGATGTTATTAAAAATATTTATACTGCCAATTCACAAAAGTTAAAGTCAAAAATAAATTGAAGAGCTAGCTACCCTTGTTATTTGAATATTTTCCAATAATATACAATGAAAAATCGTGAAATTTGAACTTACCCGGATTAGATAACAAGAGCTAAAGGATGTTTGACGTTAAGCTGTGAGGTATCAGAAAAGATTAGCTTTATACAGAAAATAAATCTAGTTTTTATGTTAATGCTGTTTTTCTTAATTATTTCAGGGTAATCCACCGAGTGAGGCAATACTAAATGGGATTGACATATTGGACGAATAAGATGATCCTTCAAACAATCTAATGACGGAGTTAAGGAATTTTTTGGTCCGCATTGTGAAATATAATTTTAAAAATTCCATATTTTTTCAGTGGATTTTATGATATATCAAAAGTCAACCAGTCACAGTTATTTTACTTTGTATATCATTACTTTGATTAGGATAAAATCTTTAAAAGCTTTTAATTTTATCAGCATGAATGATGTGGTACAATTATAGTCTAGAAATTTGATTTCCATCATCAAGTAATAAAGAATTGCATATTAATTAATTATGAGAGGCATCATGGTTAGTTAATTGCTTCTAAAGAAAGCAATTTGTGTTCTTGACCATATGATCACACCTAATCATGCTTCTCCACTTCCATTTGAATGACTTTTGGATTCTAATTCTAATTGTACAAATAGCTAGCTCCACTGAGTTTTTAAGTATTGATCGGTAAGAGATTACAAGATAATAATGATACCTATACTTTTGTCATGTAATGACCCGGCTGATCATTTTGAGTGTTGTAGCTATTTGTTCCCCTATTTAGTGCTTATTCTATGCTCAATTGTTAGTATATTACTTGATGGGGTAGTTGGTTTGCTTCCAAGATGTTTCGAAATCAATCAGAACACTTACTCCCAATGTTGGAAGTTTAAGTGGAAAGAGTTGATCGAATGTTAACTTATATGTAAGTGGCTCCGGAATGGAGTTTTGATGGTTTTGGCAGCTTTATGTGGTAATTTCGGACTTAGGAGTGTGTTCGATATTTATTTGGAGGTCCGTAGGTGATTTTGGCTTGAAATGGAGAAAAATAAAAAATTTGAAGTTGCAGAGTTGAGAAGTTTGACTGTGAGTTGACTTTACAGTTATCGGTCTCGGATTTTAATTCCAGAAGTTGGAATAAGTCTGTCGTGTCATTTATGACTTGTCTGCAATATTTGAGCTCAATTGGAATTGATTTGATAGGTTTCGGCATCTAATGTAGAAGTTAGAAATTCATAAGTTCATTAGGCTTGAATCGATGTGCAATTCGTAATTTTATTGTTGTTTGGTGTGATTTGACGCTTTGAGCGAGTTCGTATGATTATTTAGGACTTGTTGGTATATTTAGTTGAGGTTCCAGGGGTCCCGGGTAGATTCTGGATGGTTAACAGATGAAAAGTTGGACTTGTAGCATAGCTGAGATTTTTTGCCTTTTGGTGTGATCGTACCTATGACGGGATTAGCCGCAGGTACGGATGATGTGGTGCAAAAACTAAGCTGGGGTTGGCCTAGGGTGTATACAGGTGCGAGGGGTCTTCCGCAGATGCGAGCCTACAGAAGTAGAGTTTGAGGAAGTGAAGTTGTCTATGTAGAAGTGGACGGCCGGTCGCTGAAGCACTTCCGCTGGTGCGGATCTTGGACTGCAGGTGCAAATCTTGTGGATTTAAGTGACTTCCATATAAGTGGGATTTTTATTGTAGATACGATTCCGCAGATACAAAGTTTTGGCCTGTAGGTGCGAAAGCACTAGGCAGAATATACGTTGCAGGGTTCCGAGATTTTTTATCATTTTTACTTTGCAAGTTCGGATTAAGGCGATATTTGAGAGTTTTCGAGTTATTTCTTGATGTAAGACACTTTTTGGTCATTTTTGTTCAATAATATTGATTACCAAATTTCCCACCTAGTTTAAGTGTTTTTAAGGTGTAATTTTAGAAGTTTTGGGCAAGGATTAGAGAGTTAAATTTGAGAATTTGAGTGACAATTTGATGTCGGAATTTGATAAATTTGATATGGTTGGAATCATGGTTGAATGGATGTTCAAATTTTTTACCATTTGTTGGGTTCCGAGACATGGCTCTGAGATTTACTTTTTTTAGTTGAGTTTTTAACTTTTGATTAAGAACTTAGCATTTATAGAGTTGATTTTATAGCTTGTGTTGATTGTATCGAGCTATTTATGGCTAGATTCCAGGCGTTGGAGGCCAATTTATAAGGCAAGGGCTTATTTGAGTAGTGATTTGCACGGTTTGAGGTAAGTAACCCTTCTAAACATGATTTTGAGAGTACGAACCATTGAATTTTATGTTATGTGGTTGGCATTGAGGTGATGCACATGGTAGGTGACGGGCATGTGGGCGTGACCGTAGAAATTATAATTAGATTGATTTTGTGGTACTGTGCAGTCATCAGACCTTGTATCCATTCATTTGATCCCTATCTGTTAGAGTAATTGAGATGCAAATTCACATTAGAAATCATGTTAGGCTATATGTTAATCCTGTTGAGACCCATTGTGGTCATTTCTACTGTTGAATTATTTGCTTATATGATAATTTTGTACTTAGTCACATGCATCATTTGCATATCATATCTCAATATTTATTATTATTATTGGTGTGTTATAGATTATTTTTTTGGCTAATTAACATGAAATTTGTGAGCCTAAGAGACTGGATAGATTAATAAATAAGTTGGGGCCTGAGAGCCATGTTGTGAGTGAGATTTGTGGATCGGGTGCTATATGTGGATCGGTTGCATGCCACAACATGCCTTGTGTGTAACGACCCGACAAGTCGTTTTAAGTATCTACATTTCACTTGGTATTTTGAGGGCTCGAGTATCTCCGGAAATGCATTATGACTTGCATAAATTGTTGGTATTGGTTTTCAAGATACTGAATGCAGAAGATAAACTAACACATGTTGATATATTGAAAGTTTGAATGATAGATCAAGTGTGAAAATACTAACATAAGTCTAAAACATATCACTAGCAAACATGCTTAATATAAACATCATGTGACTTTACATAGCTGTTACTTTTGTCTATGAAGCCACTAATGAAGTACTTAAAACATTAATTGTCTGAAAATACTGAAGACAATGAGGATCACCAAATAGCTAGTACGAGAATCCTAGTGCTGTGAATTGTCAATCTTTAAATCATACCTACATCATAAGATGAAGGCCCTTGGAGAAAGGGACGTCGGTACATTTAAATTGGACTAGTATGCAAAGCAACTGAAAGAAAGAATGTAAATGCTAAAACCGAAACTAAACTGATACTGAACAAAGAAAGTAAGGATATGAATACCCCCTCTCCTGAATGATGAACCTTATGTTTATCTGAATAAATAAACTGAGGTCTGAGACCCAATATATATGTGCACAAACTGCGACCTCATGCCCAAGTATACGTATACATAACTGCGGTCCAATGCCCAAAGATTCATAAAGCATAAACTACAGCCTTAGGCCCACATATGCATAAAACATTAGCTGCAACCTCAGGCCCAAATACAGGGGTTCAACATTCAAGGATTTAAAATCATGAATTAAGAATCATACTACAATACATAATACTGAAATACTGAATCATATTTAGTTATATGATACTAGAATGCTGAATAGAACCAGACTGAGACATGTATTCATGAACTGATTATGAAAACTGAAACTTGAACTGAATATGACATGTTAAGTAATCCAGATTAAGATTCATGGGCATCAAACCCAAGTCTATATTGATTACGTACTGATTTCATATTTAGAATGAAAGTCATGAATGAGTTACAAAGCTAGAGAATAAAAGTTATACAACTATTCAAGGAGCTAGACTTAACTATATTTCTAAGGCAATTAGTAACGTCGTAAAAGAAACATAGTGTAGGGAGAATCATTAACATTCCCAAACATAGAGAGTTAGCTTTACATACCTTAACTTCCTGCTCTTGAACATAATATAATATTCGTTAACCCTTTCAACTTTAACCTATATGAATTCATGTTAAAAAGATTTCACATTAGCAATAATACTCATGTTTTGGTCTTAGGCATATTATCATACAACTTACGAGTGTAAAGCCTCATAGCCCTCATTAATGATGTTGCTACACCCTACAAGCCATTCTCTTACTCCTAAATAAATTATGAAATCTCAAATTTCTTAACCAATAAAGAACACCCTTAACCAATAATCGACAATCAAAAACCCAAAAATATAGTTGTTCGTGCTTTTCTATCAAACCGATCAATTCATATCTCATGAAAATATTATCTATAATAATTAATCCAGTGGTATAATTAATTAGAGGGTGAAGACATAACCTTTTTGACGTTCAATCCTCTTGAATTCGAGTTCTAATATTTGTTTTCTCAACAATGATGTCCCAATCAAATATGCAATGATTTGAAGGTTTTACCTATGTTAGTAAGGTTTTGAAAATTTGAAATTAACTTAGAATCACAATTACAATTTACCTTGGATGGTGGACGGATCTTTGAGGAGTTAGGTTATTGAGAGCTTCCCTTTCTATAGCAAGTTTTTATGTTTAGGAGTGTCGAGGATGAAGTAGGGATTTTAAAATGACCCCATCGGTGCGCTCCTGCACAGCTGAAGGCCCAACAGTGCACCTGGATTCGCAGCAAGGCAGTAGTACTGCCACAAGTGCATCTGCACACAGGACCATCTAGGCATGCACCTGGGCACGCATACTGCGTATTGTCCAAGTAAAATACACATAAAATGTTTCTTCGAAATCCTTTTAGGCTCCAAAATATATCATTTTTAAGTTATTTCAAAAAGATACAATGTTAGTGTTTTAGATTTTCCAATATTCCAAACAGAATGATGCGAAATTCTTTTAGAAAACAAATCTTTCATAAACGTAGTCAATTTTATTGAATCTTATACACATCTCTCCTTCTTGATTCCAAAATAACTATCTTCACCTATGTCGTGCCCCCTTTTCCCTCCACATAATTGGGTTTATGACATTCGGTTGGAATAATTCTTTCCTTTTGGGAAAGGGTTTTGTAATTTTGAAGATCGCCACCTAACCATTTTAAGGTGCGTTAGGGCACCTATACGGTTCAACTACAACTATGTTTGGTAACCAGAGATAGGGTAAGAGCTTGAAATTATCCCAATGAGAAGGTCTTAAGCACCTCTTATGATCCACTAGTGTGGTTCTCGCCCAGATAATTTTGTGAATTTGTGCAATTAGCAAGTAAACAAGTAAGGCTCAAGTAATAGAGGATTTTGAATGTAAATACACAAGTGTTTGTGTAAAACAATAAAAAGCAAGGTTTTGGAAAGAGTTATGATCTAAGCATGCTCATGAGTGTATAAGGGTGTCTTAGATCTATTCATAATATGGATCACATCAATGGAATACCTAGTATGGCACTCCTTAGAAGAGGGGATACATGTGATATTAGCGCATCGGTCATCATGTACATATCTACCCTCCCCACCCCGCGAAGGTATTTAAAGCGAAGGTTGGTCTCGGCCCTTATTGCACGTTGTTACTCATCCCTTCCAATTAATCCCCCCGGAATTTAGGACTTTTATCCTATAAGAAGGAGGTTTTAGGGAGACCCTCATGTTCAAAGACATAAGGCGACATACAAAACAAGTAGGATTACATTTAAAGGAGAAAACACAAAAATAAGTAGAAGGCTTAGGTATACCTCCACAAGTAGTGCACATAGACAGCATGACTCATAAACAATTAAAGTATGAAATTAAATCCTATGCATGGTATCTAAGTGATATTTAAGCACATTGTTGAACATAAAATACGGTATCAATGTAATTAAACACAAAAACATGTTCACACAGCAACATCAAACACGGAATGCAAGCAAATATTGTTCATGAATAGCCCAAGTGATCATCAAATGATCATATTCACTAGTCGAAGGCATAGAAGAGCACTAGATGTTGTTCCAATTTTAATGAGGATAAGCATGAAGTCTAACAGTGAATTAATCTTTTGAACCTACAATATAGTTCAAGCATTGTTGCTCATATCGGCTAAGTTAATCCAAAAACACAATCTCAACTTGGCTTTAACAAGAGTAGATATTCAGGATGAGTAATAACCATGGTTTCTTTAATCAGATTAATAGACAAGAGAATTTTAATATCCATTGAGACTAAGACATTGTTTCTAGTGCGCAAATAGTCACAAAAAGACTTGCAAGGCCAATAAGACATACAAAGATTAAGAGAAATAGTTATTTTCTAATGGCATGTGCTTTCAATAGAGTGCAGCACGACCATATGCATGCAAAATTTCATACGCACATAAGGCAAGGTTCTGGAGAAAGGAGAAGAGCACTAACCTGCGCGCTTCAAGCAACATATCATGTGTGAATTAAAACTAACTATTTTACATACAAAATTTAAATGAGTCTGTTACCAGTTTGACGTGCAGAGATAAATATAAAAAGCCAGAAATCGGAATCACGAACAAAGCTTCAAAAGTGAAGAACAAACCAAACAGAGTCCAATAACTAATCGCCGAAAATGAAGTTGAACAACATCTACTATTGATACTTTGAGATCAAGAGAGTTACCAGCAGTATTTATCTTAAGTGAGGGTAAAGAACCAAGCTTTCCCTTAGCTTATAGCCGGCAAGCGGAGAGGCAATAACACTGATATCTCAATAGTGAAAATTGCTATTGAAAGTAGTTATCGAAAATGCCAATTTCTTCCTCTCTTTTTCCTTTAGCTAAAGTACTATAGGTATATATACTTGTAAAAGTAATGCTTTTGTTTAAAAATTTGGGGCTGTAAATTAGTAAAGCATGGATTTGACAGAATCAATCAGAAAAATTGAAGGTAAAAAGGAATAATTGATTCAATCAATAAAATAAACTAAAAACATGTAAAGGAATGCATGTAAAATTCGGCTATTAATTAGCAAGATTCATGTTAAGAAAGCAAAGTTTTTGCAAAGAATCACATAATATTGAAAGCTAAATCAGTGAAGAAATAACGAGAATGCATAGATAAATTCCAAAGACATTAACAAAATTAGATACCTTGAACATATCCGGATTTTCGATAAAAGTCTTACTCAAATCTTTTGGAAAAAGTTAAAAATAGAAGGAAATGATTTCTGATTGAGTAATCAAGGAAGAGATTATGCTATAAAACTTTGTGAAATATGGGTAGAAGAATTAAGGGGAAAAAAGAATAAAAGGTTAATGAATTAAAAAAGATAAAAAAAATGGAAGAGGGGGAATAAGGTTGTTCGCGGGTGGCGAGGTTGATGGGAAGAGGATTAGAAATGAGATTTTTATCTATGTGTACCATATATCAAACCTTATTACCCTCATGTTTAAGGTTTGTATTTATTACATTTAAGAATATCAAATTTCAATTTATATACCATAATTCAAATTAAGGGTATAATTATTGCTTCATTTATTCTAGGCATGATTTTAGGAGCATATATTCTCCAATTTTAGTTTATCTACCTCTCTCTCCTCCCACCCCCATATTGCAGCGAATTTATATAGCCAAATCCGATTAGTTTGGGGTTGAAATATAGTTGATTGGTCGATGTCATGAATACGCCATTCATGTAAACTAATGCTATGGAGAAGTGAGTTTATCCCTTCCTTAATAAATGTGTAATGCTCAAAACCAAATTTTCTATCTTGTTAAACTATCTATCCTTTCGGACCTCAATCCAGTAATATTCCATTGCCAATCCAATTTACCTTCAGTTAATTCCATGGCAATTTAATTTTATGAAAAACCAAGAAAAGAAATGTGTCCAGTTCTCTAAACACAAGATTAAACATTTTTTACTATTAATTTTATTAAAGGTACGTACTATAGTTTTTGTAGTTTGTACGTAGAAATTTTGTAGATGAAGACCAAATTTTGTTGTCAACATTTTTTTATGACACAAGATTGTAGTTTAATTGTAGTATAAATGTAGTTTTTGTAGATAATCTTAAAAACAATACAACTTTATACAATACTTAAACTGATTTGTATTTTATTTGAAGAAATTTTATCTACAAGATATCTACAAACTGAATACATTGAATCTTAATACCCCAATCCCCATTTCAATTGCAGCATAATTGGCATTTTCGACATAATTGTAGAAGACTTGTAGAAGTTTCAGTCTTCCCAATCTACAATTTATCTATAAATTATCTAGAATTTATCTACATTGTATCTACAATTCTACAAATTACTTACAATTTCTGGAAATATGTCTTCTTCTTCTTCTTCGACGAGTTTCAATATGAAATTCAGTCAAAACCAAGTATAATCTTCACCAAAACCCCTCAAAATTGAGATATAAACTCTTAAACATATTCCGAATTATTTACAACAACACCCAATCCAAGCAAATAATGATTTTTGAAAACCCAAATTTGAATTCAAAGCTTTCAAGCTTTTTAATGGCTATCAATGATGGAAAATAGATGGAGAAGGAGATATTTACGCAGCTACATTTACTTCCGTTTCAAATTTCGAATTAAATGCTGATAGGATCACACGCAGATCCTCCCCTACAAGCGCGTTTTTTTTTGGTAGAATGTCGCTATTTATGTGCTTGGTATATATTTTATAGGGATAATATGGACAACACGAGTAAATACCAATTGGTGAATATTTTTGGTAATAAAATTTGCTATATGGTATAAATAGGTAAAAATCCCATTAGAAGTTTGGTTTGGAGTTAACTATTATTGGTGGGGTAAGAGTGTGGCAGAAAAGTTAAGAAACAAAAATGGGTTTTGGGCTTAGGGTAATTTGGCCCAATTTTCGAATAGAGATTCGAGCTAAATTTAAAGTAAAATGGCGTGGAGTGATCACTGTTTAAAGTAAAATTGGCATAAGGTAGTTACTGTTTAAGTTGATATTTAGTTTTTATTCAGTATTTTTAATAATTAGTAATATTAACCATTAATCTATTAAACTTAATATAAAAATATTGTATTATTCTTTCGTACACAAACAGAAATACACCAATTTCTCATTCTACCCAATTTGGTTTCCCCTTTCTCTCTCACCTTTTGCTCTCCATCGTCTCTGTCAAAAGCAAACTGGAGTCCTTTTTTCCTTATAAGTTTGCTTTCTATCCAACACTTCCTCTCTTGATAGTTTCCACATGTTAAATACAGAAATCTCCTCCCTTTATATTTGTGTGAATGGCTTATATTTCCTTCAAGCTTTATATAGAGTATAAAAGACTTGAAAAATTAAAATCAATTCAAAATAAAACCATTACTCCATTGGTAGGAGCAATTTACATGAGGCAAAAATAATATGGTAGAGATATCTTGAATCTTTCTCATTTTTAGTTTATTTTAAGGATAAGTAATGGAAAAGAAAAATAATTACAATTACTAACTGAACAGGAAGAGTTGCCAAAGTTAAGGACATGTAGTCCTAAAGTCCTAAAGTTAAATTCAAAAGTTAAGAATATCGTCCTGAACTTAGAGTTTCAAGTTCAAAAGATAAGGAAATGTAGTCGTGAAGTCCTAAAGTTAAGTTCAATAGTTAAGGACACAAGTTCAAAAGTTAAGGACAAGTAGTCCTTAACTTATAGTTATAAGTTCTAAAGTTAAGGACAAGCAGTCCTTAAGTTACAGTTAAAAGTTCAAAAGTTAAGGACAATAGGTCCTTAACTTTGATTTCCAAGTTCAAAAGTTAAGGGCAGACAATCCTTAACTTACATTTACACGTTCAAATGTTAAGGACAAGGAGTCCGTAACTTACATTTATACGTTCAAATGTTAAGGACAAGCAGTCCTTAACTTACAGTTACAAGTTCAAAAGATAAGGACAATATGTCCTTAACTTTGACCTACAAGTTTAAAAGTTAATGACATGTAGCCTTGAAGTCCTCAACTTAGAGTTCCAAGTTCAACAATTAAGGATATGTAATCCTGAGGTCCTTAAGTTAAGTACAAAAGTTAAGGACATGAATAGAAATATATTTTTGTCCGGACAATTAAAGTTTATTAAAACAGTGGCTAAATACTAAAGACATTTTAAATGGTGGCTTAATAGTAAATAAATATGTTATTAGTGGCCAACCGTACACTTTCCCCAAATTTAAAAGAGAAACTTACACAAATATCCCAAATAAATCTTAACTTATCAACCTCTAGCCATTAGTTATAGACTTACTAAAACTAGCTAACAAAAATTGAAAAACCAAATAATAGTATTCTTTCTATCAAAGAATCACATGCAAAAATCACCTTTCATATTTTTAAGCGTGATTAGCAACATAAGATACAAGACAGAAAGGAAATTTCATGGACATGGTAGTAAATAAGGTGATGAAATACATAAATTTGTACAATATTCTAAAAATCTAAACAAAAAAGAAATTTTTTCAATGGGTATAGTTGAAATTCATTGAAAATATATAGATAAGTCAATATACAAAATTTGAGAAACATTGGAGGTAATTTGGATTGGTTTTGTATCAAAATTCGTAATTAAATCGAGTTCAAAAAAGTCTTCTGCGACACATGTATCAAACATGTATTACGCATGTATCTCACATACATGTATACATAGATATACATGTGATGCACAATTGATACAAATATGATACATATGTGATACATAAATGATATACAGTATGATACATATATCATTTTTTTTCATGTTGAAATTTTACTTCGAATTTTCAATTCAAACCACCTAAAACTTCACCAAATCACCCCAAAACTGAGATTCAAGCTCCTTAAATTGTTCCCAATCTATTTTAATAACATCAACTCAAAACAAACCAAAAATTTGATAAGTTTTTGTTACAAATAGCTAATTGGCTAATATTAGTAATATTTTATGAATTAACCAATTTTATAATAAGTTACTTAAAATGAACATAATTGGTAATTCCTCAATTTAAAAAGGGTTGGCCTAGGTAAATAGGGAAGTTTTGGGCTGCTATTTTAGCTAAACTGCCATAATAATAATAATAATACTAATAATAATAATAATAATAATAATAATAATAATAATAATAATAATAATAATAATATTGATATTATTAAACTAATAATATGATAATGATAATAATGGAAAAACTAATTAACAAAGGTAATTTAAATACCTAAATAAAGTTTGTGAAGGGAGAAATAAAAATTTAAATAGATGCACCCTTATGTAAATATACTTGAACAAGTGCAAATAAATTGCAACGTCGTATATTCACGAAATTATTTATTTAATAAATAAATATGTAACATAATCCATGACAAAAGGTAAAACATAACCTTATAATATTTGTAATAATATAAAAATATTATAAGCATCATTATGGACTTTTTAAAGGAAAATAGCATCTCAGTGTGATAAATTCAAGTATAGACGGATAAAATTGAGTGTCAACAACCCATATTCATCTTGATGGACTTCATATATCTAAGATATCGCATTAACACTCATTTAATACATGCACACTGAGATCGAATTTGTAGAGTGTGACAGTAAATCGGAAGAAAATTGTATGTGTATTTAGTTTGGAGCCTCAAGGGTTTGGGTCAGTTTTGAAAAGGTCAAGGAGTGTATTTTGAACTTACAAAATTGAAGGATTTTAGCCGGTGTGCCCAGGACTGCAGGCTTCACAATTGTGAAGCCTGGCTCGTAAATGCGAGTTCACAATTATGAATGCTGGATCGCAAATGTGAAAATCAGCCAAGGCCTTCCTTGCTCGCAGTGTTAGCCGAATTTTAAACCCATTTTAACATCTTTTCAAACATAAACACATTAGGATGATTTTTCAAGAGCAACTCTTCTTCAAAATCAATTTTATGTCATTTTTAACTATTTTTCTTCAATCATTAACATCTTTTAACATGATTTCAACTTAAAATCAATGATTTTTTGGGGGGGGGGGGGGAGATAAGATTTTTTGAGTAGAACCTAGGTTTTTCAAAAAATTGAGGATATGGACCTTGATTTGAGGTCCAGTTTTAAAATGAATTATATATTTAGGTTCGTGGGGGAATGGGTGACTTGTTTTTGGTTCGAACTTCAGGTTTTGACCATGTGGGTCCAAGGTAATTTTTGATTTTTTTATGAAAAACTTTGGGAAAGTCATTTTCATGCATTCAAATTGAGTCATTTAGTGTTTATGGATGTAATTAAGTAACTTGTGACTAGATACAACCGAATTGGTCATGGAATCAAAAGGCAAAGCTACAATTAAAACTTGAGTTGGTCATGAAAGTTCGAGATACGTGTTTGGTCTATCCTTAGCTTTAGGAATTAGGAGTCGAGTCCTATTTTCTACGTGATAATTATTGTGTACGACGTATAAGCATGGTGACAAGTATCTATACGTCGGATCCAAGCATACCTTTGAGTCTTATAATGTGATTTTCATGACTTTGTTGTATTATTTATGCTTTAGATGTGATTTTTATTTGTTGTGAAAAGTTTGTGGAAGTAATTGTGACTTTTGAACATCGAGGAGCATTGGCTAGAGCTACATTATAAATTATGAAAGTAAAGGAGTTGATTAATCCCTTTTGGAGCATTGACTCAAGTGGTATAGTGAGTTGTGAAGAAAAAGTGAGAAAACAGAAAGAGTCACTAAATTATTCCCATTGTCGGGATATATTGTTGCTTTATTGGTTATCTCTCTTGCCGGGATGTTGATATTATTAATGTTATTCCCTTGCTAGGATTTAATTGTTTAATTGTTGTTCCCTTGCCGAGATTCCTATTAAAATATTGTTTATTCCCTCTCTCCATTGTTTGTGATTGTTATTTGGGTGAGTAATAGTGTTAAAGCACGAAGGGTGATATCGTGTATTATTGGTTTTGTGATGAAAGAGTGTAAAGCACAAAGGGTAATACTATGAATGATTGTGAGGAAAGAGTGTAAAGCATGAAGGGTAATGTCATGCCGCAACGATGTGCCCTTCCATGCAGATTACATTGATTATATGGTGAGAAAAGAGAGTAAAAGTATGAAGGGTGATGCCATGCACCTTTTATTATGTAATTGCCTTTGTGTGGACAAGAGTAAAAGCTCGAAGGGTACTGCCGTGCATTCATTTATTTCTGCTTCTTTATTGATATCCAAGTTATTTTATTTCTTTCGTGTCTTGATTTCTTTCTATTGAGAATTGTTATTTCCCTTACACCATGCTCTCTCTCCCATATTGATTGTTATCTTTGTATTTCCTTTTTCGCTGTGTATATATATTTGAAACCCACAAGTTTTTTTAGTATGTTTGGTCCTAGCTTCGTCACTACTTCATCGAGGTTAGTCTAGGCACTTACCAGCACATGGGGTCGGTTGTGCTGATACTACACTCTGCACTATGTGCAGATTCTAAAGAAGCTTTTGGATAGTAGTTGGAGTGCTTCCTTCAATCCACCCGAAGACCCAAGGTAGACTTGCAAGCGTCTGTGGGCCTGGGCATCTCCCTCTATTCCTATTTCTTGTTTCCTTTTCCTTTTATTCAGAAACAATGTGCTGTTATTTCTTCAGAATTGTATGTAGCAATCTTAAATAGTATGTGACACTATGACACCACGTTTAGGTGCTTGAGTTTTAAGAGTTGTGATAGATCTAGATTTTAGGTATTTAATTGTCATCTTCTGTTTAATTATTTAAAGTTCAGAGTTTCATGATTATTGACTAATACTTGCTAAAAAGAAGTAATTGGATAATGAAATAAGTAGTTAAGGATTGGCTTTCCCAGCTTTCATTAGTGGCACCATCACTACTCCCGAGGGTGGAAAATCTGGGTCGTGACAAGTTGGTATCAAAGCTTTAGGTTACATGGGTATCACAGTTCATAGACAAGCTTAGTAGAGTTCGAGGGCTCGATATGGAGACGCCTGTATTTATCCCCTAGAGGCTACAAATTTAGGAAAATTTCACATCTTTTCTTCCCTATCGTGCAATTTGCTTTCTCAATGCTGATTGAATTTCTATTTTGTTCTCTTGTAGATGCCGAGAATACGTGCTTTATCATCCATTGACCAGCAGCTAGAGTCCCCAGAAGTATCTCTCACGAGGGGTAGAGGGCAAGGCCGAGGCTGTGCTAGAGACCGAGGTGGAGGCAGAGCTCAGCCCCTAGCAGTAGCACCAGCAGTGGAGCCTCAAATTGACTTTGATGATAAGGTTCCCGCCCCAGCAGTTCTAGTGGGCCCAGCTCAGGTCCCAAAGGGATTTATTGCCACAATAGTTCTTCAGTATGCTCTGTTCCATCTAGTGGGCCTTATGGAGAGTGTCACCCAGGCAGGTTTGATTCTTGTAGCAGTAGTTATCCATCAGGCTGGGGAGGAGCGGAGACTCATACTACTTACACTCTGGAGCAGGTAGTTTCCCACTTTCAGACTACAGCAACTCAGCCAGTTAGAGCAGTCCAGCCGGGTGTAGTAGCTCAGCTCATCGATGGAGCACCTATATCTGTCAATGCTTTGTGAAGATTGGATAGGTTCACCAAGCTCTTCACTACTACTTTCAGTGGTGCATCTACTGAGGATCCTCGAGTTTATCTGGACAACTGTCACGAGGTTCTTCGCAACATGGGGATAGTTTAGACCAACGGGGTCAATTTTCTAACATTTTGCTTGTCTAGATTCATCGAGACTTGGTGGAGAGATTATTACTTAGCTAGACAAGTAGGATCGCAACCCTTGACCTGGGAGCAGTTCACGCAGCTTTTTCTCGAGAAGTTTCTCCCTATCACACAGCAAGAGGCCTATCGGAGGCAGTTTGAGCGCCTCCGGAAGGGTTCCATGACTATCGCCCAGTATGACACCAGATTCATTGATTTGGCTCACCATGTTCTTATTATACATCCCATTAAGAAGGAGAGAGTGAGACGGTTCATTGATGGACTCATTCAGCTGATTCGTCTCCCGCATGGATAGAGAGACTATGAGTGAGATATCCTTCTAGAAAGCGGCCAATGTGGCCTGGAGAGTTGAGATAGTACTATCACAGGGCGGTGGTCATGGGGCAGACAAGAGACTGTGTCATTCGAGCAGATTCAGTGGTACCTCAACTGGAGGTAGAGATTCGTGTGGTAGAAGCCATCCTCCTAGGCACTTTCAGCCAATGGTTTAGGTTTCTCATGGTGCTTCATGTGGCCGTAGTTCTCATGTGTAGTATTCTGATCAGTAGACATACAGTGCACCTCCAGCTCCTACCAGTGCACCGCTGCTTTAGAGTTTTAGGGTTGTTATTCAGGTCGATAGGGTCAGTAGTCTCAACAGCCGAAGGCTTGTTACACTTTTGTGATACGGGTCAGATTGCTAGGTTTTGCCCTCGAGCACCAAGTAGCTCTCAGCATTAGGGTTCCCATGTCATGGTTCAGGCACCAAGTGTTCCCAGCCTGCCCAGCCAGCTAGAGATGGGGATAGAGGTGGTAGAGGTGGAGGTAAAGGTACTAGAGGTGGAGCTCAGACCGACCAAAGGTGGTGGCCAGCCAACTGCAGTCCATTCTAGAGATGTAATCTAATGTAGTGGGACCCCACCCCGATATTATGCTCTTCCGGCCAAACCTGAGGCCGCGGCTTCGAATACGGTTATCATAGGTACTATTCTGGTTTTTTGATAGAGATGCTTCAGTAATGATTGATCCATGGTCTGCATACTCGTATGTGTCATCTTATTTTTACCCGTATTTGGTCATGCCTAGTAATTCTATGAGTGTCCCTGTATATGTGTCTACACCAGTGGGTAAGTCAATTGGGGTAGATCAAGTCCATCGTTCTTCTATTGTGGTAATTGGAGATCTTGAGACTCATGTAGATTTCTTGCTTCTGGACATGGTTGATTTTGATGTTATATTGGGGAAAGTCAGGTTATCACCTTACCACACTATCTTGGACTCTCATACCAAGACTGTGACCTTACTTTTGCCAGGTTCGCCCCGTTTAGAGTGGAGAGGGATTCCTGGTCATTCTGCCTATAGTGTTATGTCTTATTTGAAGGCTCGGCATATGGTCGAGAAGGGGTGTTTGGCTTATTAGGCATATGTTTGCGGTGCTAGTGCTGAGGTTGCTTATATTGATTCTACAATCGTTGTTCAGGAGTTTCCTGAGGTATTCCCTTCAGACCTTTCGGGTATGCCACCCGATAGGGATATTGACTTTTGCATTGATTTTGCTCGGGGCACTCTGCCCATTTCTACCCCCCCCCCCCCTCCCCCCGTATCGTATGGCCCCGCCTGAATTAAAAGAGTTGAAGGAGCAGCTTCAAGACTTGCTTGTAAAGGGTTTCATTAGACATAGTGTTTCGCCTTGGGGCGTGCCGGTGTTATTTGTGAAGAAGAAGGATGGGTCAATGTGAATATGTAGCGATTATCGGCAATTGAACAAGGTTACAATCAAGAGTAAGTATCCACTACCGGAGATTGATGATTTGTTCGATCAACTTCACAGTGACAAGTTGTTTTCAAAGATTGACTTGAGATCATGATACCATCAATTGAGGATTAGGGCATCTGATGTCCTAAAGACGGATTTTTGCACTCGGTACGGGCAAGACGAGTTCTTGGTGATGTCATTCGGGTTAACAAAATCCCCAGTAGCTTTTATTGATTTAATGAATTGAGTGTTCAGGCCTTATTTAGATTCGTTCGTAATAGTCTTCATTGATGATATATTGATTTATTCCTACAGCCAGGAGGAGCACGAGCAGCACCTTAGAGTGGTTCTTCAAACTTTGAGGGATAGTTAGTTATATGCTAAGTTCTCATAGTGTGAGTTCTGGTTTAGTTCAATCGCATTTATTGGTCATGTTGTATCGGTAGAGGGTATTCAGGTCGACCCAAAGAAGATTAAGGCAAACATGAACTAGCTTAAGTCAGCATCATCTACAGATATTCGGAGTATTTTAGGATTGGCAGGCTACTATCGTCGGTTCATGAAGGGGTTTTCATCCACTGCAGCCCCGATGACCAGGTTGACCCAGAAGGGTTCCTAGTTTAGATGGTCAAACGAGGGTGAGGCGAGCTTTTAGAAGCTCAAGACAGCTCTGACTACGACACTGGTGTTGGTGTTGCCCATAGGTTCAAGGCCTTATGCAGTATATTATGATGCATCTCGTATTGGACTTGGTATAGTATTGATGCAAGATGGCAAGATCATTGCCTATGCTTCGCGGCAGTTGAAGATTCATGAGAAGACATATCCGGTTAATGACTTGGAGTTGGCAGCCGTTGTTCACACACTGAAGATTTTGATTCATGATATACATGGCGTTGCATATGAGGTGTTCACGAATCACAAGAGTCTTTTGTAATTTTTAAAGCAAAAGGAATTGAATTTGAGATAGAAGAGGTGGTTAGAGTTGTTCAAAGACTATGATATCACCATCTTACATCACCTGGAAAAGGCCAATGTGGTGGATGATGCTTTGAATAGGAAGTCAGCCAGTATGAAAAGTCTTGCTTATATTCCGATCGGTGAGAGACAACTTGCTTTGGATGTTCAGGCTTTGGCTAACCAGTTCGTGAGGTTGGAAGTTTGTGATCCTAATTTTGTGTTAGCTTGCACAGTTGCTCATTCTTCATTATTGGAGCGTATCCGTGATAGGCATTATGATGATCCCCATTTATGTGTCCTAATATATATAGTGTAGTAAGAAGATGCCAAGCAGGGTACCTTAGATAATGATGGAGTTTTGAGATTGTAGGGTCGAGTTTGTTTGCCTAATGTGGATGGACTCCGAGAGTTGATTTTAGAGGAGGCCTACGGCTCCATGTACTCTATTCATCCAGGCACTGCAAGATGCATCAGGATTTGCGGCAATATTATTTGTTGAGGAGAATGAAGAAGTATATCATTTTGTATGTGGCTTGGTATTTGAATTGTTAGCAGGTTAAGTACGCGTATCAGAGGCCCGGTGGTTCATTTCAGAGGATTGAGCTTCCTGAGTGGAAGTGGGAGCAGATCACTATGGATTTCATTATTGGACTTTCACAGTCTCGGAAGAAGTTCGACGCAGTATGGGTCATCGCTGATAGGCTAACCAAGTCGGCACATTTCGTTCCCGTGTCTATATCCGACATATTTCTTCTAAGAGGTTTGTTGAGATCTATATCCGGGAGATTGTTCGCCTTCATTGTGTGCCCTTGTCTATCAATTCGAACCGAGGTACGCAGTTTACCTTGAGTTTCTAGAGAGCAGTTCAGTGACAGCTAGGCACACGGATTGAGTTGAGCACAACATTTTATCCCCAGAGGGACGGGCAGTCCGAGCGGACTATTCAAATTTTGGAGGATATGCTCCGAGCTTGTGTCATTGACTTCGGAGGTTCGTGGGATCAGTTTTTCCCTATAGCATAGTTTTTCTACAACAACCACTACTAGTTGAGTATCCAGACGGCTCCTTATGAGGCTTTATATGGTAATTTTTGTCGGTCTCTGGTTAGATGGTTTGAGTAGGGAGAGGTTCGGTTGTTTGGTACGGATCTGGTTCAGGATGCCTTGGACAAGGTCAAGATCATTCAGGATTGGCTTCGTAGAGCTTAGTCTAGGAAATAGGGTTATGCCGACTGCAAAGTTCGAGATTTGTCTTTGATGGTCGATTAGCGGGTATTGCTTGAAGTGTTTCCTATGAAGGGCGTGGTGAGGTTTGGAAAGAAGGGTAAGCTTAGCCCTGGGTCCATCTGTCCATTTGAGATTCTTGATCGAGTGGGAGAGGTGGCATATAGACTTGCATTGCCGCTGAGGTTATTGCTCGTCCATCCAGTGTTTTATGTCTACATGCTTCGGAAGTATCTCGGTGATCCATCCCACGTGTTAGATTTTAGCACTGTCCGGTTGGACAAGGACTTGTTTTATGAGGAAGAGCCGGTAGCTGTTCTAGACCGACAGGTTTTTCAATTGAGATCGAAGAGTTTTCTTTCTATTCCTGTTCAGTGGAGAGGTCAGCCTGCCAAGGCATCGACCTAGGAGTCAAATTCCGATATGCAAAGCCGGTATCCCCATCTTTTTTCCGACTCAGGTACTTCCTTCTTCTGTCCGTTCAAGGACGAACGATTGCATAGGTGGAGAATGTGATGACCCAAGAGGTCATCACTTGTTTATAAAAGGAAATTCTACATTCCTAGGCCTTAAAAACCTCTCCTAGCATCACCTCGATTTGTGCGCGTAGTCCGGGCGCGTAGTGGGAAAGCCTAAATGTAAAATCAATGAAAATTAACAAATTTTGACTATAAAATGAATAAATTTGACTTCGATCAATGTTTTGAGTAAATGGATCCGGACCCATGATTTGACAGTCTCGGAGGATCCGTAGGAAAATATGGGACTCGAACATATGCCCGGAATCGAATTCCAAGGTCTCAAGCCCGAGACATGAATTTTTGAAGAAAATTATTTTCTCAAATTGTTTATTAGGTTTAGGAATGAATTCTGAATAGAACATATTGGTATCGGGCTCGTATATTGGTTTCGACGCCTGGTGCAGGTCTTATCTATGATATAAGATAAATCGGTGAAGTTTGGAAAGAGTTGGAGTTTGTTTGACGTGATTTGACCTTAATTGGAAAATTTGATGTTTAAGAAGTTTTGAGAAATTTTCATTGATTTTGAGGTTTAATTCGATGTTTCTGCTGTTATTTTATTGATATGAGTACAGGAATAAGTCTATGGGATGTATTTGACGTTGTATGTATATGTTTGGATCCCCGAGGGCTCGGGTGAGTTTTAGATAGGCAATGGAGTGCATCTTGAATTTAGAAAATTGCAAGATTTTAACTGGTGTGCCTAGGCCTACAGGCTTTGCAATTGCGAAGCCTGGCTCACAAATGTGAGTTTGCAATTGCGAATGCTGGATCACAAATGCGAAAATAAGCCCATGCCTACCTTGCTCGCAAATGTCATTACTCCTTCCCATATGCAAAATTTCCCCTTCAACCTTGGGTCTCAAATGCGATACATTATTTGCAATTCCCAAGTCAAAATTGCGGCATGCCTTTCACAAATGCAAAGATCTTATTTTCCAAAAGGGCTCGCAAATGCGAACCGTGTTTTGCATTTCCTAAGCCATCAGAGGTTGCGAACTCCTGTTCACAATTCCCACATCTAAGACCGGCAAATTTTATACTTCGTCAAACTTTAAACCTATTTTCACATCTTTTCAAAACACAAGAACATTAAAGCGATTTTCAAGAACAAATCTTCTTCCAAATCAATTGTAAGTCATTTTTAAATAGTTATCTTCAATCACTAACATCTTTTAACATGATTTCAACTTAAACTCAAAGGTTTTCATGGGGGAAAATGGGTGTTTTGGGTAGAACCTAGGTTTTTCAAAATATTGAGGATTTGGACCTCGATTTGACGTCCGATTTCAAAACAAATATATATTTGGGTTCGTGGGGGAAAGGGTGATCGGTTTTTTGCTCGAACCTCGGGTTTTGACCATGTGGACCCGGGGGCAAATTTTTGTTTTTTTGGGGAAAACATTGGGAAATTTATTTTCATATATTAAAATTGATTCATTTAGCATTTATTGATGTAATAAAGTAACTTATGACTACATACGACCGAATTGGCAGTGGAATCAAGGGGTAAAGCTGTATTTGAAGCCGTGAAAGTTTGAGGTAAGTGCTTGTTCTAACCTTTGCTTGAGGGATTAGGAGTCGAGTCCTATTTTCTACATGATAATTGTTGTGTGCAACGTATTGGCATGGTGGCAAGCATTTATACGTCGAAGTCAAGCATTCCCATGAGTCTTATATTTTGATTTTCATGACTTCGTTGTATTATTTATGCCTTAGAGGGAATTTTTAGTTGTTGTGAAATGTTTGTGGTAGTAATTGTAACTTTTGAACATCGAAGAGCATTGGCTCTAGCTACATTATTAATTGTGAAAGTAAAAGAGTTGATTGAACCCTTTTGGAGCATTGGCTCAAGTGATAAAGTGAGTTGTGAAGTAAAAGTGAGAAAATAGAAGGAGTCATTAAAGTGTTCCCTTGCTGAGATATTGTTGCTTTATTGGTTATCTACCTTGCCGGGATGTTGATATTATTAATGTTGTTCCTTGAGGGGATTTAATTGTTTAATTGTTGTTACCTTGCCAGGATTCCTATTAAAATCTTGTTTATTCCCTCGCCCCATTGTTTGTGATGGTTGTTTAGGTGAGGAAGGGTGTTAAAGCATGAAAGGTGATGCCATATATTATTTGTTTTGTGATGAAAGAGTGTAAAGAACGAATGGTGATGCGGTGTATGATTGTGAGGAAAGAGTGTAAAGCACAAAGGGTGATATCGTGCCGCATGATGTACTATTCCGTGCCGATTATATTGAATATATGGTAAGGAAATAGAGTAAAAGTATGAAGGGTGATGCCATGCACATTTTAATATGTAATTACTTTAGTGAGGACGAGATTAAAAGCACGAAGGGAGATGCCATACATTTATTGGTTTCTGTTTCTTTATTGATATCATAGTTATGTTGTTTCTTTCATTATTTGATGTCTTTCTATTTGGAACTACTATCTCCCCCACAGCCTGCTCCCCCTCCTATATTGACTGGTATCTATGTATTCCTTTTATGCTGAATACATATTTGAAACCCACGGGTTTATTTGGTATGTCGGGCCCTAGCCCCGTCACTACTTCTCCAAGGTTAAGCTAGGCACTTACCAGCACATGGGATCGGTTGTGCTGATACTACACTCTGCACTACATGCAGCCCGGAGTAGCTTTTGGGCAGTAGTTGGAGTGCTTCGTTCAGTCCATCCAGAGAGCCAAGGTAGACTTGCAGGAGTCTGCAGGCCCTGGCGTCTCCCTCTATTCCTATTTCCTGTTTCATTTTCCTTTTATATAGAAACAGTACTGTTATTTCTTCAGATATTGTATGTAGCAATCTTAGATAGTCTGTGACACCAGGTTTTCAGTGTTTGAGGTTTAAGAGTTGTAATAGATGCAGATTTCATGTATTTAATTGTCATCTTCCGCTTAATTATTTAAAGTTCTATTGTTTTCATACTTTTCACCTTATATTTGCTAAGAAGAAGCAATTGGATAATGAAGTAAGTAATTAAGGATTGGCTTGGTTTGGTCTCACTAAAGCACCATCGGGACTCCCGAGGGTGGGAAATCTGGATCGTGACATCTACTTAGAATCCTTATTGGTCCATAAAGATCCATATGAAGAAGATCAAGTGGCCTTGAGATGCTCACTTCTTTCTTTGGTTTAACAGAAGACCTGACTTGCTTCCATTTTGCACAAGCATCACACACCTTGGTATCCTTGAACTTGGTCTTTGGCAGCCCACAAAACAGCTCCTTCATAACTAGTTTGTTCGCAAGGAAAAACTTACATATCATTGTTTTCTGTGCTATAATTTAGTATTAATATCAATGATGCTTATGCATGATAAATCACCACCATTCAGTGAATCAAAGTCTACAAGATAGATGATCTTGAAGCTTTTAGCTATCAACACTGCTTCAGCAGATTTGAGATTGGTGATAGTGCACGATTGGGACAAGAACTTCACTTTGTTTCCCTTATTACAGATTTGAGACACACTCAACACGATATATTTCAAGCTATTCACATAGCACACATTTTCAATTGCATGGACGCGTGCTTTGCCAATTTTGCCAACACTAAGAATGTACCCTTTCTTATAGTTTTGAAAAGATACACTCCCACCTTGGAATACCTTTAGTGAGAGAAAATCATCAACTATTCTAGTCGTATGCTTCGAGTAACCACTATATATGTCATTTTTGACTGTCACCTCTTACTCCAACCTACAGACAAAATCATTAATTAGATTTAGGAACATAAGCCAGCTTGGATCCCTTAATGAATAGAACGGGTGAATCAAATTTCTTTTATCCCATGCATGCAACACATATATTTTTTTCAGGGCACCAAGTTCCTCCACAATAGGTTTTTTTCAACAAAAGTTTTGTTTTTTTCTACAGAGATTGAATTTTAGCTTTACATGAATCTTTGTGATGATCAGTCCGACCATAATGAATGCATAGCCAATTATAAGTCATTGTGACATACTTGCTATGGGGATTATAGGGAGTTTTTGCCTTTTGAACCCTGATTTTTTGTCTGCCTACCACTGATCTTGTACATAGAACTAATTACATCAGATGACTAAGTCCAGTGAAGTGACTTATCTGGATCATTCTTCACCCTTTCTAGATTTTCTTGAAGTTATCTATTCTTTTCTAGCTCAGTAGATAGACACATTTTGATTTTCTTGAGCTCGTTCTCAAGGCCATGTTGAGCTTCAATAGCCGCTTCTTTTTCTTTAGGAGTGTCAATCTATTTTTTATTATTTTTTCAAAAAAAGTATTTTCTCTAGTTACTTCATCCACTTGTTCCTTCAAATCTACAATAGAAACTACCATATCATTCCTCACTTTTTCTATATCACCAATTTCTTTACTTAGAGCATTTTTCTCTTTAATGAGGCTATGATATGCACCAATCAACACATTTTCTAATGACATCAATTTTTTATGAGTGTAAGTTTTAAGTTTTCTTTGAATATCAATAAAGCTTACCTCATCTTCTTCGTTGTCCTTATCATGATCAGATTTTCGTAAGTGCATAGATTGACACATATTATGAAGATTAATTGTCAAACGCCATCGTAGATGTATCTCCTTGGTCATCTTCACCTTCAGACTCACTGGAGGAATCTCCCTAGTCAGCCAGAGCTTGCTTCACCACATTGTCATCAATATCCCTCCTTGTAAACTTCTTGTCAGGGATCGAGTTCCTCTTGGTCGCCTTATCAGTGTTGTTTTTTGGTGATCCTTCTTATGAAAAAGACTTCATTTAATGAACTGTCCAAGATTTGCACACTTATGACATCAAGCCTTTGCTTTGTATTTTATGATTGAACTTGATTTCTTTGGAATCCCATCATTTCATCATACCATCATTTGGAATTTTTGTGTGGGATAGCCATGTTAGATTCATAATTACTTGAATCACTAATGCAACTTTGAGAACCAGGATCTTCTCCTTCATGGGCTCTCTTCTTTCAAGATTCTTCTTTCTCCTATTTCATTGGTTTGAGATTTCTAATAAGCTCATCTTCAGTTTATGCAAGTCCTTGGCTTCACTGAAGGAATTAACTTTGTTTTCCCAAAAACCTGGTAGAACACTGAGTATCTTCCAGAACGACTTGTTGGTTGGAAAGATTTCTCCAAAAGAATAAATTTAATTGATTATAGAGGTTAAACATGTATATATATCTTGAATAGATGCATCCTCCTTCATTTTAAAAATCTCATACTCAGTGGTAAGCATGTTTATTTCAGATTGGTTTACCTGAGTACTTCCCTCGCAAGCAGTTTGAAGTACTTCACAAATTTTCTTGGTAGATTCACATGCGGAGACATGACTATACTCATCCGGTCTAATATCATAAACAAGAATCTTCTTCGCCTTGAAGTTCTTCTCAACAAATTTTTGGACAGCATAATTATATTCTTTTTTCTAGTTCTTAGACAGTTCCTTATTCCTTCTTTAACAGTTTTCATAGGGACCATCGCAAATAACGTCCACAACTCGAGTCCTCAGCCATCTATTGAACTTTGGAGATCTTATGGTTGATTGTCTATCCTCGAGGTTTGGTTGAGCAGCCATGATAAAGATCCTTTCTAGGTGTCAACCTTTTATAAAGAACCTACTCTAATACAAATAGATAAAATCTAGGAGTCCACCAAATAGTATAGAGAATCGAGTTCTCTATCTTTTCATATAGTAAAAAGACATAAGGTAAATAGCACATAATATTTACGTGAAGAACTTCTTTCTCAAAGGAATTAATATCACAACATACCCGAGTAGGATTTCAACTCCACTAGACGGAGCAACTTCATATTACAGCCTATTGCAATCTATGAATTAAACTTTTAAAAAGCACTATATTTCTAGCTCTTTGTAAGAACTCTATTGCAAAGCAAATCCATCTTGACTAACTCTAGTCAAGAAAAACAAAACAGCAATGGAAAAATACTGTCCTATGAAAATACTTCCCAAAAGTAATGTAGGATTAAAATTAAAGAACAAATGACAAAGACTCAACTGACTTGGAAACGTAAGATATCTTCGGTGTTGGGATCTTCTCCTTTAGTTTGTAGCAGCTTTGTTCTTGAATGCACCTAGAGAATATTGGTGGCTAGCACTTGAGAGAATGTGTTTTTCATATTTTCAAGTGTTACTGTCAAATATTGTATCATGATGTGTATATATATATGAGAGAGCATGTGAGAGTAGATAAGGACAATACATCTTTTGGTTTAGCCTTTAGCAACAGCCGCTGTGCCGATGCACTACTGCTAGTCGATATAGTGAAACAACTGTTATAGCTGTAGAGTTAAATGTAGGATGACTGAGAAACTGATCATATCTGGTCCCTATCAGATTCCTCGAGAACATTTGGCCAAGCATCAAAACAAGAAGAAACATATCATAACAATGCCAAAAGAACATATCACATTGAGTTCCTATATGGTTCCTTGAGACAGTTTAGCAAATAACCAAATTCAAAATAGCACAACTTATCACAAAGCCTATGTTTTATTGATTCTCTTATTTTATTTTCTTTCACATGATTTTTAATCTAATTCTAGACCAACGCAACTAGTAAACAAAGGTTCGTTCGAACTCAACATACCAATGATATGGTGTTGAAATATCATAAGGAGGTTTTGGACAAGTATAAAAAGAATTATGACAACCATTCCAAAAAGTATCTTCACTACCACAAACATTACTGATATTCTCGAAGGTTGAACGGTTCACACAATCCCCTCCCAAAAATATTTTCACAATTGTGCGACAAGTGTTTCCCTCAATAATATAGACAAGGATCACCGAAACAAGAATAACCACTATTCAAACAATTTTTACTCCAAGATGTCAAGTTAAGAAAGTTAAAGTAGTATTAACAGGCAGTATGATGCACTACGTTCCTGCTATGAGTTGGGTCTGGGAAAGGCCGAACAACAAGGTTCAGTTGTACGTAGCCTTACTCTTTATTTACGCAATAAAGAGGTATTAAAGTAAAATAAAATTGAAAACTTGAATAGATAAAAAGTAAAAATCTTATATAGAAAAATAATTAATTCCTAAGTCCCCGGAAATTGCGCCAAAAATTTGTTTCTCTCAAGTGCACATGAAAGTATACATGATCGATAAATAATAAAGTAATGAGTAGAGTATTGTTGTCACGAGAACTTGTGATTAACTATCAACTAAATTAGACCCAAACAATTAATCTATTCAAACTATTTTCTAAAGTGTGGTCATTTAATTATAATAATCTAGAGTTAGTAAACTAAGAAATTAAAGAAAACAAGTTGTCAAGCATAGACTTAGCACTGAGGTTTGCCCCGCCTAACAGGGATTTGCCTAAACTCATATGAACTCTGAACTGACCTACCATCGAAAGGCTGACACAAGAGTGGCTCTGATGCTATCTATAACAGCCCAGACCGCTAGTGATATTGTCCGCTCTAGACATTAAAACGCGTCACGAGAGTCTAAGTCTTGTTAACTTATACACCCAGCATCCCTCATGTGTTTTTTCCGATGAGGGACTCTGCTAAATTCGGGGGTGTTTCATTACTTGTAGTATTTTCAACTTAATCTAATGCTTTTATTCTATGGAGTTAGAATTAACAAGAACACATTCATAATTCATATATAGTAACTAAGCACAGCGATCAGGTAACTTACTATTCTAAATGTAAGTTTGTTCCCCGATATGTAGGTTCAAGTACTTGCTCTGCTCAATCTAGAATTCTCACTTTCAAGTTCAATCCTAGATTTATAGAAGTATTGAATTGGTGATCAAGTAATCAAATAAATAAACGTAGAATTGAATAAATAAAATAATAATAAATAATAAGAATAATTCAAGATTCAAACTACAGCGTTCATGTAGCACCCACAACCCTAGAACTAATAAACTATAAAATTAAAGAAAGAGATGAGAAGAAAACTAGTTGAAAGCTTTCCCAAGCATGGTCTGCGTTCTCTGCCTTCGAAGTGTTGTTCCTTCCCAAAATTGGTTTAGAAACCCTTTAATAGTTAGGAGCGTGTCAGATCAAAATGACCTTCTCCAAGTCATAATAGGACAATTCTCGAAAGTCCGCACGCTAGGGGCCACGCTGCATTTATCCAGGGCACCTGCCTCTTGAATGTTCTATATCATGCTACCACAAGTAGCGCCAAGCGCTGCAATGGACGCTGAAATTCTGTACTTGTCCATTTTCCTTCTTTTTCTTAACTTGTCCTTTTTCACTCCACTGTGTTAGTATATACTATAAACCATGTGTCTTGTTATAATATTCTTTATGGAACCTAATTTATTTATTTATTCAATTGAATAAGATTTTATTTTAAATAGATCATGTATTTGTTTGGATGTCTGTTGCTTATATAGTAGATGATTTACTGTATAGAGTTTAGCTTATACACAGAAGATTAAACCAACGTTGCTTATAAGTCATAAAGTTTATATTCACAATCAAATTATGGAATTGGATAAATAATCAGAATGGTCGTAGCACAAGTTAAAATTTAATTCATCTTGATTATGGAGATGGTTTAATTCCAACTTCCTGTGCTAGTACATTTTGTTTGTATTGAACGGATCAAGTAGAGATAGGTATTTTATACTGACATAATAAAATAATTTCTCTAGTCCATTTAATGTACTTATACTCTTATTGTTTATATAATTATTATTAGTTGTTTTTATTTACTAAAATGCAAGATTCTTTCCTGGATCAATAAGAATGGTAAATTGAACAATAATGATATACATTGGCAATGTAATAAGTAATTGATAGAATTTATGTCTCGTTTTTTAGATTGATGATACTCCTTTTTGAAAGCCTATACGTTTTCATGAGTAAACTCGTCCGGTGGATTTTGTATCCGACATATGGAATAAGTTAAGTGAAAGTCTAAATGAAGTAATCAGTAAAGTACATTGTCAGTAATTTAATTTGATTGGTTAGTATCTGAATCTTAACATGGGTAGTTAAAGAAGGTTTTATGAAAGAATTTCGAAATTGAACTAAGGAGTGCACTTATGAATTTTTAGCGAAATAATTCGTAATTTATTATGAAAGAAATTAGATTCAAATGTCAAAATTAATTCAATAATAGGAAGCCTTGTTAATTAAATTTTGTGGTCCTTATTGTACCTAAATAATAGAAAATAAAGGAAACATTACCTTAGTGGAAGAAGAAAATCAAATAGGTTTTGGAAAAGGGTTTTAACCTAAGAATGTAGCTATATATACATGGTATATGGTTGGCCGTTTATTTCCTTGAAAAACAACACACTTTTCTTCCTTGAATTTCGCCCACCCAAAGTTCTCTGTTTTCGGATATTATTCAGGTAACACGGTAGAAGACTGTGAAATTTTGTTGAGGTCTTGCAACTCTAGAACTTGAGGCATATATTGATTTGCTTTGTTTACGCTTCAAAAGGTAACTCGATTAATCTCCGTATGTGCTAATTGTTTAATTCACACGTGAATATGATACTATGATTTCTTCCACTTTGATATATAATCCAACAATTGATATCAGAGCCTACGTACATCTAATTAAATAATTAGGATGGATAATAAAATTAGTATCATGTTAATATGCAAGTTTTTGAATTACATGCAAAGATTGTTTTGAACTCTGTAAAACTGCATTGTTTTTAACATGAATATTTATTATGAGTATTATGATTATACTGAAAATCATGTAATATTTGCTTATAGTTGATGATATTTTATTCGAATAATCTGAAAATTACATTAATCGATGAACAAAGCAAAGTCAGTATTTGGCCGAATTGGCCAAGAAATCGGAGGTCAATATGTTGACGGACTCCGATTGACTTGAAACTTAGCAGGTCCATGCGAAACGGCCCATTAAGAGATACACATCAGCTTTGCTCATGATGTAAGTCATTTTATGGGCTTTCGGGGTTGTTTAGATGGTGTTTTTGACGTTTTCTAAATTTTCTGGAAAATTTTCAAAATATGTTTTGGGTTGTTTTTAATCCAGTGGTGGTAAGGATCGTTTCAAATGGACATCTGCGTTAAAATTCCGGTGACATAATACTTTTACACGTTGAAGTAGGTCTTCTTCCATATCGCATAAACTCATTGTGGATAATTACTGGGTTACACTAGTTTTTGATTACTTGTATTTACTCTCCATCTGAGTATGCATGTTGGTTCAATGGAACTAGTATATATATATTTAATGTTGATATTCACTGGACTTAAATTAACAGTTTACCCTGCATCTGAGTAGGGCATGTCTAAATTCATCGAGTGAATAATCTTTCATTATATATGTATATTGCAAGAATAGCTTTTCTCCTATCGAAATTTATTGTTCAAGGTGCATAGATTTTATATATATATATATATATATATATATATATATATATATATATATATATATATATATATATATATATATATATATATATATATAGTGTTTTAAATTTTAATATTTAAATAATACATGACAGATTTTGATCTATTTAATCTAACTGTTTCCCAGATTAACAATAATTGCTTTCAATCCCCTTACTACTATTCTTTCTCAAAATAAACTTTAGGGTCCGAATTACATTGATTGAAAACGAAACTTGGACATTGTCCTAATTACTGGAGAGTACAAATTTGTACTCGATGAGGTGTGTCAAGAGAAACCTGGAGATGATGCTATTGATATCAAATGTTATATTCTGGCATCTATATCAAATGTTCTGCAACATCAGCATCACTCGATGGAGTCTTCTTATGACATTATGGAAAATCTCAAAGAAAATTTTGGAGATCAAAATCGTGCGACTGAGCAACTACCATGAAAGCTCTTCTAAATACCAAAATGTTTGAAGGTTCATCGGTTAGGGACCATGGTCTGAAGATGATGAGTCTTCTGAACTAAGTGGAGGTCATTGGAGCTAACATTGATAAGGATACGCAGGTTGGAATGATCTTGCAGACTCTGCTTGATAGTTTTCTGTAGTTTCTCCTGAATTATCACATGAACATAGTGGATTTGTCACTTGTAAAGTTACTGGATAAGCTACAGCCGATAGAGACTATTATCAAGCGACGAGCTCCTCATGTGGCATTGTATTTTGAAGCAGGTTATGCTTCTAAGCCAAGAGGCGGTAATAAGAAGAAAAGACTCAAAAACCCTCCGTTGGTGGCACAACTTCTGGTGTGATAAAGGCTAAGGGCTAGTGTTACCACTGCAAGCAGCCTGGGCACCATAATAAGAAGTATCTGACTTATCTAGCTAAGCTAAAAAATAAATTAGGTAATTTACATCTACTTGTCATTGAAACTCTTTTAACAGCTGCTTTTATCATGTCATGGTGTGTAGATTCGAGAGCCACTAATCATGTCTGCACTTATTTGCAGGGGTTTCAGGTAAAGAAGCGGCTAAGTAGAGGAGAAATCAATGTTTGTCAAGCAGATGGTTCGGTAGCACCAACTTTAGCAATAGGAAACATTAGTATTTCGTTTTGTAGTTGTAGAGTATTAGCTTTAAAAGACACATTATATGTAGCTTCTGTTAGAAGAAATTTAATTTTGGTTTCTAGAATTAAGAGATATGGTTTTGACATTAATTTTCATGAACTTGATAAATGTGTTATTACTCATGATAAACGTTATCTCTCTTCGGATACATTGATTAATTGTATATTTGTTTTTGATTCTATTCCTAAACTGTTACAACCTAAAGAACTAAATTATGTTAATTTACCAAATAAGATAAAACATTCTTCTGAATTATGTGAAATGTATTTACGGCACTTGCTTTCGGGTCATATAAATCTAAACAGAATCTCAAGGTTGGCCAACGATGGACCTTTAAGTTCAATGAAAGTGGAGGAAAAAATGGAGGTACTACTACCTTGCGAATCTTGTTTAGAAGAAAAAGTAACAAATGAAATTTTCCTTCAAAAGGAAATCAAGAAAGTGATAAATTAGAGTTAATTCATTCAAATTTGTGTGGTCCAATGAATGCCGAAGCAAGAGGTGGTTTTGAGTATTTTGTGACTTTCACAGATGATTACTCAAAATATGGATATATCTATTTATTGCGTTGAAAGTCGAAATATTTTGGAATGTTCAAAGAATTTAAGAATGAGACAGAAAAACGACATAATAAATATATCAAGACACTACGATCTGATCATGGTGGGGTGTACCTCTATATGATTTCATTAGTTATTTATCAGAATATGGAATCACATCACAATTGTCTGCACATGGAACTCCACAACCAAATGGTGTAGCTGAAATAAGAAATAGGACTAATGGTTAGATCATTGATGAGTTATTCTGACTTTCCTTCATCCTTTTGGGGACATGCCTTAAAAACAACAAATTACATTCTGGACTTAGTTCCTTCAAAGTCAGTACCTTTGACCCCTACAGAATTGTGGATTGTGCACAAGCCTAGTCTGCGGCATATTCGAGTTTGGGGTTGTGCGTCACATGTGCTAAAAAGGAAAACGGATAAATTGCAGGCAAGAATGGATGTATGCATGTTTGTAGGTTATCCAAAAGGGACGAAAAGTGGTTTATTTTATTTTCCTAAAGAGAAAAAGGTAATTTGTAGCACAAATGCCAAGTTTCTTGAAGAGGACTATTTGATGAACCATGTTCCTAAAAGTAAACTCGTGTTAAAGGAACTTAGCAAAGGAAAATGGAAACTCAATCATCTAAAAAACAAAAGAACTAGATGCAAACCTCGTAAGTCGATTTTGATATACCATGGCATTTTAGTAGTGGGATAAATCTTAATAGACTTAATGTCCCACCAGAAGAAGTGCTTGAAGTCATATTATCACAAAGTAGTGGGAGTTTAGTTGAGGAGACTGCACAATAGAAAGAAGTCGTTAATATCCCTGTGGATAGTATGGAGACTCGGGTTCCTGATGATGATGTGGTTCAACCACAAAATTAAAATGGTGTAGTTGCAACTGATATAGTGCATAGTCATAGTGGGGGGCGAATAAAACAATCGTTTTGTTATACACTCGTAGGAGAATCATATGATAAGATCCCGGATCCTACTTTTTAACCTGTCAATTGCAACCAAGCAACACATGGTAAAGATGTCGATAAGTTGGTTGCTGCTATGAAATCAGAGATGGAGTCTATGTACTCTAATCAAGTCTGGGATCTTGTAGAACCAGCTGATAGGGTTAAACCATTGGATACAAGAGCTTCTATAAGGAAAAGAGATGTGTTGACAGAAAAGTGCAAACTTTTAAAACAAAGTTTTTAGCGAAAGCGTTTACTCAGAAAGATGGAATTGGTTATGAGGAAACATTCTTTTCGGTAGACATGCTTACGTCTATAAGGATTCTCTTAACCATTGTTGCTGATTATGATTAGGAGATTTGACAAATGGATGTGAAGATAGATTTCCTTAATGGAAGTCTTAATGAGTACATCTATATGATGCAACCAAACGGTTTCATCGGAAGTGGCAAGGAACACATATTGTATAAGTTTAATTGGTCCATTTATGGACTAAAATAGGCATCTAGGGAACGGGAAACTTGTTTTTACAAGGCGTTTAAAACTTTTGGTTTTCATCAGTGTCTTAACAGGTCTTGTGTATACAAATAATGGGATGGGGACAAAATGGCATTTTTAATCTTTTATGTAGAAGACATATTGCTCATAGGAAGTAATGTGGACATGTTCGATTCAATAAAAAAGTGGTTGTCCACGCACTTCTATATGAAATATTTGGGAGAAGCAGCTCATATCTTTGGGATCAAGCTCTCGCGAGATCACAAGAAAAGAATATTAGGCTTATCCCAGGCTCTTTATATTGATAAAAAACTCCAGGTTTAGCACGCATGATTCCAAGAAATAATTTCTCCTTTTTAGGAATGAAATTTCTCTATCTAAAGATCAATATCTTGAAACTGATGAAGAGATAGAAAAGATGAAGGCAGTCCCCTATGCATATGTTGTGGGGAGCCTGATGTATGCTATGTTATGTACTAGGCCTTATATTTGCTTTGGTGTTGGCATTGTCTAGGATAGAGCATTTGTCAGCGATTAAGAATATAATCAAGTACTTGAAAAGGACTAGGGATTACATGCTAGTCTATTTTCAGATGAAGTAGGGCTTATAGGGTAAACTGATTTGAATTTCCAATCAGATAGAGATTCTAGAAAGTCTACCTCAGGATATGTGTTTACTCTAGGAGCTGGAGCCATAAGTTGGAGGAGCATCAAGCAAACTTATGTTGTTGATTCCACCATGGAAGCAGAATATGTGGCTGCCTTGAGGAGGCCAAAGAGGTGGTTTGGCTCGGGAACTTCCTATGGAAGTTGAATGTGGTTCCCCCGATTCAAGCACGAATAACACTTCATTGTGATTATAGTGGTAGTTGCAAATTCAAAGGAGCTACGAATCCATAAAAGAGCAAAGTACAATGAGCGTAAATAACATTTAATTTGTGAAATAGTGCACATGGGGGGATATAGTAGTCACCAAGATTGTGTTGGAGAACAACTTGGCGGACCCGTTTACTAAAAGCTTTCCATAGAATACTTTTGATAGGCATGTAGATGGAATGGGTGTTGGAATTGAAGATGCCTGGTTATGAGTCTAAGTGGGAGATTGTTAGGATATACTATAAAACATACGTATTGTTATAGTATTATTATGAAAAAATTATTTATTTATTTATTCAATTCATTCAATTTTATTTTAAACAGATGTATTTGCTTGTGTGTTTGTTTCTTATATAATAGATGATTTAGTATGTATAGTTTAGCTTATACAAAAAAGATTAAATCATTGGTTCTTATACGTCATAATGTTTATATTCACAATCTAATGATGAAATTGTACAAACCAGCATATTGGTTGTAGCACAAGATTAAATATAATTTATCTTGATTATTGGAATGGTTTAGTTCCAACTTCTTGTGCTAGTACATTTTGAATGTATTGTACGGATCAAGTAGATATAGGTATTTTATACTGACTTAATAAAATAATTTCTCTAGTCCATTCAATGTACTTATACTCTTAATCTTGATATAATTATTATTGGTTGTGTATATTATTTATTTTTTTAATTTATTAAAAGGCGAGATTCTTTCGTGGGTTAATAAGCCTGGTAAATTTGACAATAATGATATAAATTGGCGAAGTACTAATTAGTTGATAGAATCCACGTCTCGTTTTTTAGATTGATGATACTCCTTTATGAAAGCTTATAAGTTTTCATGTGTACAATAGGACTGTAGATTTTGTATCCGACACATGAAATAAGTTAAGTGAAAGGCTAAAGGAAGTAGCCAATAAATTAAATTGTCAGTAATTTAATTTGATTGGTTAGTATCTGAATCTTAATATAGGGAGTTGAATACGGTTGAAATTGAACTAAGGAGTGCAATTACGAATTTTTAGTGGAATAATTTGTAATTTATTATGGAAAAATTAATTTCAAATTTCGAAATTAATTTCATAATAGAAAGCCTTGTTAATTGAATAATGTGGTCCCTATTGTGCCTAAATAATAGGAAATAATGGAAATATTTTCTTAGTGGAAGAAGAAAACCTAAAAGGTGTTGGTAAGGGGTTTTGACCTAAAACTTAGCTATATATACATGGTATATGCCTGATCCTTTTTTTCACTGAAAAATCACACATTTTTCTTCCTTGAATTTCGCCCACCCCAAGTTCTCTCTTTCTGGATGTTGTTTGGGAAACACGGTAGTAGACTATGAAAGTTTGTTGAGCTCTTGCAACTCTGGAACTGGAGACGGATATTGATTTGCTTTGTTCGCGGTTCAAGAGATAACTCGAATAATCTCCGTATGTGCTAATTGTTTAATTCACATGTGAATACAATATTGTGATTACTTCCGCTACGATATATAATCCAACACACTGCACCCTCAATTGATTCTCTCTCAGATATATATATATATATATATATATATATATATATATATATATATATATATATATATATATATATATATATGTATCTCATTGCAATATACATAAAAACCAACAAAAGAAGAGTAAAATATGAGGCGGTTTTGTATACAAATATATATACTGTGTCAAAATCTAACACAGTGTATAATACTAGTATTACACTATAATATACTTCCTTCGTTTTGTATTAAATGAGGCACTTTTCTTTTAGTCTGTTCCAAAATAAATAGCATATCTCTAAATTTGGAAATAATTTAACTTTAAACTTCTTATTTTATCTATGTACCCTCAATGAGAAGCTTTTAAGACCACAAATTTTGAAAGTCTTCTTCTTTTTTCTTATACTTTATGCGAGTCAAACTAGCTCATCTGATATAAATAGAGCGAGTAATAATGTTCTTTCAAAAAATAAGGATAAAATATCGCGAGAAGTCAAATAATCTATAACGAAATAGTTTGCCATGTATCTCGTTCTCCTGCAGATGTTCCTTCTTTGTGGGCAAATGATAATGAAATGTGACGGTTACCTAAATGGGTCGTGTGGATGTTATATGGATAAGTTGTTTAAGATTAGAATTTAAGAAGTTAAGATATATCATTTGAAAGAAAAGAGCTCCAACAGGGAACTGCAAGTTCCACAATTGTCCAGAGATGAATCTTTAGAATGTCCATCTTTATAGGTTTGGTAGTTGATTTGGGGAACTCACGTAAATAATCTTTCTCTTCGATCGTGTGGCTAATTCATAATTTATAAACACCTTAAATATAATGTCACGATTTCGAATCAGTCCGGTCGCAATGGCGCTTCTCGTGAAGATGAGGCCAACCGACACAATACTCACATTAATCCCTTAAACATTAAGAATTATTTTTAAGCCTTTAATTAAACAATGTTTCATAATAACTTGTGAAATAACAATGCGGAATAAAGTACAAGCCCGACATCGGAGTGTCACTAGTCATGAGCATCTATCAAGGTATGAATAACAACAAAAGTCTAAAAATATACTAAATACAGTAATAGCAACTTGAGGAAGGGAGCAGTGCTGCGAACGTCATGCAACCACCTGCTAACTCTGATGACTCCGTGTCTAAGCAAAACAACACCCGCTATCGGGTTCTGATATACGTACATCTGCACACGAGGTGTAAGGAGTAATATGAGTACTCCAATCCAATAAGTAATAAGAGCACATAAAGACTAAGCAGTAGAAAACAATGAATCCACATTCACGTTAGGCTCAATAAACACAATAGGCTTCCAATTCATAATACAAGTCAACTTTTCCTTTTTAAAATACAACCCAAGATATAATAACATCAAACAATTAACTATCAATTACACATGAAAATAATTAGTCGGGATGGACCAGGTCACAATCCCCACCGGTGCTCTACTTCACGCTCATCATCTAGCGTGTAAGTCACCTCAATGTAACACAATGAAGTGTAATCCAGGATTTCAAACCCCTCAGGACAGTATTTACAATCATTACTTACCTCGAATCGGCGAATTTCCTAGCTCGCGACGCCTTTGCCCCTCAATTCGGCCTCCACGCACGTCGAATCTATCCAAAATCAGAGCGAATGCATCACAATATGCTAAGGGAACAACGCCCAACTGAAAACAATCAATAATGGGCACAAATCCCGAATTACCAAAATTCGAGCCCCGGGCTCACTTCTCGAACTCACAAATTTACACATCAGCGGGTTCCTTATCCTCCCACGAATGCATACATACCAAAAGTTCTAAAATCTGACCCCAAATGGTCCGTCAAATCCCAATTTAAAAGTCTAATTTCTCAAGCCCTAGTTTTTTAATTTTAGGCTTAGTTCCCATGAATTTCTAGGTAGATTTCACAAAAAAAAAATGAGTTTTAAGCTCAAGAAACATACCTTCAAACATTTCCTTTGAATCTCTCTTTAATAACCTTCCAAAACCCTTCAAAACGAGCAGCTATAGTGGAAAAATACCCCTACCTTCGCGAACAAAACGCCTTTAAAATATTATGTCCAGGCCTGACATTCCTTTTTTGCGAACGCAGTCAACCTCTCACGAACGCGTAGAACAAAATTTCATGACCAATTTTTACCTTACGCAAATGCGACATGCCAGTCGTGAATGCAATTCTTCCACAGCCTTGAACTTCGCGAACGCGTTCGCTTCCACACGAACGCGATGAATAACTGACCATCAGCCCCAAATCCTCTTCCATGATCGCGTACACATACTCGTGATCGCGATGAAGTCCCCTCACAAGCCTTCGCGAATGTGGTATGGACCCTCGTGAACGTGAAGCTTACAAAACTCAGCCTTTTATTAACGCGAAGGCCAAAATAACTGCAACACCAAAACTAAAAATCTGCAATCTCTCAAACACAAAAAAATGGTCTGATTGCCCATCCGAAACTCATCTGAGGCCCCGAAATCTCAACCAAAGCCACCAACATATCCCATAACATCATTCAAATTTTTTCCAATCATCAAAACACCTAAAACAACATCAAAACCATCGAATTGCATTGAATTCAAGCCTAAGTTCTTTTAAAACTCTCTGAAACACGCATTCGATAAAAAACCCAACCAAATCACCTCTGAATGAACTGAAATTTTACACACTCATCCAAAATATATAACGAAGCTACAGAAACTCTCAAAAATCTATTCCAACCCTCGGATCAAAATCTCACCAATCAACTGAAATTCGCCAAAATACAAACTTTACCGATTCAAGCCAAATCCTTCCACGTACTTCCAAAATGCATTCTGATCGTGCTCCTAAGGCATAAATCACCTAACGGAGCTAGCGAAATCGTAAAATTCCTATCCAAGCTCATATAAAAATAATTCAAATCTTGGTCAAACATTTCAAATTTTAAGCTTTAAATTGAGAATATTTCTTCCAAATTCATTTTGATTAACCTGAAACCAAAACCAACGATCTTATAGGTCATATTACACCACATGGGCTAAATCATGCATGAGAACTGGCGATCAAAGTGCAAAGGGTAAAAACGACTGGTTGGGTTGTTACATCCTTCCCTACTTAAACGCACGTTCGTCCTCGAAAGTACCCAGAGTTGTTCTGGAAGTCAACCAATAGCTGAATAACTTTACCATGCATATACCGGGGGTGATCCCACGACACCCTATCTCATATAGGTCCGATAACATATTTTTACTAAAATTGCACAACCTATTCTAGCCCATAATACAACCAAATTTTCACTTCTGAAACCATCAATACGATTAAAACCTTACAACTATACTCTAGATTGGCTCTAACTAGCTCTAATAACCCCTGCCTGCAACTTCAAGTGCAATTATCTGATACACCACGTTAACTTCTATTCCCAACAACTGCACACCACACCCGAATTCGGTAGAAAACCTCTTATCAACTAAAGTCTCATTCCAACACTTCCATGTACTACCAATGATAAATGAAAAACGTAATAAGCCATAACCATTTCTTAGATCAGCCATCCACAAGGTTACTTCTCCCTTGGAAAGGACCATAGCAAATTCCTGAACTGAAACTCTCCAGTACCATCACAACACATGGCTGAGAACCCATCTCGCATAATGGGAATAGAACACACTAATCTAACCCGCAAGGTCATAATTCCGCATAGCTTCTTCACCACGCGCGATCCAATCCAGACATTGCTCCACATAGAATACCTCAAGTCACTATGCTCGAAATCGACAACCATGCACAATTTGATGTCAAGAACCAAGGCATATTATTACACCCATGGTGAAACAAATAATGTATACCAAGCAACCTAATAGGACACAACCGATATGCCATTCAGCAAACAACACCCAATTACTCTTCCCGCTCGACTACCACTATGAGACCCTAAATGAACTGCACCATATGTGCCCATAATCAACAAACCATGTCGTCAACACCGAAATACAACTCATAGACCACCCCAGATTACTAATAAGCTCAATAACAATCGAATCAACACATCCCACAATAATACAATTCGAAGTCAATAAAACCATCTCGATGCAGGAAACATATCCGCATAGGTCCACCAATGGAACACTACACACAATAGGTAAATAATCCTTCGAAGGCCCACGATGACTGAATCAAAGCACATACTAATAACTGACTATCTTACCCACATTTTGCCATCCACAACCACAAGCCAACCTCCTTATGAGAACTTCTAGTCTCCAAGTCCATAAAATACACCAATTACCATATCTAATCCCATTTCCACCACTCGCATATATAACTCACATCTAGTACTCAATTATTCCATGAGAGATACTCTAAGAAAATACACATCTCCAACCATGATAGAAGTCAACAAGAGCTCTCCTAATTTCATTTGCACAAACTAGACCGCCAGGACTGAATCCTTCTAACTAGACCAAGCTAAGCAAGCCGTCAAAGCGCAAGAGCATTGCTGCAAAATATCTGGACGAACCCATTACCTTGAACACACATGAAGATTTAATCATATTCTTATCATACCGATCTGGTCTACTATCAAGCTGTTCCATCCATCTAGATTTCCTTCTCATTTATCTTTAACTTGATAATCCTTCTTGCTGTGGCACCACAATTCCTCAACCCAAGGCTTACCACACGGGACCCAAGCATAAAACCACATTGTTCAAAACCCATATACTGATGAACACTCCCTTAAATATTCCCAAAACCACCACATTCCAAAATACATTACTCTGCAGAACTTCCTATGAAACTAAATCTGTTACCTTTACTTTCCTGATACTGATACATAGAATCTCATAGTTAACATAAAAATACCACAAGCCTTGAACTCTTTCAATGGAAACTCGGTTTCTAACCACATATATGAATTTGAGATGCCCAATTTCTACATGAAGCATCTTGAACATATTCGAACCATTTTCGAGAGTTATTCATTCTGTTCATTCTACACTTAATCCGATCAACAGAACCGAACAACCAGTGCCTAATTGGCACTTCTGACACTACAGAACATAACATTTCCTTAGTCAAAATTTTCCTTTACTCGAGCCATCCTCGGATCAACCTCCGCAACTAGAACTAATTCACCATTTGCCTCAGATCAAAACGAATATAGCATATGACCGAGCAATCAGCTAATCAATAGTAAACTCCCCCACTTGGCTTGAAGCCATATATCAGAATACATTTAATAGCTCATAACACTTATACTATATTGATGCCACAATACCATAGTGAGATTAAACTCGAATCTTTTGTGAGCTTGTGAAACACAAACCATCTAGTACTTTAAATCTTCAGCAAATCTCGCATTCATCCTTGCAACAGTGAAGCCCACTCTCTTAAGCGGCCCAAATTTAAATTTCAATACATATTTTTCACTAGTAAATGAGATCTTCTAATAGACAGCATAAGGATTGCACCACTTCAGAACACTCCGCAGGATAAAACCCACATGTTTTGCCTTCAACTAACAATTTTGTATACCTTCCACCATCACAAACATTATGCAGTCAATTAGCCTTTCTGAGTCTAAACTCATACCGAAACATAAAATTTACATCACTCTCAATTGGAAAACATGAAATGTCCTTCACATGTCCATAACTCGGGGCAATACCTCATATCACAATGGAATTCAAATACCTAACAGTTCTTCTATCATCCAGCAGACCTTCCTCGTTAGTTCCAAGTCACATAGAAATATCTCGCAGTACAAACATACTCATCATATAGCTATCCAGTCGTCACTCCCACTAATAGGAACAATACCGAACGTGTAAGTTCAAAACCCATGCTCACACAATCAGCACGACGGTGCTCAAGCCATAGGCGAAGATCCGACCTCAAGTCCTCCAGACTGGCCCAACATCAACTCATAGAGATCACATCTCGCCCCTCAATCGGGGAATCACAAGTCATTGACGCACATCTGATATTGAGCGCTCATGCACACATACGAACGCGTGGAAGGAATTTCGAGAGTTAACTTTCAAGCTGAATCAAGGACGCTCAATAAAAATTCAAGAATGAGAAGTTTTCCTAATGGTTTCGTAGCCGCTCGAGGATAAATACTGACGTCTCCGTACCGAACCAAGAGACTCTACTAAACCTGCTCATGACTCGTAAGACCTAGTAACCTAGGTTCTGAAACCAACTTGTCACGACCCAAAACCAGTCATGATAGTGCCTCTCATGAGGACATGGCCAGCCGACACAACACTCATATTAACCCCTTAAGCATTAAGATTTATTTTTAAGCCTTCAATTAAACAATGTTTCATAATAACTTCTAAAATAATAGCGTGGAATAAAATACAAGCCCGACATCGGGGTATCACTAGTCATGAGCATCTATCAAGGTCTGAATAACAACAAAAGCCTAAAAATATACTAAATACAGTAATTGCAACGTGAGGAAGGGAGCAGTGCTGCCACGTCATGCAGCCACCTACTAACTATGATGACTCCGCGTCTGACCAAAACAACACTCGCTATCGGATTCCGATATACCAGCATCTAAACACGAGGTGTTGGGAGTAATGCGAGTACTCCAACCCAGTAAGTAATAAGAGTAAATAAAGGCTAAGCAATAGGAAAGAATGAATCTGCATTCATATTAGGCTCAATAAACAGAACAGGCTTTCAAATCATAATACGAGTCAACCTTCCATTTTTTAAAATACAGCTCTTAGTAAAAATAACTTTTGAAGCACTTTCCGGCAGTTTCAGTAGGGGTTAATACCACTTAAGATGATTATTGAGATTATAGCCAGAATCGGCCCCTCGGGCAAAACATAGTTCGTAAAATAGCCGTTCGGGCAAAACAATAATCATAAACACTTAATAACTTGAAATCTAAGTGGAAATAGCCAAATACAAAACCAGTGATTAATTTCTGAACGTCTCGTAAACCCCAGTTTAAATAAAAGTTATTTTAAAATATTTGTTCAACTTTTTGACAGAGGCTCAATATAAAGATGAGTGAAATAGTCAATAAATCAACATATTCGATAGAATCTCGCTGTTAAGAGGATCGAAATCAATAAGTTCATAAACAGGCTTTCAGGCAAACTATCACTGATGTGCATGTATACATCTATCGCCCTTCGGGCTTTCCTCTCTATCATTTGTAACTCATCTCTTGCCAAACAACACTCGCACTCAGCATTCACGCTCAATAGGTAAACCATAGTAACTGCTACGACAGGTAACCCATATTTCGTCGACGGTGGTTACTAGGGGTGTGCAGACTCTGAGAGGGTCCCTTACTCCCCAAGCGCAATATTGCTGCGACGTGCAGCCCATTTCAACATATCGCTACGACGTGCAGCCCGATTCATATAAGTATCGCTGCGACGTGCCCCAGCGGTAATCTACCCCATGCTCATCATCTAGAGTGTAAGTCACCTCAACATAACACAACGATGTATAATCTGGTGTTTCAAATCCTCAGGATAATATTTACAATCATTACTTACCTAGAACTGGCAAATTCCCTAGCTCGCAACGCCTTTTCCCCTCAAATTGGCCACCACGCTCGTCGAATCTATCCAAATTCAGAGCGAATGCATTACAATATGCTAAGGGAACAAGGCCCAAGCGAAAACAATCAATAACGGGCACAAATCCCAACATTACTAAAACCCGAGCCTTGGGCCCACTTTTCCAAACTCAAAAAATTTCACATCAACGGGTTCCTTATCCTCCCACAAGTTCATACATATCAAAAGTTCTAAAATCCAACCCCTAATGGTCCGTTAAATCCCAATTTAAACGTCCAATTTCTCAAGCCCTAGTTCTTCAATTTTAGGCTTAGTTCCCATGAATTTCAAGATGGATTTCACAAAAAAAAAAAAAGAGTTTTAAGCTTAAGAAACTTACCTTCAAACGTTTACCTTGAATCTCTCTTTAATAACCTTCCAAAACACTTCAAAACAATAACTATGGTGGAAAAATACCCCCACCTTTCGCGAACGGAACGCCTTTAAAACATTTAATCCAGGCCTGACATTCCTTTTTCGCAAACGCGGTCAATCTCTCGCCAACACGTAGAACAAGATTACGTTAAACAGTATTTATCTTACGCACACGCGGCATGCTAATTGCGAACTAAATGGTTCCACAGCCTTGAACTTTGCGAGCGTGATGAAACTGACCATCAGCCCCAAATCCTCTTCCGCTATCGCGTACACAAACTCGCGATCACGATGAAGTCCCCTCACAAGTCTTCGAGAACACGCATGGATCCTTGAGAATGCGAAGCTCACAAAACTCAGCCATTCACAAACGTGAGCTCTCCTTCACGAACACGAAGGCCAAAATGCCTGCAACACCAAAACTGAAAATCTGCAATCTCTCAAATACAAAAAAATTGTCCGATTGACCACCCGAAACTCACCCGAGGCCCCCGGTACCTCAACCAAATCCATCAACATATCCCATAACTTCATTCAAACTTGTTCCAATCATCAAAACACCTCAAACAACATCAAAACCATGTAACCACATATATGACTTTGAGATGCCCAATTTCTACATGAAGCATCTTGAACACATTCAAACCATTTTCGAGAGTTATTCATTCTGTTCATACTACACATAGCCCGATCAACAGAACCGAAAAACCAGTGCCTCATTGGCACTTCAGACACTGCAGAACATAACATTTCCTTAGTCAAAATTTTCCTTTACTCGAGCCATTAGGCTCAACCTCCGCAACTAGAACTAATTCACCATACGTCTCAAATCAAAACCAATATATCATATAACCGAGCAATCAGCTAATCAATAGCAAACCACCCCACTTGGCTCGAAGCCATTTATCAGAATACATTTAATAGCTCATTACACTTATACTATATTGATGCCACAATACAATAGTGAGATTAAACTCGAATGCTTTGTAAGCTTGTGAAACACAGACCATCTAGTACTTTTAATCTTCTGCAAATCTTGCATTCATCCTCGCAACAGTCAAGCCCACTCTCTTAAGCGGCCCAAATTTAAATTTCAATACATATTTTTCACTAGTAAATGAAATCTTCTAACAGACAACATAAGGATTGCATCACTTCAGAACACTCCGCAGGATATAACCCACATGTTTTGCCTTCAACTAACAATTTTGTATACCTTCCACCATCACAAACATTATGCATTCAATTAGCCTTTTTGAGTCTAAACTCATACCGAAACATAAAGTTTACATCACTCTCAATTGGAAAACATGAAATTTCCTTCACACGTCCATAACTCGGGGCTATACCTCAAATCACAATGGAATCCAAATACCTAACAGTTCTTCTATCATCCAGCAGACCTTCCTCGTTAGTTCCAAGCCACATAGAAATATCTCGCAGTACTAATATACTCATCATATTGCTATCCAGTTGTCACTCCCACTAATAGGGACAATACCAAACGTGTAAGTTCAAAACCCTTGCTCACACAATCAGCACGACGGTGCTCAAGCCATAGGCGAAGATCTGGCCTCAAGTCCTCCAGACTGGCCCAACATCAATTCATAGAGATCACATCTCGCCCCTCAATCGGGGAATCACAAGTCATTGACGCACATCTGATACTGAGCGCTCATGCACGCATACGAACGCGTGGAAGGAATTTCGAGACCTAACTTTCAAGCTGAATCAAGGACGCTCAATAAGAATTCAAGAATGTGAAGTTTTCCTAAAGGTTTCGTAGCATCTCGAGGATAAATACTAACATCTCCGTACTGATCCGGGAGACTCTACTAAACCTGCTCATGACTCGTAAGACCTAGTAACCTAGGTTATGAAACCAACTTATCACGACCCAAAACCAGTCGTGACACTGCCTCTCATGAGGACGGGGCCAGCCAATACAACACTCATATTAATCACTTAAGCATTAAGATTTATTTTTAAGCCTTTAACTAAACAATGTTTCATAATAACTTCTGAAATAATAGTGTGGAATAAAATACAAGCCCGACATCGGGGTGTCACTAGTCATGAGCATCTATCAAGGTCTGAATAACAACAAAGGCCTAAAAAAATACTAAATACAGTAATAGTAACGTGAGGAAGGGAGCAGTGCTGCAAACGTCATGCAGCCACCTACTAACTCTGATGACTCCGCGTCTGACCAAAACAACACTCGCTATCGGATTCCGATATACCAGCATCTGAACACGAGGTGTAGGGAGTAATGCGAGTATTCCAACCCAGTAAATAATAAGAGTAAATAAAGGCTAAGCAATAGGAAACAATGAATCTGCATTCATATTATGCTCAATAAACACAACAGGCTTTCAAATCATAATACGAGTCAACCTTCCCTTTTTTTTAAAATACAGCTCTTAGTAAAAATAACTTTTGAAGCACTTTCTAGTAGTTTCAGTTAGGGTTAATACCACTTAGGATGATTATAGCGATTAAAGCCAGAATCGGCCCCTCGGGCAAAACATAGTTCGTAAAATAGCCCTCGGGCAAAACAATAATCATAAACACTTCATAACTTGAAATCTCAGTGGATATAGCCAAATACAAAACCAGTGATTAATTTCTAAACGTCTCGTAAACCCCAGTTTAAATAAAAATTATTTTAAAATATTTGTTCAACTTTTTGACGGAGATTGAATATAAAGATGAGTAAAAATAGTCAATAAATCAACATAATCGATAGAAACTCGCTGTTAAGAGGACCGAAATCAATAAGTTCATAAACAGGCCTTTCAGGAAAACTATCCCTGATGTGCATGTATGCATCTATCGCCCTTCGGGCTTTCCTCTCTATCATTCGTAACTCAACTCTTGCCAAACAACACTCGTCGTCAGCATTCACGCTCAATAGGTAACCCATAGTAATCGCTACGATAGGTAACCCATATTTCGTCGACGGTGCTCACTAGGGGTGTGCAGACTCCGAGAGGGGCCCCTTACTCCCCAAGCACAATATTGTTGCGGCGTGCAGCCCGCTCCAACATATCGCTACGATGTGCAGCCCAATTCATATAAGTATCGCTGCGACGTGCCACGGCGGTAATCTACCCCACGCTCATCATCTAGCGTGTAAGTCACCTCAACATAACACAAAGATGTATAATCCAGTGTTTCAAATCCTCAAGATAACATTTACAATCATTACTTACCTAGAACCGGCGAACTCCCTAGCTCGCAACGCCTTTTTCCGTCAAAAGTCGGCCACCACGCTCGTCGACTATCCAAATTTAGAGCAAATGCATTACAATATGCTAAGGAAACAAGGCCCAAGCGAAAACAATCAATAACGGGCACAAATCCTGAAATTACCAAAACCCGAGCCTTGGGCCCACTTTTCCAAACTCAAAAAATTTCACGTCAACGTGTTACTCATCCTCCCACGAGTTCATACATATCGAAAGTTCTAAAATCCGACCCCAAATGGTCCGTTAAATCCCAATTTAAATGTCTAATTTCTCAAGCCCTAGTTCTTCAATTTTAGGCTTAGTTCCCATGAATTTCTAGATGGATTTCACACAAAAAAAAAAGAGTTTAAGCTTAAGAAACTTACCTTCAAACGTTTTCCTTGAATATCTCTTTAATAACCTTCCCAAACACTTCAAAACGAACAACTATGGTGGAAAAATACCCCCACCTTTGCGAACAGAATGCCTTTATAGGTCATAATAGACCACATGGGCCAAATCATATGCGAGAACTGGAGATCAAAGTGTAAAGGGTCAAAACGACCGATCAGACCGTTACATATAATTTTGAATCACGAAAAATAAATATAGATAAAATTTGATTCTTCCTGATGAAACAATATTAGTTGGTATGAGTCAAGCAGGTGACCCAATGAAAACTATAAAACATGCTCTCTTTCCAAAATTTTAAGCTCTACATATTTTCATTATATATTGTTGATCGTAATTCATTTATGAATGACATGACGCCCTGGAATTCTATAAACAAACACTACAGAGTAGTAGGAAGAAAATGTGAAAGACATTGATAGGGAGGAGATTTGTGATACGAGCAAACTTCCGGAACAAGGCTAGACAGAAGAATTAGCCATTTAAAATTTTGTTTTCTCAATTTTAATATTATCTAAGCACTACTTTTGAAAATAGTTAACACATCCTTTTCATTCCACATTAAATATGGAAACAATTGACTGAAACATGAAATGAGGGCCGTTTAGACATCGCGAATCTTCCCAAATAATTTGCGTGGTGCTCACTTCTTTGTCGTGAATGAAACAAAATTTCTTAGCACCAACAATCATCCAAACATGTTTACGTTAGAGAATCTTTTTCTATAACTTACATAAAAATACGGCATTCTACTAGTCGGTAATATTTGTCTTTGGGTGTGTCGGGTATGAAAAAGGATTTTTCACTTCTCCTTTTTTGTTGGCTTATATATTTTAAAAAATATTTTTCTCGTAAAATTGTTTTTTTTATAATTGGAGAAAGATATATTTCCAATAAAAAAAGAAAAAATATTTTTTAAAATTATTTTTTGACATTCCCCATCATATTGCGTATCCTCCTAACTCCCACCAAACCCACTTCCACACCCCCACCCCACCCACCCTTCCGCCCTATCCCCGCTCCCACTTATTCCCCTATCTTAAATAAAAATATTGTTAATATCAATTTCTTTATGTGTTATAGATTGAGTAGTTCTTTTTTCTTATAACGGATGAATATTTTTTTTCTCATGATATAAAAAAAAGTATTTTTCTTTTATTTGTAACCAAAAAAAGTGTTACAAAGAGTATTTTCTTTCATTTTAATGAAATGATGTAGTAAAAAGTATTTTCTTTCGTTTCGAAAAAATGAGTACTCCCTTCGTTCCAATTTATGTGAACTTGTTTGACTGGCTACAGAGTTTTAGAAAAAATGAAATGTTTTTGAATTTGTGGTCCTAAACTAGTTAAAAATGGGTCATAATATTTATGTGATTATAAAAGCTTCTCATTAAGGGTTAAATTGTAAGTTAAAGCTAAATTGTTAACAAATATAGAAAGTGTTCATTCTTTTTGGAACGGACCAAAAAGGAAATAGGTTCACAAAAATTGGAACAGAGAGGTTTTTCATGTTGTAGAAAAAATATTTCCTCTCAATTCAACAAAATGGGTATTTTCTTTCATGATGTAGAAAAGTATTTTCTTTCATTTCAACAAAATGAGTATTTTCTTTCATTTCAACAAAATGAGTGTTTCATTTCCATGTTGTAAAAAGAGTACTTTCTTTTTCAATTAAAAAAAAAGTTTTTTCTTTTTCAATTAAAAAAAAGTTTTTTCTTTTTAATTATGGAGCATAAATTTCAATGTTATTTTTGCGCAAAAAAATAAAGCAACATAGTAGTTTCCCTAGGTTTGTCTGAATATTTGCGGATGGAGGAGGGGAGGGAGCATATGAAACATGGGGACTTGGGGAAATGGGTTGAGGAGAGTAGCATAAAAATTATTTTTCAATAAAATATTTTTTACTCTCGAACCAAATATTAAAAACTATATTTTGAAAATTAATTTTTACTCACCAACTAAATAAGAAAAAATAACTAATTAAATCACTTATTTTGCACAAAAATATTTTCCATAAAAAATAATTTTCTTCCCACCAAACACACCCTTATGCCTGCAGATTTACTAGAAATTTCCTGAGAGATAAGCCAAGAAGTAGAGAACCAAAAGAGAAGCACAGTTTGGAATTTTCTCCAAAATGACAATTGTTTTAGGAGCTAAAGCAAAATGTGCATTTGTATTCTTTAGAATTGGCGCTACTATTCCAAGGAAATTGAAGTTTCAATACACAACGCAAATTTATAGCATGTTTGGCCAAAATTTTTTTTTTTAATCAAAAGTTTTTTTTTCCCTAAAGTTAAGTTATTTGGTTTTAGAAAGAAAATAAAATACTTTTATGCAGAAGTAGAAGCTATTTTTAAAAAGTTAGAAAAAGTAAGTTTTTTCAAAGGTAATTTTCGAAAAGCATCTTCGCAAAAATATTATTTAGATTCACTTTTTATATACTAATTTAAATAATAATTACTGCTCAAAAGTAATTTTTTAAGTGATTAGCAATACATAAATTATTTCTCACCAAAATACTTTTTAAGAAAAGTATTTTTTAAAATAACTTGAGTTTAGAATCTTTGTCAAATGGGCTATAAGACTGGTATATAGATTGGAATCTCTTCTTCTTTTTAACAAGTTCCTCGAAACAAAAGAACATTTTATAAGCGGACCATCTAATTTTCAGCAACAACTCAATAGAATCTCATTAATAGAATCTGTGAAGGGTAGAGTATACGCAAACCTTACCCTTACCCCAGAGGGGTAGATAGACACCCTCGGCTCGACGACAATAGATCTGTAACAACAATAGAAATTAGAAAAATAATATCAGCAACGTAAGAAACAACAAATAAATGGAAGCAATAGCACAAATACTATGCAAAAGCGTGAAACATAATATAAATCATTAGCAGTCCTACACAAAACACTATCAAACTAGCCAGTACACATACGAAAGATGCTCGACTACCCCTTAACCTACAACCCTAATACTCGATCTTCGCACCTTCTTATCAAGAGTCATGTCCTCGAAAATCTACAGTCGCGTCATATCTTGCCTGATCACCTCATCACAATACTTCTTTGGCCGCCATCTACCTCTTCTCGTACCTTTCAAAGAAACCACTTACACTTCCTAACCAGGACATCTATGCTTCTTGTCCGTATGTGCCCAAACCATCTAAGTCGCGCTTCCTGCATCTTGTCATCCACCAGAGCTACGCCCACCCAGTCCCGAATATTATCATTCATAATCTTATCCAGCCTAGTGTTCGGGCACATCTATCTCAACATCCTCATTTCTGCTACTTTCATCTTCTAGATATATGAATTCTTGACTAGCCAAAATGCAGCCACATACAACATGTCTGGTCTAACCACTACTCTATAGAACTTACCTTTAAGTTTCTGTGGCACATTCTTTTCACAAAGGACTCTAAATGCTAACCTCCATTTCATTCACCTAACCCCAATACAATGCGCAACATCCCCGTCAATCTCTCCATCTCCTTAGATTAATTGACCCAAGGCACTTGAAATTTTCTCTCTTGGGAATTACTTGTGAGTCAAGCCTCGCTTTCATGCCCTATTTCCCCATCATATCACGGAATTTACACTCCAAATATTCTGCCTTAGTCCTACTCAACTTGAAACATTTAGACTCTAGGGCCTGCCTCCATACCTTTAGTGTTACATTAAAAATGTTTCACGTCTCATCAATCAGATTTGTATTATTAACGAACAGCACACACCATGGCATCTCCACTTGAATATGATATGTGAGTGTGTCTATCGCCAGGGCAAAAAAGAATATGTTGTGCACAGATCCTTGGTGAAACCCTATAACTACCGAAAAAAGCTTTGATATACCTCTCGTAATTCAAACCCAAGTCATAGCTCCATTATACATATCCTTTATCGCCCTAAAATGAGCTACAGACTCACCTTTCACCTCCATGCATCTCCATTAGACGTGATCTTATCATACACCTTCTCTAGATCAATAAACACCATATGCGAATCCCTCTTCCTATGCATGTACTGTTCCACCAACCTCCTTATAAGGTGAATAGCTTACTTAGTTGAATGACCTGGCATGAACCCGAACTGGTTCTTAGACACTTCCCTCCTTACCCTCCCTTCCACCATCCTCTCTGAAACTTTCATGGTATGACTTAGTAACTTGATACTTCTATAGTTATTACCATTCCGAATATCTACTTTGTTCTTGTACAGCGTAACCATCATATTCCACCGCCACTCTTCTGGCATCCTCTCCGTCCTAAAAATAATATTAAATATCCCAGTTAGCCACGCCAAGCATGCTCTACCCATATACGTCCAAAATTCAACTAAAATCTCATCTGCTCCAGTCACTTTACCCTGACTCTTCTTATGCATCACTTCCAGGACCTCCTCAATCTTAATTAAAAACTCCTAATCTATAAAAGTTTCAAGATCCGCTAACTATAGAATTTAACTTTAATAATCTTAACTTATACTTCTGTTACAGATTAAAATCCTTGTGATTTATTTTGAGTTGCTTCTATATTTATAAATAACTTGATATACAATTAGGGGAATATAATAATTTAATTTTTTATATTATTAATAGTGGGTAAAGTTAAATACTAGTTAAGTCAAAAATAAAAAATAAAAAATACGAACACCGACAATTTGGCCTAAGGCCCATAGATTAGTCTGTGCGTGGGGGAAGGAAAGGCTTAGGCCTTGGACTAAAGGGAAACAAAACGCTCAAAAAGCCTTAGGCAAGTCAGGCTCTAAACAAAAGGTTTAAACTTCTATTTATTCACGCAATGATAAGAACAGAGGCAGCAAGACTATTTACGCAAACATGGAAATTCTAGGGTTCTTTACATATCACTAATTCTTGAACTCAAGTATATAATATTCCATATTGCCTACTATTCGAAAGTTGTAATAGGTAAGAATTTAATAGTTAATTCTCTTCTTTCTTTGTATCAACGTTAAATTTCATGTTTAGGTGTAAAACTTGAAAATTAATAAAAATGCATCAATTATTGTAGAATCAATTGTTTTACGGGCAAAAATTGGATTGTGGCCTATGTATTGGCTCGAGAATTTTTGAGGTGAGTTTATATACCCCTTTATTAAAGTGATTTAACTCACAAAAGCATGTACACAAGTTGTTTGATGAATTGCGTAAAAGACCTAATATATACTTAATTAGAGTGAGTAGGTACCTATTAGCTTTGAATTATTTTCTAGCTAAAGTATAGATGATTATTTTGATATCTGCGTATAAATTTTTTGATTTTTGCATTATTCTTATATGCCATTTTCATGTTAAAAATTCATGAAGAAACAAGAATCTTTAGAAATAATTTTGAATTTTTATTTCATTCTTGTGCCATACCTTACCTTTCAAGATTCCAGAATAAGTATGTTTGAAAGATTTAGACTTAAAAAGTCACAATAAGAAGTTTTTAAAAAAAAGATTTTTGGGAGTATCCTCTATTCTGAGAATAGGTCATCGTCTAGGCCGAGTGTCCTAACCAAGGTATTGACTTCCTGAAACTACTTGTGCCAAAGTATGGAGCACACAAGTCGAGGGTCTCATTGCTGAAAATTTTCCTAACCAAGCTAAGGTAAGGTACATGAGGGCTGAGAACCATGAAGCAAGTGTCACCTCGTGGACTGGGTCTATTCGATCAAGTTGAGATCAAACCATTGCCGATCACACGATGATTATGAGAAAAATAAGTTAGGATAGTTGGAACTCCCGAAGGACGAAGTGAAATATTTTTATAAATAAAAGAAAAAGAAAAGAATTTCTTTTAGACTATTCATAGTGTTATTATGCAATTATTTTAGAATTCTTATTAGAAGCTTTATGTTCCCATGAATTTAGAATCTTTGCTCGTAATATATGTTTTATTAAAGTTTCATTTCCTATAATTGAGACTTACTGAGTACACTAGATGGTACTGAAATTCTCTTTTGGAAACCTATGTTGGTCTGCGTTACAACGTAGGAACCGATTTTTCAAGCGAGCAGACTACAGTTTAGTGCTTCCCTCCCTTCGAGTGCTATTGGTGAGCATCGCTTTTTTCGTGGGATATTACCTTGAGTCATCTTTATTTAGTTATTTCTTTGTTTACTTAGAGAAATGACCAGGAAGTCTCATGCTTGAGTAGTGTGTCAGTTTATCAGTAAAAGCTTCATAGAAACAGTCGGTGGGTTAAGATTCAGATGTTGTTGGATAATTACTTAGCAGTATTTTAGTAGTTACTATGAATAATGTTTTGGAGTTGATTTACTTTATAAATTTAAATTAATCAAAAGTATTCGGTTGAACTATTGCCCTGTTGCATATAAAGTTTGAAGTTATAATAGATTTGACAAGTCCAGATGGTTCGCTCAGTCATATTTACTGATTAGGTTCTAGTCACGGCTTGACTGGCTTGTTCAGAAAATAAGTCGTGACAAAATTTGTATCAGAGCCAGGTTTATGGAGTCCTAGGGGTCTATGAAGTCGTGTTAGTAGAGTCTTGTTCATAGATATGAAGCATGTCAAACATATAAACATGAGGCTACAAGCATTTAAGAAAAAGTCTCATTTTGTTCATACTTTAGATTGTGCAGTAGATCCTACCTCTAAGAAATTATCTAATGTATTCGTTTCTCCAAAACTCGTAGAAATGGCTCGTACTCGTAACTCAGACACTGACACTCAGGATGTTGCTCAAGAAACTATTGCAACTATTGTGGTTCAAGGTAGAACCAATTAAGAAGGCTTTAACTCAGAAAAGGAAGGGTAAATCCACAAAAGAGGGTTCAAGTACCTCGAGTTGAACATGAAGAAGGGGTGGACAATGAGGAGCATATACCTCAGGATCTAGCGCCATCCCAGCAGTAATTCTGGATCAGACAGTTATATCTCCATAGGTGGGTAAGATGTTTAATACTGTCAACAATGCTAGGAGATATTTAAAGCCTTCATGGCAGACCAGAACTAGAGAAGAGATTAGATTCCACCTCAATGAAATAGATAGAACAATTAAGAGTCCTCAAGAGTTAACGAACTTTTGGAGTTAAGTCCTCCATTGTTCCATGGTTCTATAACTGATGAAGATCGAATGTTATGGCTGAAGGGTGTTAAGAAATCCCTTTGGGCGATGAAGGCATTTCATGATGAAGCTATTGAGCTCTTACCAGCTTAGAGATGTGGTTGGCGCTTGTTTTGAGATGTGGGAAAAGGAAAGAGATAAAGATTATGGTCCGCCTACTTGGGAAAAATTTGAAGAGTCCTTCATGTCTAACTTTACCCCAGAAAATGATTGGGAAGCTAAGGCTATAGAGTTGGAATAGCTCAAGCAAGGGAATAAAAGTTTGCAAGACTACTACATAGAATTCATAATGCTGTCTACGCATGCTCCTCACTTTGTTAAGACAGAAAAAGCAAAGATTTGCAAGTTTGTAGGCTATTTGGCTTACCACATTAAGGATATGACATCAGTTGCAGCGGTAGGAATGATAGCTTTCTACTCTGCTGTTGGATTTTCCAAGCACTTAAAAAAAGACTGACAACAATGGAGAGAAGAAAAGAGCATAAAAAGAAAGCCCAGAAAAAAGGCAGACTTAATGTTATATCCAGCGGAGGTCAAACGGGTACCTTTGATAATGAGTCATTAGCACCAGCACAGTCCAGCCATCAATCAAGTGGTGGTCCTCCTTCAAACGTACTCAGAGTTATGAAAATCAGTCTTTCCAGAATTAGAATTTTAGGACATCATCCTCACATAGCAAGAGTCATGCTGAGCAACATTAACAATAACAAGGTCTTTATAGAACATGTAAGAGGAAACATTCAGGTCAGTGAAAGCTCAGGTTTCCTAGTTGCTATCATTGCGGAGATATTGGTAATATAAAGGCCAAATGCCCAAAGTTGAGACGTAATTTTAGTGGGGGATCAACTCGTCCTTCTAGTTCCTCAGCTACTACATTTTCATCACCTCAGGCTCATGGTTCTCAAAATTAGACCAGGCATGGGGCAGGCAGAGGTGCAGATCAAGTTTCTCAGGGAGGGGGAACAACCCTATTTATACACTTGATCGTCAGAGTGCAGAGGCAAGTCTTCTCACATAATGCTTATGCCATAACGGATCCAGGTGCAATGTTTCCATAGGCAACTCTATACTTTGCAATTAACCTCAGGCTAGAACCTGAAAAACTTAGTGACTGCTTCCTAGTATATACTCAATTTGGCGAGTTAGTGAAAGTCACAAGAGTCTATAATGGTTGTATAGTTTTAATCCAAGGCTGCAACAACAAGACCGATCTCATAGAATAAGAAATGGTGGATTTCCATATGATCATGGGTATGGATTGGTTGTCTTTCTACTATTCCATGTTAGATTGTCATGCCAAGATAGTTAGGTTCCAATTTCCAAATGAAGAAGTCTTACAGTGGAAGGTTAATTCAGCATCGCTTGTAGGTAAATTTATTTCTTACCTTAAGGCACAACGAACGATCAGTAAGGCGTGTCTCACTTATTTGGCTCACATCATTAATCCAGAATCAGAACCACCAGCTTTTCAGTCTATACCAGCTGTCAAAAAATTTCTAAGCGTTTTCTAGGATGACCTTCCCGAACTTTCTCGTAAAAGTATCATAGACTTTTGTATTGATCTCATGCCAGACACTCAGCCCATATCAATACCTCCTTATAGGATGGCTCTAACAGAACTTAATGAGTTGAAAGAGCAATTGAAAGTCCTTCTTGACAAGGGATTCATCAGGCTAAGTGTTTTACCGTGGGGTGCCCCAGTCCTGTTTGCCAAGAAGAAAGATGGGTCCCTCGGAATGTGTGTCGACTATCAGCAGTTGAATAAAGTTACCATTAAGAACAAGTACCCACTGCCAAGAATAGATTATTTATTTGATTGTCTTCATGTTGCAAAGTACTTTTCAAATATAGACTTGAGGTCGGGTACCACTAGTTGAGAATCAGAGACAAGAATATATCTAAATCGGCCTTTAGAACTTGCTATGAGCACTATGAATTTCTAGTAATATCCTTCAGGTTGACAAATGCTTCGATTACATTCATGGACCTCATGAAAAGAATTCTCAAGCCATTCCTTGATACCTTTATTGTCGTGTTCATAGACAATATTTTGGTATACTTTAAGAGCAAGGAAGATCATGCAGAATACATCAAAATAGCTTTGTAGACCTTGAAGGAGAATGATCTTTATGCCATGTTTTCAAAATGTGAGTTCAGGATGCAGTTAGTGGAATTCTTAGGCTACGTGGTATCTGGTGAAGGCATAAAAGTATATCCTCAAAAGATAGAAGCAGTCAAGAACTAGCCTAGGCTGATAACGCCAATCGAAATTAGGAGTTTATTCGGATTAGCTGGCTACTATAGAAGGTTTGTAGAGGGGTTGTCTTTCACTTGCAGCTCTATTAACTAAGTGGGCTCAGAAAATGGTTCAATTCCAGTGATCAAACACTTATGGGTATAGTTTTCAAGAGTAAAAGAAGAGGTTGACCACTGCACCTGTGTTGATATTGACGAGAAGTTTGGGTGGGTTCACAGTGTATTGTGGTGCCTTCAAAATGGGTATTGGTTGTGTTCTTATGTAAAATGAGAAGTTATTGCTTATGCTTTTAGGGAGTTACAAAATCATGAGAAGATCTACCCCACACACGACTTGGAGATTGCAGTAATGGTGTTTGCATAAAAGATATGTGGACATTACCTTTATGGTGAGCATTTTAAAGTGTTGATAGATCACAAAAGCTTCCATTACATTTTCAACCAAAAAGAATTAAATTTGAGAAAGAGAAGGTGTCTTGATCTATTGAAAGATAATGAGATCAATATCATTTATCACCCGGGCAAAGCTAATGTGGTAGTAGATGCACTTAGTAGGAAGTCAACGGGTGTCTTGGCCCATCTTGCAATTCAAAGGCAAACATTAGGTCGAGAAATTAAAAAACTGGCAAATGATGGAATTAAACTGGATGAAACCGAAGAAGGAAGCATAGTTGTTTATTCCTTAACGCAATCCTCTTTAGTTGTGCATGTTAAGGCTAAGTGAGATAAGTATATGTGCTTAGTGAAGTTAAAAGAAGGAGTTAGAAACAATGAAATCACTACTTTCACCCTAGGAAGTGATGGAGATTTAAAGTTGAATGATCGGTTATGTGTTCTTGATTTTGATGGTCTTAGAAAGGCCATAATGGAAGAAGCTCATAATTCGAGGTACTTTATCCACCCAGGTGCTACCAAAATGTATTTGGACTTGAAAGAGTTGTATTGGTGAAAAGGCATGAAGAAGCAAGTAGCAGATCATGTGGCTAAATATTTGAATTGTCAGAAAGTCAAAGCCGAGCATCAGAGGCCCGATGGCCTAGCTCAAGATATAGAGATACGCAGTTAACAAGGAATATTATTAATATGGATTTTATAGTAGTTCTACCTCACAAAAACTATAAGCATGATTCAATTTCGATTATTATAGAGTGACTGACAAAGTCTAGGCATTTCCTACCAGTAAAGACACAAGATTTCGCAAAGCAGCATTCACAGTTGTGCATCAAAGAAATAGTCCAATTGCATGGCATTCAAGTTTCAATCATATCTTACATAGACCCTCAGTTGACGTCATATTTTTTACATGCATTTCATAAAATATTAGATACCAAGGTCAATTTGATTACCGCTTTCCATCTACAGACCGATGGCCAGGCAAAAAGGACCAATTAGACTCTGAAAAATATGTTGCAAGCATGTGTTATGAATTTTTGAGGTAATTGGGATGATCACAGGCACGACCTAATTTCACTAAGGGTCATGATGGCCCGCTGTTAGGCAAGCCAACCAAAATACTTAAGAAAATCCTCATTTTAATACTCTTGAAATCTATGATTTTCTTTAAAATTTACCAGTAAAAGAGGTAATCATTTCAAATCAAATTAAATGATATAGCATTAATACAAAATACTTCATTTATTTACCTCTATACCCCTAGCATGGATGTGGGTTATGGGGCAGTTGAACATTTTGTGGAGGCTGGTGGAGATCTTGGGGTGTTGGCGCTTGCCTTCTGGGGTGTTGTACCTGTGTTACAAAATGCACAGCAAGTGTAGCATTAGTACGAAAATAATGTGTACTCAGTAAGTATCCCACCTAATCTCGAAGAATTAGAGACGATATGGAAACTTCGACACTTACTAGTTGTCCAATAATAATATTATTAATGTGATAACTCACTGATATATTAAGAAAAATAGTATATTTAAATGAGTCACGAAACAGGTAAAAGTTCTTGTTTTTATTAAAAGTCTCCGGATTCATAATCCATTAATTTACAGTTGTCTCAAGTCGGGGAGAGCAAATATCAATATCAATAAATCTCAAGGCAAGCAATACAAGCACGCACAACTTATGTTGAGGTCGTACAGACCGATCCAACATAAATATAAAATGTGCAGTGTCGAGGGACGAGCAGCATGAACCATAGATACATCTATTACCCCGCTCGCGAACCATACATGTGAGACGGTCAAATTTAAATAAACATTTACCCTACTCATGCACCATACATACGACGCAGGCACACGTAGAAATACATGCTCAAACAACAAATTAAGAATTTATCAAGGGACATTTATCCAAATAAAAGCCAATTTCCTTTTAATGATTTAAGAAAAATGAAGTTAAGTCCTCTTAGAAATCCATTTTCTAATTTTTTAGGATTTAAGAAAATTCAACTATCAATAAGATCACATATATTCCAAGTGTAGCATGTCTTTGGGTCCTAGACTAGCAGGGCTTACATATATTAGTAGCTATGCATGGACTCTCGTCACCTAGCCAATAATTGTGCAAATCCATTAATATATTTTCAATCACTACTTACAATCCAATTCATAACAATTCCTAATCCCAATCAAAAAATTGACAACAATGCACTCAGGCTCATGTGCCCGAATTCCGAAAATTTTCAAAAACTAAGCTTACCCATAACCCCACGAACTCAAATATATAATCTACTCTTACTTTCATACCCAAAATTGTGGTAAAAATTTCAAGAATATTAATTTTTCTAGGTTTTCCTCAACCCCCAAATTTCTACCAATTTACATGCTAAAATGGATGCATAATCGATATATTTAACTCAAGATAGGTGGGGTAAGCTTACCTTGTCGTTGATGATGAAAAACCCCACTTAAAGCTCTCCATAATCGTTCACACCGAATGAAAAAATGGTGGAAAAATGACCAAACCCCGATTTTAAATGAACTTACTACCTCCAGTATTTCCGCACATGCGGTCACACGATTGCTTCTGCAGTTCCGCAGGTGCAACCCCTCTACAAGTCCTGCAGTTTCTCTTTTGGCTGCCCTTTCTGCTTATGCGCCTCAACACCCACAGGTGCAAACTCGCTTCTATGTCGATATGACCGCATATGTTGTCCCAGCTCTCCCCCGCCAATACCGCATCAGCAACCACGAGGCCGCTTTTGCAGCTCCGCAATTGGGGACCTAGTCTCGCAGGTGCAGTTACGCCAGCAACTAGTAACTTCTGCTCCTCTTTAAACTCCAAATTCGATACGTTAACCACCCAGAATCCACCAGAGGCCCCTGGGACCCCAACCAATCATACCAACTCGTCCCAAAACACATTACAAACTTGCTCGAGGCCTCAAATCATATCAACCAATGCCAAAACCATGAATCGACCTCCAATCTAAGCTTTATGAAGTTTAGAATTTCAAACTTCTACTTTTGATGTTTAAACCTATCAAATCACATTCGATTGACATCAAATTTTTCACACAAGTCATATTCGACAGTATGGACCTATTCCAACTTTAGTAATCAGATTCTGACCCCGACATCAAAAAGTCCACCTTTAGTCAAACTTCTCAAAAACCTTCAACTCAAATCAAAATTCTCAAAAACCTATCGTTTACTCCAAAATCCAATCTTAGGTAATTCTTTCAACTTAAACCTTTCCAAATGAGAATTTTCTTTCCGAATTAACTCCAAACTTTCCAAAATTCAAATCCGACCACGCGTACAAGCCATAACGCCTGAATTGAAGTTGCACATGGCCTCAAATTGCTGAATGGCATGCTAGAGCTCAAAACGATCGGTCTGGTCGTTACATTCTCTCCCACTTAAACATACGTTCGTCCTCGTACATGCTTGGAAATGTGCTGAGGTTATCTGAAATCACTATTTAACACCTCGAGCTTCTACTAGTGCTACCACAACTCAGCTGGGCGCCCTAGCTTGGTCAATCTGAAGACATCCTTTTTCACTTAAGAAAATAAGCCTTAGAGCCCAATTATATCATCCGAAATTCTCTGCCAGGCCTGTTCCAACATATGCTCATCGTATCAATAACTACATGCAGCACCAAAACATTAATGTGTACCTTAGCTGAATTCTCAACTTGCTCACTTCACTTGCAGGACCACAACAGCATTCTCCGATCAAACACTTCAAAATTCCACGAATCTGATGCTCCCATTGACCTCATGACTTATGTAGGTCTTGCTCTAACTCTTACAATACCGCCATGATGGAAGAGATGCCTAAAAATTCATAACCAACTACCAAATACAACAAATTAACGGGTTTATACTCCTAACAAGGACCATCGCCTCATTCTGAAGCAAATAATGGTCTCTGCTCCATAAAATACTTCATAAATCAAATTGCACTAATCCTAAATGCAATGATGTCATCTCACCTAGTACGAACTACTCAGGCAATAAGCCGCCCTAGACATGATCAAAAGTCTCATATAATGCCCTAACATGCCAATAGGCTACCAATTCGAATACGATATAAAAAGAAAACAAACTCTGAAAAGCAATTCCAATTACCCCCTCATGAATCATACATGCGACGCGGTCAACATATTTTAACAGACAACCTGCTCACGAATCATGCATGCGATATTGGCACACAGCTAATATAAGTTCCTCTCAGGAAAAGAGGAGACAAAATACATAAAAACATATATAGGGTACTGTACTAAACATCTGGATGTTGCGATGTGCAACCCGACCCAAATAACATACCCATGCATGTGTGCCACCCGATACACACATAGATTTCACATAAGGAGATTTATATCGAGCTAAATTGCTCATTACAACAAAATGTAGAATATTGGTCACAAGCCTCAAGCTGATTCTGGTCGCACTGAACTAAGCTTATAACCTTTCAAAGGTCCATAAATACTCCTTTTTTCTCATAACACACAAGAACAACCATCATAATCAGAGTGATCCTCCACAGTCCACAACCAAATAAATCAAGTGCCCTTCAGGCATCAATTCTCAAATTAATGATGTTACCACAATCTTCATACTTGGTTTAATTCTTCAACCAATCAACTGGCTATATGCCATACTTAAACAACCTTCCCGTGGCGGATAAAAGGTCTGTATATCCAGACCAACGGCAACACTAACGCTAAAAAGTGATCAAGATCCTTAGCCAGGATGATAAGCCTTCTCCACAAACACCAATCTTAGGTGATGCATAAGACAATGCCAACTTACCTTCAATATCAAAACTACTTTCCTGCTCATCCGATCTCGTGACATCCTTGTTAACATTGGACTGCAATCTTGATCCTTACTTCATATACCATATCTATTACTCCACCCAACATACCACAACTCGATAGAACACGATATTTCTTCATAACTGTAGAAACACCAAATACATTAAAATTTCATCATATAAAGCCTTTCACTTAACTCACTTTAGGAGAACCATAGCAACACACAAGTGAAACCTCATAGCTGTAGAATGTGCAAATATCTAAGTAGTGGTCTAAGACACCATAGCCCTCTCGGGATCCGCCTACATATGACAGGCCATGGCAATGGAATACTTCTAAATAATATAAATTATAGTAGCTCACAAGTCTCTCACGTACCGTCACAAATCACTTGCACAACTTGATCTCGCTGAAGGAACTGATCACTGCAACTAATATGCCAATTCAACTATGGTTAATCAATTTATCTTCTTCTAATTCATCCTTGATTGCCTAAGAAATAATAATAACTCCATTCGAGACATAACATACTCCATCCGTACATATCCCGAGTGACCTTGACTCACGAGGCCATGCTGTCTCAAATCCCACGAACTATTGCATAACTGCCAATTGCTACACTGCAAGTTAAAACATCATAGAACATTTTGTGCCTCTTCTCATAAGCTGCTAGAAAGCTTGATTTTTAATTGTACCTATAGGCTAAAAATCACCAGGCACCACGCTTTTCCCCTTTTAATCCATAGAACCATTGTTCAGAGCCAGCTTTTCTGACTTGGCCTCGAATATAATCAATTCCATTAATCTCCTAGCACATGAATACCCTCACGAAGAAGCACCCAAAAAAATCACTTCCCTTGAAACCCGTATATAGAAGGTATAAATCCTGAATCCTTCCCCAAGTCTGATCATGAGCCAATAAAGCCAACCATAACACACCTTTAATAATTCCTTTGCTCAAATTATCACTTATATTCTTTATGTAGCTGAAATGACCCATCAATATGGTAATAACCAGAAACCTTGCAAGTAGTTAACCACGATCTTAATCATAGGTGGTGGGACTCTCCCACTTAGCCTAAAGCAATTATTACACAACTCTGGAATTCACCAGGAATCTTTATATCTTATTGACATAACCTTGCACAATCAACCACAAAAATTCTTGAAATCCTTCCATAAAACCCCTTTTTATACTCTAAATCATCGACCACGTTTATAATACCGATGTCTTTGATGTATATCCAATAGAATTCTTCGCAGAAGCTTCGCCAACCATGCGGCCGCCTATCTTCTCACTGAGGATAACTCTTGGTGGAATTTAAGTGCCAAAATCTTCTAGCGTTGCTATACGGGGTACAATCACTATGACATCAATAACCCATCCTGAGTCTGAGCTTGCTCCCTAGTTGCACAAGTCTATTCACCCCTCGTGGAAATCGATTAAATGTGCAGAAACATCCTTCTAATTCAAAGTTAGGCTGTATATTTCTTTATTTTAAGGAGCTCTTCTTCGTTATATCAAATCTCCTGCCACCTAATTGCCCATACTTCAAATTAATCTGTTGGCCAAATCACTAATCAAAAAATACCGAAATCACTCCAAACTCTCCCACTTTGGCAAAACTCACCCCTCTAGTTGACTACTCGACCTTGCTTCTTATACCAGGCCTTCTAGAAGTTTTATCCACCGCCTGACACTTCCCACGTGTGCTTCCTCATCATTTAATACTCAGTTGTTGCCTTAAATAAAATCTATCTTCATGGCACTTGAACCCACAATTGCTACTAACTTTAAACCTTTCTGAAGATCATCTTTATCGAACTGTCCACATTAAAAAGACTGATTCAATCTTGAACTACTGCACTCTGCAATATTTGATAGCCGCTTCTTCAATATTATCTCGCAATACCATACCTCAAAGGTGAATTGTAGAAGGTCATATCACTGGAAACTTAGTAAATTCAATAGGGACAACAACACTTTATCCTAGAAGAAGTCTCCACTCCGCTCACTGTCGCCCCTCTTTTTTCCCTCCTTGCATCGGGAGAATTAAGTTTATGACATTTTGGGTATATGGCAACTTGTTCCTTTTAAGAACTGGGTTTTGCATTTTGAACAGTCGCCATCTAATGATTTATGGTGCATTAGGACACCTATAAGGTTCATTTATATGTTTTCTCGATAACCAGAGATAGGGTAAGGGCTTGAAATTATCCTAAGGAGAAGGTGTTAGGCACCCCTCAGGATCCACTAGTGTGGTTCCCGGCCAGATATTCTTTGTGAATTTGGTGCATTTAACATGTAAAATAAGAGGGGATTTTGATACACAAACGTTTGAAAGTAAAATAATTTTTTGGAAGATCACTGATTAAAAGGTTGATTTTGCTAAGAGGTTATAATGCGTTAAAAGAAAAGGAAAGAGATCGAGGGGGTCCTAGGTTTATTTATTATATGGATCATATCAATGCAATACCCGGTAATCACTCCTCAAAAGAGGAGCTACATGTCGTATTAGTGCACCGGTCATCATATCTATATCTACCTTTCCCGCCCCGTTAAGGTACTAAAGCATGGATTGATCTCGACACTATTGCATGTTATTACCCATCCCGTTTCTATCAGTCCTGGAGGCACTTAGGATTACTATTTCTAAAGGGGAGGGATATTAGGTTGACTTTGCGGTTTCAAAGGTGAAAAATCTATGGTGACATACAAAAATATATTGGACTGCACATTAAAGTGGAAACACATAAAACGATGAAGGCTCATATATACCTCCTCAAACAAAGAAATCAAATAGCATGACTTAAACACAATTAAATCCTGAATTATTAAAAGTCCTAAACAGGGGATTTTAAGTTGTTGCAGCAGACCAATTTATTAATAATTCAGATAATAAGTCTAAATTTAGGCCTGCCTACTAGTTGTTGCAGTTACTAGTTAACAAAAACGCGCTCGGTTTTATTAGTTGTTATCACTTAAGGCTTGCCTAAGTGTTTGGGTGAGCTCTTATGAACATGGTATCTATTACTGATCCATAATATGGCAAAGAAGTAACAACTAAGAAAATGAATATTTTGAGATCCTATAGCCATGCTTGCTAAACCGCATTAAATAAGGTGATTAGGTTACTAAAATTAGTTCAAAATAGATTGATTTAGACTAGTTTCAGATTCTGCAAACGATGGTATCTACTATTGAGGATTTTTGCATATAGGCAAGCTATCTAAATGTTGATTTTCGCATTACGAACATGAGATCCGCTTATAGTTGTTTAGATCCTAAAGGATGATGTCTAAGTGGTAACAAACATGCGTAATTTTGAGTACGTCCTATAGGCAGGTTATCTTGATGTGAAGTTGAATAGCAGAATTTACAAATAAATCCTATAGACATGGTTTCTAAATGCGTGTAGAACACATAGGATTTAAAACCAATCCTACAGGCATGCTTTCTAAATGCAAGATTGAATCATTCAGAACACAAATCCTATAGGCAGGCTTTCTACCCTTGAGGATTATAACCCATCCCTTTTCCATTAGCCAACCCCGAGCGTTTAGTACAAATTATTACAAACTAGAAATAATGAATTACATCAAAATATAAAACAAAAGATGTAACAATTAGAGGAAGCTTGATTCTTGACTTCCTGTCTAATTTACATAATTAATTTTTGCAATTGCCATAGATTTCAAAGCCTTTCTTAGACATAGGTGAGCCAGAGATCCCTAAAGGTCTTAAAGGACCCCGAGTAGTGCTTACACCCGGGTTCACAGAACAAGATATGGATGACTGCAGTGTGGAAGGGCTAGCCCTTATGTGTCCAAGTTCAGAGGGAGCTCATGGGTCCCAAGGTAAGGCTCACATAAGAGGGGCAGAACTTAAGTCTAAGAACATGGGGGTAGTGCAGGATTAAGGTTTTAAAAACGGAGGGGAGACAGGAGAGGGGTAAAGGGATGATGGGAAAACAGTAATAGTAAAGCACAGAGTTCATAATTCCATACAAAGAGGGTCAGGGGTTTGGGTAATACATTGCAAAGAGCACTTATCCTTAGTCAAGGATCAGATTTGGGCATGCGCAGCAATAGATGATGTTGGCATGCCCATAAACCAATCAGAACACATAGCATATAGAGGGGATATGGAGATTATAATTCTAGGGGGATCAAGTTTGGGTCATGCATAGGAATATTCAATGTGGTCATGCCCCAAACCACCATAGATCCAAAAGACATTAGGGATGGGGGTATAGGATTCATAAACCATAATAAATGAATGACAGATATATAAGAGAGCATTAATTCAGAATAGAAGGGGGGCAGATTACAGCATGCTTAATAATGGGACTTGACCAGACATAAACAAGAAACAAACAAGGGTCAATGAAATAGTAAAGAAATGTGTTGTTGTTGGTCCTAAAAATTCATTAGAACATACCTATAATGATGCAAATGAAGAGAAAAAAACAAGCAAGCTTTCCATAGCCTAGCCTTGGGTTTCAGCCATTTAGATAAGGCAACAATACATGTAGCAATAGAGAAAAGAGAGAGATTTTAGTGGAGCATGTCAATACTCAAGTATTTTATGCCTTGTATTCGTGTCTTTGAAGGACGAGACGATGGATATTTATAGTTATGAAATCTTATGAGAAATAATGTACTAAGTAAAATATAATACAAATATAGAAACAATCGATTGTCAGAATCAATCAACAAAGTGATTCCCCTTTAATTGAGGAATTACTTGTTTAACGGGGCTAACAAGCTCAAAATAAGGAAAGAATTTCAGTTTGTAGGCAGGCAGATTATTACCATAAAAAAAGCAGTAAAATATTAAGTAAGCAATCGAGTTAAAGTACAGAGATATACTTATTTGTAAAGAGATTCAGCAAGGCAATAATAAGGAAAGGAATCAATTACATTGTTAGGGAGTGAAATTAGAGTTCACAAAAAGGAGAGTTTTTTAAATCAGTCCCAAGATTGAAAATCTATCAAAGAGGGAACCTCGGCATATAAATAGAGTGCACAAATAATAGACATGCGAGGCCAAACTATTGGCAAAAGAAACAGCATGCAATAGTAGCACAAATTTCAGCAAACATTCGAAGTATGCTAGTCTAGTAGGTCAAGTCATATTGAGTCAATAGTGAAAAATAGAGTATCAGAAGCATGCAAAGGGTCTCATAATACCAGATAAGAGACCTTCTAAAAAGTAAAGGTTTTCAGGCATAGTCGAGTTTTAAAGATAGTAAAAACCTAGAATTAGAGGAATCATATAAAGAAAAGAGTTTCTGAGATAAAAGGAACTTCAAATCGAGTCAGGCATTCAAACACATAGTTTCAAACCAAGAGACATAGGCTTCGTCAACAATATCAAGCTCAACATATGATAAACAAATAAATTAACCATACACATAGCAAACATCTTAGAAAGTCGAATGAACTCGAAGCAATTACGGTTTTCAACATCAATCGAGTTTAAGAATGATAAACAAATAAATCAAACAAACACTTAGCAAACATCTTCAGAGACTCGAATGAACCCAATGCAATTAGGGTTTTTAACATGTAAACTCAAATATGAGAATAACATGGATAAACATAGTAGAATCACAAACACATTAAAATCAGAGAAAAGATTTTGAAAAGAAGAACTTGAAGGAAAACCCTAATGGAAAAAAATGAAGATTCTTTTTTGAATGCAAAATTAAAGAAGCTTCGAGAAGGCACTTAAAAACTCTTGGCAAGCATGGATCTAAGGTAAATGTGAAAGAAGTTGAAAAGGTCTTAGAGCTTAGTGTTTTTGAAGGAACCAAAAGCAACGAGAAAGGCTTTGGAAGTTACCTATCTGTACAGGAGAGTCAAAGGTCTGACTCGAATGGTCATGGCTGGCCGGAGAAAGGTCAGATATGACCGGAGAAAGGTCATCGAGCAAAGACTAGACCAAGCCCCATCAATGTCTGGTCATGAGACCACAAAATCAAATACGTAGAAGCTATAAAAGGCTGGTACATTTTTCCGATGACCTCAAAAGGCCATAGATTAGGGTGGATTATGGTGCTAGTTTGATGGCGGAAGCTAGGGTTTATAGGAGTTTCAGCGAGGGTTTGGGAGGGAAAAAGAGTTCACGGGTGGCGGATTGTGAATAATGAATTAGGTTTGGGGGTTCTTGGGTTTAATTCTTAAAGGGCAGCCGGTGGCTGTTGATCTAAATGATCAACGGTTGAGATTTAAAGGGTTAAGTGGGGATCCTAGTATGGGTCAGCTTAGTTGGATTGCGGTCAGGTGTGAGTAGGAATTGGATTGGGGTAAATTGGGTTTAAATTGGGCTGCAATCAAACTAAAATCTAGCAAGACTTTGAATATCCATTTTCACCATTTATTTTATAAAAATAATAAATTAAATTCTGAAAATAAATTGAAAGTACTAAATCATTTGTAACACAAAATTAATACTTTAAAATACTAGAATTAATTTTTATAAATATAAATGCAATTAAATTTGAAAAGGGGCTAATATTGTAATTATATGCAATTAAGCTTATAAAATGCTAAATAAATTTGTCAAAATATGCAAAAAATTCGCTAAGTAAACTTGGATTTTGTGATACCACGTAGGCTAATTATAATATTTTATGTGTTATTAACATGGTGGGCATCAATTGTATTTGATAAACAAGTATATGAGTCATATATTGAGTAACGTGGGGTCGAAGGAGAGGCCTAAGTGTAAGCCAAATGGGAAAATTTTCATAATAGGCTAAGATTCCAAATGAGTTTGCACAAGTCTCCACTTTGAACAAGCACATCTAAATATGTATACGTCTTTATGTGGTGAATAACCTATCATATGAAAGTATTTGAGTCTAGTTTCTTACTCATCAAACCGTTTAGCATTTGGACATTCCTACGCAAAGTTATAATCAAATTACCAAAATATGGAAAAATGTGATCCTGTGTCGAATCTGCGATCGCATTTCTGTCGCATTATCGACTTTGCAGTCGCAAATTAGGCTAGTGTTGCCCAGTTTTTGGCACCTATTTTGTGGCACAGTATGCAGCCCATGTTCTAGTTTTGCGGTCCATTCTGAGATCGCAGACCCAACATCAGAGGCTTATTGATCCTATTTTTATAACCCGACCCCATTTTAATATATAGTCTTAGGGGCTTCATTTAGGGTCATTTTCTTCTAATTTTAAAGAGATATGAGAGAATATAGAGAGGTAAACGAGGGGCATCATAATCATCCAAGTCTTGCACAAGTCTTCAAGAATCAAGGTAGATAGCCGTAGATTGCCCTCCATCCAGGTAAGTTCTACTTCCAGAACTTCATGCAATAGGTTAAAGGTTCAAATATGTTGTGGGGGTTAGAAATAGGTCATGCATGTGGGACTAAGTTGTAGTATGTGATGTTAAAAAAATAATATGGTTAGTTCATGTTAAAATTAGGTTGGGGGAAAGAAGGAAATATTGTAAAGGAGATTTGAAATCAAGATGCTCAACTAGTATTTGATAAAAATCTCAAAGGAGCTGAAACCATGAATATCTTCCTAATTAGTGTTCAATTTTTTTATGTCTCAAAGTAGATTGGAATTGCTAGAATTTTTTGAACATCGTAGTAACTTAAGGAAAGCTTAAATGAGGTATGTATGGAGAAAACCCCATTTTTTAGAAATTAAACTTTGTCGGTGTTTGTGCGAATACGGTAAGATTAAAGTTGAATTGTTAAACTGATTATTGTTCCACATTAATTTGGGATTTCTACCTTATATTTGTGAAAGATGTATTCCAATATGATCAATGTGATATTCTTGATAACTTGAAAAGGTGAAAGGAATATGAATCATGTATTGAAATACTTAGACCTTAAATTGAGATTGAAGCTCGATATATTGTGCCATCTATGTGAAGTTACATCTATGCTTACAATTTCTATTTTCTCTTGTATGCACCTACTGTCCTTAATGGCAAAGCTAATATTGAAATCGGGAACGATGTAAAATGTGGCGTGGTACCAAGAATGATGTCATACGTTGTGGCCCCAAGTGCCTATGAAATGATATATATGAATTAAATATTAAATTGAGATGATTGATGGAAAATGAAAACGCCTTGGTAATGCAGCCTAGCCAATCGGGCCGTGATCAGACACCATGATGCACACATGGCATCTGCTGATATTAAATTCCAGAAAAGGGAAAAGGAATGGTAATTGAAGTATATGTCTCAATTGAGGCAACCTAGCTGATCGGGTCGTGATCCGACCCCGCTCAAGCTAGCGGTGGTATAACAAACAATGATGAACAGCATGAAATGCCCTAAACTAAAGGCTAGGGAAACATGTGGTGAAAACTGTATGATTCTTCTAAATTTATAATGTTGTGATTGCTTAAAGCTTTTGAGTTATACTTGTTGTTTCCTTATCTTTGTATGAAAGTTCTTTATATATAGATGGTGTTTAGTTATGCATACTAGTTCTATTCTATGGCACTAAAGTCCCTTTTGCCTGGGGTGTTGCGTCTTTAAATGGATGTAGGTGTTTCTATAATAGGCACTGTTGGTCGCAGCTAATGCTGCATCATCCTTTAAACTAATTTGTTGAGCCTCACTTCGCTTCGGGGTCCCCTTTCATCTTTTTACCATGTACCTTGTATTGGAGGTATATCCGGAGCCTTGTTACCGGCATTTTCATATTACAATACTCATGAGTTATGATTAGAAGCTACATAGATAGGTTGTGGGTAGTGTCGGGTATTGGAATTAAAGTAGAAATATTGATATTTTACAAAGATTTATAAAAACTTGTAATATTTTGATATTATGATTTAAGCTGCTAATGGAAATGAAACGGAAGTTCTTAATGAAATACTTACTATGTATGATTAATGAAGTCCATCATCTATTTGTTCATGAATTAATTTGGGTAGAGTGATACCTAACAAGCTTGCTCAGTCGGGTTTACTCGGTTGAGTGCTGGTCGCGCTCCTCGGATTTTGTGGCGTGACAAACTTGATATCAGAACCAAAGGTCTTAAAGTGTCATATGATGTCTCAGAGCAGTGTCTAGTAGAGTCTTTCTTATCGGTGTGTAGTCGACCACATCTATAAGTTGGAGGCTATTTGGACACTTAGGAATTTCACCCTTCTTTAATACTCCAGATCGTGCAGTAGAGCTCAAGATAGGGAGCTAATTTCCATTCTATGTCTTGATCCTAGATTTATAACCCAATTCAAGGACATAATTATAGAGCTTACTTCCACAAATAGGGCGTAAATAAGAGAATTTGTGATAAAGTAGATTTAAGAATAATACGGCTCCTTCAAGGAGTAGGTACACACAAGTCTTTGTGACTCACGTCTTATTAGGACCATGTTTATGAGGACTCTTCAATATGGATGTACATATACAATAAGAGTAAGTTTGTTGGGATAAGTAGTGACTTCTTGATGACCTTAGGTTGATTGGGCAGTAGCTGAATCGATGCCCCTCGACTCCACATCCCTAACGTAGGTTAGTAACATAGTGATATACTACATGATATGGTGGTACAGATACATTAATAGGAACAAGGATACTCCCCTTAGCAATAAGTTCTACCAATCCCTCCATGGATCAATACATTCTCCTAACAAATGCTTGGGTAGTCTCCCTCATCTTCAATGGTGGAAGCAGTTGTTGAGACTATTCCAGGTGAATTCCTTATAGAAATGTTTTATTTAAATGGACAAAATCTACTTGTTTGTGCCTATGCATGCACTATTGTAAAGTTTACCTATATGGTGTCAAGTTCCATGTAAAGCATCCTAGTGTTGTGATCCTTTTCAACTCACTCTTTTTCTCACTGGTGTATATGGCTTCTATGGTTTGAAGAGTAACTCTACCCTCTTGCAAATATCATCATGAAACCTTTTCACTGTCTAGTAAAATGAGAGCATGTCCCACCTCTTATCATATATGTACATGTCAAATGAAGGGGTCGCTAGTCTACATAGAATTTCCAAGAAATTTGAGATTTTTTATGAATCTGTCACAGGAAGATCTTTTGTTTTCCCATCTCAATAGGACTTTCATGTCCACTAAGATCATTCCTTAGTAAGAGGCTCACTTTGTTCCTAGTATTGTGGTTGCCTGTGACGTGGTTGTGTATTGTAGTCTAGTAGTTGATATAGCAGAATCATGTTTAGCTCGAGTCAAATTTTTACTTTCTTCTTATACCTCCACAACATGTGATAATTGTGTTCCTTAGTTAGTGATTCAATGTGCTACTTTCCCAACACCTGTTCAATAACCATGAGAGAACGTATTCTTCTATATGTCATTGTAACACTTCCTTTTCTTGTAAGGACCCCTACTAGGCTCTCTGTCAAGACCAAGCACACCTTTGGGGGTTATTATAACACAACGTATGTTTCTCTTTTCTTTATGTCTTTCATTAGCATCTAGGTATTTCTCAAGTCAAAATCCATGGACAACTCATTATGAACATCTTCAAACCATCCACGAACATTTTATACTATCTCGTTGGCTTCCCACCTCACTTCAAGTTCATCAAGGATATCGCAATTGCTGAGATTTAATGATCTCCTTTCGATGACAGATTATCTACACATGTAACGATTTGCTTATCAGTCTAACTCTCGCCTTTTGGTTTTGGGTTGACCAAGTGGCAATACACCTAGTAACACATTCGTATGTCAAAGTTTTTCTCTCAGTCAAGTCTTATAGCGTCTCCCAATTTGGCTTGTAATAGTTAGTTGTGTGGTGCTACATTATGAAGTAGAGTTGCTAGAAATAACTGGATTTTTGAATTCTGGAGCTACGCATCACATGGCTACATACAGAGATCCTCTTTCAAAAATGTAGCTTCTCATAATCGCTTTATATTACCACCATTCCTAGTGGTTACAATATAAAGGTTACTTCCATAAAGCTCTCTCCACTTTCTTTTCATTTGTCTTGAATATTGTGTTGTTTACCCGTAATCTTCAATGTGATATTATCTTAATGTATTGACTAGTTATCCAACTATATGATCAATTAAATTCACCTCATTTTTATGTACTCTACAAGCCCATTTTCTACAAAGACACTGAAAAATGGGTAAATTCCCCTTTAATATAGACTTCTAATGTCATCAACTTAGTTTAAGCCTGTTGGTTCCAAATGGTGCTCATTAGCTTTGCTATCCTTCTATCTATTTTATCTGATAACTCTCATTGTAAAATTCATTTATGTTTCATGGCATCAAAGAGGAAGTCTTATAGAATTAAGGATGGGGGCATATTCTTTTTATTAGAATAAATAAATATTGATGGTATTCCTTGTAGATGTTCTTCTAACAAACATTTACCTTCTCTGCTTGTACCTGTGAATAGATAACCTAGGTTACTGTTAGCTTTCCCCGATAAATGCATCAAGACGTCTCATTCTTTCAAACTTACCCATGTGGGAACTTTGAGGCCTTGTTATATACCAACTCGTAATTGTTTTAAGTACTTTCTCACCATAGTTATCGATTTCCTAGAGCTATGTGGGCTTGTCTCATAGCTTCCAAAAGTAATGATTTCCCTTAGTTCAAGCTTATATTGCCGTGATTTCAAACCAAAGTGCGTCCCCTTTTTCAAAAGTCCTAAATGGATCGGATTGGATAGGTTACGTGGACTTCTACTCACTTGGCTTCTAGGATTATTGACAACGTCATTATCATGTGCGAGAAATTTTGCTACCCCTGGCGTTCCACCTCCTTAAGGAGGGTATGAGTTTTAATTGTCTTTCTTCCCAGAGCATTACGTCAACCATTGGAACTCCTCTAACCAATACATGATTACACCCCTATGGTAGGATGTCCTAGCTATGTGATTTCACTCGTGAAAGGTTGAGATTAGATGCATTTAGATTTTCGCACATATCATTAGCATATTGATTTGGAAGATAAGTTGTCGTATCTTTAGTTCTCTCTTTTCATCCTCATGGGCTGGTGACATGGATTCCGTGTGTCAACTAATGTTAAGAGTGTAATTCAACTTCATGTATTTTGAAACCCATACCGCATTTAAGGTGCCAGAGTATTCTTATTCTTGATAAACGGATTTTCCCTACACTCTAGAAGACGAGTGCTTCAAGTACTTGAGAATTCCTCCTTAATGGTTCCTATTGCCAATATACGAGTTACCCCTATGCCTTATTTTACTAATTGATGTCATCATAATGATTAACCATGTTAGTATAGTTAGTAGTAATCTTTGTGTCTCTTGGCATATAACCTCATGAAATTCTCTGCTCAACACATTAATGGATTCCTGAATAACCCCAACTTGATCTTGAACTCTATTGTTCCTCATTGTATTAGACCCATTGGGAATTGTAAGTTCAGACAAGTTAGTGTTATCACATACATATTTGACAGGTAATTTACTGATCAGTTTATGATAGCACATCTTAGAGTAATTGTTGAAGGTCATCAAGGGTTTAGTGTGGGTGTTCGCCTAGAGATTTAGAGTTTTGGAGGGTGAACATGTTATTCTTAAGGTTTTCCCCTGTAGATTCTATGAGATTGATAATGAAAGGTACGTAAGCGCATTTCCCATTAGGTCGCAATAGGAGTACGATGTTTTCCCATAGTTGTTCCTCATGAATTTGTGTTGTCATATGCATATGTCTAAGAAGGCAGGTAGAGATAAAATTGTGTATCATTCCGGTGGAAATTTATTGAAGGTGAAGTTAAAAGATAGTTAGCTTATGCGAGATATCTACTTTTCATCCTTGTTAGGTAAGTTTGGGGGTGGTGATTGCTTCCGTGAATGTGTTTTGGCGAAGTATGTAGGTATAATTGGCCACATTGAAGGCCAAGAGTTTTGTGAAAATAAAATATTTTCTCTTGATTGTAAAGTAGTTGGTTTTGACTTGAAAGGTACCTTATAGGTGTTATGATCTAAAATGTGCAGTCAATGTCCATGTATCCTCATAATAATGTAGTGCTTGTAATGATGAGGTTCATGATATGGATACATACATTGTGGTACTTTGTCGAGTTGTGGATGTATTATTAGGATGGTTTTGGTGGTTCTCTGGCAGATGATTAGGCCTAGTTACAAAGGAGACTCTGCCGAAAATTCTGAAAAATTTAATAGTTAGATAAAATATAGGGAGTTGAGGTAGGTAAGAAAAGATATTTATTATGTTAAGCATTGAAGTTAGACTCTACTTCTCAATCGAGGATGAATGATCCTGGGGGGGGGGGGGGAGATGTAAGGCCCCGAAAAATTTCGCTAAGTATTCTAGGATTTTGTGATGCCAAGCACGCTAATTATAATACTTTATGTGTTATTAACATGGTGGGCATAAATTGTATTAGATAAACAAGTGTATGAGTCATATATTAGATAAGGTGGGGTCCATGGGAGGCCTAAGTATAATCCAAATGGGAAAATATTCATAATGCGCTAAGATTCCAAATGAGTTTGCATAAGTCCCGATTTTAAACAAGCACATCTAAATATGTATAAGTTTTTATGTGGTGAATAACCTATCATATGAAAGATCTTAGAGTCTAGTTTCCACTCCTTAAAAACTTTTGTCATTTAAACATTCCTATGCAAAGTTATGATCAAATTACCAGAGACTGGAAAAATGTGATCTTGTGTCAAATCTGTGATTGCACTTTTATCGCATTTTCGAGTTTCGGTCGCAGATCTGTTGCAAATTGGGCCAGTATTTCCCGGTTTAGGGCACCTATTTTTTGTGGTGCATTATGCAGCCCATATTCTTGTTTTGCGGTCCATTCTGCGATCGCAGACCCGACGTCGGAGGCTTCTTCATCCTATTTTTATAACCCAACCCCATTTTAATATATAGTTTTTGGGGCTTCCTATGGGTTCATTTTCTACTAATATTAGAGAAAGATGAGAGCATATAGAGAGATAAATGAGGGGCCTAACATCATAGTCATCAATATCTTGCACAAGTCTTCAAGAATCAAGGAAGATAGCCGTATATTGTCCTCCATCCGGGTAAGTCCTACTACCGAAACTTCATTTAATATGTTAAAGGTTCACATATGTTGTGGGGGTTAGAAATAGGCCATGCATGTGGGACTAAGTTGTAGCATGTGATGTTAAAGAAATAATATGGGTAGTTCATGTTAAAATTGGGTTAGGGGAAAGAAGGAAACCTCGTAAAAGAGATTTGAAATCAAGATGCTCAACTAGTATTTGATTAAATGCTCAAATGAGATGAAACCATGAATACCTTCATAATTTGTGCTCAATTTTTTTATGTCTCAAAGTAGATTGCAATTGGAAGAATTTCCGGATTGTTGTAGTAACGCAAGGAAATGCTTAAAATGGTATGTATGGCTAAAATCTCGTCTTTTAGAATTTGAGCTTCGTCGGTGTTTGTGTGAATACGGTAAGATTAAAGTTGAATTATTAAATTTATTATTGATCCACATGAATTTGGGGTTACTACCTTATATTTGTGAAAGATGCATTCCAATATGATCAATGTGATATTCTTGATAACTTGAAAAGGTGCAAGGAAAATAAATCATGTATTGAAATGCTTAGACCTTAATCTAAGATTCAAGCTACATATATTGTGCCATCTATGTGAAGTCTCATCTATGCTTACAATTTCTATTTGCTCTTGTATGCACTTACTGTCCTTAATGACAAGGCTAATATTGAAATCGGGAACAATGTAAAATGCGGCCTGGTGCCAAGAATGATGTGATAAGTTGTAGCCCAAAGTATCTACGAAATGATATATGTGAGATCAAAATTTAATTGAGATGATTAATGGAAAAGAAAAATGCCTTGGTAAGGCGGCCTAGCCGATCGAGCCATGATCGGACACCATGATGCACACATGGTGGTAATGTGCAGATATTGATTTCCGAAAAAAGGGAAAAGGAATGTTGAATGAAGTATATGTCTCAATTAAGGCAACCTAGCCGATAGGCTCGTGATCGGACTCTGCTCAAGCTAGTGGTGGTATAGTGAACAATGATGAACAGTATGAAATGCCCCAAACTAAAGGCTAGGGAAACATGTGGTGAAACATGTATTATTTTTACGTTGATAAAGTTGTGATTGTTTAAAGCTTTTGAGTTATACTCGTTGTTTCCTTATCTCTGTATGAATTTTCCTTATAACTATATGGTGTTTAGTTATACATACTAGTTCTATTTGATGGCACTAATGTCCCTTTTTTCGGGGACGCTGCGTCTTTAAATGGATGTAGGTGTTTCTATAACAGGCAGTGTTAGTCGCAACTAGTGACGCATCGTCCTTTCAGCTGATTTGAGGTATAGTCGGAGCCTTGTTACTGACATTTCCATATTACCTTACTCTTCTGTTATGTTTAGAGGCTCTGTAGACAGGTTGTGAGTAGTGCCGGGTGTTGGAATTAAAGTAGAAATTTTGATGTTTGGCAAAGATTTATTAAAACTTGTAATATTTTGATAATTATCATTTAAACTTCTTATGGAAATGAAATGAAAGTTATTAACGAAATACTTACTAAGTATGATTAATGGAGTCCATCCCCTATTTGTTCATGAATTAATTTGGGTAGAATGAAACCTAACATGCTTGCTCAATTGGGTTTACTCGGTTAAGCGGCGGCAGCGCTCCTCGAATTTGGGGCGTCACATTATCTTGACTATATTTGGCATAAATATAAAATTTCAACAAATGAATTACCAAAGTAATAATTTTAGAAATGATTATTGGATTTTAAAAGGACAAAATAAGGGGATAAACTGATTTAAAAAATCTTTTAAAATTAAGGAAAAATAAGGGAACACTTGGAGATGCTTATATATGCGTACATATGTTATTTTGACGGTACTCAACATACAAAATAGATATAGGAAAAAATTGAGTATCACCACTCAAGAATACCAAGTCTCGTTATTCCATCAACCCAAATCTACACATTCTTTGTTCGATTGCCTTCATCTACCAGAAGTAAAATACCGAATCTCTAAATCATGAACTGGGCATACCTCCTTCAAGTCATTCACTGGCCCGACACATAGGAAAACATCCTACTATCATATTAATACTGCAGAACAATTGTTCATATGCATCATGGAAACTTGTGCCCAGCCTCGAAGCTCTCAAAGGTATCGCTATTGAGCTGAAACAAGAGAACATCCTTCCATAAGGCGACGATAATAGCTCAGACAACTATGTAGGGAGAAACAACCCGCACTAATCGGTGTTACCATTATAATTCTTCAGTTCTAGATTAATAACAAGTGGTTCGCGTCGCATAACATTGAATAGGAAGAAATTAAGGGTATAAGTCTCCAAGGATCAAATATGTCACGACCCGAGTTCGCCCTCTATGAACATGTCGTGATGGCACCTAGTTTTTACAACTAGGTAAGCCTAACAATGCGGAAACTAATATAACTGGAGGAATCATTTAATTAAATAAGAAAAATAGGAAGAAAAGTGGTATACAAGTTCCACTTGGCATATACAACCCAAAAATAAATACGAAAGTCTACATCTTAATCCCAAAACCCGAAAACTCACGGGAAAACACAGGCAAAAGGAAAATACTGTAAATACTCTAATCTCCAGAATTTCTACATCAAAAGTATGACAAAATCTAATCACTACAGATGGAACAAGGAAGGAAACTCTTCGATCTGCGGACGCTGCAGATATACCTTGAGTCTCTGTTAGATCTCTCCACCTCGAAGATAGTGCGTCTGAGATGAGGTACCTGGATCTGCACATGAAAAATATGCGCAGAAGAGGCATGAGTACAACACAATGGTACTCAGTAAGTGTCAAGCCTAACCTCGGTTGAGTAGTGACGAGGAAGGTCAAGGCCCTACTGAGAAAAATATAATATGATAAGATAAAGAAAAACAGTATAGATAAAGTATGCAGCGAGGCTCTAACAAGATAAATAAGGGAAAGAGCAATACAAAAAGGGGGACAAAACGATAAAAGGAATAATGGTCATTACAGAAAATAATAGCCGGGGATCTCTTGGTATCCTCATGATATTCACCAGGGATCTCTTGGAATCCTCATTATATTCACTAGTTATTTGCTGGTATCCCGAGGATCTCTTGGTATCCTCATTATATTCACTAGGGATCTCTTTGTATCCTGAGGATCTCTTGGTATCCTCATTATATTCACTAGGGATCTCATTGTATCCCGAGGATCTTTTGGTATCCTCATTATATTCACTAGGGATCTCTTGGTATCCTAATTATATTCACTAGGGATCTCTTGGTATCTAGAATATCTCTTGGGATCCTTATTATATTCACTAGGGATCTCTTGGTATCCCTAGGATCTCTTGGTATCCTCATTACATTCATTAGGGATCTCTTGGTATTCCAAGAATCTCTTGGTATCCTCATTACATTCACCAGGGATCTCTTGGTATCCTGAGGATATCTTGGAATCCTCATTATGTTCACTAGGGATCTCTTGGTATCTCAAGGATCTCTTGGTATCCTCAATTCTTACAATCTCATTTGTGAGTGATCTCTTGGTATCCCGGACCCTCAGTCCAGAATATATCAAGTGCAAGGGGATCTCCCGGGAGGCCAACCCGTAGTCCCAATTTAAAAGAAACACACAATAGCTACCCAAACATTAGGAAAGGTACTAACTCAGGGCAAGATACTACCCAAACATTAGGAAAGGTACTACCCAAACATTAGGAAAGGTACTAACTCCGACTCCAAATGGCCCAAATCTATCCATTTCAATTACATTTCGTAAATAACATCTCAAGAAACTAATTATACTATTTAATTTATAGCTAAGATGCAAATTTAGATAAAATGAGCAAAATGCCCCTCGGGCAAACGTGGTCAAAACCCGAGGTTCGAACTAATATTTGGTTACCCATTCCCCCACAAATCCAATTATGTGATTAGTTTTAAAATCGAACCTTGAATTGAGGTCCAACCCCCAATTTTAGCAAAATCCTAGGTCCTACCCAATATACCCGAAATTACCTATTAAAAACATCGATTTGATGTTCAAATTATGTTAAAAGGTGTTAATAAGTGAAGAAAATGAGATAGAAACCACTTACCAATCGTTTTTAAGAAGAAGTATTGCTTAGAAAATTACCTCTTAGGTTTTGGGTTTTTTAAAAGTGAGAAATAACTGAAAAATTCCGTGTATATATACTCTCTGAGCCTCCAGTGCAGACCGCGCGAGGATGACCCTGGTTGCGCGACTCCCACCGAGGACCAAGTTAAGGCAGTCCTGGCTGCACTGGTGGAGCTGAAAGTTGCAGGTCCTCTGAAGTTGGCAGCGCGTACAGCGCGTGGGTGACCGCGGCCACGCAGGTCATTCCACGGACCGTGCAAAAGCGGACGCGGCCGCACTAGAGGAACTGAAGGTTGCAGGTTCTATGAAGCTGGAAGTGAACTGTGCGATCACGACCGCGGCCGCGCGCTGGAATCTGCAGCTTGCACCTGACCTGCAACATCTGGTGTTTTAAGTCTAAGACCTCCCGAACCTACTCGAAACTCACCCGAGCGCTCAGGGCTCCAAAAAGCTCCAAACCAAACATACACACCACTTCAAAAACATCATACATACTAACTTGTGCGGTCGAATCGCAAATATAACATCATATTCATCGGATCATGCCTCAAAACTCATGATTTCTTCAAGATGTTTCATAAGACATAAAATTCCCATTTCGGGTCCGAAACACGTCAAACGACGTCCATTTTCAACCAATATTGACAGAAAGTGCTCCAATCGTATATAAGACTTGTACCGGGCACCGGAACCAATGTACAGGCCTGATACCTCAGTCTTCTAATCACATTTTGTTTCTATTTTCTATAATTATTTCAAAAAATAATTTCACATGAAAATTCATTTTGGGGACCTCAGAATCCGATTCCAGGCATACGTGCAAGTCCTATATTTTCCTACGGATCCTTTGGGACCGTCAAATCATGGGTCCGGGTCTGGTTACCCAAAACGTTGACCGAATGAGGTTTTTCAAGGCCTCGGAGACACTGAATGAGTAAAGAAACAAGTTATGACCCTTTAGATCGTCACATTCTCCACCTCTAAAACAAATGTTCGTCCTCGAACAGCAAAAAGAGAAGGAGTACCTTAGTCGGGAGATAGATGAGGATAACGGCTCCGCATATCATATTCGGACTCCTAGGTCGATGTATCAGGAGGCTGAACTCTCCATAAGACACGAACAGAAGGAAATCTTTTGGACCTCAACTAGCGAACATGCCGGTCTAGAATGGCTAACGGCTCCTACTCATTGGAAATGTCCTTATCCAACTGGACGGTGCTGAAATCTAACACGTGTGCTGGATCGGCGTGATACCTCTGGAGCATGGATACATAGAAAACTAGATACACGGTTGATAAGCTAGGCAGTAATGCGAGTCTATTAGCCACCTCTCTCACTTTATCAAGAATCTCAAACAGACCAAGGAGCCTAGGGCTAAGCTTTCCCTTCTTCCCAAATCTCATCACGCCCTTCTTCCCAAATCTCATCACGCCCTTCATAAATGCTATGTCTTAAACCTTGAGATCTACAAAACTCTTTTGCCTAGAGTGAGCTGAACGAAGCCTGTCTTGAATGATCTTGACCTTGTCCAACGCCTTCTGAACCAAATCTGTACCTAGCAACTGAGCCTCCTCCGGCTCAAACCATCCAATCGGTGATCGACACCGTCTACCATATATGGCCTCCTAAGGAGCCATCTGGATGCTCCATTAGTAGCTATTATTGTAAACAAACTCTGCTAATGGAAAGAATTGATCCCAAGACCCTCCAAAATTAATCACACATGCACGGAGCAAGTCCTCAAGGATCTAGATAGTGCGCGCATATTGTCCGTCCGTCTGGGGGTGAAATGTTGTACTCAACTTCACTCGAGTACCGAACTCCTGCAGCACGACCTTCCAGAACCGCGATGTGAACTGATTACCTCTGTCTGAAATAACAGAAACTGGAATGCCATGAAGATGGACGATCTCCCGAATATAAATCTCTGCCAATCGCTCCGATGAATAAGCTGTACATACAGGGATAAAATAAGCGGACTTGGTCAGCCAATCCACAATAACCGAAATGGCATCAAATTTCTTCAAGGTCCGTAAGAGTCCCGATACAAAATCCATGGTGATGCGCTCCCATTTCCACTCCGGAATCTCTATCTGCTGAAGCAACCCACCTGGTCTCTAGTGCTCATACTTCACCTGCTGACAGTTGAGTACCCAACTCCTGCTGCACGACCTTCCAGAACCGCGATGTGAACTGATTACCTCTGTCTAAAATAACAGAAACTGGAATGCCATGAAGATGGACGATCTCCCGAATATAAATCTCTGCCAATCGCTCCGATGAATAAGCTGTACATACAGGGATAAAATAAGCGGACTTGGTCAACCAATCCACAATAACTGAAATGGCATCAAATTTCTTCAAGGTCCGTAAGAGTCCCGATACAAAATCCATGGTGATGCGCTCCCATTTCCACTCCGGAATCTCTATCTGCTGAAGCAACCCACCTGGTCTCTAGTGCTCATACTTCACCTGCTGACAGTTGAGGCATCTAGCTACATATACAACTATATCCTTCTTCATCCGCCTCCACCAATAGTGCAGCCTCAAGTCCTGATACATCTTCGTGGCACCCGGATGGATGGAATATCGCGAACTATGGGCCTCTGCTAGAATCAACTCCCGTAGCCCGTCAACATTAGGAACACAAACTCGGCCCTGCCTCCTCAACACCCCATCATCTCCAATGGTTACGTCTCTGGCATCACCATGCTGAACCCTTTCCTTAAGGGCAAGAAAATGGGGATCATCGTACTGCCGCCCCCCAATACGATCCAATAAGGAAGACCGGGAAACCACACAAGCTAGAACCCAACTAGGCTCCGAAAGATCCAATCTCACAAACTTCCTTGCTAAGTCCTGAACATCCATCACCATAGGCCTCTCTGAAGCTGGTAAATATGCCAAACTCCCCAAACTCTCCGCCCGGCGACTCAAGGCATCCGCTACCACATTGACTTTGCCCAGGTGATGCAGAATAGTGATATCATAATCTTTTAGCAACTCTAACCAACTCCTCTAGCGCAAATTTAGATCATTCTGCTTGAACAACTGCTACAAATTCCTATGATCAATATATATCTCACAAGGCACACCGTAAAAATAATGACGTCAGATCTTCAAGGCATGAACAACAGCAACTAACTCAAGTTCGTGGACCGGGTAGTTCTTCTCATGTATCTTCAACTGTCTGGACGTGTTGGCAATCACCCTACCGTCCTGCATCAACACCACTCCAAGGCCAACTCTCGAGGCATCACAAAAGACAGAATAAGACCCTAAACCGATAGGCAATACCAAAATAAAGGTTGTAGTCAAAGCTGTCTTGAGCTTCTAAAAGCTCGCCTCACACTCCTCTGTCCACTGAAATGGAGAACCCTTCTGTGTCAACCTAGTCATGGGGGCTGCAATCTATGATAACCCCTCCACAAAGCGACGGTAATAACCCGCCAAACCAAAAAATTATGAATCTCTCTAGCTGAGAAGGGCCTAGTCCAACTCTTCACGGCCTCTATCTTCCTCGGATCTACCCGAATGCCCTCGTTCAAAATCACGTGGCCTAAGAATGCCACTGAGTCCAACCAGAACTCAAATTTCAAGAACTTCACATATAACTGCTTCTCTCTAAGGATCTAAAGCATGGTCCTCAGGCGCTGCTCATGATCTTCCCGACACCAGGAATACACTAGAATATCATCAATAAAAACAATAACAAAATAGTCGAGATATGGCCTGAATACACTGTGCATCAAATGCATAAAAGTTGCTGGAGTATTAGTCAGCCTAAATGACATAAAAAGGAACTCGTAATGACCATACCGAGTCCTGAAGTCAATCTTCGGGATATCTAGCTCCCAATCTTTAACTGATGGTACCCTGAGCGTAAGTCAATCTTAGAAAACACCCATGCGCCCTGAAGCTGGTCAAACAGATCACCAATACGAGGCAAAGGATAACGATTCTTCACTGTGACTTTGTTCAACTAGCGATAATCAATACGCATACGCATGGAACCATCCTTCTTCTTCACAAATAAGACAGGAGCACCCCATGGTAAAACACTAGTTCGAATATAACCCTTATCAAGCAATTTCTGCAACTTGTCCTTCAACTCCTTCAACTAAGGAGGAGCCATACGATACGGAGGAACGGAAATAGGCTGAATTCCCTGCAACATACCAATGCCAAAATTAATGTCTATATTAGGCGGCATGCCCAGAAGATCAGCTGGAAACACATCGAGAAAATCCCATACCACTGGAACAGAATCAACAGAAGGGGTATCCACCTTGACATCTCACACATAAGCTAAATACGCTGCACACCCCTTCTCAACCATACGCTGAGCTTCATGGAAAGAGATAACTCAACTAGGGTTGTGATCTAAAGTACCACTCCACTCAACATGCAGAATACTTGGCATAGTCAGTGTCACGGTCTTGGTGTGATAATCAAGAATAGTAAAATGGGGCGACAACGAGTCCATGCCCAAAATAATGTCAAAATCAACTAAACCGAGTAACAATAAATCCACTCTTGTCTCAAAACCATGAATAGTAATGAAACATGACCGATAGATGCGGTCCACAATAAGAGAATCTCCCGCAGGAGTAGAAACATAGACGGGGGAACTCAAAGAATCCTGAGGCACACCAAAATACGGAGCAAAGTAAGAAGACACATAAGAATAAGTAGAGCTCGGATCGAATAAAACTGATGCCTCTCTGTGACAAACCAATATAATACATATGATATCAGAATCGGAGGCAAAAGCCTCGGCACAAGCAGGAAGGGCATAACAGCTGGCATGTCCTCCCCCTCGAGGGCGACCTCTACCTCTAGAGCTCCGCCTCTAGCTGGCAGAACGGGTGGGACGGAAACTGGAGCTATGATCATGGCCTGAGAACTCTGCTGAACACGTTGTGACTGAGAAGGCTTTGGGGGGTGCACTCCTCCCAAGTCTAGGGCATCCCTCACCACATGGCGGGTGTCAGCACACTGAAAACAAGCTGTGGTTGTGACTGACTAGGGCTAGGTCTGCTGGACTGACCTCTGGGAACACCCCGCGCAAGAGGCGTTCTAGAAACTGGAGGAGCATAGTGAGGCTCCTGAGGTGAAGGCGCAGCTAGCGCAGTGCTGACTGCTGGAAGATCTGAATGGACGGGGAGACTTACAAAACCCTACCATGTCGACCTGTACGTACACCAGAGTAGTTGCCCGACACTTGAGATCTCTTGGCCTCCCTCTCCCCTTGCTCCCTGGCGAGCATACTCTTGATCCTCCTAGAAATGCTCACTACCTGTTGATAAATGTCCATCTCCAACTCTCAAGCCATGCTAGATCTGATGGGTGGGATAAGTCCCTCGATGAACTTGCGAACTCTCTCGCGTACTGTAGCAACTAAAGTCGGTGCATGGCTTGCCAATCTGGTATAACGGATGACCTACTCAAAAACTGTCATAGCACCCTGGCGCAGATGCTCGATCTCTATGCGCCACGCATCTCTGATCTCATTAGAACAAACTCTCTCATAAACATATCCGAGAATTGGGTCCAAGTCAGTAAAGTAGCCTCGACCAGACTGTCTATCTTATAAGTGCGCCACCAATCATAGGAAGCTCCTTGAAGCTGGAAAGTAGTAAAGGAAAACCCGCTGGACTTTGCTATGCCTATAGTGCGAATAATACGGTGGCATTCCTCTTGAAATCCAAAGGCATCATCTGTCGCTAATCCACTAAACATCGGAGGGTCATACTAATTGAACCTCTCAAACCTCCGCTACTCATCCTCAGAAGTAGCTGTCCATCCCACGGGTTGAACTGGCACTGTAGATAGAATGGGAATGATCCTTGGGCCCTGCTCAACCTGCACTCACTACTCAGGAGTGCGTACGGCGGGAGTCTATGCTCCTCCATCGGCTTGGGATGTGGCTGCAGCAAGGGAAAGCAGCCTGCCTGGGCCAAGGTGGTGTACATGGACATAAACTAAGCTAATGTCTACTGAAAGGATAGCGTAGTTGTGGCAGTAGTAGCCATACCAGGCGCCTGGGCTCCGGCTAGATTTGCTGGTGGTGCCTCGGCTGGCACAGGTGCTCTAGCTGCAACACATGCGCGTCCTTGACCGCTACCCCGTCCCCAGCCTCACACGGCTGCGGTAGGGGGCGCGGGTGCCTGATCATCACGAGTAGTGCATGTCCTCACCATCTGTGAGAGAATAGAAAATAGATGTTTAGATTTGATGTCAAATATCGAACGGCAAGGAAATCAATGAAGTGAAGATTTTTTTTCCTAAACGGTTACATAGCCTCTCGTAGATAAGTAAAAACGTCTCCGTACCAATCAGTGAGACTCTAAGAAACCGGCCTGTGTCCCATGACTCCTATGAACTTAGAGCTCCGACACCAACTTGTCACAATCCGAGTTCACCTTTCATGAACATGCAGTGATGGCACCTAGTTCCTACAACTAGGTAAGCCTAACAATGCGGAAACTAATATAACTGGAGGAATTATATAATTAAATTAAGAAAAAATCGGAAGAAAAGCGGTATACAAGTGCCACTTGGCATATACAACCTAAAAATAAATGTGAATGTCTACATCTTAATCCCAAAACCTGAAAACTCACTGGAAAACACGGGCTGAAGGAAAATACTGTAAATGCTCTAATCTCCAGAATATCTACATTAAAAGTATGACAAAATCTAATCACTACAGATGGAATAAGGAAGGAAACTCTTCGGTCTCCGGATGCTTCAGATATACCTCAAGTCTCCGCTAGATCTTTCCACCTCGAAGATTGTGCGTCTGAAATGAGTACACCACAGCGGTACTTAGTAAGTGCCAAGCCAAAGCTCGGTTGGGCAGTGACGAGAAAAATCTAGGCCCTATTGAGATAAATACAATATGATAAAATAAAGAAAAATAGGATAGATAAAGTCTGCAGCGAGGCTCTAACAGAATAAATAAAGGAAACAGAAATAGGAAAACAAAACAAAACCATATAAGGAATACTGCTCACAAAAGGAAATAATAGCCAGGGATCTCTTGGAATCCCGAGGATCTCTTGGTTTCCTCATTATATTCACTAGGGATCTTTTTGTATCCTGAGGATCTCTTGGTATCCTCATTATATTCACTAGGGATCTCTTGGTATCCCGAGGATCTCTTGGTATCCTCAATTCTTACAATCTCATGTGCTAGGGATCTCTTGGTATCCCGCACCCTCGGTCCAGAATATATCAAGTGCAGGGGGATCTTCCGGGAGGCCAACCCGTAGTCCCAATTTAAAAAGAAAACACACAATAGCAACCCAAACATTAGGAAAGGTACTAACTCGGGGCAAGAAATAGGAAATACTTGCCAAACACACTACGGGAATTAGAAATAAGACAGCTTAAACACCTAGGCAAGCAAGTCTAATGAACATGCTTCTCTAAACTAGCATAGAATAAATTTATAAATTAGAATTAACAGGTAAGCAAGAAAACTCAATTTAAATACTCCAAGTAAAAACGGATTTTCCATCAATTTAAATACTCCAAGTAAATTAGAATTAACAGGTAAGCAAGAAAACTCAATTTAAATACTCCAAATAAAAATGGATTTTCCATCAATTTGCTCAAGTACACACTCATCACCTCATGTTCGAGGTATTCAATTACAAACATCATATCCTAAGGGAAAGGTCCCCCACACAAGATTAGAAAAACCACTTACCTCAATCGGCTCCAAAAATCAACTTGAAATCACTCGTTTGCCACGAGTATCCGACTCCAAATAGCCCAAATCCATTCATTTCAATTACATCTCGTAAATAACATCTCAATCAACTAATTCTACTTTATTATTTAAAGCTAAGATGCAAATTTAGATAAAATAACAAAAATGCCCCTCGGGCCAACGTGGTCAAAACCCGAGGTTCGAACTAAAATCCGGTTACCCAATCCCCCACGAATCTAATATATGATTAGTTTTGAAATCGGACCTTGAATTGAGGTCCAACCCCCAATTTTAGCAAAACCCTAGGTCCTACGCAATATACCCGAATTTACCCATTAAAAACTTCAATTTGATGTTAAAATTATGTTAAAAGGTGTTAAGGAGTAAAGAAAATAAGTTAGAAACCACTTACCAATAATTTTGAAGAAGTATTGCTTAGAAAATCGTCTCTTAGGTTTGGGTTTTTGAAAAGTGAGAAATAACTGAAAACTCCTGTGTATATATACCCTCTGAACCTCCAGCGCAGACCACGCGAGGATGACCGAGGTCGTACGGTCCGATCCAACATAAATGTAAAATGTGCACTACCGAGGGTCGAGCGACACGAATCATAGATGCATCTATTACCCCGCTCGCGAACAATACATGCGACGTGGTCAAATTTAAATAAACATTGAACCTGCTCGTGTATCATACATATGATGCAGGTACACATAGAAATAACGGTCAAGCAGCAAATTAAGAATTTATCGGGTTACATTTATCCAAATAAAGGCCAATTCCCTTTTAATAATTTAAAAAATGAATTTTAGTCCTCTTAGAAAATTATCTACCAATTCGTTAGGAATTAAGAAAATTCAATCGCCAATAAGATCACAGATATTCCAAGTATAGCATGTTGTTTGGTCCTTGACTACCCGGACTTACACATATTAGTAGCTACACACGAACTCTCGTCACCTCGTACATACGTATCCCCCACAAATAGGACCACATAATCAATTATTTCACATGTAAGGACAAATCTCTCTCAGAAGGTTAGAAAGGAAACTCACCTCGCTCCGAAGATCCATAATCGGCATTCCACACCCTTTTGAAGACTCAAATCGATGCTAAATGCTCCAAAGCTAGACAATAATTATGCAAATCCATTAATGTATGTTTTTTTTTCGCATTAATGTATGTTCACTTACTCCTTACAATCTAATTCATAACAATTCCTAACCCCGATCGAAAAGTTTACAAAAATGCACTCGGGCCCGGATTCCAAAAATCTTCGAAGACTAACCTTATCCATAACCCCACAAACTTAAATATAAAATTTACTCTTACTTTTATATCAAAAATCGTGGTCAAATTCCAAGAATATCAATTTTCTAGGTTTTTCTCAACCCCCAAATTTCTACCAGTTTACATGCTAAAATCCATACATGATCGATATATTTAACTCAAGATAGGTGGGGTTAGCTTACCTTCTCATTGATGATGAAATACCCCACTTGAATCTCTCCAAAATCTTCCATACCCAATGAAAAATGGGAGAAAAAATGACCAATCCCCGATATTAAAAGAATTTATTGCCTTCAGCATTTCTGCGCCTGCGGTCACATGACCGCTTCTGCGGTTCCACATGTGCGTCCCCTTTACCGCTCCTGCGGCTTCTCTCTAGGCTGCCTTTTTCGCTTCTGCGCCTCAACACCCGCAGATGGTATGGTATTATGACCCCACCGATCATTTTGAGCTCTAATATGCCATTCACTAGTTTGAGTCCATGAGCAGCTTCAATGGACTCCTCATAAAATGTTGTATAGGCGAAGATGTAGGTCTCCAGTTGGTTGGTTCGGACCAGTAGAGGTACCATTGATTGTTCAAGAGTTTGTTATGAGGCTTTAGAGAAAGTTCATCTAATCAAAGAAAGAGTAAAAGTGACTCAGAGTCATCAATCGTCTTATTCTGTGAAGAGGCATCATGACTTAGAGTTCATGGTTAGTGAGAAGGTATTTATGAAAATCTCACCAACGAAAGGAGTTATGAGATTCGGTAAGAAGCGAAAACTTAGTCCTAGATTTATTGGACCTTATAAGATTATAGAAAAGAAGGGAAACGTGGCTTTTGATCTAGCATTGCATGTTGAATTGTCCTCTGTTCATCCTATCTTTCATGTGTCTATGCTTGGAAAGTGCATTCATGATGAGTCGCATATAATACTACTGATACCATATAAATTAAAGAAGTCTTGAATTATGAAGACGCGCCTATAGAAATTCTCGATAGACAAGTAAGAAAGTTGAGAACAAAGGATATAGCATTGGCAAAAGTTTTATGGAGTAATCATGATTCAAAAGAGGCTACGTGGGAGCTCGAGGAAGATATGAGGAAGAAATATCCATATTAATTTGAGTGACAAGGTATGTGAACCTAGGTTTGACTTGACATTTATATTTTATTTATTAAAGACAACTTAGCAAGTGTTTATGTCCTTCCTAGATTATACTTAGTTGTTGTAGTAATTTAGTTTATGCTATAGTATATTTAATTCATTAAATTGATTTACTTGTGTTAGAGTGTTGTGCTTTAGATTCTTATTAGTTATTGTTGTACCTCCTTGCCAGAGTGTGAGTAATTAAAATATGAGCTGTATATGGTGCCGATGAATGGCATGTTATGATATACTTAGTTATTATTGGTGTAGTTGTGATATTTGTGACATGAATATTTTTTTGGATGGTCCAATTTACAAAGGAAACTCTGCCAAAAGTTTTCAAAATTTAGGTAGTTAGTCAACATTTTGAGTCCCTTGGAAGTAGTGCTAAAAATAAGAGATTCAAGGACCTTAGGAATGATAGTTAGTTTAATAATAAGGCCCTACTCCTCAAATCTATAAAAGTTTCAAGACCCGCTAAATATTAAATTTAAATTTTATAATCTTAAATTATACTTCTATTAAGAATTAAAACTCTTGTGATTGATTTTGAGTTACTTCTCTATTTATAAATAATTGGATGTACAATTAGGGAAATATTAATAATTTTAATATTTTGTATTATTAATATTGGTATAGTTAAATATTATTTAAGTCAAAAAGAAAAAAAACACCTAAAATTGGGAGTAGTCTGTATGTGGGGGGAGGGGGAGGAAAGGCTTACGCCTTGGACTAAAGAGAAACAAAAGGCTCAAAAAGCCTTAGACAAGTCAGGCACAAAATAGAAGTTTAAACTTCTCTGTATTCGTGTAATGATAAGAAACAGAGGCAGAAAGAGTATTTATGCAGATAAGGAAATTCTACGGTTTTTTACATATCATTAATTCTTGAACTCATATACATAAAATTCTATATTGTCAATTATTCTAAAGTAGTAGTAGGTAAGAGTTTAATAGTTAATTCTCTTCTTTCTCTATATCAATATTAAATTTCATGCTTAGGTATGAAACTTTGAAATTAATTAAAATGCACCGATTAATGTGGAATCAATTACTTGACGGGCATAAATTAGACCGTGGCCTACGTATTGGCTTGAGGAATTTTGATGTGAGTTGATATACTCCTTTATAAAAGTGGTTTAACTCACAAAAGCACGCACACAAGATGTTTGATAAATTGCATAAAAGAGCTAATATATACTTAATTGGAGTGAGAAGGTACCTATTAGCTTAGAATTATTTTCTAGCTAAATTTTAGATGATTATTGGATACATACGTATAAATTTTCAGATTTTTATATTATTTTTATATGCCATTTTCATATTGAAAATTCATGAAGAAGCAAAAATCTTTACAAATAATTTTGAATGTTTATTTCATTCCTATGCCATACCTTACCTTTAAGATTCCAGAATAAGTATGTTTGAAAGATTTAGACTTGAAAAGTCACAAAAACAAATTTCAGAAAGAAAAGATTTTTTGGAGTATCCTCTATTTAGAGAATGGGTCATCCTCTAGGATGAGGGTCCTAACCAAGGCGTTGACTTCCTGAAACTGCTTGTCCCAAAGGAGGGAGCACATGAGTTTAGGGTCTCGTTGCTGAGAATTTACCTAACCAAGATAAGGTATGGTACATAAGCTGAGAACCATGAAGCGAGTGGCACCTCATGGATTGGGCCTATTCGATCAAGTTGGGATGGAACCCGTGCTGATCACACTGTGACTAAGGCAAATATAAGGCAGGTTAGCTAGAACTCCCAAAGTACGAAGTGAAGTATTTTTTGAAAAAAAATATTTAAAAAAAAGAATTTCTTTTAGAATATTCAGTGTTATTATGCAATTATTTTAGAATTCTTATTAGAAGTTTTATGTTCCCCAGCATTTAGAATCTTTGCTCGTAATAAATATTTTATTAAAGTTTCGTCTCTTGTCATTGACACTCACTGAGCACAATTGATGGTACTGACGTTCTCTTTTGGGAACCTATGTTGGTCTACGGTACAACGTAGGAACCGATTTTGCAGGCAAGTAGGCTACCGTTTAGGACTTCCCTCCCTTCTAGTGTTTTTGATGAGCTCCACTTTTGTTCGTGGAGTATTAATTAAGGTCATCTTTATTTAGTTATTTCTTTATTTACTTAGAGAACTGGCCAAGAAATCTCATACCTGAGCAGTGCATCAGTATATCAGTAGAGGCTTCATAAACACAGTCGGTGAGTTAAGATTCAGATATTTTTGGATAATAGCTTGGCAATATTTTAGTAGTTACTATGAATAAAATTTTGGGGTTGATTTATTATTTAAATTAATCTAAAGTATTTGGTTAAAATATTTCCTTGTTGCAAATAAAGTTTGAAGTTAGAATACATATGATAAGTACAGATAGTTCGCTTAGTCATGTTTAGTGATCGAGTACCGGTCACGGCTTGTTCAAAAAATGGGTCGTGACACTTAATATGCACACAATACCTAAAGTCTCGACGACTCTCGGAGTTCCCCAATTTCCCTAGCAAGATATTTTCATCCCCCTATTCATTCACAAGTTTATGAAAGTACGATCGTCATCTTTGCTTAATCTGGGCATCTTCCATCAACAGTCGACCTTCCCCCTCTTTTATGTACCTCACTTGATCCAGGTCGTGAGCCTTCGTCTCTCTCTCTTTTCAGGCAGAAATAACTTCTTGTTCCCGCCTTTGCCCCCCACTTCCTCATACAACCAACTAAACGCAACAGTCTTGGCCTTCATGACCACTAATTTTGCCTCCTTCCTAGCTTCAAATATCTTTATCTGTACACTCTCCTCTGCTCCTCGTTGGTGCTCTCTACTAACTTAAAGTTAGCTGCTTTCGTTGCTTCCACTTTACCTTGGACCACGTCTTTCCACCACTAGTCACCTCGGTGCCCTCCTGAGTAACCCTTCAAGACCCCTAACACCTCTATCACTGCCTCACTTATATAGTGTGCCACTACCATCCACATAACGCTAGCATCCCCACCACTCTTCCAGGCTCCCAAAGCCGTCACCCGCCCCTCAACTCCCAAGCATTATCCTTAGTCAAAACTCACCATCTGATCCTAGGTTTGGCCCATTTAAATCTCTTCTTCCTCTTTGCCAAGATACTAATATCCATCACTAAGAGCCTATGTTGTGTCGCAAGGTTCTCACTCGATACCACCTTACAATCCTCGCACAACCTCCTATGACACCTATTAAAGATGAGATAGTCAATCTGAGTGTTAGCCACCATCATCCGGAAAGTAACCAAATGTTCCTCCCTCTTCAGAAAAATAGAGTTCACGATCACCAACTCAAAAAGCTCTAGCGAAATCCAACAATATAGTACAACCCCTGTTCCTATCGCCAAAGTTGAAGCCACCGTGGACCTCCCCATTGCCAGCAGCGAATGACCTAGTATGACCATCGCAATCCCTCATATGAATAACTTCTTTGTAGGCAGAATACCCCCAACACCTCATCCAGTTTTAACCTCCTCGTCCAAGCCTGCCTACTGCATGTAAGCGCTAATGACATTCGAGTGCTCTCTCCAACTACTAACTTAATCGCCATCCATCTCTCATTCACCCTCCTAACTTCTTCCACTAAGTCTTTGAGCTCCCTATCCACCAAGATCCCACTCTGTTCTTGCCCTTCTCGCCTTTAGAGTACCACAAAATATACCCGTTTGCATTCCTCTCGTGTGATCCTACCCACCTAGTCTCATGTACACACGCTATATTGACCTTCTTCTTTTGAAGAATCTTCACTAGCTCTATAGACTTACCCGTGAATGTCCCTATATTCCACAATCCAATTCTCAAACTATACGCGCCCTTGTTCCTTACCTCCTTTGGTCTCCGTCCCACCCTCTGACCCTTACCTTATGCCCCTCCCTACCACCGTCTCTTCTTTAGGACATGACCCTACTGTGAGATTATAAACCATATCCATTATACCTATGGAAGTCTAGGGAAGAAACGCCAACACAACAAAAGGGAACACAGAAACAGGAGACTCGAAAGGAATAAATAGTAACTACAGGCCCACTACTAGACTGATTAGACTAGTATGAATTACTACGGCAACAAATTAACTAACACATGAGACAGAGAAACAGGAGGCAGGAGGTACCCATTTCCGCGAATAGAACCTGAACTTTCGACTTGGTCTACTGTAGATGCTGTGGAACCCAACATATAGCGACTGCTCTGCTACTTCTACGTGTGCACCTCCCTACCGTCACAAACAACCATAAAATTAATACCTCCAAACCACACAAATACCATGGAACCAAGAACAATATAGGAGGATCGTATTGTCACCGTCACCAGTGGCAGAGAAACGTGAATCTGGTGATGACCCACTTGAACTCTCCAGACTAGTTTGGTGTCGCCGGAGAATAGCGACAGCACAATAAAACGACGGCAGAGAAGGTATATAGAAGAAGGAGCACCGAAAAAGAGGGGTAGGGAGTTGGGACTGTAGCTGGAACTACAGAGAAGAAGAAAGAAGGAGCGGCGCTGAAAATGGGACGATCACCGAAAAAAATTGATCGCTAGTGGTTAAGAAAGGGGAGAAGAGAAATGGAGGGAGAAAGAAAAATGGGCTGAGAAAGAGAATAGGGAGAGAGGAGAGAGAGAGGGAGATGGGGTGGCGCTTACCTGGCCTGCTCATAAACACCGGTGCCAGCGCTAAAGGGATTTGCCGGTGGAAGTGACCGTTAAGTTTGAGTGGCAGAGAGAGAGAAGCACGTGGTAGTAAACTAGAATTATCGTTCAATCTTTTGACCATGTAATTTTCAATAAATTCAAAATCATTGATGCACCTAATGACATAATTATAAATATAATTTCTTCATGTCACTACGTAGCAGAGAATTTGCCTAGGTTTATTATAAGTCTATATTGGCAGCTGCAGCCCTACTATTCAACAACAGCAAGGTGCCAAAAAACTTTTTTTTTTTTTTAGTCTTGATATCCAAGACTACTTGTCTCGTATTGGAATGTATAAGCATGAAATTTGTCATTCATCAAAACTTTAAATAACAAGATACTCCAAATAAGAAATTAGAAGTAGTAAAAGAAGTCTACATGTCCTCCATAATAATTAAGTTGTGATTCAATGTGGATGAGGGGAGACATTATCGTTGCTCTTGCAGTCCTCTATGAACTTATCCAAGTTAAAAGGATCTTAGTAGAACATGATATCATTTCTGCCTTGCCCCATAGATATCACCATCTCAGTACTGCATGTCTAAGAAACAAAGCTAGCTATTAATTTCTAAGATTATATATATATACATATATATATGTATATGTGTGTGTGAGTCAAATATATTAGGTTAAAAAAATTAAGCTCCCTCCCTCTTCCAGCTCTACCGATCCACCATGCGGTAGGATTTTAACATGTGTTATTGAATTTATTCGTTGCACGTTGTGCTTTTACCACTGAACTAATGCATGGACGTCCAAATATAGGTCCTTGTATCAAGATCAATTGCGCGAATGGTAAAGTCATTTTCAAACATTCCATACAACATGAATAGACAAAAATAATGAATAGCTCATAAATGGTCATGCAAGCGAGAAATGAATTTGAGATTTAACAAGAGAATCTATCTCAATAAAGATGATGTCGCCATGGACGTCAATTAATTAAATTGAATTTCAACCGGCAAAAAGTCAAGAGAAGAATTTCAAAAAGGAGTCCTCGGTCTTTTCATATACCTTATTTTATATTAATCCAGAAAATTAGTACGATGTTTCAAGCCACCTGAATTAAATTAGAAATTTCGCATTACAAGTTTTGTCAAAAGCAACTTCTTTTTGGTCAGCTTCACATTACCTTGTTCTCCCCTATATAATGATCCAAGAGTTTTGTGAATTTGCTCATCAACTATAGCAAAACATTTCAACAGTTAGGCGATATAATGAAGATGGCAGCAACGAAAATCTTGTTCATTTCTTTTCTTTTCCTTTCAAGTGCATTTCTTGCAAGATCTGCAGAAGTTGGTACGTTAAAACTATTAATAAATTGGCTCCATTGCCTTTGCAATTCTGCATGTCTGATTTTACTGCATGCATTGCTGCTTATTTTTGGTTATTTCCTTTATATTCGTATGTGAATCCAGAATCTATAGTTAGCTAGTGAGTTGGTGATTTTATTTATTTGTACGCATTTTAATATTTCTTTTATATATGTAGAAATTGATTGAGATATATGAACTCGTAGAAGTCAATATCCTAGATCCACCTTCTGTTAATTAACTGTATTGTCTGGGAAATTGTAGATGATGAGAGTGAGTTTAGCTACGATGAAAAAAGCGAGAATGGACCAGCTAATTGGGGCAAGATTCATCCAGAATGGAGCACCTGCAATACTGGAAAATTGCAGTCTCCAATTGATCTTCTTAACAAAAGGGTTGAAGTTGTATCAAACTTGGGAAAACTTCGTATGCATTACAAACCATCCAATGCCACTCTCTTGAACAGAGGCCATGATATGATGGTAAATTGATAATAATGGATTATTAGAACTAACAATGTAACTAATTAGACTTCATGATACTGAAATCATTTATTAATGAGTGATCATTAATTTATTTACAAGTGCAGTTGAGATGGGAGGGTGGTGGAGGATACTTGAAGATAAATGGAACAAAATATCAACTCAAACAATGTCATTGGCACACACCTTCTGAACACACTATCAATGGAAAAAGGTACTCTCTACCTTATATATATTGATGTTATATAATTCCTTCGTGAAACCTTATTATAAGTTTCTCTTTCTCTTTTAATTTCGTTGATTTATTTCCTCAATATCAACAAATGCAGGTTTAACTTGGAGGCTCATCTGGTTCATGAAAACGATAAGGGAAAGACTGCTGTAATTGGAATCGTGTACAAGATTGGACGGCCTGATTCCTTCTTATATATGGTAAATTTAATTACATTATATTATTCGTGCAATTTATAAACGTGTTGTAGAAGGTCATTTGCCTTATTTTTCAGCTTCTTTACGTTGTTTTCTTTTTACCACAGATAGAGAAGGATTTGAAAGTTCTTGCCAGTACAAAAGGTGTAGACAGGGCCATTGGAACTATTGATCCAAAGCTAATAAAAATGGATGGAAAAAAATATTATAGATATACTGGCTCCCTAACAGTACCGCCTTGCACTGAAGATGTTGTATGGACTATTGATAGAAAGGTAATCAAGTATGCTCAACTTGCGTTACGTAAAAATATTTCATCTTAAATTAATTAATTAATTTAATGTGGATATGTTTCTCAGGTGAACACTATATCGAAAAGACAAATGAAACTGATCCGAGAAGCTGTTCATGACGTGAGTTGCTTCCCAAAATATTGGCTATTAAGTTTTTTTTTTCTTTAACAATGTTATCATCCCTTATAGTGGATGTTTCTTTATTTGGATCCAACTCTTATTAAACAAGGTTTTCATGTTAGACTTTAATTTTCAGAAACTTAAAAAATTTTCTGTTCAATTATTTGTGTAATTCTAAAAGGGTGGTTCTTTAACTAAAAATTTCAAGAATCTACTAATAAAAAAATGTTTTATTTCTCACAGGAATCTGAAACCAATGCCAGACCAGCTCAGCCAGTAAACAGACGTCCTATCAAATTCTACAAACCGGAAGAAAGGCCCTGAAAATGAAGTGAAATGATTCTTTAGCTGCACAACGTGGTTATTACCTACTAGTAGTATATATTTTATACTTGAATGGCCTAATGTCACAGATGATTCTATCAATATCATCCTTATTGTATTTATTCATTGGATTATAATAATAAATGCCAGTTTCTGGACAAATTTGTGTGCCTCAAATTTGTCACAATTTGATTTGTTGGTAGGAGTAGTACTTGATAGTGAAAGTACAATCCAGAGTAAATTTTGGAAATCACAAAGAGGAAATTTCAAACATTGACCAATAGTTTTGGATGAACAGAGCACGTTTCTATTAGATGACGAAAGTTCAGCTTTCTCCCACATGCCACAAACCTTTAGTAAATCGGATGAATTTTCACATTCCTCAATCACATTACAAAGGAGGAAAGCTTGGGATATATTGAGTGAGACCAAAAATCCAGAACATATACTATTCAATTTCCTTGAACATCTCCGACGTCCAAGGCATCTAAATTGCAACCATAACAACTACTACTACCCAATATAATCCCACAAAGTGAGATCTGGGAGGGTAATATGCAGACGAGCCTTAAAGGCAGAGAGGCTGTTTCCAATCGACCCTCGGCTCAGTGAAGGAAAGAAAAAACAACAACAAAGACAAAAGAGCATTAGTAACTCCAACAGAAATAGCGTAAATAATTATCTAAATATAAGAACAATAAATAAAATAACATGCAATAATATCAGACAGTAACTACCATAAATAACTACCTAAGGGAGGCACAATCCAATACACAAATCATCTATGGATAGCCCTGCCAAGCCTCACCCAACACCGGGTGAGGAGTACGAAAAACTATAGGAGCCCCTATCCTACGACCCTGATACTAAACCTCCAGACTTTCCTATCAAGGGCCATGTCCTCGGAAACCCGCATTCTAGCCATGTCATGCCTAATCACCTCTCTCCAACACCTCTTAGGCCTCCCTCTGCCTCTCCGTACGCCGACCATCGCCATCCGCTCACAACTCCTCACCGGGGCATCAGGACTTCTCCTCCTCATATGCCCGAACCACCTCAGCCTCGCTTCTCGCATCTTCTCATCCACCGGGGCCACCCCCACCTTCTCTCGAATAACTTCATTCTTAATCTTATCTAACCTGGTGAGCCCGCACATTCACCTGAGCATCCTCAGCTCCAACCTTCATTCTCTGAACATGAGAGTTCTTCACCGGCCAGCACTCCGCCCCATACAACATGGCAGGTCTAATCACAGCTCTATAAAATTTCCCCTTCAGTTTTGGTAAAACTTTCTTGTCACACAAGACTCCTGATGTAAGCCTCCACTTTGACCACCCTGCTCCAATACTATGAGTGACGTCCCCGTCAATCTCTCTGTCCCCTTGAATCAACGACCGAAGATATCTGACACTGTCCCTCTTGGCGATGGCCTGAGATCTAATCATCACGTCCCTGCCTCCTTCGCTCGGCTCGGCGCTAAACTTGCACTCCAGGTATTCTGTCTTAGATCTGCTTATTTTGAAACCCTTAGACTCGAGAGTCTGTCTCCATACATCTAACCTCTCAATAACACCGACCCTCGTCTCGTCTATCAAGACTATGTTATCAGCAAATAGCATACACCAAGGCACATCCCCTTAAATATGTCGGGTTAGAGCATCCATCACCAAGGCAAACAAGAGAGGGCTAAGCGTCGATCCTTAATAGAGCCCCATAACCACTGGAAAATGGTCTGAGTCACCACCCACCGTCCTAACCCTAGTCTTAGCTCCATCGTACATGTCCTTGATTACTCTGATGTAGGCTTCCGGCACGCTCTTCGCCTCCAAGCACCTCCATAGCACCTCCATTGAGACCTTGTCATACGCCTTCTCCAAGTCGATAAGCATCATGTGCAGGTTTTTCTTCTTATCCCTGAACTGCTCCACCAGCCTCCTGACAAGGTGGATAGCTTCTGTAGTGGAGCGGCCCGGCGTGAAACCGAACTGGTTCACAGATATAAATGTCATCTCCCTCACACTCGCCTCGATCACCCGCTCCCATACCTTCATGGTGTGACTTATTAATTTGATACCCCGTATAGTTGTTGCAGCACTGGATGTCCCATTTGTTCTTGTACAAGGGCACCCCTGTACTCCACCTCCACTCCTCCGGCATCCTTTTGGTCCTGAAGATCGCATTGAACAACCTGGAGAGCCACTCCACTCCTGACCTACCCATGCATTTCCAGAACTCCACCAGGATCTCGTCAGGCACGGTCGCTCGACCCCTACTCATCCTACGCAAAGCCCTCATGACCTCCTCCGCCCTAATGCGCCTGCAGTACCCAAGGTCTCTATGTTGCTCTGAATGCACCAACTCCCCTAGCTCTATGTTACAATCCCCTTCCTCGTTAAGTAAGTCTCGAAAGTACGCCTGCCACCTCTGCTTGACTTAAGACTCCCCCATCAGAACTCTACCATCCTCGCCCTTGATGCACCTAACTTGGTCAGATCACGCGTCTTCCTTTCCCTTGCATTAGCTAACCGGAATAACTTCTTGTCCCCGCCTTTCTCCTCTAATTCATCGTACATGCAACCAAACGCCGCGTTTTTAGCTTCCGTAACCACCACCTTTGCTTCTTTCCTCGCCACCTTGTCGATCTCCCTGTTCGCTCTCCGTTCTTCCTCGATTGTGCTCCCTGCCAACTTAGAAAACGCCACCTTCTTCATCTCCACTTTTCCTTCGACTACGTCGTTCCACCACCAGTCACCCTGATGTCTGCCTGAATAGCCTTTGGCTACCCCGAGCACATCCCGTGCATCTTAAATTGCCTTTCAACATAATAATAGTCAAATTTTTATAATTCTCTACGGCTCCCCCAAACAAAATCATCCTCTAAATTCTTTTTCCTTAAACCGACAAATTAAATCCAATTCCGGTGGTCTTGAAAACTAAATATTCAATAAGTAGGTAAGACTACTCGAAGATAGAGAGCATGTACGCAGTAAAGAAAAATTGAAAGCACTATTTAACATCATATATAAGAAGTCATAAATAATGGTAGAGTAAAAACGAGAGAAATGGTTGAAATGCGGTGCCATCTTTCGGCTTCCAGGTAAACTGTAATTTCCATGAATTAACTATTAAAGTAATTAAACTATAATAAGAATTACTTAACATCATATATATATATATATATATTTATTTTTTTCTTGGGCAGAAAGTCACGAACTCCCCTAGGCCTTTTGTTTTTTATTCTTTGCTGTTCTAAAAGTATAACTATCAACCCGAAATTCGAATTACAGAAAGAGAAGCCAATGCGCATTGCTTACCAAGTATACTGGCACATCTGCTACGTATACATGTACAAGGCATGCGCATTTTGGACTCTTGTTAGCAATATTCATCTTCTCATGAATCGAACAATGGAAAGCACCGACTGCAGCACTCGTGGAAGTTCATCACTCGCTGCAAACTTAATAGTTCATCTCATCGGATGATTGTGCCCTGGGAAAAAGAAGAAAAAAAATAGAATTTGCATTCGATGACGAAAGAAATAGCATCATGACTATGAAATTTCAGCATTCACTATAACATCCATCAAATTTGAGCGCCCACAACAATCCTCCATATTTCTCTAGCAAAATAACAAGAAGCTGTAAATACATCCGGGAGGTTATTAAGTAAAAGCATATCAACTCACAGTAGATTACATTTTCTGGAATTTAAAAGAATAAAAATAAAAGTAAAGTTTGTACTGAAGCTCTGATGATGTCTTTGCAGTCAAGGTAGAAAGGGAATTCATATACTAGCAATTGGATGACATAATCTCAAACTAATTCGGATCTGATTTCCACAGCTGATAAAGTTGAACCATGATCATCCTATAGTATCTTCATTGCACTATACTTGCACCACATAAACTGTATTCAAGACAAAATTTAACTCTTACATTTGTTCTGTAATAATACATCCGAAATTATTATCTAAACTTTCCACAACTGCCAATTTCCACCAATAATTCAAGAACCCAGGAAGCATACAAAAATTACAAAACATGTTACAACAAACATCCTCAGCTTCTAATGATTGTCTCAAGGGAATACAAGACTTCTCTCAACAAGGATAAGGCTCTAATTTGGAAAAGGTCATACTTAATAATCATTGAGGACCTTCTTAAAAAAATTACACAAGGTGATGAAAAAGAAGAGGCCTAACTATGGTAAACCGAAAAGGTCGTTTACCCTTAACAAATTAAACAAAGTAAAAGACAATAGAGGCTTGCTCTGATGGTAAGCAACCCCCACTTCCAACCGAGAGGTTGTGAGTTCGAGTCTCCCCAAGAGCAAAGGTGGGTAGTTCTTGGAGGGAAGGATGTCGGGGGTCTATTTGGAAACAACCTCTCTACCCCAGGGTAGGGGTAAGGTCTGCGTACATACTACCCTCCCCAGACCCCACTAAGTGGGATTATACTGGATTGCACAAAAAAAACTAAACAAAGTAAAAGTTGCTACTGAACCTATTCAAACATCTAAAACTATTCAGACCTCATCATTTCCATTTCCTAGTTACTGGAGAAAAAGAAACAAATTCTAGCTACTAATAGTGATGCCTAAGATACTTGCAAAGGCAATGGAGGAGCGCAATCCACATGTAGGATTATCCAATTTTCGCTTACAGGAGCTTGTCCTCAAGCAGATTAACCACCATGGCTATCTACCTTTGCACTATCATTTCAAGCTCCGACTTATCGAAGATATGGAAAATCTTACTTGCCTAAGTAGCTTTGAGAATAACATTGTTTATGTCAACTACTAAAGACCTGTCATGCAATGTTAATCTTATCTGCTAAGTAGAAAAACTTTGCGAAATGTAAACACATTGGTACAGAGCACATTGGCACATAAGAGGAGCTTATGCAGAATAAACACTGCAATAATATCAGCAACTCTATTTCAAACGAGAGATATTGCAATAAAAAGATGATACACACAACAAGAATAAATGACATACAGCAGGAAACACTTCTATTAATGAGCACCAACCTACAAGTTTGAGAAAGAACTAGCAAGTTGTTTAACTTGTGCTTCAGCCCCATTCACCCAAGAGGAGATGAGATGATGAGCAATTGCAAAGGGCCCAGGGATAAACATAGGAGCAAATTCTCCACTTTCCACATTGAAGTCGGAAGACAAGCTCTGTCCTCTTTCTACACCCTTGCACATTTGGTCCACTTTACATGCGGCAGTCCTTTGTGCCTTCTTGTATTCAGCAAATGTCAGCGCCTTCTTCACATCATCTCTGCTGTGCCATTTAGCATCTGGATCACAGGTTGATTCACCGTCACAAAAAGAAAGAAAATGACCATAATCAAAATATAAGGTGGAATCCACATATAATAAGTCAAGGAGCCAATGATAAATTCTAGAGACCTACCATCTGAATTCTTTTCCAAGAGGCCCTGTTTTACCACATCCCCCACCACCACCCCACCCAAAAAAAATGAGAGCGGGGGCTCTATGGAAGGGGAATTTTCCTTTGAACCTTTGAGAAGAAAATGAATCATAATAAAAGATTTTTAAGTTACCTTCTAATTCCACCTTATCCACATTAATATCCAGCGATTTTGCATATGCAAAGAATCCCACCATAAGCTGGCACGGCATGCTGCTAGGTCCAACTGCAAAGGAACCATACAGTTTGTCCATAATCACAAAAAGAAAAGAAAAATGGCATGCAAGAAATATATAAATACACACACACACACACACAATGTATATATATATATATATATATATATATATATATATATATATATATTTTCTTTTTCTTTTTTCCAGTGACAACTACTAGTGAGAAAAAGGAAACCTCTAAAGACCCATTTCATGAAGCAACTGATTGGCACACAATCAAATCAACAATGTTGAAAAGGAAAGGAAAGTTAATATGCATTCCCGATAACCCATGTATCAATATGCATCACACCTCCTCTAAGAAAGGGTATGCAAGAGATTAAGCCACTTTATTCACAGAGTGAAGCAGGAACAACTGATGGCGAGATCTTAAAGTGAATACTGCATGTACGGCGAGACCAGCCAATTGCTCGTCGCTGACAACACCATGCAGAAAAGATTATAAACAAATAGCAAATTTTGTCAACTTGTGTCAATTATATATAAAGGGTCCAATCAGACATGAAAATAACAACATTTGTATATTGAATGTAGAATTTATCATTAGTACTAAATTCATACTCCCTCCGTCCTAGTTTATGTAAAGGTGTTTGACTGGCACGAACTTTAAGAAATAAAGACGGCTTTTGAAACTTGAGGTCTAAAATAAACTATAGAAAAGTGTGGCTAGAGATCATCCCATTAAGGGTAAAAAGAGAATTTTAAAGTTGAATTGTTACTAAACATAGACATGTGTCATTCTTTTTGGGACTAACCAAACAAAGGAAAGAGTGTCGCATAAATTGGGATGAACGGAATATATGCTTTGCATTTTCTAAAAAGTTTCTTAAATTGTGTGATTCACTTCTCTCCTTTCGTTTCAAGCTCCACGGACCTGGTCGCTTTTTAGCGCTTCCTTCTTAAGAATAACTGATTCCAGAATTACTTTAGATCATAAAAAGCAATGTGTTTAAGGTTATATAAAATAAGAAGAGCCAAAAAAATGCACAGGAACAGACACCGCACATCTGTTTCCAAGAACAATACCAGGCCATGGCTGAGAACTATGGTACACAACTTGTCCAACTTCAATACCAGTCTCCTCCCATGTTTCTCTTCTCACAGCCTCTTCCAAACTTTCTCCTGGCTAGTAACAAATTGAGAAAGTAATTAACATGTATTGAGATATACATTGTGAGTGACGGGATAGAAAATCAATGCCTGCTGATTACCCGGGACAGAAACCAACCCAGAAAATAAAAAAGAGAAGCCGAAATACTATGCAGGAAATTGAAATACTCCCTCCATACCATATTCTATGACAATGTTTCCTTTTTGATCTGTTCCAACAAATTGACACAATTTCTTTTTTACGATAAGGCATTGTCATTTGTAGACCACAAGATAATAAGCTATTTTTGCTACGATACATATATTTATTTAGCATGTGTCAAAAGTCTTGTCTCTTTTTACTTGAACTCAGTACCCTGTCAAACATCATAATATGAGATGAAATAGAGGAAGTTAATAGAAATTGACAAAGGGCTAAAGTAAATAACTAATATCAGGAATGAGGTCCTAGTGGCTAAAATTTCTTTTTCACCATGGACAACATCCATGGGGATCAAAACTTATGAATGCTACCTTTTACTAAATTAAGTAATTGCATAAATGTGCAAGACAAACTATGGGCAACTTGAAAATGCATGGCATGCATACTTCTGCTGCTCTAGGCCTTAAAATCAAACGTACGCAATATACCTCCATGAAACCAGCTAGACAACTCCACATGCGAGGTACAAATCTTGACTGCCTACTTAATAGCACTCTGTCATTATCTTTGTCAATAACTAACATAATGACAACCTGTTGCAAGAGCAAGATGCCAAAAGAAAGTTAGGATTCTCATGTAGCATTTCAATATGTAATTCCCACAACCTCTTCCACAAAACAAAGAAAAACAAGTAAACCAAACAAGAGTCCAACCACAAGCAACATAATTAATCAGAGAGAAGAAAATGATTGACATACTGGATCAACTCGAGGATAAATTTTCTTCTTGCACAACTCATTAGAGCATTGTTTCCGTCTCCCAGCATCAATTAAATTGTTCTTACCTCCACAAAATCCACAAAAACGTGATACCGTATGCCATTCTAGTAATGATCTGGCCTGGTAAAATGCCAAAGCCGAAAAAGTAAAATAGCATCAGTCAAACACGTTCACCAATTTTTAGCAAAAGTATACTAATAACTAACAACATAAGCAGAATTCTACTCAGTACTCAATATTTGGATATGCACAGCTCAACAATGACAATGATGTGGCAGCTGTAACCCGAATTCATTTGCCATTTATTAGAAGGAAAAAAAAACTGATGCTAGATGGTACTATCAGGACTCTTGGACGTGTCACACCATGTCTGCACTGCCTGAAACAACCAACCCTTAGAGCACTCTAAATATGACTTCGGTAAAGATTAAGATACTATAGGTCATAGGGATTAGGGGGGTAATCCCAGTATAAAATTTGGGAACAAATTTGTCTAGTGTTTGATTATGGGTATTGACTAAAACCAGGATAAATTTACGCCAAAATCTTTGGATTGTCCATCCCATATAGGAGCTTCAATGATATCCTGGATAACCCTGTCTTGAACCAAACGACCCCTAAAGTTTGAACTGCACATTTACAATTTGACATTAACTGCATAACCAGGTTTGCAGTTCTAGATAGAGATTAGCAGCCATTCTAAGCCTAGTTACCACATCTTTTTAAAGTACTAGCAGGCAGTGGCTAGTTTATGAATCTGCTTCAACTACCTTAATATGCCTAGTTAATTCAGATACCTACTAATCACAATGCAGGCCGCTAGAACAGCTATAGGTGATCCAATTCAACAAGAAATGATAAATGATGGATTTTGTTGAAATTGTAATGAAAAGGGAATACATACATGACCAGCAATAGCAAGTTGAGCCATGGCAGAAGCATTTTCCCAATCAGAGGCAACCATGAGAGTTCTGAGCTCAACAAAGCAAAATTGCTTAGCACCCAATTCATTTACCAATTGACTACCAGCCTCTGTGACATCAATAGCCCAGTACACAACACAAACACCATCCCCATCACTCTCAGAATCCGAACCTAAGTAAACCAAAGAATCTTCACTCAATTTAACCTCAAAAAAATTCTCCAAGAATGCTTTACAATCGTTAAAACTCAACCAAGCCAAGTGCCAATTAGGCTCAGTTGAATTCTTGAGTGAGCCGGCTAAAGGCCTTCCCTTTCTGAAAGGCAAGATCTTGAAATTAGGGGAAGGGTTATCTGTATGTCCTTTTAAAAGAAGGGTTTGAAGGGTGTGAAGAGCAGAGGCTGGTGAAAATGGATCACTTGGTTTAGGGGTTTTTAGCTTTATGGGGTTGCCTGCAAAGGTATGAGTCTTGAACAAATTCATGGACAAGTGTGGGAGACTGTGTAGTAATCTTGGGTTTATGGAGAGAGAGACAAGTTGGGAAGAATTTGAGAAGGAAAGACGAAAGATCATTGCCTCAACTACCAATCATTGGTGTTTCCTCAACAAAGTAAGATTCGGTGTGAGTCGATGAGGTTGGTGCATGCCACGTTGACATCTCTACTTTAGGCTCCCTCCTATTGTGTCCCCTGCGCCACCACGTTGTCCTGTACTTAGCCACAATATCATTTGTACACCTTGGACAGTTGGACTCTTCTCCGCAATGTGCTTTTCTTGTATATTTATTTTTGGTGCGTACTCATATTGGATCGTATTAATTCTAATTTCAGATTATTTTATTATTATTTTTGAAGCTTAAACTCAAAATTTTTAATTAAAGCTGAAGAAATCTCGATGAATCTTAATTCGGTGTTCGCTGTGAGGCTTTTTTCTTATACTTTCAAAGTATGAGTAATAATACCTCATTAATTTCTTCAAAAGCTCTGTATTCTCTTCTTTGTGATTTTATGTATTTCTCACCTCTCTAACATATAGTTGCTAAACCAAAACACCCATCAGACTTTTTAGTTTATAGGGTGCTCGAGCTCCCTTAAATTGGAATATAGGTCCCCCCCAGTTAGGTATTCATTTATTTATCTTAAAACTCAATAACAATTAAATTTATATTATAATTTTAAAATATGTGATTTAATTCAATATCAATTGATAAACAAAGAACTATATAAATAAATTAGAGAATAAAATAGACCAAATTAACATGCTAGCCAAATTTCAAACCCGAGTTGTGATAGCCTACAGGTATAATAGTAAAAATAGAAGATAAAGCAACTCTCGTGAATAGTAAAGTAAAATGGGAAAAAAGTAATAAGCTTGTATATTCTTCTGGGTGAACAATGATTCTTATAAATGAATGGGATCCCCTTTATATAATAGGGGAGTCCTAAATAAGGTATACTTCTAATAATAGTAGGAAATCACATTTGACAAATGGTTAACCACCGATGATCAATTCATTCCGAAATTTAGGCCGTGATCCTGTTGCGGGTGTCTCACTCTTTCCGTTACTAAACTATACCGATATCATTTCGAAATATGCCTTCTTCTAATCTCGATAAATAATATCGATCTCGACCTTGGAAAGGAACTTTGACCACGAGCTCGAACGTCCTGATGTGGTATCACTTTTCCTATGGACGGCCGATTTCCACCGTATACACCATCGATATATAGTGCATTACTATCCATCAAAGTCTTATAACACCATTCATATGTTGGATCCGTGGCGTGTGAAACACATAATGTCACAAAGATATGATGAACTCTAATAAGAACATGTCAATATTGGTTCCTTCTATAATCAAATATGGAAGCTGTATATAGTAACGGTTCCTGTCCCAGCGTTAAATTCTTCATAATGGACTGTATATTAGCCCAGTTGACATCACTACTTGATGAGTCGAAATCAAAACTTTATGCTTTAGGTAGGGGGCCTCTGAATCCAACAAGGCATTTGCAACCTGCCTATATTCAACAATTGAATATGTCACTTAATATGTAAATCGTGTGGGTGATAAATTATAACTTCATTATTATTGTTATTATTATTACGGTATATAAAGGACCATGCGAAGAGTTTTATAATCCATAAACTATCTTGTTAGCTTACCAACTAAACCGGTTTGTTCTTCTAAGTATGTTTGTGTATTTGTTATTTGTAACTTCATATGGTAAAGTATATTTCCAATACATCAAAATACTTTTAAACCCTTTTTAGTAATACATAGCCCCTTAGACTAACATATGTATGGTAACTTTTTTGCCCTTACTTTATTTCTTTTTTACTTAGGTTCATACATTTAATTTGTTAAATATATTAAAATTTAAGCCCTTCATAAATACTTGAAAAATTGTGAATGATGATGATGTCATCTAATAAAAGTAATTATGCACAAAGATTATAAATCTAAAATGCTGATTATAATAACTTTCAAGAACTCATTTAATACCGGGAGAGTACTCTATCAACCACATTTTCTTGTAATTCTAAAATATTAATTAAATTTCTCTTTGGTCTTATTTTTAATAGAAAATTATTTTGAAAAATATAAATTTAATTAGGTGATTTTACACAATTATACCATAAAAATAAATTTCAAACTTTTTAAAGTTAATATATTAGAATCTTGAAAGATATAATAAAAATATTTAAATTTTATCCAATTTACTTAATTAGTGAAGATAGAACAGAGCAAAAAGTGATCAGCTCGTCATCTCACATTTATTAAATATTGTTGATGGCCACAATAGGTTGAAATAAAGATATTTCTTTTCTTACAAACAATTTAATTTGTCAGAAATCATATAATCCTAAATTGGTAATCGGATAATGGAATTTTCTTTTAAAAATTAAAGAATTAATGAGTTAATGACAAACTAACTAATTCTTGAACTTTGTTTTAACGAATTTAGGTGTCACGGTTTGGATTTCTCAACCTTCGGAAATTGTGATAGTCTTACTCATGAAATCTAGGCAAGCCAATAGTTACAGTTTTACAACCATCATTATTAATTCAAACAGGAACAGATAATAACTAAAATAAAAATATTATGAAATGCGGAAGTGATAGCAATCCAACAATTCTAATACGTAACTACCCAAATGATCTGTTTTTGCAATCCACGAGCGACTAGATTATTAGAAATATAAATCTGAAAGAAATACAATTATTCTCGAAATAGAAGACAGAAGAAACTAAACTGGGAAAAAGGGGACTTCAGGCTCTGCGAACGCCAACAGATCTATCTTGGTCTCCTTAGACTAAAGGGAGCAACCTCAAATCTACTCAAAAGGTCTGACATTGAAATTTGCACAAAAAGTATAAAGTGCAGTATCAATACAACCGACCCCATAAACTGGTAAGTGTCGAGCCTAACCTTGGCGAAATAGTGACGAGACTAAGACACGACAATCATATAAACATGTGTAGTAAATCATATACGAGCAGATTAATAATAAAAGAAAAATAGCATAATAAAGATGGGTAGGGGAACATGCTGCGGGGATATCAAATTCTAATAGTAATTCAATAGAGCAGCATAATAAACACCATAAGGGTATAACAAAAATAATGAAATAGTAACACGTGTACGCCATCAACCTTCATGCTTTTACTCTCGTTCTCACCATAAGAAACAACAGAAATGGCACGGCATCACCCTTCGTGCATTAACTCTTAGAATCATGGCACGGCATCACCCTTCATGCATTAACTCTTACAATCATAGCACGACATCACCTTTCGTGCATTAACTCTCAAGTCATGGCACGGCATCACCCTTCTACATTTCCACTCATAATATTGGTACGGCATCACTCGTGCATTTACGCTCACTCACAATATCATGTACGACAACACTCTTCGTGTTTACACTCTTCCTTAACCAAACAATAGAAACAATACATCCCGGTAAGCGAATAAACAATAGAAATAATAATATTTCGATAAGGGAATTAGCTATAACCAATCTCGTTTCAACAGTTAATTCCACGAAATAAGTCTCAAATTGAGTCAATACTCAATAATGGTCAATTACCAAGAAAATATCGTAAGTCTTGTTCAACATGGATAATTATCAATTTAAGCATAAATAATACATAATAAGAGTCATAACAGTCACGGTATAAGACTCACTTTCATGCTCAATGCCAATGTATAGATATTCGTCTCCAAACCTATACGTCATACTCAACACTAACATGTGGAAAATAAGACCACAACACCAATTCCCTCAAGCTAAGGCTAGACCAAACACTTACCTCTGTGAGCATGTCATATCAGTCACGGTATAAGACTCACTTGCATTTCTGTGCATGTTTACTTTATTAAGAATTATGAAAAATATCAAAATTAGCATGTATTGCATTGAGATTTTGTTTTCATATTTTTAGGATTGATTAGTAGATTACTTGTTTTATTTAAAAATAAAAATCACAAAAGTTAGCTTACTTTTGCATTTTTAGCCTTTTAATTTTAAATTACTAATTTCCTCTTTAACTTAGGAGTAATGAATTTTCATAAATATTATAGTAGATAATCAGCTTAATTTTCAAGTTAGTTATATTAGGAGTTTAATTTAAGTTTTAATTAATTAAAATTGGAAAAGAAAAATTGAAAAAAAAAGGAAAAAGAGAATTAGAGAATTAGAGATAAAAGGGTTGTTGTTGGACCAACAATACTCAAAGCCCAATCCTTTTCTCACTAACCCGTCCCAAACCAGCCAAATAACCCGGTCCAGCTCCCCTTATTGACCAAAATGACCATGTATTCCCCCTTCGATCTCAACCGTTGATTCCATCTGATACGACGGACTGGAACTTAGGCCCTTTAAGTAATTAATTGTCTGAAGCCCCCCATCCCACCCCTAGCCCACCCCATTTGAGACTCCCCATTCCATCTCTCTCAAGTCCAAGTATAGAAATCCTATCTGCCGCCCCCAAAATCCCCACCGTCTTCACCGTCGGCGATGCCCCAGACCACTCCGATACCCTCCAAATTAACACCATGGGATCTTCTCAGCCTCCTCTTTCTAAATCCTAATACATTTTCCCTCATTTCTCTCAATCGTCTCCAATGTTAGATCTAAAATCCAACCCCAAAACCCTAATTCACTCAATTCCACCCAAATCTTCAGTACACAACCACCCTTCCTTTACTTTTCCAAATCTATGAACCGTTTCCCCTTAATGTTTCTTGAACGAGTCAAAATCCAAATTCGACAGTAAAAGAGGGAGCACTGGTTCATGCATGTTTGGTCCTCTGCGTTTTCTTCCATTGGTATAGTCCAAAACTCACCCCAAATGTTGTTCTTGACAAGAAAAATCATTTGGGGTCAATTTTAAGCTGTATCAAAGTTTGAGCAAACCCATATCAGATGTTGCCCTTGACTTCTCAATGTATAGCCTCGTCTCTCTCTATTTCTTTTTGGTAATTTAATTCATATTTAGAATTAAAAAGGAAAAAAAGAAGAAGTGTTATCAATCTGCCTATTTCATTGTTCTACTAGATTTCTTGCTCTTCATTTTTCTTTCTTTATTTAACCATCATAGCTTAAATTAATCAATGTTTCTAAGTTTTTTATTTTTGGGTTTAATTAGTTAAGTTCATAGTTATTGTTAATTTGAGTTCCTTTTGGGTTTGGTTAACTTGTAACTACAATGGCCTTGTTTTCGATGTTCACTTCTTTACTAGCTTGAGGTTATCTCTTGGGCTTATGGTAAGCTAGACCCAGGCAGTATAAGCTCACTTCGTTTAAGCCCAAGTCTGGGAATCAGATGTCCTGCAATGGTTTAGGCTAGAAGGGTAAGTACCGGGGTGTAAAGGGTTATTTTGGGTATTTTAGGATTTAAAAATATTTTTTTCTATTAGTATAAAAGGTTCTAGAGGATAAGACAAGGCTTGCATGCCAAGTGATAGGGACAACTCAGCTGTTTGACAAGGTTGAAGAGGTGAAATAACAAAATTAAAGGAGTATAAGGGCAATTAGCTAACCAGGCCAGGGCTGCCTTAGAAGTGCCTTTATAAGGATCATTTTTCTCCATTTGGAGCATCCATCGATACCTTGAAAAGATTAATAAGTATCTGCATTCTTTCGGGGGAAATTAGTTTTGGAATTGCTCTTTGGTTTCACTGTTAGCAGTAGCTTAAAATTGCAAAGGATTTCTGAGTTATCTAGGTTTAAAAATGGTTTAAGGAAGCTAAACATTGATGTGTTGATTTGCTGATCTATTCACTCTTCTGCTTGCTGAAATTCTCTCCTTCTTTTGCTTCTTTTACCTCCGGGTATTTCTTTGACTATGAATGACATGTTGAAGTGCAAATATGTAATCCAACATTGGAAATTTCATGACACATGTTGCTTTTGAATTCTATTCCTATGTTCTTTAGGCTCATTCAACTTCTGTAGTAATTTAGTTTTCCTTGATGTATTTTATTTGCTCCCTTACAATACTGATTTGAATCTCTTTTGTAAGTTGGTTTAGTATCCTAGTATAGTATATTGGTTTGTTAACTAGCTAAAAGCTTTGTTTGTTGGGCATGTAGAATGTTTGAACTTCCTGCATAGGTCTAAGTTTGATTGAGCACTCATCTTTTGGTTTTGGTAAGTCTGTTGAACTTAGTGTCGATTTCCATATTCAGGGGTTGTAATATTTGGGGAACTTTGGTTTGAACTATTAAGTTATATGTTATTTGTATGGGTTTGAATGAAAACCCTTAGTTGAAGTTCAGTCTTATTTAGAGTCAGAGTAGTACATGATTAGTTCATATTAGCATATAATGATTTCCATATGTAAGCTTGATAAATTTTTTTATAATAAAGAAGAAGCATGTTCTTATTGCCCTCATCAAAGGAAGGTCCAATGATTGGGTAATAATGTGTTTGATGCTCAAAAGGAAAATTATTGTGCTTCAATAGGCTTTAAAGTTGAAGAGTTTTAAGGATTGCTGGGCCTAACATAGACTCAAGAAAGTCAGTGCATGGACATTTGTTTGCTCTGTTGTGGGCTCAATTTGGAGCCTAATAACCTTCAGCGTCATATTGTTTCTTAAGTGCTGATTGATTTAATAAGAAAATGATTTCAATAGAGAATCTAATTCAAAGCTTAATTCAATTTCTAATTTCTTTAAGCACGCTATTAATATTCTTAATATGATTTTGAATGTTAGGAGATTTTTAGATGTTGGGCTCAATGCTGGCCCAGTCGAAATGGTTAAGTCGATTGGGTTATTTCTTTCATCTGCCCGTTCCCTTAGATTTAATTTCAGCCTAACTCTATCTTGAATTCAATACTGGGGCTACCGCTGGCCAGGACTCTTTCAAGTGCTTAAAAACTTGGTCTTGTACATCATGGGCTTATAACTAGTAAGGGTAATTTGAACCTTAATCTAGAGTAAACCCAAACATCTTGGACCTTTTTAATTAAGTATTGTCATTCACCAATAGATTGAGGTGTACCATATAATTAAATCACCTATGACCCTCACAAATATTATAATTATTTGTTAAAAATGAACACTCATAGAAAAGCCTTTAGGCGCTTTTAAAATACAATTGTGATTGCGTATACGTTCGCATGACATGGCTACAGTTCTAAAAACCAGTTACGGAGTATGCATTCACGCAACTTTGATCAAACTTTCTTAATAAGAAAATAGTTATTACGGACCTATGATTAATTTTAGTCTGAGTTGTTCCATCCACAATTTAATCATGCATGGCCTTCGCATTAATTTCATAACTTAGATATAGAAAAGATAAATATTCGTAGTTCGCTTTAGGTACGTTTAATATACTATCGTGGTTATGGGCATGTTCGCGTGATACGATTATGATTTTTTTTTTAAAAACGAGTATGCGTTCGCACAACTTTGGCTGAACTTTCTTAATAATAATAAAGCGTTATTAATTGTGGACACATTCGTGTTACATGATTTTTAACGTGCCAAACAAATGGGTACACGTGCATGTGACCCGTTTTAAGATAATTTCATAATTCAAAAGACAAATGCACATAGGTTCTAAAATATGTAATTAAACTATTTGAATAAACCAAGTATGATCAAAGTGAACGTGATAGAACTACGGAATTCGGGAATTTCTAACATTTTCTTCTGGGTTAACAAAATTCTTTACTTGGATTTCTGTATTTGCAAACCGTAAATAGAGTCAACTTCCTCGGTTTGAGATTCTAAATCAGTGACTTGGGACACCATTAATCATCCCAAGTGGCAACTCTGATTTTAATAAAATGATCCCATTTCGGTTGTCACTTAAATTGGAAAAAACTCCCTTATACCCTTCTGGGGTAGTAAAAAGAAGGTGTGACAGCTCTGACGACTCTGGTGGGGACAAGAACCCAGAATCTCCGGGTTAGGGTTCAAGAATTCGAGCTTATTTTATGATTTTTACTCGACTCTATTTATTATTGATATTACTGTATTTTGTGAACCTTTTTGCTAATTACTTTCTATTTACCGCTTTGATATTATTTGAATTGTATATAACTGTCTTCTTACGCCACCTCTCTAAGTCTTCTGAAAATGGTGCACACGTTCGCATGGACCGCTTTTTCTGTAGAAGTTATACCAAATATAACGAAGCTGGGCCATCAACAAGGTCGGGTAGACTTCAGTGCTCCCAGTATGTTGCCTCATCTTCGGCTCGAGTTATCTGATCGGGTAAGCCAGGTGTAGAACACAATTCTAGGTTATAAACCTAGAAAAACACAACCTTTTTGCCGGACCCCTAATAGGTATGTTTGTTTGCATAATGTGCATTTAACTTTGGAGACTCAACACAGGGGTTGGGTACGTCTAGGACAGGTGTACCAAAAATAACAAACCATCTTGATACATCCTACATGCTATGTGAACATTTATTTGATTCGACATGCATGTTGACCGGCTAGGGAAGAAATAAATCAAGAGGAAAACCAAGAGTGATTTAATGACTGAATAAATCCTGATGTTAAAAAGTTCCATGTATTTGGAAACGCCCTGAAACTCTGCCGAAATTTTCAAAAAAGGAAAAGAGTCTTTTCAAAATAAGTCAATATTGTGTCCTTTTAGATGTGTCAAAGCTGACCGAACTAAGCAAGTCTGATTCTCATCGGATGCGGGATACGTAGTCAACCTACATAAAGTTAGGCCTTATTTTCAAAAAAAAAGGAAAAAAGGAGTAAGTGGTCAAATAAATTTATTTTAGGGTTTTAGTAAAAAATAAGCCGATCCATCTTCGGTAATGTCTTAAGTCATTCTTGCCGGGATAGCCTTAGAGTTTTTTCAGTTGTTGAAGGGCTATTTTCGTAAAAGAATGGACAAGTCTGTCGGTAAAAGTGTCATTTTTCCATAAAGTAATTCTCCCCGGTATTAATATTTATTTGGAATTGTGAACGGGCCACGTTTGCAAAAACAACCACTTTTGTTAAAGTAGCATAGAGGGGAGGGGATCGTGGTCCATTGATTTTTCTTTTAGAAATTGAAAAACCTGTTTTACAAAAAAGGTTCATCAGAGTCAAACCTAATCTTAACCTTCCACATGTACAAATGAACACTATCCAGAATCCGTTAGAATTGGTTATGAACAGGCTCATTGCTGTTGCTATGTGGTGAAATGATTTAGATGAAGATGGCTACGATTATTTGAAAAAGAAATTGGGTTCCCTTATCGAAATCATGAGCATCGAACCTCAGGAGGATTTAATCAAAGCCTTGGTAACCTTTTAGGATCCTGTCCACACGTGTTCCGTTTCTAAGATTTCGAGCTCATCCCTACTTTGGAGGAAATGGCCGGATACATTGACTTTGGCCAAGACTTGACGAAGCAACAACTCATATTCTCAAGGGATCTCTCTGTGCACAAGTTCTTCGACCTTCTGAATATTAGTAAACAAATGAAGAATTCTGATGTAAGCTATATACATGACAGCTTACATGATAAAAGTTATATACATGACAGCTTCAAAGGGCTACTTGATGATGATGGGCCTGAGTAGTATCCAACCATATGTACCCCAAAGAGTTCTAAGGCAATCAGGATGGTATCACGTGGTACTCGAAGATGTAGATTTGAGTACCCAAGTCATTGAGCTACACCTAGAAGCAACACTTCTTGAGGCTTTAGTCCAATAATGGTTGCCGATATTTGAAAAGTGACACCCAGGTACCAGATCTTGAAAAAGGAGAAATGGATCCAAATTATGTTTCATGGTTTATGAGAAGGTCTTGTGCGATAGATGAGCCAGAGCCTATGCCCAAGCCCAAGCCTGAACCTATCCAAAAGACCTCATGTTCAAGCTTTTGATGATGAAATCCAAAAAAGGTTAGACTGGGGAGAAACGGAGAAAACATATCAAGCCATGATTCACACCTTAGGAGAGAAGTTGAGAAGCAATAATGATCTCCAAGCACAAGAGGCTGAACGTGAAAGAACAAGGTTGGCCCAATAAAATGAAGCTCTCCGAGATCAAGTTCGAAAGATGAGAATAGAAGCTGAGAAACAGAGCAGAAAAGATGAAAAGCTCATCTACAGGCTTACACAAAAATTACGTGACTATGAGGATGATTTGCAAAATACTAAAGCTAAACTAGCAAATGCTCGAGCCAAGTTAGCTAATAATGTGGAGGGACGGTCCAGTTTCGTTCGGCAACTAAAGGAGAAGTATGACAAATGAATGGTGAGTATAAAGAAAAAGGTCAATGTCCTTGAAAATGAAATGGCCAAGCAGGAGAGAGATTTCAAAGCAGAAAGGGAGCACTGCTATGCCCTGATGCCACAGCTAGAGAAAGACCTGCAACAACTTCAAGTGCAAAATCATACAGCCGAACAAGTTTTAGATGCCATATCTCAGCAGATCGGACGGTTGCTACAGGAGAAGGGTATTATTAGGGAAAGGGTTAGGAGAATTGTGGACTACATTGTGATGAAGTGCAATGAGTGTGAAAGACATGACTAGGTCCATATTCTTTGCTTCAGTTATGATTTTTGTCCGACAGATCATGGATGACTTGGTTTGTCTCCAAGAAGATATAGCGCAACGGTATGCAGAAAGGCTAGCTGGAGCAGTAGTTGAGGCACTTACGTATTCTTGACTTTGTTTGTTCGAGTCTGTGTTTTGTTACTTTATTCTTGAGTCTGTATTGTCAGTTTATTTTAAAGTTTGTTGGTTGATTTTCGAGTCTATTGTTTCATTTTTCTTTTGAAGTTTATTTGTCCACTCATCGAGTCTGTCAGTTTTTATGTTTAAATTTGTAGGAGAAGTCATCGTAATTAAGATGTTTTTATTTTATTTTAATATTTGAAAATTTGAAAACCCCAAAATGTTTTTTTATTATTTTGCACATGTTCCCAGAACTACACTTGGTCTATTTGGTACGGCGTCATGATACATAGGCAATCCCCATAGGATTCGATCATAACCATGAAATGAAAAGAAAAAAAAAGAGAAAATAAGAAAAATTGCGGAAAAGAAATAATGGCAAAATAAGAGAGGAAAAATGAGAGAATAAAAGAATAAAGACAAGAATCATATGAGGAAAAGCAGGAATGAAAGAAAGAAAATTGCAAAATGGGGAAAGTCGGGATGAAGCAAGCGGCTATTCAAATGCATGATAGAAATGGTTAACTGCTTAGTTACATTGCATCCCCAACATACAGTTGCCCATATGTTAAGCTCTAATTGCTAACGAGTTTGCTTGTTGTCATCAAGTCCATGCAAATGGTTAGTTTGTTTGGCATTCTGGAAACTCACCCGTACAACACCAGGTCCAAAGACAAGTTGATTATGGCTGGCCAAGAACTAGATGCAAGTGTTTCTGATCCGTCAAGGGAGGGAGAAGAGTCTGATGTTAATCTGAATGAGGGGTAACATAAGTTGAAATACCAAATGGCAGAGATATATCGCCTGAATGAAAAGGCATCCACCACCAACGTACCCCACCAACCCCGCTTTCGTCCCATCACTGGCTCAATCCCAAGAACTTCCCACTATTGATTCATCTCCAGTATTCCCCATTTCCACCACTATCAAGGCACTACTTCCCAAACCATACAAGCACCACCAGCTAAACCAATCTCATACCCTTTCTACCAACCACCCTTATTTTCATAGCACCACCACCAGCTACACTTCATCGGTCCTCCAGCGAACCATTATTCCAGACCCAAGATAACCAATACTATCCCACGGAGCATACTTTCAAGGCCCCAGATCATTACTCCTACACTTCCCATTTCGACCTCCCAGTTGAGACTGAGAAACCACCTAAAAACCTAGAGCTTGAGGAGATGTTCAAGGAGGTAAGAAGCCTGGAACAATTGTTCAGAAACATGCAGGATTTGGGAGGCCAGCTGAGAATATCCTACAAATATTTTTGTCTATTTCCCGATGTTCAGTTACCTGTGGGATTCAAGATGCCTAAATTTGATCTATATGACGGGCACTGAGACCCGGTGGCCCATTTCAGGGGGTTCTGCAGTAAAATGAGAGGAGTCGGTGGGAAAGATGAGCTATTGATGGTGTGTTTTAGCCAGAGTCTGAATGGCACAACATTGGAGTGGTACACTCGTCAGGGTCACAACATGTTGTATGCATGTGATGATTTGGAACAAGCATTCACTCGTCATTTCCAATACAACATCGAGATTATTCCAAAACATTTGTCTCTGACTAAGATTGAGAAGAATCCTAGTGAAAGATTTAGGGAATACGGTTGTCATTGGAGAGAAGAAGCGGCAAGAGTTAACCCTCCGATGAAGAAAAACAAAATGGTGGAGTACTTTCTGCAGGCTCTAGAGCCCACTTACTTCGGCCATCTAATATCTGCCATAGGAAAATCATTTAACAAGGTAGTGAAGATGGGTGGCATGGTGGAAGAATGACTTAAATCAAGCAAAATCATGAGCTATTCGGCCATCAAAGAAACTACCCAAGCCATTCCAAACGGTGCCGAAGGAGTAATCAGAAAGAAGAAGAAAGAAGATATGGCGGCAGTTGATTCAGGATCATGGTTTGGACCAAGGGGCCCGCCATACCATTATGACCAGCCTCGACACCATCATTGAACCTACATCCAAACCCCATATAGTCCACCCCAGCATTACTTCCCACCACCAAATCCTCAAATTTCTGTCTACCACTCCCAATCATATACTCAATCTCCTTCCTACTTATAATGAAATATCGCATCCCCACAAAACACCTACCCAGATTCACAAATTGCTTACCTACCCCCACGAGCCTACCAAAACCCCCCGGTCTAGGTTTCCAGCCCAATCAAGCATTTAAAAATGAAAGGTTTATTTGGAAGAAAACTTTCACCCCATTGGGGGAGTCTTATACTAGTTTATTCCAGAGATTGAGATAGTTGGACATGCTGAGGCCAACTGAGTAGAAATTTCTAACCCTTCCTCCAAAGAATCTTGATTACACCTTGAGTTATGCATATTGTTCTGCCACTCTGGGGCATAATACAGAGAAGTGCTGGTACTTGAAAAATGCCATCCAGTAGCTCATCGACACAAATTGGATTGAAGTCCAAACTCTAGAGGCACCCAATATCAATCAGAACCCATTACCAAAGCATGAGGAAACAAACATGATTGAGATAGAGCACAATGAGGGGGAACCCAAGAAGCCTTCACAGTCTGTCATGATGATTCGGTCTATTGAGGTCAAGCCAGTCAAAAAACCAATAGCTGAGGGATTAGTGAATAATTTGAGCACGACAAACAGTGAGCCTTCTGTGGTAGTTAAGAAAAAAATCCCAAGTGATGTTGTATCAAAGAAAGATAAGTCAAAAGTGGTCGTGCTAGGGTTGGCGAGTGAGCCTATCATAATTGTAGAGGGTGCTTGTACGGACCCTTTCATCATCAAGAATGTAACCCAGTTGCCAGTAGTCAACACCAAGGCTATCCCATGGAGCTACGAACGGGTGATAGTGACCTATATGGGAAAGGAAGTGAAAGAAGAAGTCAATGAGGCCTGGAGATTAACTCGCTCGGGAAGATGCTTTGCCCCGAAAGAGTTATGGAAAGCTAAAGCATCTAGAGATAATCTGGTCCTAGTAAAGAAATCACTCACTGAAGAAGAGGCGAAGGAGTTTTTGAGAAAAATAAATGTACAAGATTACTCCATCGTGGAGCAGTTGAGAAAGATGCTTGCTCAGATTTCCTTGTTATCATTGTTAATCCATTCAGATGAGCATCGTTGGGCCCTGATGAAAATTCTAAATAAAGCTCATGCCCCTGACAAAATTTTAGTGAACCATCTGGAAAAGGTCTCTAACAAAATATTTGAGGTGAACAAGATCACCTTCTCTAATGACGAGTTTCCTGTGGAAGGTACTGAGCACAACAAAGTCCTCTATCTTATGGTAAAATATGTATATTCTCTGGTCACCAAGGTGTTAGTGGACAATGGTTCCAGTGCAAATATCTGTCCTCTCTCTCTACTATAAACAACTTAAAAGTTGATGATGAGATGATTCACAAGAACAACATATGCGTCCGAGGTTTTGATGGTGGAGGAAAAGACTTGGTTGGTGATATAATGCTTGAATTGACAATAAGACCGGTGGAATTCACCATGGAGTTCTAGGTACTGGACGTAGCCGTCTCATACAATTTACTGTTAGGTCAGCCTTGGATACATGTGGGATAGATAGGAGATCGTCATGCATGGCGAGGATAATTTGTGTGCTCACAATATTCCTCTATCCCATTTATTGAGGCATGGGAAAACAAAGGGCCTTTGGTCTATCAAGTTTTTGAAGCAGTACCGGCCGAGAGGGTTCCAGAAGGGAAATGCATTCCAACTCCAAAGATAGCCTCTGCATCCGTCATGGCTGCCTTTGAAATACTGAAAAATAGCTTTGTACGAGGTAAAAGTCTGGGTGCATCCTTGCAGGGTATCATACAGCTAGTGTTTTTCCCTGAAAACTTGGGTACGTTCAGTCTTGGATTCAAACCCAAGCAGCATATGTGAAAAGTTCTAGAAGGTTGAAACAGAAGGCGTAGGCACTTCCGAAGCCTATCCTGCGTCTCTCCGGGTCTTTTGTCAAGCCTGGTGCTAGGAAACGTCCAGTGTTAGTAGTGCCAAGTCCTATGGTTGACATTGATGAAGAGTTAATTGAAAGGTTCCAGAGGTTGTTCGATGAAGTGAACATGGTAGAAGGTTGGAGAAGGTTCTAGCAAAGAAGATGTGCAGTTCGCCAAGCCGAATGTAAAGCTTAACAATTGGAAGGCTACTCCTCTCCCTAATCGGAAGGAGTCTTGGTAGTTTGTTTTATGTTCCTTTCTATCTGGGTCATTCCAGGGTTGTGACCCAGATTTTTATTTTTCGCTTTTTGATGTACAAACCATGTTATCCTTTATTTTCAATGAAGTGCAATTTCCCTTTTTCATCATTCATGATAGTTTCATTTTTGTTTTCTTTTCTTATCTGTATAGTTTTTTTTTATGTTGGTTTCAATGACATGCCATGCATGAGGAATCCTTGGCCAAATCTTAAAATTTAGTCTAATCCAAGAAATAGAGTGTGATGATGAATCAGAATATGATGAGGATGAGGCATTTGAGGAGATTAGTGAGGAACTAAATCATTTTAAGAAAAACCCAATCCTAGTCTGAATAAAACGAAAGCAATCAATCTTGGGGATCCAGATAATGTCAGAGAAACTAAGATAAGTGTCTATATTGATCCGCAAATCAGGAAAGAAATAATTAAAGCATTGTTGGAATATAAGGATATTTTTGCATGGTCGTATAATAATATGCCAGGCTTGAGTACCGATTTGGTGGTCCACTAATTGCCAATTGATCTAGCATTCCCACCCGTTAAGCAAAAGTTAAGAATGTTCAAAACTGACATGACTATGAAGATTAAAGAACAAGTCATAAAACATCTTGATGCAAAAGTCATTCGAGTCATACAGTATCCCATGAGGTTAGCCAATGTTGTGCATGTACCAAAGAAAGATGGTAAGACCAGAGTATGTGTTTATTACCGTGACCTCAACAAAGCAAGTCCAAAGGACAATTTCCCACTGCCAAATATCCAAATTTTGATTGATAATTGTGCCAAGAATGAGATTGGCTTGGCTCTTTTGTGGATTGCTATGTGGGGTATCATAAGATTATAATGAATGAGGAAGATGCGGAAAAGACAACATTCATCACGTCGTGGGGAACATATTGCTACCGGGTCATGCCATTCAGTTTGAAAAATACTGAGGCAGCTTACATAAGGGAAATTACTACCATATTCCATGACATTATACACAAAAAGATTGAGGTTTACGTGAATGATGTGATCATAAAGTCCAGGAAGCAGTCTGACCACGTCAGAGATTTGAGGAGTTTTTTCCAAAGTCTCCGCAGGCATAATCTCAAGCTCAACCCTACAAAGTGTGCATTTGGTGTTCCATCTTAGAAACTTTTGGGATTCGTAGTCAATTATCAAGGCATTGAGTTGGATCTGTCAAAGATCAAGGCTATCCAAAAATCAGCACCGCCAATGAACAAGACCAAGGTGATGAGTCTGCTAGGGAGGCTGAACTACATCAGAATGTTTATTGCTCAACTCACGACAACTTGTGAGAAATCTTTAAATTGCTAAACAAGGATGCCATGGTCAAATGGGATGATCAGTGCCAGAAAGTATTCGATAAGATCAAGGAGTATTTTCCGAACCCCTCAGTATTGGTCCTGCCGGAACTTAGGAGACCTTTGATTCTATACTTGACAGTCTTAGATAATTCATTTGGTTGTATGTTGGGTCAGTGTGATGTCATTGGCAGGAGAGAGCAAGCCATCTATTATATTAGCAAAAAGTTCACATCTTATGAGGTTAAGTATACTCCCCTTGAAAAGACATGTTGCGCCCTGACTTGGGTAGCACAGAAATTGAAGCATTATTTGTCATCCTACACTACTTACCTCATTTCTCGCCTGGATCCGTTAATGTATACCTTTTCCCACAAGAAGGCTTGAAAAGTGGAAATTTTTTCTCACGAAGTTTGATATCGTATATGTAACTCAGACAGTAATGAAAGCCCAAGTTGGTCGATCATTTGGCCGAGAACCCGGTGGATGAAAATATATGATCCTTTGAGGACTTACTTTCCTAATGAAGAGGTAATGCATATTGATGAGGTTGAGAAGGATGAAAAACCCAGTTGGAAACTCTTCTTTTATAGGGTTGCTAACATGAAAGGCGTTGGAATAGGAGTTGTACTCATCTCTGAAATAGGGCACCACTACCATGTCACAACTAACTTTATTTCTATTGTACCAACAACATGGCCGAGTAAGAAGCGTGAATTTTTTAAGTTTGGATGTGGACATGGGAGTCCAGGAAGTGCTAGTTTTGGGAGATTCAGATCTATTAGTGTATCTGATCTAGGGAGAATGGGAGACCCGAGATTTGAAACTCATACAATATCGTCAATGTTTGTAGGATCTCTCTCAGTGGTTTAGATCAGTAGAGTTCATGCATATCCCTAAACAATGAGGTTGTTGATGCTTTGTCTACTCTAGTGTCGATGTTATCAGCTGGATAAGGCTTATATTGACCCTTTGCATATTCAGGTCCGCAATCAACATGCTTATTGTAACATGGTGGAAGAAGAACTTGACAGTGAACCTTAGTTCCACAATATCAGGGAGTACATCAGGTCGGGGTGTATCCGGTACAAGGCACGGGGGATCAAATGAGAATTATTCGACGTTTGGAAAGTGGATTTTTCTTCAGTGGAGGAGTTTTGTACAAAAGAACTCTAGATTTGGGATTGTTATGATGCATAGATGATGGACAAGCCACGACTAGCATGACCAAAGTGCATTCCGAGGTCTGTGGGCAACATATGAATAGGTATGTTCTGGAAAAGACACTTCTCCGAGCAGGTTATTATTAGCTCATTATGGAGCAAGATTGCATCATTTTTGTGTGCAAATGTCATCAATACCAAGTACACAGGGACTTGAATCATTCTCCACCATTTGAATTGCACACAATGTCCGCACCATGGCCTTTTGTTGCTTGGGTTATGGATGTTATTGGACCAATTTAGCCAGCAGCATCCAATGGGCAGAGGTTCATTATGGTGGCCATTGGCTACTTCACTAAGTGGGTTGAAGCTAAAACTTTTAAATATGTGACCAAGAAGCCAGTGGTCGATTTTGTTCATTCAAATATCATTTGTCGTTTGAAATCCCAAAGGTAATCATCACATATAATGGTGCTAATCTCAACAGTCATCTGATGAGAGAAATGTGTCAACAACTTAAGATTACACACCGAAATCCCCCCCCCCCCCCTATACCGCCCAAGGAGAATGGAGCAGTCGAGGCACCCAACAAGAACATTAAGAAGATACTTTAAAAATGGTGCTAGGTTCCAGGCAATGGCATGAGAAGTTGCCTTTTGCTATGCTAGGTTATCGCACTACTGTATAGAAAGAGAATGGTAAGAGCATACAAAAAGAATGTGAGTCCCAGAAAACTTGAGGTAGGTCAGCAAGTGTTGAAATGCAACCTTCTGCATCAGGCTAAAGAAAAAGGCAAGTTCGCCACAAATTGGCAGGGGTCGTTCATTGTAACAAGAGTGTTGTCCAATGGTGCTTTATATTTAACAGATATAGAAGGAAAATATGTAGATATGGCTATCAATTCTAACGCAGTAAAAAGATATTATATATAATTTCTTTGGTTTCTCTTATTGTTGTTTGTACTTGGCATATTTTGAAGATTTGAATGACGAAGGCATTTTATTCTGCTATCTAAACACTTTATGCTTTGGTACCCCTTTGAGCCTTATCTATTTTCTTTCATACCACTCTTTCAAGTAAGTAACAAAATTCAGAAACGCGGACGCAAAAGGTCAGTAAAGAAGAAAAAGAGAAAAGAGAAAGAAAAGAATGGAGAAGAGTAAAAAAAGAAAAAAATAGAGAAAATGAAAGGAAAAAGAGAGAAAGAAAAAGAAAAGAAAAAGTAAAAACAACAAAGCAATTCCTATGACATGAACTACAAGCGACCTGATTCCTTTTAAGGATACGTATGCAGCCTCACGGTTTGGTCCCATCAAAATAAAAATCTAAAGTCCCCAAGAAAAGAAACTGGGATAGAAGTTGTGGTTATTGTAAGAGATCTGATTCCCAAAGTTGTAATTTTTGAACACATTCAAGCTGTTTTGAGCCTGTATGATATCCTTTCTTTCTAAACCCTATCCAAAAAACCACAGTACGGTCCAAAGAAAGACCTTCCGATCAATCTTCAAGAGATGCCAAATCGAGCAAGTAGATGTATGATTCATATCAGGGGAAACACTCCGGTCTAAGCAGGAAAAATGAGAAATGGGAATCTTATTGGTTAAAACCCTCAAGGACACCGTAAGGCGACTAAAAGCTGAGAGAAATTAGAAAATGAGAGAGTCTTATTAGTGAACACCCTCACGGGCACCGTAAGGCGATGGAATCTTGAGAAAAGTTAAAAAAATGAGAGAGTCTTATTGGTGAAAACTCTCACAGGCACCATAAGGCGACAGTGATGTAAGAGATAAATAAATGAGAGACGTTTACTGGTGAAAACCCTTCAGGGCAAAGCAAGACGAATAAGGTCATTGACTTTGCAAAGGAATCAAATTATGGGAACCTCAGGCATAAAGTGTGAAGACTGAAAGAGGATTGACTGAATGGACTGGGCTGAATAATCCGAAGTGCATGTCATGATCAATAATGCCAGTAGCCTCACTCAGATAAGTCCTTTTTCCTATTTCTTCCTCAAATAGTCTTTCTATTTTGATTTTCTTCTGTATTCATAACTCTCAAAGTCATATAATTTTACTTCCTTTTGGGTCTATTCCTCTAAGGTTTTTCCAATGTTAGCCTTGCCAAGAAAAAAAAGATTGCAAAGCGTATTACCGACTTCCCAATTGCACAAAACCAAAGTGCCGCCACAGTACGCCAAAAACAGCATGATGCAAAATGAAAATAAGGTGTTAACTTGGATTCAAGTGCTCAAGTGGTTTCGTGAGTTATGGGGAGAAATACAGAGTTTCAAATAGGAGAGACAAACATGTTAAAATAGAAGGCTAATTATAGGGCACTCAGATCATTCACGGTTTCGTGTTTAAGGTTCAATAAGAAGGTGGAATAACTCTTTTCCAGTCAGATGCAACTGAGCAGAACAAAGCATGGCAGTGGAAAGGTCATCCTTAGCAAGAATACGGCAAACTAACCACCACATTTTCAAACTGATAAGATTTTTCATTGATTGAAACAGGGGCAGGAATTTTCATTTGTTCTCGAGAAACTCTCCATGAGGAAAGCATGTGCCAGGCAGGCTCGGCAGTAAGTTCTAGTACCCTCCTGGATAACATTTTTTAGTAAATTTTTGAGTCCCTCGCAAAAGACAAGGTGTGACGAAAGGTCTACTTTTGGGAAGTATAATTTGACATTTATGTTTTTTACCCTAGAGATGAGGCTTGGTTTGAAATTTTCAGGATAAAGGAATTTAGTTTAGAATATATTTTGATAACAAGACTCGGTTAACACTCAAAATGTTCCCAATATCAAACAGAGGCAGAAAAATTTCTTTTGATTTGTCTATTTTATTGAAATCGGGCACCCACCTGGAGAAAAAGGAAAATCAACACGAGTTTCAAGAATAGAAAGCAATTCAGGTTTAACAATCAGGCACCCACCTGGAGAAATAAGGGAAGACAACTCAAAATAAAAGCAGTTTCAAGAAAAGGATAATTCAAGCGCAACAATCAGAAACCCATCTGGAGAAACAAGGGAAGACAGTTCAAAAGAAAAAGTAGTTTCAAGAATAGGACAATTCAGGCTCAGCAATCAGGCACCCACCTAGAGAAACAAGGGAATACAATTCAAAGGAAAAGTAGTCTCAAGAAAAAGCAGTTCAGGTTCAGCAATCAGGCGCCCACCTAAAGAACAAGAGAAGATGACATAAGTTCAAAGGAAAGAGGGTCAAGCTTAGAAATCATGCACCCACCTGGAGAACAAGGAAAGACAACACGAGCTTCAAGAATAGGAAATAGCTCATGTTCAAGAAATCAGGCACCCACCTGGAGAAATAAGGGAAGACAGTTCAAAAGAAAAGTTGTTTCAAGAAGAGAACAATTTAGGTTAGCAATCAGGCACCCGCCTGGAGAACCAAGGGAAGACAGTTCAAGTTTCAAAGGAAAACGATGCTATTTTTGCAATTAAGTTCCCACCTGAAGAGCAAGGGAAAATGGTGCAAGTTTCTAGGGAAAACAGTTCCAAGTAAGAAGAGAAGATGGTTTGAGTGTCTGCAATTAGGCGCCCACCTGGAAAACAAGAGAAATTAATTCAAGTTTTAGAGGAAAGAAATACAATTAAAATGTTGGTAAACAGATACCCACCTGAGAACAAAGGAAAAGAACCAATATTCAAAAGAAAACGGTTCAAGTTTAGTAATCAGGAGCACACCTGGAGAACAAGGGAAAACAAGTCAAGTTTTGATAGAAAAGCAATGCAAGTGTTGGAAATCAGGTGCCCACCTAGAGAACAAGGAGAAGTAGTTCAAGTCTCAAGGAAAAATAGTACAAGTGTTGGAAATCTGGCACCTACCTGGAAAACAAAGAGAAGCAGTTCAAGTCTCAAGAAAAATCATGCGCAAGTGTTGGAAATCAGGCACCCATCTGGAAGAACAAGGGAAAGCAATTTAAGTTTCAAGGAAAAGCAGTTCAAGTTCAGCAATCAGGCACCCGTCTGGAAGACAAGGAAAGGCAGTTCAATGTTCAAGGAAAAACAGTTCAAGCTCAATAATAAGATGCCCACCTGGAGAACAAGGGAAAAACAATTCAAGTTTCAAAATACGATAGTTCTAGTTTTGGCAATAAGGCACTCACCTGAAGAACACGGAAATACAATTCAAGTGTCGGCAATAGGGCGCTCGCATGGAGAATAAGGGAATGCACTTCAGAATGCAATTCAACTCAGCAACAAAGAAAGCTCACCGGGAGAGCACAAGCCAACAAGAGCAACAGAAACTGCAAGATCAAGTTTGAAGATACGTAGATATGATTCTTATAATTCATAGACCATAGTTTGGTCTAGCTTCTTTTATTTTGTCTTGGTGTAATAAGGAGCTTAGCAAGCAGTAGCAACATGCAGCAACAATGAAATCACAACTTTCTGGTAGTCCCAACTACAAAAACTTTCTGAACTATATTGACATGATTCCTTTATAGCCAATGATATGTAGGCACCCTCGAAAATAAGGTGCGATCAAATCTTTAAAAAATGATTTCCACGGAGTATTCAAACGGATAAAAATCACTCATATCCTCTCACTTTATCTTTGCACGAAAACTCTTTGTGTTTCCGAGCAAAGAAGGATAGCTGTGAGCACGTGATTTTTTCCCTATAGGAATAACTCCCAGAAATTATAAGAAAACCATTTTTTCCATTTTTTTGCAATTTTATAAGATTTTGTGGAAATTTTTGCTACGTATTTGCATTTAAGTACATGTTTACCTTTGCTAAAAATCATGAAAAATATCAAAAATAACATGTATTGCATTGAGATTTTATTTTTGTATTTTTAGGATTAATTAGTAAATTAGTTATTTTATTTAAAAATGAAAATCACAAGAATTGGCTTAATTTTGCATTTTTAGCCTTTTAGTTTTAAATAAGTAATTTTCTCTTTTAATTTAGGAGTAATTAATTTTCATAAATATTATAGTAGATGATCAGCTTAATATTTCAACTTAATTATTTTAGGAGTTTAATTTAGGTTTAATTAATTAAAATAGGAAAAAAAAATTTAGAAAGAGAGCAAAAAAGAGAATTAGAGATAAAACGGCTGTTGTTGGACTAAATTTACCTAAAGCCCAATCCTTTTCTCACTAACCCGCCTAGCCCAGCCAAAAAACCTGGGCCAGCTCCCCTAATTGACCAAAATGACCTCGTATTCCCCCTTCAATCTCACCAGTTGATTCCATCTGATCGGACGGACCGGAACTGGCGCCCCTTTGGTATTTAATTGTCTAAAGCCCCCAACCTCCTCATTTGAGACTCCCCTTTCCGTCTCTCTCAAGTCCAAGCATATAAATCCTAGCCGCCTCCCCCAAAATCCCTACCATCTCCACCGTCGACCATTTCATTATTCTATCAATTTATTTATCAATCTGTCCATTTCATTATTCTATTAGGATTCTTGCTCTTCTCTTTTCCTTCTTTCTTTAACCAATAGTAGCTTAAATTAATCAATGTTTCTAAGTTCTTTATTTTTGGGTTTAATTAGTTAAGTTCATGGTTACTATTAATTTGAGTTCCTTTTAGGTGTGGTTAACTTGTAGCCACAATGGCCTTGTTTCCAATGTTCACTTCTTTACTTGTTTGAGGTCGTCTTTTGGGCTTATGGTAAGATAGACCTGCGTAGTAGAAGCCCACTTGTTTGGGCCCAAGTCTGGAAATCAGATGGCCTGTATTGGTTTTGGCTAGGAGGGTAAATACAAGGATGTCAAGGGTTGTTTTGGGTATTCTAGGATTGGGGAATATTTTTTCTGTTAGCATAGAAGGTTCTAGAGGATAAGAAAAGGTTTGCATGCCAAGAAATAGGAACATCTCAACTGTTTGGCAGAATTAAAGAGGTGAAATAACAAAATTAAAGGAATGGAAGGGGAATTAGCTAACCATGCTAGGGCTGCCTTAGAAGTGCCTATATAAGGATCATTTTTCTTCATTTTGGAGCAGCCATCGATACCTTGAAAAGATTAAAAAGTCTTTGTATTAGTTTGGTGGAAAGTGATTTTGGAATTGCTCTTTGGTTTTACTGTTAGCAATAGCTTAAAATTTTCAAAGGATTTCTGAATTATCTAGGTTTAAAGATGGTATAAGGAAGCTAAACATTGTTGTGTTGATTTACTGATTTATTCGCTCTTCTGCTTGCTGAAATCCTCACCTTCATTTGCTTTAGTTTTACCTCCAAGTATTTCTTGGACTCTAAATAACATGTTGAAATGCAAATACATAATCCAATATTAGAAATCTCATGAAACATATTGCTTGTTGAATTCTATTCCTATGTTCTTTAGGTTCATTTAGCTTCTACAGTAATTTGGTTTTCCTTTATGTGCTTTATTTGCTACCTTACGTTACTGATTAGAATCTCGTTTGTAAGTTTGGATGAGTAACCTAGTTTAGTATGCTGATTTGTGAACTAGCTAAAAGCCTTGTTTGTTGGGTATGTAGAATGTTTGAACTTCCTACAGCATGGGTTGCAGTTATATTGAGCACCCATCTTTTGGTTTTATTTAAGTTTGTTGAAGTCAGTGTCGATTTCCATATTCTGGGATTGTAATCTTTGGGGGACTTTGGTTTGAAATATTAAGATATATGTTATTTGTATGGGTTTGAATGAAAATGCTTAGTTGACGTTCGATGTTATCTAGAGTTAGAATAGTACATAATTAGTTCATATTACCATGTAATCGATAATTTGCATATGTAAGCTAGATAATTTTTTTTTATAAAAAAGAAGAACCATATTCTTGTTTCCCTCATCAAAAGCAGGTCATATGATTTAGGTAATTACGTGTTTGATGCTCATTCGGAAAGTTTAAAGAGTTTAAAGCCTTTGTTGAAAAGCAAAACGGCTTCGGCTTGAAGACTCTGAGATCCGACAGAGGCAGTGAATTTACCTCTAACGAATTTCATAATTACTGCAAGTCCCAAGGAATTATTCGTCAGTTAACTGCCAGTTATACACCGCAGCAAAATGGTGTGGCAGAAAGAAAGAATAGGACGATCTTTGAGATAGCACGAAGCATGTTGAAGGCGAAAGGCTTACCAAATGAATTTTGGGCGGAAGCTGTTGCTTGTGTAGTGTTCGTGCTGAATCGGTGTCCGACAAAAGCTCTGCTCGAGAGGACTCCACAAGAAGCATGGAGTGGCAACAAACCTGATGTTTCTTTGTTGAGGGTATTTGGGTGTATTGCATATCCCCATGTACCCGACGAACGTAGGAAGAAGCTGGATGATAAAAGTCAAAAGTGCATCTTTATTGGCTACAGCGAAGGGACTGAGGGTTATAGACTTTATAATCCTGTCAGCAGAGAAGTCATCGTAAGCAGATATGTGCAGTTCGTAGAAGATGGAGCTTGGAACTGGAGCAGAAATGATGACATTGGAAGAGGTGTGCTGATGAAAATAGAAGAGGCAGATGAACAAAATGTCTTAACCCCAGAACCATCAGAAGATATTCCATCTCCGGAGCCAGTAGATATTCCATCTCCGCAGGCAGTACAGATTCCATCTTCACAACGAGAAGAAGAAGTTGAACGAGAAGAGCGACCTCGTCGACAAACAAACATGCCACCACATTTCAAGGATTTTGATATGAGGAGAAATGAAGAAGGTGTTGACAATGACAGCAGTCCCACCTTTACCGATGAAACATTGGTAAATTTTTGTCTTTTTTGCAGATTGTGATCCAGTTTCGTTCGAGGACGCTGCTGATAATGAAAGGTGGATCAAGGAAATGAATGAAGAAATTTATTCCATTGAAAAAAATGACACATGGGAATTAACTTCTTTGCCAGCCGGAAAGAAGCCTATCGGTGTCAAATGGGTGTACAAGACCAAGTATCGACCCGACTGTCAGGTGGACCGATTCAAAGCAAGATTGGTAGTCAAAGGCTATCGGCAAAAGCCTGGAATTGATTACTATGAAGTCTTTGCACTAGCGGCCAGAATGGATACTATTCGCATGATAGTAGCACTTGCAGCTCAGAACAGGTGGAAGATCCATCAAATAGACGTCAAGTCAGCTTTCTTGAATGGCTTTCTTGAGGAGGAGGTCTATGTTGAGCAACCACCAGGTTTTGTAAGAAAAGGACAGGAGAATCAGGTCTACAATTGAAGAAGGCATTATACGGACTGAAACAGGCACCAGGAGCTTCGTATACGCGCATTGATACGTACATGTTGCAGGCAGGATTCCAGAAGTGTCCTTATGAGCATACATTATACATCAAGTCAAAAGAGAATGGCGACATGATGTTTGTATGTCTTTATGTTGATGATTTGATTTTCACAGGCAATTGTGAATCAATGTTTGCAGAATTCAGGGAGGCCATGACTAGTCAGTTCGAAATGACAGACATGGGGCTTATGTCTTACTTCTTGGGCATAGAAGTACAACAACGTAAAGATGGCATTTTCATTTCGCAAAAGTAATATGCCAATGATGTCTTGAAGAAATTCAAGATGAAATCTGCGACTCCAATCGAACTTCAGTTGTTGAACGCCTGGAAATGAAGAAAGAAGGAAGTGGTGAGCTGGTTGATCTCACTTATTTCAAAAGCACAGTTGGAAGTCTGCGTTATTTGGCTTCAACTCGTCCAAATATTGTTTATGGCGTGGGAATTATCAGTCGATTCATGGAGACACCACATCAGTCACATTTGCAAGCGGCAAAAAGGATCTTGAGGTATATTAAAGATACCCATGATCATGAAATTTTCTATACCTACTCTGACAACTGCAGTCTAGTAGGATATACAGACAGTGATTGTGCAGGTGGTGTGGAGACTCGAAAGAGTACTTCAGGTTATGCTTTCTTTATTGAGAAATGAGTATTTTCATGGTCATCAAAGAAGCAACAAGTAGTTGCTCTTTCTACATCAGAAGCAGAGTACATGGCAGCGACTTCTGCAGCTTGTCAAGCAGTTTGGCTTCGAAGGATGCTTGGAGAGCTGAAACACGGGCAGATTGGTCCGACAAGAATTATGTGTGATAACAGGTCAGCAATCGCATTAGCCAGGAATCCGGTATTTCATGGCAGGAGTAAGCATATCGGAATTAAGCATCACAACATACGGGATCTTTTTAAGAATGGTGAAATTGAACTTGAGTTCTGCAGATCTGAAGATCAACTAGCGGATATCCTTACAAAACTGCTGAGAGCAGAATTGTTCGAGAATCTAAAGTCAATGCTTGGTATAGGTAATTTTTGATAAATTAAGGGAGGCTGTTGAAATAATAATTTATCCAAAAAATTGACCACCGGCCATGTCTTTTGAAACACATGTTTTAGTTGTTAAAATGGGATTTTAAAATAAACTTCACCTACCAAGGTTAGGCACCGGCCATGGTGTGTTAGATTTTTGGTTCTTTGTTTCACATTATTTGTTCACACTAGGGGTTAACTAGTATAAATAGGCCTTGTAATTCATTTGGTTATTATCAAGTTTTCAAGCAAGTATTGAGTGATCAATAGCTTGAGTATAAGGAGTATTTGTAAGAAATACTTTTGTATTTGAGAGTTTCCGAGTTGTATTAATAAATCAATTTTCGGTATTCTTTTGTCTCCATAAATTGTTTTGGGAATCATTAATTTATTTTTTGGTTCCTATAAAACATATGTAGTTTAATAATATGCCTTTTATTTCCAGGGAATAACAAGTTAAATAATATCGAACGTACGTGCATGGGGTAATTACAGGTGGTTATGCGCTAGACGAGCTGCTTGAAGTCATTGCTTGGGCTTATCTTGGAATCCATGATAAACCGGTAAAATTTCATAGAAAATCCTAAGTGGGAACTAATTAAAAACTTATCATATATATACACTTTAATTTGAATGGAATATTAATTTAATATTAATATTATTAATAATGCATGCATGGGATTACTGAATGTGGATGGTTACCACGACTCCCTCTTGAAATTTATTGAGAAAGCAGTGGAGGAAGAATTCATCTGCCCCAACGCCCCTCAAATTTTTATATCAGCTCCTAATGCCACCGAACTTCTAAATAAACTCGAGGTAAAACTAATCAAGGCTTATAGTCTAGTGGTACAGTTATTCTTCTTAGAACTCGAGCGTTAAGGCTATTTACAAGAACTTTAACCATGGTTTAATTAATTAATTCTCTCTCTCTCAAATACGTGTATATTCTCAATTTTTTCAGGGGTACTTTCCCAGACAAGGAATTGTTACCTCAAAACATAATTGGGAAAATGAGGAGTTGGACTATTCCTCCAAATCCCACATATCATCAAGGTAGTTCTACTGGTTATATGTTCCTCCTAGAGAAGCAAATTAAATGGGTGATGGCTCCCTGTCATATCAGAAGACTAGCTTTAGAAATATCAGGAATATTTAACGCACTTGCTGTTTTATTTTTCTTATCATTTTTTTCTGCTTTGATAAACTTGAATCTATTATATATATTGGCTCGTCAGTTGAAGTTGAGTTGAGATCCTCTAGTAATTTTCCCTTGTTCATTTTCTCCCTATTGATACTACATTGTTGCCAAGGGTTAATAATGATTACATGGTCTATATTTGTTTTTATCTCACCACTAACTACTATTTCTTCGTTTTATTTTACGGTGTCTTAGTTTGAATGGACATAATTAAGAATATGATTTTTTTTTTAAATCATGCGGTCTTAATATAACATGCAATTATTCCTATGAGAGAATGTGCTTAAGGGTAAAATAAAGTTTTGGAATTAAAAATTTGCTAAATATAAAAATCAGAAAGGTATTTCTTTCAAAACAGATTAAAAGAAAATATAGGTCACGTAAAAATGAAAAGGACGGAGTAATATTAATATAAAAAGTGGGTATACAAGCATCACCAAACCTCAAAATTATAAAAAGGAAAACTAACCGAATGAATGGACAAAGTACGTAAACCAGGTTTACCAAACTCTTGATTCCATCAATCCCAGATTAGGAAGTTTAGCAATATGAAAATTTAGAGCGCGAGAAGTACGCAAACCATGTGGAAAGCCTCGAGGCCCCTTTAGGTATTACTCCACTTGTACTCTATCTAACCCCCAAATGCTCCATTAATGAACAGACTCTTCACCTTCACCAAGTGATGGACCTTCTATATATATATATATATAGAGACTTTTTTTTAACTGAACCTATATTTTTTTTTCATTATTTAACTTATTAGTATCTACGAATATAAGTTGCGCGTTAATAACGACACGTGATGATTTAAATATTTATTTATATGAAGAAATAATCAATAAAATTTAATTACTGAGAGAACTTTTATGTATAATAATACCACGTTCATCTAAATATCAAAAAATATTAATTACATTAGCATAATACATAAATTTTAAATAAAAGGACATCATCAAAATTTACACAAATGATCAATTTTGTCATGTTAGTTAGTGTATAAATCGAAATCTGCCACATAATATTTAGGGCAAGGTGGCATTGAGGAAAGAGTGTCGAGGTCGACCATGAAACAATGAAGCTCGTGGTCGGGATGTCAACAATGATGGAGGTCGAGCACCACAGAGAGGGCTGTAACGACTAGTTTTTAGAATAAGATAATAAAGGAATATTCTAGTGAATATTCTTTACACTTGTACCATTAGAGTTTGTTAGAGATACGTTCCGTATAAATAAGAAAAAAGAAAATGAATGAGGGCATGTGACATACATTCGATAAGAACAGACTTTTGATAAAAGATTCTCTCTCTCTGATAAAAATACAAATATTGCCTTTATTTCATACTTTTCCATCAAATCCGAGAATAATTCAAACATTCTAGGATTTGTCTATCACTCATTATTGTTAGAAGGAATAATCATCTAGTTCATCCTTTATTGGGTGAACCACTTTTTCTATTTATTTAAATGCCATTTATTTTTATTTATTTCTATTTACTTCTCCATTATTGCTCATACTATTTGGAATATTTAATGTATGTTTTTATCAATCCACCACCAGATCTGTTTAATTTTAGCCGCATTTCTGGAACTAACATCAAGAGATATTATCATTAACTAAGTTTTGTCACGACCCAAAACTGAAGGGCCGCGACGACTGCCTGAGGTCTACCCGTCGAACACCCTTAAGCATGCGACTAAGATATAAACATAAATAATATCTGATGAATTACGAGAATAACATGCGTGAGGAAAACATGTCTAAAAGATATACATAAATATACATACGAATTATAGTGGGCGAGCCGGAAAAGCCGCTATGGACAACTATATACCCAAAACTGAAAGCCGACAAGGCCACATACTATCCAACTATACATAACTGTCTACAGACCTGTAACAGAAATACAACTGTACAAAGACAAGACTAAGCCACGTCATACCCATGTATATATACAAGCATATCGTACCAAAATTAAAAGCATCTCTGGATCGAATGTAGCACGCCAACTCTCGCTGATCAAGGATCCTAAAAAGGGGGACCATCGGTTTGCCTACCTACACCTGCGGGCATGAAACACATGCCCTAGAAAATACGGCGTCAGTATGAATAATATACTGAGTATTTAAGGCATGAAAATCTATACATAAAAGACATATATGAAACATGGAATAAAGAAATCCATCTGTCAACTCGAACAACTTCATAAATTCTGAAACATTTATAATGTCATGCACGTACATATAAATATCGTGTCATGCATAGGTATAGATGTATATAATATCATCAAGCTTCTAAGGGCATCCCATCATATCGTCTCGGCCACTGTGGCCAACATCATAAGCATATACTAATTGATCAGGTAGTTGTGCGGATATAACGCCGTAACCTTTTTTTCATATTCCATATGCATACATACATATACATACACACATACATACATACATATATATATGTTGGGAGAGAGAGAGAAAGAGAGAGAGAGTCATGAGTCAATGCACATGTGTAAATGAATGAAGTGTATGAAAATATGTAATAATCTCAATATTCCTTTCGGATAAACTTTTTCAACTGCATATTATTCTGAGACCCATGAATAGATGATATAATAATATGTCACATGGGAAAATAAAGAACACAGAGACCTCTAGTATTTCTATGAATAGAGTCATTTATGAAAACTGTGCATTTGCTCGTTTCTTCTGTATAATTTGGATCATGCCAAAAAGAAAGAAGGAATGACCTTTACATACCTGGGGTTGGAAAAATCTGTATATTATTCTTGAAAAAGATTGCACCGTATTCCTTTAGAACCACATTTATACGTCGATAAGCTTCTAATAATTGTCATTGGATTTTTAGGTTGGAAAACGTTTTGCTGAAGCTTACCAACATTCTAGATTTAAGAATTTTGATTGAAATATGTTCTGTAAAATGGCTGACTTTAGGTTTGGTTGATATGATCTTTGATGTATGAATGATTATAATTCTAATGATTTACTCTTTAGTGAATATGAAAGATCTTAAAATGGAGTGAATATGTGACATTATGCTACCTAATCCAAAAATGACTGTAAGTCATTATTTGGAAAGTGGCATGGCTGCCACGTTATTTTTGAAGGGGGATGGGGGTGGTGGTTTGATATTATTATATAATTTATTAATTAATTAAGTAATGTCCCGGTATTCGATAATTAATCAATTATCACATAATTAAGAATTTTCTCAATTACTTAAAATGTTATTTATTTTTTAATATACTTTATATATCATACTATTGTGGTCATATGGTACCTTGTATGGCACTAGTGCATAAATATCGAGTATTATCGCTTGGCCCTCATTATATCCTAAATCGGCCACCTTCCACGAAACTCATTTTCTTTAATTCGTGTATCCTTATCCTTCATGACACTTATTGCTTGTTATAAATAGCATAAATACATTAATCTCAAGATAATCTCATCCCCGAGTCTACGTTGATTAACTGAAGACGAAACTTTAGCGTACGAGAACGTGAGATGTAATAAGTTTAACCACTCATTATATAAATACAACTGTTTTAACTGAAAGTTATGCTTTTTGGTCAAATAATTTGGCACCATATATGATGATTTTCTAGTTAAAATTTTAGTTTCTTCTAGATCCATAACTAACATGAATAACTAACGTAAAAAAGAAGAGAGAAGAAAGAATAAGATCTCCTTTCTTTTTGTGCAAGACACCATATGGCAGGCAACATAGAATAAAGGATAAGATAATAAATGACCTCACAACTAACCTCATGGACATCATCAATGAAAGCTGTGAAACAGCGGACGGAGACGCAAAACCCAATGCCTCCCCTAGACGAGATAGGTCACGTCCTCCTCTCAACAACATCACAAAATCTCTTGGTAAGGGAACCTCCACATCTATGGTGCAGGAGACGCCACCAACTGTAAAAAAAGCTCCTTGAGGCTTGACCAATTGATATGCTAACCAACGTCCTCCATAAGCTCGCTTGGTAAACAACTACCAAAAATGTGAGCACTTGTATTACAAAAACAACAGACGAGCAGCACAACTAATTTCCTCTTCCTCCAACGACAGGTATTACTCACAATATCATTAATAGTGTAGGTAATGACGCTCTCACAGCCATTCTGAGAAGGATGGAGGAAATGGAGAATGTGAATAAAGCACTCTGGTATTAAATAAGAGAACACCAAGAAATGGTCGATAAGATATTGGGTGCCCCTAAGCTCTTGCCAAAGAGAGATGATGTCTCGTCGAGCACCCGTATAGTGATGATGCCGCCCCATATACTATACCAAAAATCTTTAAAATGCAAGTCTGGCTAAAAATATATGATGGCATGACCTACCCGAAGACCAAGTGATTCACTACGTCACCACCGTGAAAGGCAATGATCTTGCCAGAGAAAAAGTATCCTCCATTTTGTTGAAAAGATCGGTGAGACCCTCATAGAAGGAGAGTTGACATAGTACTCACAACTACCTAGAAACTTTCAAAGAGATGGCAGGAAAATTCGTAACGGTCTATGTTGGGGCCAAGAAAGCCGAAGTATGAGTGAACCACATACTTGCCATTAAACAATCTCCGGGAGAGGGACCAAGGGACTTCCTAGCTCATTTTAATCGAGTAAGCATGACAATATTAAATGTTCCAGAAAGGATGGTAGTCGTAGCCTTCAGAACGGGCTGAGCAGGAATAGGTCGAGGGTGACTAGGAAACTATTAAGTTGACTCATGAAGTACCACCCAACTACTTGGGATAAATATATAATGCGTACTGTACCGAGGTTCGAGCAGATGAGGAAGACTTCAATGGTCCAACTCATTGACTGACCTCGATACAGGCCGAATATAGAAAAGATCAAAGAAACGATACCAAAAGGGACCTTGTTGCTCCACGATCCAAAGGGAGCGACATCTACCATGTAGAACTGCAATTACGTTCTCCTACCACCACGAAGAGGGCCCACCCTGATCAAGGACAGGGACTCACCAAAATGAAAAAGGTATGCCCCCTTTATTATCCGCTCACAATGTGTCACCAACAGAAATAGTCTATACCTTGGAGAAGCTCGGACCAAAGGTGAAGTGACCACAAAAGATGAGGTCACGAGACCCGAGTGCCAAAAATTGGACGCCCTTTGTGAGTTCCACCAAGAGCGAGGGCACAAAACTAAGGATTGCATTTCTCTAAAACGGTAGGTTGTAAACATGCTACTACAGGGACACCTCAAAGAATTGTTGAGCGACCGGGTAAGGACTAACTTTGCCAAAGGGCGTGAACAACTTAAAGGACCGCCGAAACTACACTTGCCAAGCTGCAGTATTCGCATGATCATCGGCATTGATTATGCTTCTATCAACAGTGTGAAGTTCACAAAAACCCACAAGCTCAAACGGTCAATCACCCATGAACTGTATGATGAACTCGAAAAAAGTATCATTTTCTATAAGTCAGATACCAACGACTTGGTTTTCGCTCACTATTATTTCCTTGTTATCACTTTACAAATTTTAGATACCAATGTAAAAATCATTATGGCAGACAATTTTGATTTAGTACTTGACCATGGCTTTACAAGAGATAAAGTAGACACTACATTATTATCAAAAGATCGTTAGGAGATCTTATTATTCAAGTCTAAGTTGATGATATTATCTTTGGAAGTACTAACCCTCTTTTATGCAAGGAATTCACTCGTATTATGCAAAGTAAGTTTGAAATGAGAATGATGGCAGAGTATACCTTTTTCCTTGGACTTTAAATTCAACGATCTGAAGAAGAAAATTTTGCGTGCTGGACAAAATATACAAAGGAATTAATTCAAAAATTTTGGCATGGGCAGTGCTAAAGCAATTGGTATACCAATGAGACTTCAATAAGTATCGACTAGGACAAAAAAGAAAATCAAATGGATGAAACTAAATATCATGGAAAGATTGGCTCTCTACTTTACTTGACTGCAAGTCAACCAGATATTATGTTTAGTATGTGTAAATGTGTCAGCTTTGAATCAGCTCCTAACGAATCGCGTCTGACTACAATGAAGAGAATAATTCGTCATCTCATCGCAACTGTTTCTTATGAACTATGGTACCCACGTTCTAACAATCTTAAGCTAGAAATTTCAAATGTTGATCTTGTAGGTGATAAGGAAGACTAAAAAAGCACTAGCGGAACATGTCAATCACTGGGAAAGGCATTAATATAATGAAATAGTAAGAAACAAGGTTTAGTTTCATTATCCATAATGGAGGTAGAATATATTGCCATTGGGAAATGTTGTGCATAGTTACTATGGATGTCTCATTAATAGGGTGACTATGAACTATTTTTTAAACATATTTAAATATTTTGTGATAACTCTAGTACTATATGTCTCTCAAAGAATTATGTGCATCATTCTAGGGCTAAGCATATAGACAGTAAACATCATTTCATTAGAAATCATGTCCTTAAGGGAGATATAGAATTATCATTTGTCAACACCACTAACCAACATTTTTACTAAGCCTTTTCTTGAAGATAGATTTTGCTCCCTAGGGAACTACTTGGCATTATTTCGCTTGATCATAAAAATTAGGACCTATGTATTAATTTTAATTCTTGCGTGTCTAATGTTTTTAGTTTTATTTTCTCTGTAAGTGTCACTAATTAAGAGCCTCTAATTTCCCTCTCTTTTCCCATCAGTCGTAGCTTTCAATAAAGAAAAATCAATCATCATCATCCCTCACTGACACTCTTTTTCATTCTTGCACTCAACCGTCAAAATCCATTCTTTTTTATCCTTTGAACTACTCTCCCTTGTCTTCATTATTCCTATTGCTCAGAAACCCTTCTTCAAAATTCTTCAAAGGCTAACCACCCCAAGAACCATTCTTTCTCCACTAGAAAAAGTACTCATTCCAAAAGAAAACCCTCTTCTCAGCCTCCAGAACCAGTAGATCTAGGGTCTGACCACTCATAAGGGTTTGCCTCCTCTCATGCAGAATCATTTGACCACTCTCATCGAATAAGAGAAAAGGATCTTGGTAAAAGGACTATGGAAGACCCCCTTGAATCTTTTACCTCCAAGAAATCCAAAGTAGAGCTCTCAAGTTCTCTAGAGTCCGACCTAAATATCTGGGATACCTCAAATAGGTTTTTCTTTGTTGCTCTAAAAGACAAGCCCATTGCTCACTGTAGAGTAATCGACCTAGATGAAATGGAGGCCCTCAATAGCAAGGTAAAAGATATATTTTTTTTTCAAGGACGGTCTAAGTTCCTCTCTATACCCCTTCCCGAAGTTTATGAACATTTAGTGAGAATGTTCTATACCAATCTTCGCCCTAGCAAGCCTGATAAGTTAGAATCTCTAGTTCTGGGAAAATGCATTGTCCTTGATTGTGCCATATTTGATTCAATTTTTCAATGTAAGTGCTCTAGTTTCCTATGTTTTTCAATAATACTTGGCCTAATATTTTTTACTTTTTTTATCAAGCAAAATATTGCATTGCTGAGTGTCCATCTGATTCCCTTCCTAACCAGTTAGGTCCCATAATGTTAGTTTTGAAACCCCGAGTTCTGACCCACATTGTTGCAACCACTCTTCTTCCTCGCACTGGCTCATTTTCCACCTCATGGGTCATAAACTTCATGATAGAGAGTCTTAATGATCCCACCAGTCTATCCAATGGTATGTATATCACCCACATCTGGAAAGCCCACAACATCTCTATTTTTTAATACCTCTTTATCTCTATTTCAAAGTCTTACAACTCTAGAGCATTTGCCATATGGGATATGTATGTTCTAAGGGCTCTTCAGTAAAGAAACATGAGGTAAAATCAAGAGTGTTCAGCCTGATTATAATATTAAAGCCTCTGTTTCCCATCAGAGTGTAAGTGATCCTGATCTTGTAGAAAAACTAGGTGAAGAAACATAATAGTAAAGTCAAGAATGTTCAGCCTAATTCTAAGATCAAAGCCTCTGTTGCCCATCATAGTGTAAGTAATCCGGATCTTGTAGAAAAACTGACTACCGTAGACAACAAGTTGACCATCATCAAGGACTTTCATGCTGCAACTCAATCTACTATTAGTGACATCCATGCCATCTCCAAAGAGAGTGGGTCCAACGCTTCAAAGATAAGGGTCAAAATTCTTTAACTTGCAGAAAATGCAGTCAAAGCCTTTAAGGAGGTACATGACAGGATTGATGGGCAGCTATTGTCAGCTTTGAGCGTCTGAAGGAGGGGATTTGAAACACTCTCATTTATTTCTTGAGTCATTAATTATGGATGTTTCAGGCAATTTTCTTTTTTTGTTGTTGTTGTTGTTGTTTTGGACCGGATCACTAGTCGTTGGATATTTCTCTTTATTTTGCTAAACTCCGCATGCCTATAATTTGAAAATATTTACCTATGATACTTAATTTTAATTGTATCTATGCATATTCTATCTTTGCTGATGTCAGAAAAAGGGAGAAAAAAGAAGTCATGTGTTGCAGGACAAATAACAACACTTGTTGAGTGGGGTCAACTGAAGCATATGATTGAAGGGGAGTCAACTGAAGCATATGAGAAAAGAAGTCATATATTGCAGGACAACACCTGTTGAGGGGGAGTCGACTAAAAGCATATGTTGAGGGGGAGTCGACTACAGCTGAGCAGGCCAACAGAGAAGTAAGTTGTTGTTTATATGTATTATTTTTGTCATCATTAAAAAAGGAGTTTTGACACAGTTACCCACAAAAATAAAACTATTTACCCGTGTCTGCCCATTTATTTTCCTACCAATAAACTAATTACATTTCCTATCCATAGTAGGTTTTATGGGAAAATTTTTTCGTTATTCTCCAGTTCTTTTTCATTTCTATGCTTCTTTTCTTTTCTCCTTTTCTTTTTTCTCGTCTTCTTATCTTTTTTTTCCTTTTTTAATTTCATTTAACTTCTTTTTTTATATTCTTTTTCTCTTCATAATCTAATTTCATTTACTATTTTTATTGTTTTTTATTATTCTTTTTTTATATTATTACTAAAAGAAAATCAAACGGTGTACATGAAATGCAGCTAATACAACCAGAAAAATATTAACTAGCATATGACACCAGTATAGTATATAGCTATACCAACAGGGTATAAAATTGTACGCAAATAGTTAAAAAAAATTAATTCAACTATTAAAGTGAAATAATATCAGTTGTCAATAAAAAAATTTAAAAAATTCTAAAAGGATCTCATTATAAGAGTATACTATTACATTATATAGCATACGATAATTTTTTTTTTGCATTTTCAATTTATCCCTCACGCTGGATAAAAGCGTAAAACAAATTAAAAGGGAAAAGACAAGTGAATTTACGGGTAATAAGTATACTGTTATAGTATATTGTATACTATTACAGCATATTGTTACAATATCTTGCAAATTATTACAGTATACCACAACAATATATTATATACTATAATAGTATATTGTTGCAGTATAATTATATACTCCTATAGCATATTAGTATACTGTAGCGGTATACTTTTAGGTAGCTGTGTTCTTCTTCGACTATTGCTGTAGTTGTGTTCTTCTTCAATTTTCAACTAAAAATTTCGATCTCAATCACCTCAAAATACAGCTTCAAATGATATCAAATTTCAGTATGAACTTCCAAAAGGTACTATAAGCAATATTTAACAGCACTCACTTTGAATCAAATAAGAAATCTTCAAAAATAAAATTGAGCTTCAAGCCCAACAATGGTGGTATTCAAATACACATAAAAATTTAGATCTGAAAAGCTTACTCGAAGATTCTATAAGCAATATTTTATAGCACCGCATCGAATCAAATAATCTTCAAAATAATAGCACTACTTCAACAAAACAATCATGAAAGAAAAGGTGAATGGTGGCAGGGGCATCTTTGAATATCTGGGAGGTTATTGAGCCAACGAGAATTTCAACTTTAGGACAAGTCTTGGCATAGTAGTTAACGGTGAGTTGTCGAGGCTGTCGTCGGAGGGTATTGATGGATGGGGAGTTGAGCAAAGAATTAGAAGAAGGTAAAATGAGGAAGAAGAATAAGAGGAGCATAATAAAGGCGGGTAGGTAGTTTGGGGCTCATGGTTAGGAGTAGTAAATAGTTTGGGTTTGGGCATTAAAAGGTAAATAATTTGAAATTAATGGGTATAAAGTGAGAGTTTCTCTTTAAAAGAAGGATATTGTTAAATATGAGTTTTAATGATGAAAAATAATATATCACATTTGATACAAGATCACAAGGGATAAAACAGAGAAATCAAGATGCCTTATTATTCAAGTATGGATTAAGGAAACAATATATGTTAACAGGAGCTCCAGAAGCAAAAAGGAAAAGGCATCAATGCTTAGAGATGAAAAAGGAAGAAGCAAAGGAAATTTGGAAAAGAATCAATCAATAATTTAATAGATGATTGACAGAAGCTATTATAGGAAGGTCCCAAATCAAAGGAAAATGAGATTGCAAATCGATCGGAGATTGTTAAATCCCAAAATCAAGAGATCCATCAGTGATCACTCAACTAATAAAAAAGATATGCCTATCGGATGAACAATCTGTCAAGACCAAAAATCAAAGAAGATAAACGAAAACTTATCTTTATTTTTGGAAAGAATCAATTTATAATTCCTTTCAAGGATTAACTTCCTTGGGTTTGCAATCTCTCAAGATTCACAAGTAAAGAAGGCCTCACGAATTATATATACATTTGTTCCAGGCTTGAAGAAGACATACTTTGAACAAACCATTATTACTCCTTTTGTTCTACTCCAAAAAAGTAATGAGAGAAGAAAAAGAGACAAACATCGGTAAGGTATTATATCAAAAAGAGAAAAGTGACACAAAGATTAAGCAGTTGGTATAAAGCTATATCAACCATTCTATACTCTAGAAACCTTAAACACTGAAAGAGATTACCCTTGTAACCCAAGGAGATTAGAGTAGGATTCACATTGAATCCAAATCAGTATAAAAATCTGGTGTCTTTATTTCCTATTTTTTTTAACTACTATTATTCTCTAATCGACTAATTGGTAAACTTGCCAACTACTTATAATACTAAAATAATAAATAGATAATTCCCCCCACCGCCGTTGTACTTCAGTATATAATTTCATTAGATTTTATTAACTAAGCAGCACTTTATTGGTGGATCTTAAAGCAAAGTACGGCGTCCCATCTTCCTTCGTTCAAATAGAAATTTTGGCATAATTTATAGCAGTTCATAAAAGAAATTTCATACTTTAGTCCATTTCCACAGATTAAAAGAATTGGAATCAGATACGAAACAGTAAGCATCACCATAATGATATAGACTTTCTTTTGCGTAGATTATCAGTTCAAATCCATGATTTGATAACATATGTAATCATAAACTTTAATTAGTATATGATTTATATATATATATATATATATATGTATATATATATAAAAAATACCTGAAGCAGAAGCCATTATCACCAAGTAAAAGCGTTTATTGAAATTGGGTTCTCGCCCTTGTCCCACCTTACATTATTGTCGCCTATAGCAATGGAAAAGAAGAACGGAATAGGTGATATCCCTAACGGATGGGGAGAGGACCAATTTACAGAAGTTCTCACTTAATCTGGTACGTTCATCAAGTAATTGATGCAACATATATGATTTATCTTTTATTAAATATTAATTATGAGTCTTAAGTTTACTAGGTCACAAAAATAATTAGAAAAAATCTTACATACTGAACTTAATAAAAATATACTTGCTCCAAAATCAATCACTCAACTTATTGGACAAGAAACTCTCAAGAGAATTAATAAAATTGTGAAATAATTTTCCCTTTTCGCTGAGGTGGATGGGGACAACACCAAACGTGCATAATGGGATGGTCAAAATCAGATTGCCTCCAAAAATTCAGCCACACGACTTGAAATCCAATTAGTTAGAGTTCAGTCTCCAACTCTGTCTAAAAATTAATGCTTTTATTTGACGTACGCTAATTGAGTTTTTGAAAGCGTTTAGGGGTTTGACCATTCTTGGAAGAGGAAAAAGAAAAAGGGAAAAGAAGAACAAAGTTATATTTATGATGATCAGCGGACCTCATATATGGAAGGACTTTATGATAGAAAGAATTACGTTGAATTGATAGACTTGCTGTTGTAGATTACTTTTTTCCTTTTCAATTTTCGAAAGAAGAACAACATATTTTGGATTGGGTGCAACAACTTTAAAACATAACATGTGTTTGTATATAAAATCAAAACTTCATCAAATTATCATATGATATAAATATTTAGTGCGGAAAAATTAATCATAACATTCTTATAAAATCACGGATTATATATGCTGGGTAAACGAAAAAGTCAAAGTAAAGTCTGTTAAAGTAAATAAAATTACACGGAAGTTAAAATATTAGAATAATTCGATGATTACATTTGATGTAGAGGAAAATGAGGTTTGACGTTGAAGGTATTATATGAGACTCGAATACTAGGAGAATATGAACTGTATGAAAATTTGAGCCTTGACCAAATAGTGGTATAACTTTATTCAATTACACAAAAAAAATCTAATCTTTATTTAATTAGTGTTATCTAAAATATCTTAGTCGACTTTCAACTTCTCAAGCTACGCATGCAATGAAGACAGCTCATTTCTGAAATATAAGAGACACGAAGCCTCATTTTCAATAAAATTAATTTAAAAACAATTTCCCGAAGAAAATTTGGGATAGACTAAACTTCTAAACTTACCTAATTTCTGATGGATACGCTAAGTAAAATATCTCCCTTTTCTTCTCTTTTTTTCAGTTATTTTTTCTTTAGCAGACATATGGAATTGGATTAAGGGTCCTAATTTTCTCTAATCAAGGAATGTTAATTATGTATTTCAAATTAAATTCTTCAATAAATAAATATATATACAAAACTCTTTAAGCTTTTTTCACTGTAATTTCTCGATAAAGAAAAAAATACGTAGAAGTTATTAAAACTGTCCCTCATGCAAACAAAATCAGTCCATGGCCAAAAGTCTCTTTGCCTTCAACTTAGACCAAGTTTGGCAATAAGGCAATAGCATATATTTATTATACATTGCAAAGTTCATGTACTCAACATAAATTATGCTAAAGTCAACCCTTAACCAACCCATTATTCCCTGCATAAATATCTTCATACTCAATCTTTTTTGGTGTAATATAATCTTGAGCCTTTGTTTTAACTTAATTTGCTTAAGAAGAAAAGTGACATCTTTGTCGTATTTTTGGAATTTGGGTTTGATAACGTGAGATTCAGATTTTTTCTTTTTCTTTTTTTTGCCAAAAACTCAGGGAAAGCCTTCTATTCAGGCAGCTAAACCGTGAGAACTTAGTTAACGTAACTTAGGCGTTCTTATATTATTTGTTTACAAGTATAGAGAGTTAATCCCATGTGACCCTTTAGCTGCATTTCTTATTTGTGTATATTACATCCTATGCAATAGCCTCCCTCTCTCCCCTCTTCAAATAAGCCTGTTTTTTCTTTTCAAGATTTGTTCTTTACTTCACTTTACATTATATATAGGGATAATCCACTCTGAATGCTGATATGACAAGTGTGGATTCTTTAGATGGAATGGTGAGTGAATCTATGGGAGGAAAGGCTACAATGAGACAACAAAAAACCAGTTGCACAAGGCTTGTTACTGTTTTAACTTGTTTACAATTCTCATTTGCTGTTTATGCTACATTTCTTCTATATTACATGACCCCCTCTCTAGATTTAATGACTAAACCAGACTTCAGTTGGACTACCCGAATCGCTCAGCAGTGGAAGCAATTTATAATCCCTCCCCACGTCGTTACTCATAGCAATCAGGAAGCTCATTCACTTGTTAGACCTGAAACTCAACCAATTACTCCCTCTGAAATCTGTGAGCATGAGAAGATTGATTTTGTACAGAAGAAGTCGAACGATGCTGTCACGATCAAGTTGAAGACAGAACTTTATCAAGAAGTACTAGATTTTCAAAGCAAGTCACTTGGTGCTGAGACTCTTCCTGAGCTAATGTCAATGAAGTCCAACTGGGATTTGCGCGGTCCAACCAAGCCAAAAATTACAGTAATCTTGAATCATTTCAAGAGGAAAACACTTTGCGCGCAGCTGGACTCTTTGCTAGACCAGACTCTCCTATTTCATCATGTTTGGGTACTTTCATTTGGAAGTCCAAATGAGCAATCATTAAAGAAAATTGTGGACAGATATAATGACTCAAGAATAAGTTTTATCAGTTCAAGATATGATTTCAAGTACTATGGAAGATTCCAATTGGCTTTACAAACAGAAGCTGACCTTGTATATATCCTAGATGATGACATGATTCCAGGGAAGAAGATGCTGCAAATTCTAGCACATGTTGCTGGAACAGATAAGTACAAGAATTCTGTTATGGGGAGCATTGGTAGGATTTTGCCTTTTAGACAGAAGGATTCTAGTTTTCCAAGCTACAGGAAGCTTCGATCGAAAGAAGCAGGGCTTTATTTGCCTGATCCTGCTTATAATATTATTGTGGATAAAATTGTTCAGGTGGATTTCCTCTCTAGTTCTTGGTTTATGTCAGCTGAACTTGTCAAGACACTTTTCATTGAGACACCATTCACTTTCATGACAGGGGAAGACTTGCACTTAAGGTATGTACTTTAACAGATTCCAAATTTATTTATTTTTTTGCCAAAGAAGTTTCACATAGCAAGTATTTTCTACTTGAGTAAATATTACTAGTAAATCATATGTACGCTTTCAGAAAGTTCATTTGATCTGTTTAACTAAGGGAGGATAATACAGTTTTATGAGTTAGTCATATGTTAAATAGTATATTACACAACTTTGTTTCTATATGAATATAAAATATGTGAAGTATTATTCAACTTTGTTTCATATGTTATTTCTAATGACTACAATTTCCTGGGGAAAAAAATGCAGCTATCAGCTTCAAAAGTACAGAAATGCAGGTTCATTTGTGCTACCAGTAGATCCAAATGATAAAGAAACTTGGGGTGACAGTGAGCATAGACTTGCCTACGTATCCGAAACAACTGTAATTTTCAAGGATGTTGTTCAAGTCCGAGATGATCAATGGTGGAGAGCACTCTCTACAGGTTATGTGACACAATGGGCAGCGATGCATCCTGAAAAAATCGATGCACTCTTCTATGCCCACTCTGTCGATGAAGTTAAAGCTCTAGCGCCTCTTCTTGAAAAGTTCAGATCAACTGTTGGAAAGAAGGCATATATTGTAGTCTCAGGAGGCAATTTTTGCACTTGTGAAGATGCTGCAGCAGCTTTGAAATGGCCAAAGGCAGTCTGCAAAGAAAGAAGATTCAAGATTATGGATATAGGAGTTGGTGCATTATCAGGGATATCAAATTCAGAGGTGCCTGTTGTTCAATCAGTGTATGTTAGCATGAAAGGACTTATCAAAATTCATAATCCTAGCCTGGTGATAACAGTAGCTGATACTGACACTAATGTGAAGAAAGCTCTAAATATGGCTACAGAGTATAATACTAACAGTTCAACTCTCGTTCTTCTACCTAAATCATCGGTGTCAAATGTTCTATGGATGGCTGATCTTCGTTCCACAGCATTGCCAAGTAAGAAATTATTGTGATTTACGCCTAATATTTCCATTTCTTTTTGTCTACAGCTGATCTGAGATTTTTGAACAATGCATTTGTTACTTCAGATTGGAATAGGATGAGGATTTCTGTAAATATAATCACACAGAACAGAGCTAATTCTCTAGCAAGGCTTCTCAAATCTATCAGTGAAGCACACTATATTGGTGATGAAATTTCTATTACTTTCAACATGGATAGCAAGGTGGATGAGGCAACTCTAAAGCTTGTCAACTCATTTATTTGGCCTCATGGATCCAAAATTATTCGAAGGAGAATCATCCAAGGAGGCCTCATTCGAGCTGTGACTGAGAGTTGGTACCCCTCCTCGGATGATGATTTTGGACTCTTACTTGAAGATGACATTGAAGTATCCCCTTACTATTACCTTTGGATTAAATATGCTCTCTTGACCTACCACTATGACCCTGAAATATCACTTCCTGAGCTTTCGGCGATCTCTCTTTATACTCCAAGATTGGTGGAAGTGGTAAAAGAAAGGCCTAAATGGAATGCAACAGATTTCTTCAAGCACATTCATCCAAACACACCTTATCTCCACCAATTGCCTTGCAGTTGGGGTGCAGTTTTCTTTCCAAAACAATGGCGGGAATTCTATGTTTACATGAACATGAGATTCACAGAAAATGCCAAGCAAAATCCTGTTCAAATCCCAAGATCAAGAACAAATGGTTGGCAAGCTTCTTGGAAGAAATTTTTAATAGATATGATGTACTTAAGAGGGTATGTTACACTTTATCCCAACTTTCCAAATCAAACGAGCTTTTCAACCAATCATATGGAAGCAGGAGCTCATATCGCTGCTAAGGAAAATGTGATTGAGCATAACAAGGTTGATTTTGAGGTGCCATTGCTGAAGGAAGACTTGAGAAACTTTCTGCCAAATGGGAAAATGCCTGCAGCTTCAAAATTGCCTTCATTAAACCTCTTCAATCAGCCTGTTTCTCTCAAGGGCTTAAAGGCAGCTGGAGCAAAACTGGGGCAAGATATTCTTAAATGCAATCCAACAGAGGTAGTAGCAGTTAACCATGAGACAGGTCTGCCTTCAAAGTGTGCAAGATTCTGAGAATTCCTCACTTCATCCAATTTCTTTTTTGTTTCTTTCACTCACAAAAGTTTTATTCGATAGATTTTTCGTGTTATATCACTTGGTGTAAGTGATAGTGATAAATTGGGGTGAGAGCAAGTTGAAGCACCGATAAATACTAATCTTTGTTTTCCACATTTAAACAAGGGGAATAAGGATTTCTTGATGACAGAACTGAGACTTGTATAGTTACCTTTTGCAGCCAAAATTGGCTATCTGTATCCTCCTCTTTTGTATCTGCCTATATATATCTTTTGTCATTTTGGTAACCTGAGATTTGTACGACATATATATCTGGATGGAGTTTGTCAGCTCCCTACAGAGATAAATAGGGACCTCTCTATTTGTACTTTTATATATTGTGCATACAACTCATTTGGTTCTGGGAAGTGAATAAAACTTCTGATGTCAATCAAAGAAGAAAGAAGCGGTCGCTACGAGCCTACTTAAATATAGCTTACGCTTATCAAGCCTAATCTTCAAAAATAAGGCTACAGCAAGCAAAGAAAGCTTTTCTCTTCATTTGTTGTGGGTCGTGCCGCACCGCAGGCACGGAATGAATGAAATGAGTGGAGATCCTCCTTCCCCTTGCTAATTACCAAGAACTTTGTTGCTATTAGTAAATTAGACTATCCCCAAAAGAACTTGGAACCTAAAGAGAAGAGATGAGACAATACTCACTTCAGCCTCTTTGGCGGCATTAGTTACCAGATTCATTCTGTGACAGCCTTAGAATAAGGAAATCCATTATTTTCATTTAAAAAATAGGCGGCCACTCTCTCTTACTTAAAGGCCGGATAGTCGTTAATAGACTAATAAGTTCAAAAGTTAAGGATAATAGGTCCCGAACTTAAACTAACAAGCTCAAAAGTTAAGGACGTTTGGTCCTAAACTTACAGCTACAAGTTCAAAAGTTAAGAACACATAGACTTGAAGTTAAGTTCAAAAGTTAATGACATTTAGTCCTGAAGTTAAATTTTAAAGTTGAGGACATGCAATGCTGAAGTCCTAAACTTGGAGTTTCAAGTTCAAAAGTTAAGGACATGTAGTACTAAGTCCTCAACTTAGAGTTACAAGTTTAAAAGTTAAGGACATAAAGTCTTGTAATTAAGTTCAACAGTTAAAAATACAAGCATAAAATGTATTTTCATCCGAACAACTAAAACTTATTAAAATAATGATTAAAAACTAAAATTATTTTAAAAAATAACTTAAAAATAAATATATTTATTAAAGAGGTTAACCATGCACTTTCTCGTATTTGGTTGTTTCCCCAGTTGACAATCAGACAACATTAGCACTTCCATTGGGCCCACACCTCAAGAAATTCATGAGATGAATTGTCAAAACAATCACATGGTCTGCCGACCATCTTAACTTCCCATGTTCCTCCTCTTCATCCTATGAGATGTAACATTTTCTCTACTCATTTATTATTCACCGAAAAGTACAATCCAAGACACAGATTTCAGGAAACAAAAGTAAAAGGTGTTCTCTTTATTTATCTTCTTACCCTATCTTTTCATTTTCCTTTTCTATGCAAAATCTCCAGATATGCTCAAGGGTTTAAGGGGATTTTTGTTCCATGGTAAGTATACATTTTTGGGCATGCAAAAAAAACCTACCTTCTCTGAGTTTCTCTTTACATGCCTGTAAAAGGTTCCAACTTTTCACCTGTTTTTGTTACATTTTTAGCCTGAATGGTTCATGCGTAATTCTGTTCGGGGGCTGAGGATATTGGTCAATTTTTTACTCTCAGGCTCTCTGTTTGGTCCAAGTGGCAATTTTGATGTTTTGGGTCTCTGATTTTTGTTAGAGGTTTTTTTCCTTTTTTGAAAAAAATTCCAACGTTTATGTAAAGCAATTTTAATTTTTTCTAGAAAACTTTTCTAAAGCTAAGTTTGGCAATTTTTCCTAGGGCAATGTTGCGTCGGGAAGAATATATATTATCGTGTTTTTTTGGTTATATCTTCACGATTTTGTCAAAATTACTTTTTCAAGCAAAGATTTTCTTTCTGTTAGAGCACCTACTTTATATGCTTGGAATTAGCTCGGAAAATTTCATGAATTAGTCGAAATATAATGAGTTGTAAGCATTTTACTTTCGCGTATCATTCTTTGTTTTGGTAAAATTTGAGGATAAATGAGAAGATTCTGTGATACTTGGAATCTAAGTAGACTCCTACTTTTGGTAGGACAATTATACCATATAGTTACTTTCTAACTTACCTACTAGGTTTTGCATACGCATAATACATGTATTCCTATAATATTTGAATACGGTAACATTATAAACCTACGCTGTATATACCACTACTTTTTACTTTTCCTTAATTTGAAGTCTTAGGTTTCGCTCTACTAAACCATTAACAGAGATAGTGCAGGAAAAGGTGAGATGCATGGGTTATGTGTATGAATGATGTGCTTGACTCCTTGTTCAATGGAGCCATTGTATAGTTATACAATATATAATAAATGTTGAATCTCCTCTGTCTTGGTGTATGTACTTGTTTATACTTTGAATTCCCTTAGTAAAATCTTGGCTCTGTTACATAGTGGCTATGTAACGCCTTCTCCATTTGCTTTGACCTATTCTTGTTTACAATGTTGGGGTGTGGTTTCATGGTATATAGTTCTAATTCTTCTTGGGTATATCTCAGAATATTAATATGGTTGAACAAAATTGTTGGGATGACATTCCCATGGGGCCTATCGTCGATGAAGACTTTGAAAGCTTACTCAATAGTTTGGACTTCCCCTTGGAAAGTTTGGAAGAAGACGGCCTCGGTAGAGATTGGGATCCTAGCCTGTACCAATTACTCGGGCCAATCCCTGCAGATGCGTTACCTCCAGTGTCCCGTGGCGATAATGCCAATGGCTGTTTGAATGCAGCTGTGAGTTTTAACTTGGACAGCATACATGCCCTTTTTTTTATTAGTTAGTTATTAATTCTTTCTTTGGTTTTCAAATATGTGTTTTGCTATACACTTTGCTATAGGGAAGCATCCCTTTCTCTAATAGAACAATTTGATTTGATTTTTGCTAAGTAAGAAGGGAGAGTTGCTTTACCCGTCCCTAAAAGAATTTATTTTCTTCCTATCTTTTTGGTTTTTGAATTTAAAAGACTAAACCGTAAAAAAATATTGCTTTAATTTTTGCGAAGCTAAATAATAAGGGAGAGTTTGCATTACCAGGCTCATTTTTGGTGTTTGAATGTAGAAGACTAAACCAACAACAACAACAACAACCCAGTATTATCCCACTTAGTGGGGTCTGGGGAGGGTAGTATGTACCCAGACCTTACCCCTACCATTGGGTAGAGAGGTTGTTTCCAAATAGATCCCCGGCATCCTTCCCTCCAAGAACTTCCCACCTTGCTCTTGGGGAGACTCGAACTAGAAGACTAAACCAGAAAAAAAAAAATGTAGAAGACTAAAACAACAACAAAAGGACAGAGTATTAAAGCTTGAAACTTTCATAAATATATGTTGTATGATCCCTGCCTCTTGACAAGTGATATTAGCTTATTTGCACATGTCCTTTACCTTAATGGCTCCCTCCCAGCCTCCTCAGTGTTCCAATTTTTTATACAAATGGAGGTAATGTCATTCTTGCTTGGAAATCCAATAAAGAATAGATCAGTCTTATCGTAGTTGTAATGACACTAAATTTGTTTCATTTTCATAAATTCTAGTGCTTTAGCGTTATAGGAGGAAACAGCCTCTCTGCCCTTTCGGGTAGGGGTAAGGCTTGTCTACATATTACCCTCCCCAGACCCCACCTGGTGGGAGTATACTGGGTAGTTGTTGTTGTTGTTGTTGTTAGCGTTATAGGAGGAAAAGGGACATGTAATTGTTTCCCACACATAGAGGTTTTAAATGTTCAGTTTCATATCTTGCTATACAACATTCTATAATAGTCATCCCTGCTTTTTTAGTGCAACTAGACTGATATGTAGCTTAGCGAGTCTTGCGCGTTGACCTGCTGGTGACTAATTCTCTTATCTTCATGCTTGTCTTAAGTGTCTCTTTAGGTCTGAAGTAATGGAATTAATCTCAATCCCTGAGCGCTCTTCTTTAACCTCTTAGTATTATGTAGGTGTTCAATTTCAAATTTGTTCTCCTCTTTGTTGAAATGCTTATATAGACATGCAAACCATCACAGCGTGTTCAAAACTTATAAGTGACCTGCGGCACATTCGCTTGGCATGTTGTTTGTTGCCTCGAATTTTAAGGCTAATATGAGAAAGAATGGAAAACTGAACTCCCAAACTTCCTTAGATCTTCTGTTTCTCGTTTTCTTTTTGTTGAACTCTTGTGGTTAACTCTTAAAAAAGTAGCATTCCTAGGCAAAAATAGCTTTTGATTTATGTAGAATAAATTTCTAACTCGGTGTTATCCTATCAGAATGAATTACCTGAGGCCCAAGGAACTGTTCCATTCCAGGCACAAAGCCCAATTTCTGTTCTTGAACACAACAGCTCCTGCTCTGGTGGACAGAGCACATTCTCCAATTTTGGCACTAAAGGCCGTCGCTCTAAGCGTGCACGACCATCAACTTTGAATCCGTGGATTTTGATGGCTCCCACATCTTGTACAGCTTTTGCATCCAAGAAGGGAAAGGAAAAGAAGAGAAGAAAGTTGTCACAGCAATCGAGCGTCATGGAGTCTAGTTTATTTAAAAAGTGCACACATTGTGAAGTAACAAAGACACCACAATGGAGAGAGGGACCATTGGGTCCAAAGACACTATGCAATGCCTGTGGAGTTCGTTATCGTTCTGGCCGACTACTCCCAGAGTATCGACCTGCCGCTAGTCCCACATTTGTTCCATCTTTGCATTCAAACTCTCACAGGAAAGTCGTAGAAATGAGAAGAAATGCAGTTGAGGAGTCTCAAGGTGATCTACTGGAAACGAAGAGAAGCTTTACCAAACCTTCGAATGCAACAGAACCAAAAATTTGTTCCTCTGAATATCTATTTGTTTGATACATGCACATTGAAGAGATGGCTATCCTTTTAGTTAGGTGCTTAATTTACTTCATTGTATTATTCTCCACTGGTAGGTTCTGTGGTCTGATGAGTAGTCAGGATAAAAGTTAATGTACAGGAATGGGATGCAGGAGTTCTAGTTTAACGTAATAGGTAGGTGGTAAAAGGCAAAGCCCGATTGAAGGCTGATGATGCCGTTCTTAGATAGTTAGGTACTTCATCTTTTGTTTGTTGGGACTATCTCCAATATTTACTTTCGGTAGATGTCTCCATGGGAACATGGTGCGTGAGCAAAGAGAAAGTACCAACTGTCACGGACCGGATAACTCCCTAGCTATCTTCCGTGCGGCCTTAGTCACAATTTGCCCCTGCGATGTGCTAAGTCAGCCTTTTCCCGAAATATTACCACAAGAAAGCTTAAGAGAAGCTAAGAAGAGAAGTTTGCAAGAAAGCTTTGTATTAATCAAGAGAATAGCTTTATACAAGTGTTGGATTGCTTGATTGTTTCTTGGATGCAAATGCCAAATGCCTCTAGCCTATTTATAGTTGCTAGAATCCCAAACCAACGGCTAAGATCTATTCTAATCAATGGCTAAGATCAAAGCTCTAGAGAGTTCTACAAATCTCTACAAATCTCTACACCTAGTAGAACATACAAGAGAAGTCTAGGTGGGTCTAGAGTCTTCCACTGGAAGGATCTAAACTTAACTAGAGAAATACTGCCATACGTGCGCCAAATCATCGCCTGCGTGTCGCCCAGTCATCGCCCGCATGGCATAACCTCTTAGAAAATGGAGGGGCGTGACAACCTGCCCCACCTATTGCGTCGACTCTTCGTGGAAGGCCCGGATCTGATCTTCAAATTGCCAAAGCGCCTCCTTTGGCTCCCAGCTTGCCTCGCTTTCCGGTAGTCCCTTCCACTTGATAAGGTACTCATGTAACGATTCCCTGAACCGTCGCCGAATCACCCAGTCAGCCATGATGCTTTCAACTTCTCTGTCAAATGATGTTGTAATGGCTGGAGGTGCCCGATGTGACTCCTTTCGTGAAGGGTCTTCCATGTCTGCATGGTACGGCTTAAGACAGCTCACATGGAAGACTGGATGTAGCTTGAGTTTGGGTGGGAGCTCCACCCGATAAGAAGGCTTGCCCACCTTGGCAAGGACGGGGAGTGGTCCCTCGTAGCGCCGAATTAGTCCCTTATGCAACCTGCGTAGCCTCTTTTGTTGTTCGGCGTTGAGTTTGAGCATGACCAAGTCCCCCACGTTGAACTCTAAGTGCCTCCTCTTTTTGTCGGCCCATTTCTTCATCTTCTTGAAGGCCTTGTCAAGATATGCACGAGCTAGGTCCGTTTGCTCGTGCCAAGTTTTCGCCGTCTTGAACGCCGCTGGACTCTTCCCAGTATATTTGTTGACAAGTCCATGAGGTGTCAAGGGTTGTTGTCCAGTTGCAAGCTCGAATGGGCTCTTGCCAGTAGCCTCACTCCGTTGCAAATTATAAGAGAATTGGGCAACATCAAGCAGCTTGGCCCAATCTCGCTGGTTAGCACTGACATAGTGCCTCAAATATAATTCCAGAAGTGCATTTGCCCGCTCCGTTTGCCCGTCGGTTTATGGATGGAAGCTGGTTGAAAAGCGTAGATCAGACCCCATCAAGCGAAATAGCTCCATCCAAAATTTGCCCGTGAAGCGGGGGTCTCGATCACTAATGATAACTTGAGGCAAGCCCCAATACCTCACCACGCCTTGGAAAAATAGTTGAGCTGCCTCCTGTGCTGTGCAATCCTTCGTAGCCGCCAGGAAGGATGCATATTTCGAAAACTGATCCACCACAACCATGATGCTTCCTTTGCCGTCGGATGTGGGCAAAGCAGAGATAAAGTCCATGCTGACGCTTTCCCATGGACGTTGCGGAATGGGTAAAGGCTCCAGAGTCTTGCGGGTGCCCGTTGTTCCACCTTGTTTTGCTGGCATACAAGACAGGTCTTGACGTATAACTCTATGTCATCCCGCATGCGAGGCCAATAGTAGTTAGCCTCTACCAATGCTTGAGTGCGTTTTTGACCTGGATGACCCGCCCAGCGGGTGTCATTGCACTCCTTAATGATACTTTTGCGCAACCTCTCCCATTTGGGTACATAAATCCGCTGCCCCTTGGTGCGCAACAAGTCGCCTTCTACCCAGAATTGTTTGGTTTTGCCTTCTTTAGCCATCTGCATGAGTTGCTTGGCTAAAGGATCATGCGCCATGCCTTCCTTAATAAGATCCAAGAGCTCCACCTGGACTCTTGACATTGCCGACCTTTTTGATCAATTGGGGAAGGCCAAGTTTTACACAAAGCTTGACCTAAGATCGGGATACTATCAAGTGTGCATAGCCAAAGGGGACGAGGGTGAGACAACTTGTGTCACTCGTTATGGGGAATTTGAATTCTTGGTGATGCCCTTTGGTCTGACAAATGCGCCATCCACATTTTGCACTCTCATGAATGAAATCTTGCATCCCTACTTGGACTGGTTCGTGGTGGTCTACTTGGATGACATAGTCATATATAGCAACACCATGGAGGAGCATGTAGAACATGTACAGACCGTTCTCAAGATCTTGCGGGACAACGAGCTTTATGTCAAGAAGGAGAAGTGCTCATTTGCCAAGGAAGAGGTGCACTTCCTAGGCCATGTGATCAAAGGCGGCAAACTCATAATGGATACCAAGAAGATCAGGGCGATCGAGGAATGGGAGCCACCAGCCAAGGTACCGGAGCTTAGATCTTTCCTTGGTCTTGTGAATTACTATCGGCGCTTCATTATTGGCTATTCAGCCAAGGCGGCACCACTCACAGACCTACTTAAGAAGAAGAAGGCTTGGGAGTGGGACGACAAGTGCCAATGTGCCTTCAACATACTAAAGAAAGCCGTAACAGAGGAACCAGTGTTGGCACTACCGGATTGCACCAAGGCGTATGAGGTGCATACTGATGCCTCTGACTTTGCCATAGGGGGAGTGCTTATGCAAGAGGGACATCCAATTGCGTATGAAAGTCGCAAGCTTAATGACACCGAGAGGCGTTACACAGTGCAGGAGAAAGACCCCAACTTGTTTTTGGAGTGGTTCCTATGGACTTAATAGCTACAAGATAAGGACTTAATTATCTTTGGGAGGCCTAAATGTTTGAGAACCAATTGTTAATTTGATCTAATATGCTGTGACTCAGTTAAGCGCCTTTAATTAAGGGATTAGCGCTTAATTAAAGGATTTAATTACACTCTTTTTTCTTTTTTCTTTCACTACATTTTTCATTCCAGATTTGCCAGAGGAAATTGAGTAAACAAAAGAAAGGTCGCCAGAATAATTTTCTGGTTAAACTCATAGTCCTCGGAGCATTTTTACGACCGGATCTGAAATTGACCATCTTACTCTATTTTTTTCTTTGTCGATTCTCAAGAACAACAGAAGATTGTTTGAGGTTTCTCGTAATCATGTCTTGAAATCGTTGGCTTTGATTTTGATGAAATTAGTTGAATTAGGCACTTACTTTGTTGATTGGAGACTCGAAGTTGAAACTTCAGTTTGGAACTGAAAGAATTCAGCTTCGAAATCGAACGTATCGAACAAAAATCAGGTTCAAAATCAAAAGATATCAGCTTCACTCCCGACTTCACTCTCGCTGAAAAACTTTGTTCGCTCGCCCTCATCACCACTGGTAGTGAGTTGTCAATACAACTGCCGTACAAATTTGATAAAAAATTAATACATCTATAACAACGTACAAGTTAAATGAATTTTTTATACTAACTGTTAATATATTATACAATTTATTTACAACTTATTCATAATATTTATACAAAAAAAATACAACTACAATAAAATATAAATGAAAAGGAAAATACATAAGTTGGTCCATGTACTTGTCCGAAAAAGTTAGTTTCACGCTAAACCTTTACGGGTTTCCTATTACCAGCCTGTCGTTATCCAAGATGAATTTATTCACCCCCTAAAATGCCACAATCAAATACCCAAGTAGTGTTTATACGCATTGACACATGGTTTTTCCCCCAATTTTTCATTTTTTTCTTTGACTGGAATAATCGTCCCCCTTCCCCAACCGAACCTTTTTTTTCTCTCCTTCAAAAATTTCAAATATTTTTGTCAACTTTTCCATCTTGCCGAAGAAATTTTAGTCACATTTGCCGGATCATCTTGGGCAACAAAATTACAACTAAAAAAGTGACTTTTTCAGAATTTTTTTTTGATGGAATCTTTGCAAGAGAAACTAACTGCCTATATTGATAAGAAAATGGTCTCTCTTTTTGGGTTTTTCTCTTCAATTTTCTACTTCCATCTTGATCAAAAGATAAAAATACAAAGTAACAGAGCACAATCGCAAAGCAAGAGGAAGCTAAGAAAGATCCAATAAAGTGTTGGGTTTCCTTTTCAACCTTGGTTGTTTGCTTTGTCCGAGCTGTGAAGAACAATTGGAGGGTGGATGAGATGATAAAATAGGCATAGATATAGCTATCAATCTTTATTTTTTTTTGTTACGATTATGATTCTATGGTGTTGCTCTCGTGTGACAATGAAGGAGAGAGAAAGAAGAAAAAGAAATAGGAAGGAGAAGAAAAAAAGGGGAAAGTGAAAATAAAAGGGTGAGTATTATACCAAATATAACTAATTAAGTGTAATTAAATGTAATAACCAATGAAAAATTAATATTTGTAAAATTTAAGTAGCTTTTTACATTTTTTCAGCCTCCTACGCGCTTTGGGTTAAGTGAAATTAGTTTCTCTACCACCTTACTTTTGAAGGAGGTACTAATTTCACTTTTAATAAGAATAGGGTGGTACGAGGACGCCTGTAAAGGTTGAGTGTGAAACTGATTTTTCGGGACAAGTATGAGGTGCATCATATGTATTTTTCCTAAATGATATATAATTCTTATACAAATATAATATAATTTTGATATATGTATACAAATTTATGCAAAAGAGAGTATTTATAACTTAAATACAAATTTTATATAATTATTCATACTACAACTTATTTACAATGTACTTATAATTTCATACAACATTCATACCAAAAAGAAAAAGTAACAACAACAGAGTACAATTTAAATATATTTTTCATACAACTATAATATAATTTTCTATATATTTTGTATGTCATGTGTTTTTCTTCCTCTACGAGTTTTAATCTGAAAATTCATCAAAAATGAACTCTAATCTTCAGCAAACATCCTTAAACTTGAGATAATAAACTTCAATTAAATGATATCCCCAAAATTTTGTAACAATACCCAGACAAACCCAATATTAACTCGAAATAAAATTTAAAGCTTTGAAACTTTTTGATGGTTGTCAATGATGGAGATTCAAATACCCTTAAATTTTATAAATTCGCAATTTCAATTTGAAGAACAACTGTAATGACCCGATCGGCCGTTTTGAGCTCTAGCGCATCGCTTTGTAGTTTGAGGGTATGAGCAGCGTCACTTCAGGTATTAAGACTTGTACACATGGTCGGAGTTGAATTTCGGAAAGTTTGGGATTGAATTAGAAAGTGAATTCTCATGTCGGAAGCTTTAAGTTGAAAGAATTGACAAATATTAGATTTTTGAGTAATGACCTCGAAATCGGGATTCGAAGGCTCCAGTAGGTTCGTATGCTGATTTTAGACTTGGGCATATATCCGGATTGGGTTTTGGAAGACTCGGGAACGTTTCAGCACATATTGTGGAAGTTAGCATTTTTGGAAGAATTTTATAAGTTTGTGTTAAAGTGTGTTTCAATATTATCAATGTTCGTTTGGGATTCCAAGTCTAGAAATAGCTCCATATGGTGATTCTAGTGTTGGAAGAACGTTTGAAAGTGAATTCGGAGGTCTGTGGGTCATTTTGGAGTCATTTGGCTGAAGAGAGAAATTTGAAGGTTTTTGAGAAGTTTTACCGGGAATGTACTTTTTGATATTGGGATCAAAATCTAATCCCGAAAGTTGGAGTAGGTCAGTAATATCAAATATGACTTGTGTGCACAATTTGAGGTCAATTGGATGTGATTTGATATGTTTCAGCATCAAATGTAGAAGTTTGAAATTCTAAAATTCATCAAGCTTGGATTGAAGGTCGATTCATGATTTTAGCATGGCTTATTATGATTTGAGTCATCGAACAAGTCCGTAATGTATTTTGGGATTGGTTGGCTTGATTGGTTGGGATTTCAGGGGCCTGTGGATTTCGGGTGGTTAACGGATAAAATTTGAAATTTAAAGAAGAAACGATTATCTACCTTCTGGTGTAATTGCACCTGCGAGTCTTGGAGCGCAGGTGTGGAGCCGCAGAAATGGCCTAGGAAGCGCAGAAGCAGAACATGACCGCCTAGGTGAAAGGCCACAAGTGCGGGAGCATTGACCGCATACGCGCAAGCACGGAAGAGAGATGGAAGATCGCAGAAGTCGTTATTGGCGCAGGTGCGAGGGGGCCTCCGCAGAAGTAGACTCGAAGAAGCGACGAGGAGTCCGCAAGTGCGGAAGTTGCTGGCAGAATACATTAAATAACATGGTTTGGCCATTTTGCTCTTTTTCCCTCTATTTTGGGGCTATTTTTGAGCTTCTTGACAGGGGCTTCTACCTAGAAACTTGGAGGTAAGTTAATCCTACCTATTATGAGTTAAATACATTGATCATGTGTATATTTTAACATGGAAATTAGTGAAAAATTTGGGGTTGAGGGAAAAATCTAGAAATTGGTATTTTGGAATTTTGACCATGTTTTTGGACGTGAAATTGAGAGTAAATCATATATTTCAGTTTGTGAGGCCATGGGTAAACTTTATCTTCGAAAATTTTGGAATTCAAGCACGTGGGCCCGATCGTATTTTTGTCAACTTTTTTATCAGGGTTAGGAATTATTATAAATTAGATTATTATGAGTAATTGAACATATATTAATGGATTTGCATAATTATTCGCTAGTTTTGGAGCATCGTGCATTAATTTAAGTCTTTGAAAGGGTGTGGAACTTCAGAGCGAGGCGAGTCTCCTTTCTAACCTCTTATGAGGGAATTGTCCTCATATGTGAATTAATTGGTTATGTGCTTCTATTTGGGGGGCTACGCACGCACAAGGTGACAAGAGTGTGTGCGTAGCTACTATAAGTCCGGGTAGTATAGGACCCTAAAGCATACTATACTTGGGATATCTGTAATTTTATTGACAATTGAATTTCTTAAATCCTATTGAATTGGTAAATGAATTTCTAAAAGGATTAAATTTCATTTTATTAAATTGTTAAAAGAGAATTGGCTTTTCTTTGGGTAATTATTCCCTGTTGACTTATTGATTGACTGTCTATATGTGTTGAATTTCGAAACAGACCGAACGCCTCGGTAGATTAAATAGATGCATCTATGGTTCGCGCCATTCGACCTTTAGCAGCGCACAGTTTAAATAATATTGGATTAGGCCGTACGACATCGGCACAATTTGCGCATGCTTGTATTTCTTGCCTCGAGATTCATTGATATTGATATTTTCTCTCCCTGACTTGAGATAAATTGATAGTTAATAGATTATGAATTCGGAGACTTGTTAATATAAAAAGGAATGTTGACCTGTTTCGTGACTTATTTGAATTTACTGTCGTTCTTAATAAATTCATGGTTATTCGTATTAATAATATATTACTATTGGACCACTAAAGTGTCGAAGTCGACATCTCGTCTCTACTTCTTCAAAATTAGACGGGATACTGACTAGGTACACATTATTTTCATACTCATACTACACTTGCTGTGCATTTTTGTTGCATAAGTTCATGTGAGGCTAGTGGCTTAGTGGCATAGCGTCACGATTGTTACAGAGACTTAGGTGTATTTATTAAGATGACCTGCAACCAGCAAAGTCTTCTTCAGAGTATTGTACTGTATTTTATTTCTGTCCACTTTGTATTCAGATAGTTACTGTATTTTATTTCATTCCCTAGTAAATGTTCATGCGCGTGTGACACCAGGTTCTGGGATGATTAAGGAGTATCTTGTATTAACTTCTAAACATTTGTATTTGATTTTGAATGACTTACCTTTTTCTATCTGAATTGAAGGAAAAGATAAGTATTAAACTAAGCATTTAAGGTTGGCTTTCCTGACAGCGGTGTCCGACACCATCATGGCCCTTAGTGGATTTTGGATCGTAACAACAATTGTGCAACAGAAAGGTTTTCCAAGTTAAAACTCCATAGCTAAACAATTAAAATCCGTTGTTGAATTCCTTGAAGAAGACAAGAGATAAAGATAAGAAAAGTATAAAAGATCGAAGGAAGAAAAATAACATACACACACAGAGAGAGAAAGAGATGCGCATAGAGAGAGAGAGAGAGATTATCGAATAGAGAAGAAAAAATTAATATGTTATCAGTTATTGCCTATTTAACTGCCTATAATTAAATAATACTTAATCATAACTAATATGTATATAATTGGTGAGAGGTGATTAGGCAGGATATATCGCTACTTCAGCTTACTGAGGACATGACCCATGATAGGAGGGTGTAAAGGTTGAGAATTATGGCATAAGTAGATAGTTGAGAGTTCCCATTAGTAGTATTAGTAGCTCTTGTATTTTCATGTTCTTTGATCTCTATTATTTGCCTTTTGTTTCATTTGCATATCTAATTTCTCCGTTGTTACTATTTTATGCTACTTTTTCTTTTTTTTGCTGCCTATTTTCTCACCTTTTTCCTTATCGTCTTTTGTCTTCCTCTTCCTTCTTTCTTCTTCCTCTTTCTTCTTCTTTCCTTTATTCATTTTTTATATTTTCTTGAGCCGAGGATCTATCGAAAACAACCTCTCTACCTCACCAAATAGGGGTAAGGTTTCCGTACATACTACCCTCCCTAGACCCCACTTGTGAAATTATTTTGGATATTGTTGTTGTTGTTATGAATGTAATTGGTAAATTATTTATAAATGTGTAATTTAATTAAAACCTCGATAGTAATGATAAAAAAATTTCAAAACAAGTATATATATAAGTAAATATTCCTATATTTTTTCTTAATTTGTTACTTGCACGTTCCTCCCTTATTAAAATAGTCTCTCCTCTCCCGGTAGCTCAAAAACTATTGTCTATAAAGGGTTGTATTCATCCATATTTTTTATGTCACACTAGTCTTTATGTATGTGCCTCGCTTGTAATACACCAAATTGCTTATAGTGTTGACATAAGAATATGAATACTTGTTACTTGAAAAGTGTTACTCATTATGTAAATTGTAATGATCCTACAGGTTATTTTGAGCTCTAACGCGCCGTTCAGTAGCTAGAGGCTATTAGAAACTTCATTTAAGGTATTATGACTTGTACGCATGGTCGGAATTTAATTTCGGGAAGTTCAGAGTTGATTTGGAAAGAGATTCTCATCTCGAAAGCTTAAAGTAGGAAAAATTAACCAAGATTAGATTTTTGAGTAAACGACCTCAAAATCGGGATCTGAAGGTTCTAACAAGTTTATATGACGATTTCAAACTTGGGCGTATGCCCGGATCGAGTCTTGGATGACCCGGGAGCATTTTGGCGCCTATTATGGAAGTTAGCATTTTGAAAGAAATTTCACAAGTTTGAATTGAAGTTCATTTCTGTGTTATCGATATCCATTTTGGATTCTGAGTCTGGGAATAGTTCTGTATGGTGATTCTGGAGTTGGGAGCGTGATCAGAAGTGAATTCGGAGGTTTGTAGGTCATTTTGGAGCCATTTGGCTAAAGATAGAAATTTGAAGGTTTTTGAGAAGTTTGTGTGGAATTGGACTTTTTTATATCGGGGTTGAAATTCAATTCCAAAAGTCAGAGTAGGTCTGTAATGTCGAATATGCCTTGCATACAAAATTTGAGGTTAATTGGGCGTGATTTGATAGGTTTAAACATCAAAAGTAGAAGTTTGAAATTCTAAGTTTCATGAAGCTTGGATTGGAGGTCGATTTGTGGTTTTAGCATTGTTTGATATTAATTGAGGCCTCAAGCAAGTCCGTAATGTATTTTGGGACTGGTTGGTATAATTGGTTAGGGTCCTAGGGGCCTCGGGTGGATTTCAGGTGGTTAATGGATCGATATGAGATTTTTGGAAAGGTTGAGGTAGCTGGTATCTGGTGTAACCGCATCGGCGATGGCTTGGCCGTAGGTGCATAGCCCAAAAGCGGCCAGGAAGCCACAGATGCGGTATGGGCAGAGGAGAGCTAGGACCGAGATGCGGTCATTTTGCTGCAGATGTGGGACCGCAGCTGCGGTGGAGAAGATACAGAAGTGGAAAAAGGGCACCCTGGTGAGGATCGCAGAAGTGGTATTTGAATCGCACCAGCGGAATCGCAAAAGCGGTCAAGGGACCGCAGGTGCAAAAAGAGTTGGAGGCAGAAGGTTGTTTTAAGTTCGGGATTTGGCCATTTTTCTCTCATTTTCTCTTGGTATGGGAAATTTTGGAGAGCTTCAAGTGGAGTTTTTCATCATCAATAAAAAATTAAGCTAACCCCGCCTATATGTCTATTTTGTATGGATTTTAGCATGTAAATGGATAGAAATTTGGGGGTTTGAGGAAGACCTAGAAAATTAGTATTCTTGGATTGTGACCACGATTTTGGGTATGGAATTAAGAGAAAACCATATATTTCAGTTCGTGAGTTCATGGGTAAACTTTATCTTCAAAAAATTCCAAATTTCGGGCACGTGAGCTCTAGTGCGCTTTGTGAACTTTTCGATCGGGATTAGGAATTTCTATAAATTGGATTGTAATGAGTAATTGGGAATATATTAATTGGTTAGGTTCTCCTATTTGTGGGGTTGTGTACGCACGAGGTGACGAGAGTCCGTGCGTAGCTACTATTATGCTATTGTCTGGGTAGTGTAGGAACCAAAAACATGTTGTACTTAGATTATTTGTAAACGTATTAACAGCTTGAATTGCTTAAATCACATCGAATCAATACATGAATTTTGAAAAGGATTAAACATCATTTTCGTGACCGTTAAAGAGAATTTCTATTTCATTAGGTAATTATTTTTCCCTGATAAAGTCTTGATTGACTGTTTCGATGCATGATTCTATGTGTACCTGCATCGCTTGGATGATTTGCGAGCGGGGTGCTTATTTATTTCTATTTGACCGCGTCGCATGGATGATTGACGAGCAGGGTGCTTGTTATTTATATTTGAATGCGTCGCATGGATGATTCACGATCAAGGTAATGGATGAATCTATGGTTTGAGCCGTTCAACCCTCGCTAGTGCACAGTTTACTTTTATGTTGGATCGGGTGTATATCCCACGGTGATTATTGCACATGCATGTATTGCTTGCCTTGAGATTATTTGAGATTGATATTTGCTCTCCCTGACATTAGATAATTGTAAACTTATTGGATTATGAATTCGGAGATTTTTAATATAAAAAGGAACTTTCACATATTCATGACTTACTTGAATTTACTGTCATTCTTAATAATTCCTTGATTATTCAAAATTATAATATATGATTATTGGATCCCTAGTAAGTGTCGAAGTCGACCATCTCGTGTCTACTTTTTCGAGATTAGACGTGATACTCATTGGGTACACGTTATTTCGTACTCATACTACACTTCTGTGCATTTTTTTTGCACAGACACATGTGTCTCTAGTGGCCTACTGGGCGTGACAGCATGATTGATACGAAGACTTAGGTGAGCTGCATTTCTTGAGGCGACCGCAGCCAGCAGAGTGTTTTTTAGTTTTCTGTATTTATTTTTTGTCTAATATTGTATTCCAGACAATTGTTGTACTTTATTATTTGATAGAAATTGCGCAAGCACTTGTGACATCGGGTTCTGGGAGGATTTTTGTTTGGGCTTATTCAAGGTTAAGTTGTTAAAGATTTCATGGTTATTCGTTTTATAAATTTCACTATTTGTTCGTTAAGGTACAGAGAAATTGATTTCAACAACTACTAACAATTTGAAAACTAATTGAGTATCTTGGTTGGCTTGCTTGACAGCGGTGACCGGCGCCACCATGACCCTTAGCGGATTTGAGTCGTGACAACATGGTATCGAAGCACTAGGTTCCTAGGGTTTCACAAGTCATGAGCAAGTCTAGTAGAGTCTCGCGGATCGGTATGGAGATGTTTGTACTTATCCTCGGGAGGCTGCAGGACTGTTAGGAGTACTTCCTTTCTTTATTCCTTTTATCGTTCGATTTGATTCCTCGAAGCTTATGACTATGTTTCTTTCCTACTCAATCTTATGCGACGCGAACCACTTTTGTTATAAATTGAGAATTGAAGAATTGTAAATGGTACTACAGATGTGGTGCGGTATGTTTCTCCCGGTATAGTTGATCGACTATTATCGTCGATTTGTTGAATATTATGTCGTTTCAACTTAGTAGCGGTACCTCTGAGGGATCTGAGGCTGGGCACAAGTTTGCCATGATGCCTATGAACGATTGTTCTGCAGTATTAATTTGATGGTGGGATATTTGCCTACTTGTAGGGGCAGTGAATAACTTGAGGGGAGGTTTACTGAGTGCATGATCTAGAGATTCGGTAATTATTTCGAGCAAGAAAAAAACAATTGGCCTATGAATGTCCAGATTTGGGATGATGGAGTAGCGAGGCTTGGTGTTGCAAGCGTAGTGGAGTTTTCTTCTATGATAAGGTGTCGTTGTCCCTATTGAATGTACTAAGTTCGCTGGTGTTATAATCTTCTACAATTCGCCTTGGGAGCAGGAAATGGTGAGATAGTATTGAAGAAACGCCTGTAAAAGATCACGTGGTGCGGTGGTTCAGGATTGAATCATTGTTTCTAATATCGACAGCTCGAGAAAGATGATCTTCAAAATGGTTCAACTTAGTAGCGTTTGTGGGTCCAAGAGCTATGAAGAAGTATTTTATTTAAGGCAACAACTGTACAGTAAAGGACAAGGAAGGACATCTGTGAAGCATCAAGTGATGTTCAAAATTTCTAAAAGGCCATGTATATAAAGCGAAGGTCGAGTAGTTGATTAAGGAAGCGGGTTTGCCCAAGGTGGGAGAGTGGTGAAGTTGCATATGTGCTTTATAGTAGGATGACCACGTACCTTACGGAGAGTTCGGAGGGATTTGAGAATATTAGTGATTGGTGATTGGGGTCTACTGATTTAATCTGAAGCATGGGCTGTTATGCGGAATGAGACTTGGTATAACGGAAAGGAGCTTCTTGAAATGAAGAAGGATACAACATAAATTTGAATGAAAGATGTTCGCATATTTAATTGATGTCCACGAGGGGTGAAAGGACTTATGCAGCTAGAGAGTTAGCTCAGACTAAGGATGGGTTATTGATGTCATTGTGATTTTACCTTGTGCAGCAGCGTTGGAATATGTCAGAAAGTTATTTTCACCGGTGGGTTATTCCCTATGAACAGGCTAGCGGTCGCGTGATTGGCGAAAATTTCATGAAGAATTCTATGGTTTATACAACAAAGATATCGGTTGTGCAAATGTGTTTGATGATTCAGAACATAAAAGGGGGGGTTTTACAGAAAGATTTTGAGAATCTTGGCAGTTGATTGCACAAGGTTGTGTCAATAAGAGATTAAGTATCCTGGCGAATTCCAGAGTTGTGTGATAAATGGCTTCAAGCAAAGTGGGAGAGTCCAACCGCCTACGATTGGGTTGTATGGTTATCTTCTAGTGAGGTTTCGGGTTATCGGCATATTGGTAAGTTATTTTAGCAACGGGAAAGGAGCATAAGTGGTAATTTGAGAAAAAGAATTGTTAAAGGTGTGCTATGGTTGGCCTTGTTGGATCATGCTTAGACTTGGGGAGTAATTCTGTCGGGTGTTCCTTCGAGGGGTTATGCTTGTGCTAGAAGAATCATGGAGTTGAATATATTCAGGTCAAGTTAGAGCAGGCGGTTCTCAGCAACGATCCTAGTGGATTCAAAGGGGTAAGGTGTGGTTCCAAATAATTTTGAGCTTATAGGTACGGTTAAGAACCAAGCTTTGTAGCAGCTTATGAGAAGGGCCCGGAATGTTCTATGATGTTTTGACTTGCAGTGTAGCAATTGGGAGATACGAAGTGGTTCATTGGATTTAAGATGGCATGGTCACATGGTTCAAGGTCACTCGGGACAAGTGCGGATGGAGTGTGTTAAGTGTTTAATAGAATTATTATTTTTTCTATGGAAATCAAGGATAAATTGGTAGAAGATGGATGGGTTAGCCATAGTCGAATTGGCATATTGCTGGTAGTGATCAGTTCCTTTAGCTTGATTAAGTTATGCAAGTGATTTGTGACGGTGCATGTGAGGCTTGTCGTCCGCCGCAATTGATGTTAATCAGAAAGTACACTGTTGTGGGTTGTTATGTGGAGGCGGGACCCGGAAGGGCTATGGTGGCTTTGAACACTACCTAGAGATTTGCATGTTCTATGGTTATGAGAATTCACATGTGTATTGCCATAGTTCTCCTTAAGTGAGTTAAGTGGAAAGTTTTATATGATGAAGTGTTAATATAATAGTGATTCCGAAGCTATAATGAGAAATGTGTTCTATCGTATATTGACATGTTGGGTGCAGTGAGTAGTATGGAATTTGAAGTGAAGACCAAGGTTGCAATTCGGTGTTGACAAGGATGTCACGAGTTCAGATGAGCAGGAAAGGAGTTCAATGTTTGAAGTAAGCTGGTATTGTCCACACTCCTAAGTGTCGCCTGAAATCGGTGTTTCATGAAAAAGGCTTTGCATCCTGATTAATGATTCGTGGTCGTTTTTCACCGATAGTACGACCGGTGGTTTGGAGGTACGACCCAGTTATTTGTTATGGTAGGTTAGGGGAGCGTGTCCCACATGGAGATTGTATAAGTGTGGCACGTATTCACTTATTGATTAAAGATTTAAACCGAGTATGAAGGTTGTAGCAATGTTTCTAAATTAAGCATTAGTGCCTAAAAGGCACATGACTTATTGAGTTGTCGAATGTGGATGATTACTCCAATTATGATAGTTGTTCTTATGTGCTATGGGAGAAAAGGGAAGTTACTATGGACCTTTGAAAGATTATTGGCCTAGTTTGGTACGATCAGGATCGACCTGAGGTCGGTGGATGGAATCAAATGTGAATATGGGCTCTATATCAGGCTAGATGTATTCCTTTCAGCAATGGGCTCCTAAGGAAGAGTAGTCAGGGTGCTATTTTATCATCAGCTATTTCATGTAATGATACATTATGCTGTATGAGTTGTGAGACGCCTTGGTGAATTTCTTATGTGTTGAGGTTTCGCGTAGAGGTGAGGTTAAATGAGCAAGATAGCTCATGAGATTCAGATCGTATATCGCACCTAGGTTGTGCTTGTGTTTGTAGCTTATGGCTCTATATGTCTCCCCATTGATGGTATTATGCACTTGGCGTGCTGGTGACTGATATTCAGTATCTTATTGTAATGAGCAATTTAGCTTTATATATATCTACTTATGTGAGTTCTACGTGTGGATAGGGTGGCATGCCGCCATGGTTATGTTGCTCTGATCGGGTTGCGCACCGCAACAGAGTGATACTGAGTATAGTTCCCTATATCAGTTTTATTTGTTTGATTTCCTATTTTATTGAGGAAAGCTCATACTAGCTGTGCGCCCCCGCCACATATATGATTCGCGAGCGGGGTGTTTGTTAAATTATGTTGACCGTATCACATGTATGATTCACGAGCGGTGTAATTGAATTTCCTTTCCAGAGTCCGTTTTCCTTTTGTATTGCGTTCGAATTGGTAGCCTATTGGCACATTGTAGCATCATATGAGGCTTTTGGTCATGTCAGGATGGCTTATTTCCTAAGCGGTTCGTACTAGGTGAGATGATCTGATTATATGAAGTATATTAAGGAGCTAAGACCATTATTAGGTTCAGAATAGGGTGATAGTTCTTGTCAGGGGTATAGACCTGATTATTATTGATTCAGAGTTAGTCATGAATTTCTACACATCTCTTCCGTTGTGTCGGTATTGTAAGAGTTAGAATGAGACCCATGTATGTCATGCAGTGCCATGGGAGCACTAGAGTCATGGAATTTCGACTAAATTGATCGGAGAATGTTATTGTGGTCATATGAGTAAAATGGTGCAAGGTGTGAGTTCTGCTAAGGTATGCAATCATGTCATGGTGTTGCGTGTAGTTATTGATATGGTGAACGTATCTTGAAAACATGTTGCATAGAATTTTGGATGTTAGAATTGGGCTTTAAGGCTGATTTGCTTGAGTAAAAGGGGATATCTTCAGAATTGATAGAGCTGAGGTGCTCAAATGAGTTATGGTAGCACAGAAAGGTGGATGAGATGTTAAACAACAATTTCAAAGTACTTCAGTGTAGTTCTCAGCACGTTCAAGGACGAATGTTTGTTTAAGTGGGAGAGAATATAATGACATGACCGGTCGTTTTGAGATCTAGCGCACCATTTAGTAGTTAGAGGCCGTGAGAAGCTTCATTTCTGGTATTATGACTTGTACGCATGGTTGGAATTGAATTTCAAGAAGTTCAGAGTTGATTTGGAAAAAGAATTCTCATCTCGGGAGCTTAAAGTTGTAAAAACTAACCAAGATTGGATTTTTGAGTAAACAACCTCGAAATCGGGATCTGAAGTTTCCAGCAGGTTCATATGATAATTTTGGACTTGGGAATATGCCCGGATCGGGTCTTGGATGACCCGGGAGTGGTTTGTCCCCTATTGTGGAAGTTAGCATTTTGGAAGAAATTTCACAAGTTTGGCTTGAAGTAAATTTCTATGTTATGAATGTCTGTTTGGGATTTCAAGTATCAGAATAGCTCCATATGGTGATTCTGGATTTTGGAGCGCGATCAGAAGTGAATTCGGAGGTTCGTAGGTCATTTTGGAGTCATTTGGGTAAAGATAGAAATTTGACGGTTTTTGAGAAGTTTGACCGGAAGTAAACTTTTTGATATCGGGGTCGGAATCTGATTCTGAAAGTTGGAGTAGATCTATAATGTCGAATATGACTTGCATACAAAATTTGAGGTCAGTCGGACGTGATTTGATATGTGTAAACATCAAAAGTAAAAGTTTGAAATTCTAAGGTTCATAAAGCTTGGATTGGAGGTCAATTCGTAGTTTTAGCATTGTTGGATATGATTTGAGGCCTCGAGCAAGTCCGTAATGTGTTTTGGGACTTGTTGGGGTTCTGGAGGCCTCGGGTAGATTCCGAGTGGTTAACAGATCAAAAATAGGATTGTTGGAAAGGCTGAGGTAGTTGGTATCTGGTGTAACCGCACCTGCGAGAGCTTGGCCGCATGTGCGGAGCCGCAAAAATGACCAGGAAGCCGCAGATGCGGTGTGGGCGGAGGAGACCTAGGATTGCAGATGCGATCGTTTTGCCGCAGATGTGGGACCGCACCTGCGGTGAAGAAGATGCAGAAGAGGAAAAAGGGCAGCCTGGTGAGGACCGCATAATTGATATTTGAACCGCACTTGCGGAACTGCAGAAACGGTCAATGGACCGTAGGTGCGGAAAAAGCTGGAGGCGGAAGGTTATTTTTAAGTTCGGGATTTTGCCATTTTTCTCTCATTTCTCTTGGTATGGGCAATTTTGGAGAGCTTCAAGTGGGATTTTTCAAGATAACAAGTATAACAAAATTTCTTCTTGTCAATCTGCCAAGGAGAGCTGGGAGGCTCTCCAAACTGCACATGAAGGAACAACTCAAGTCAAGCAGTCAAAGATCGACATGCTCACTACTGACTATGAACTCTTCAGGATGAAGGATGATGGATCCATTCAGGACATGCATAATTGATTCACCTCCATTATTAATGAGCTCCACTCTCTAGGAGAGATCATTCCAAGGAATAAAATTGTCAGGAAAATACTTAGTGTATTACCTGGTTCATGAAGAAGCAAAGTCAATTTTATTATAGAGGCAAAATATTTGTGAAAGTTTACCATTAACGAACTCATTGGAAATCTGAAGACCTAGAATGAAGAAAAAGAAGGACCATGAAAGAATAGTACCCAAAAAGGGAAAGAACCCGGTTCTAAAGTTAGACAACAATTATCCGAATGGTGAGGATGATACATGGCCTATTTGACAAGAAGATTTTAGAAAATGGTTCGTAGAAATATAGGCATTCCAAAATGGGAAACTCCAACATATCAAAAGGCCGTGTCTTGTGTCATAAATGCAGAAAGCCAGGATATTTCATTAAATATTGTCCTCACCACAAGAAAGACCAGTACAAGCACAACACAAACAAAATAGCCAAGAAGAACCCTGTGCCTGACAGAAAATTCAAGAGAAAAGATGTTGACACTGCATGATGAGACTCCTCTAGTGAATCTTAGGGAGATTATGAACAGGGCAACACCTTTATGATAGCAGTTGAAAGTGAAGCGGCTGAATATGACTCCATCTTTGACCCGATGGAAAAGTCTGACGAGGATGACGATGATGACGACAATGAGGTAAACTTTCTAGGCATTCAAAGAAATTTGAAGTCTTATTCCGAAAAGAATCTTGTATCCTTAGCTAATACTCTGAATGATGCTTATTATAATCTTATCAATGATAAAAGTATGTTAAATGTGGAACTAGGAGAGGTATAACATGAGAGAGATGATCTGATAGTCGTAGTGGTTGATTTAAAAGAAACCATTGTGGATTTAAAGAAAGAAAATGATGCTCTAACTAAGAAAGCTGAATACGTAGAGCATGAAAGATAATGTAACGACCCAACCAGTCGTCTCATGAGTTATCGCTCTGTTTCCCCCATTTTTGCTTCTAATTGCTTTGTATAGTGGTCCTATGTATGATCGGGTTGATTGGTTTGGGTTCGAAAAGGATTTGTTAAGGTTTGAGACTCTTAGTCTCTTTTAAGGAAGTTTAAGCTGGAAAAGTCAACCAGATGTTAACTTATGTGTTAGAGGGCTCGAATGTGAGTTTTGATGGATATTTAGCTTTGGAAGGTGATTAGTGACTTGGTAGCGTGATCGAAATGGGTTTTGGAGGTCCGATGATTAGTTGGTATTTTGGCGATTTCCAGTTGATAGGCAAGATTTTGATCTAGGGGTCAGAAAGGAATTACGATAGTTGCAGCAGCTTCATTATTTCATTTGGTATGTGTGTGAAAAATTTTAGGTCATTCGAACGTGGTTTTGTTTAGTTTTTGATCAAAAGCGAAATACGGAAGATTTTTAGAAACTTAGACTTGAATCCAATGTGTTTGGGTTGATTCGATGTTGTTTGAAGTGTTTTGAAGATTGGAACAAGTTTGAATAAGGTTTTAGGATATGTTGGTGCCTTTGGTTGAGGTCTCAGGGGCCTCAGGTGAGTTTTGGATGGTCAATCAGATCATTTTGAGTTAAGAGAAATTTTAGAAAAATGTTTCAGTTATTTCAAGTGTTTTGGTCTTCGCGTTCGCGAAGGGCCAGGAAGGGAGTCATCATGTTTGGCCTTCGCGTTCGCAAAGAGTAGTCCCGCATTCTCGAAGGGTTGGAGTGGTAGGCATCGCGTTCGCGAGAGAGGGAACGCAAAAGCGGAGAGTTGTCTGAGCAAGGCATCACGTTCGCGACTGTCATGTCGCGTTCGCATAGAGAAAAAGTTGGTCAAAGTATGTTTGTGCTTCACGAACATGGCGCTTTGACCACATTCTCAAAGAAGGAAAGTCAAGCCTGACAGAATATTTTTAACTCGTTTTATCCGCGATTTTGGGGCTCATTTCCTCCACAGTAGGTCGTTTTTAGAGCTTTTTAAAAGAGATTGAAAAGGGATTTAAGGGGAACGTTTAGAGGTAAGAATTTTGAACTTAAAAACTCGATTCTATATTGAAATCTACCTTGAAAATCAGGAAAGCTAAGCCTAAAATTGAAAAACTAGGGCATGAGAAATTGGACTTTTGATTTGGGATTTGAAGGACCATTGGGGTCGGATTTGAGTACTTTTAGTATGTATGAACTCGTGGTGAGATAAGAAATCTATTAATGTGAAATTTTTTTAATTTTGAGACGTGGTCACCGGGTCGGGTTTGACCAGTTTCGGAATTTTGGTATTATTTTGATTGTTTTCGCTTAGGCTTTGTTCCCTTAGCATATTTGACATCCTCGATCTGATTTTGGATAGATTAGAAATTAGTGGAGGCCGATTCGAGGGGCAAAAGAGTCGCAGAGTAGTATTTTAACCGGGTTGAGGTAAGTAACCATTGTAAATCTGGAGCTGAGGATACAAAACCCCGGTATTTGACTTGTTTTGATTAAGGTGGTGGCGCACAAGCTAGGTGACAGGCGTGTGGGCATGCACTTCTAGGGATTATGACTCGGTCTATCCCGTAGAAACTTTTAAGCCGCATATTTTATTTGGAAATGTTATATTATTCTGTATTTTGGATTCTTATACTAGACTATGGGTTGTATGCCATGTTTGTGGCGTTGTGCTGACCTGTAGAAACCCTTAGGGGCATTTTGATTGTTTTTTCTCCCTTTACTTGCTAAAAGCAAATCCTCGATCATATTTTATCTATTTAAATGTTAAAACTAGTTTTATCACTTTACTCCTAATGGCGAGGACTGTTTGGGCTGAATTCCCTAATTTCTGTTGTTGTGCCTGAGAGGTTGTGAGGTTAAGGACCAAGGCAGATTGAGAATCCATTCGTAAGGATACTTATATATGTATGTGAGTTATGGATCGGGCAACATGCCCCAACAATACATATATCGATCGGGCTACACGCCGCAAATATATATATATATATATATATATATATATATATATATATATATATATATATATATATATATATATATATATATATATATTATAACGCGTTGCACGCTGCAGCGATATGATGCTTGGGTTGTAGGAGCCCCTCTGAAGTCTGCACACCCCCAGTGAGCGTAGTGGAATATTGTATATATGGATTGGGCTGCACGCTGCAATATGATTTTTATTTTTATGATGTATAAATAAGCTGAGTGACGAGAGTTGAGTCATGAGTGACTGAGAGGCTACCGAGGGACCATATTGTGAGTGATTCCCTGCCCGATGGGCCCTATTATGATGTTTCCACTATTTGCACTCTTCTTTACAATAAGCCTCTACTGGATATATGGATAAGAACTAACCTTAATATTTTAAACGGAAAATGATGGCTTGACAGAATTGATTATAAAGTTATATGTTTCTGCATTGCTCGTCACTGCTTCAGTCCATTATCTACATTAGTTACTAATTGAGTTGGCATACTCATGTTACTCTCTGCACCTTGTGTGCAGATCCAGGTGCTCGAGCGGCAGAGTAAGCATCTTTAGCCAATTCAGTTTCTGTCGGGGATTTTGGGGTAGCTGCATGGAGTCCGCGGACCTGATTTTCCCCTCTATCTTGTTATCTTTCCGCACTTTTATAGACTATTTAGGTAGTGGATTTTCAAACTTGTATTAGACTCTTTTGATCGTGACACCAGATTGTTGGGGCTGTGTAGTTTTCTGTCACATTTGATTTCCATATATTTTCTGTTGCATTAATCGTTTATTATGAAAATGGTACTTAATACCCATGTTGAAAATGGTTTATTACTAAAGAAATGGGTTGTGGATAGTTTATTGGTTGGCTTTCCTAGTAATGTCACAGGCACCATCACGATCGGTATTTGGGATTGTGACAAGTTGATATCAGAACCTAGGTTACATAGGTCTCACGAGTCTTGAGCCATTTTAGTAGAGTCTCCTGAATCGGTGTAGAGACGTCTGTATTTATCCTCAAAAGACTGCAGAACCTATAGGAAAAACTTCATATTTTTGAAATCCTGTCATGTGAATTGTTGATCCGTGTACTAAACTTCTGTTATTCCATTCTATCACAGATGGTGAGGACACGTGCTACTATCTAGGATGGACGATGACCAGCTGGGGCTACCAGAGGCCGAGGTTGCGGTCGAGGCAGTGGTAGGGGCAGAGCAGCTAGAGTAGCACCGGCAGATTTACCAACTACCCCAGTTCCAGATTAGGTCCCAATTGTGGACGCTATAGCAGAGCCAGCTTAGGTACCAGCTGTGCCTGTTGTGATTCCAGGTCTTCAAGAGACTTTAGTTGAGATCTTTTCACTGTATACCGGTCTGGCTCAGGCGGTCTCAACTACTACGGTCGCAGCTACTTCTCAGACTGGGAGAGGCATCCGGACCCCCGTGGCTTGAACACATGAGTAGGTTGTGCAGGGACTCCAGACACCGGAGGCACCTCCAGCCCAACCGGTTGCATAAACTTAGGGTTTATGGTACCAGTTATGCCAGATGATGAGCAGCGACGACTTGAAAGGTTTGGTAGACTCCAGCCTCCGACATTTAGCGGTGCAGAGTGCGAGGATGCCCAGGGCTTCTTAGATAAGGGCCAGCAGATGCTTCGTGTAGCAGGGATTCTTGAGATTAGTGGTGTGGCATTTACTACCTTTCAGTTTTTTGGGGCTGCCTTCACTTGGTGGGAGGCATATGAGAGGCATATGCATGCTGGTGAAGCACCCCTTACTTGGTAGCACTTCTCTGTTCTCTTCCTGTAGAAGTATGTACCCTAATCGCGCCGAGAGGAGCTGCATAGGTAGTTTGAGTAGCAGCGTTGGGGAAATATGACGATGATGCAGTATAAGATGCGGTTCTCTAAGTTAGCCCGTCATGCGGTTTGGTTGGTTCCCATAGATCGGGAGAGGATAAGGAGGTTTGTTGATGGCCTCACATATCATCTCTGAATTCTTATGACTAGAGAGAGGGTGATAGGTGCTATATTCGAGGAGGTTGTTGATATTACCCATGCGATTGAGCTTGTTCACCATCAGGAGAAAGAGGAAAGGGAGGCCAAGAGGCCTTGGGATATGGTAGCTTTAGCAATACTCCTTCGAGAAGCCAGTTCCAGTAGGGCAGGGGTCGTTCTTTCAGATAGGCAGAATCGGCTCGCCCAGGTTATTGTGGAGCATCATCTAGTCATGGGTTTCATAGTTCTCATCAGGACCACTCATCACTTAGTGCTTTTCCAGCTTAAAGTTCGTCCCATGCTCCATCAGTCCAGGGTTCCTCTATGCCAGGTCCTTATACTAGTCATTCTGGTACCAGGGGTTCCCTTCAGTCCCATCTCCAATACCAGGGAGGTGCTATGAGTGCGCAGAGTTTGGGAATATGAGGAAGCAATTTCCTTGTCTTCATGATGGTCAGTCTCAGTAGAGGGGTCAGCCCTTGACGTCTACTCTAGTTACCTCACCACCCACCCACCCATCTAGAGGTGGAGGTCATTTAGCCCGGGGTCACTCCAAAGAGGAAGGTCGGCCGGGGTGCGGTCAGGCCCGTTTCTATGCTCTTCCAGGAAGACCCGATGCTATTGCTTTTGATGTTGTTATTACATGTATTGTTTCAGTTTGCCACAGAGATGCCTCTGTATTATTTGATCCCAAATCCACCTTTTTCTTATATATCATCATACTTTGCTCGTTATTTGGGTAGGCCTCATGAGATTCTTGCTTTTCCTGTTCATGTATCTACCCCGGTGGGCGATACTATTATTGTAAATCATATGTACTGGTCGTTTGTGGTGACTATTGGGGGTCTAAAGACATGAGTAGATATTTTATTACTGAGTATGGTGGATTTTGAGGTCATTTTGGGTATGGACTAGTTATCTCCGTATCGTGCTATTCTAGACTGTAATGCTAAGAAAGTCACATTGGCTATACTGGGTGTGACACAAATCGAGTGGTGAGGTGTGACTGATTATGTTCCTAGTAGAGTGATCTCTTTATTGAAGGCTCAGCGTATCTTGACTTTGTGAAAGATGTCAGATCTGAGGCTCCCGGTATTGATTCTTTTCCAGTTGGAGGGATTTCCCTGATGTATTTCTTGCAGATCTACCGGGCATGCCACCGGACAGGGATATTGATTTTGGTATTGACCTGGTGTTGGCAACTCAGCCCATTTCTGTTATGTCATATCATATGTCACCAATAGAGTTGAAGGAGTTAAAGGAGCAGCTTCAGGAACTCCAAGATAAAGGGTTCATTCAACCTAGTGTGTCACCTTTGGTACACTAGTTCTGTTTGTGAAGAAGAAGGATGACACCATGAGAGTGTGCATTGGTTATAGGCAATTGAACAAGGTAGCAGTTAAGAACACATATCCTTTGCCTCACATTGGTGATTTATTTGGCCAGCTTTAGTGAGTGAGGGTATTCTCCAAGATTGATCTCCGTTCAAGTTATCACCAGTTGAAGATCATGGATTCATCTATTCGTAAGACGGCCTTTAGGACCAGATATGGTCATTATGAGTTCCTAATTATGTCTTTTGAGATGACCAGTGGACCAGCAGCGTTCATGCATATGATAAACATCATATTCTGGTCTTATCCTGACTCGTTTTTCATTGTCTTCATTGATGATATTTTGGTATATTCACATAGTCAGGAGGAGCACGCGGAGCATTTGAGGGTAGTTTTGCATAGATTGGGGGAGGAGAAACTTTATGCAAAGTTCTCCAAGTGTGAGTTTTGGCTCGGTTCAGTGGCATTCTTACGACACGTGGTGTCAACAAGAGTATTCAGGTTGATCGAAAGAAGATAGAGGCGGTGCAGAGTTGGCCGAGACCGTCCACAGCTATTGAGATTCGTATTTTTCTTGGTTTGATAGGCTATTATTATCGGTTTGCTTAGGGATTCTCATCTATTGCATTTCCCTTGACCAATTTGACTCAGAAGGGTGCTTCATTTGTATGGTCGACGAGTGTGAGGAGAGTTTTCAGAAACTCAAGACAGCTTTGACCATAGCTCCATTGTTGATTTTTCCATTAGCTTCAGGTTCATATACAGTGTATTGTGATGCTTTGATAGTAGGTATTGGTTGTATGTTGTTGTAGGAGGGTAGAGTTATTGCTTATGCTTCTCGTCTGTTGAATCCCCATAAGAATAACTACCTCGTTCATGATTTGGAGTTGGCTGCCATAGTTCATACATTGAAAATGTGGAGGCATTACTTGTATGGCATATCTTGTGAGGTGTTCACCGATCATCACAGTCTTCAGTACTTTTTCAAGCAAAAGGATCTTAATTTGAGACAGCAGAGGTGGTTGGAGTTGCTTAAATATTTTGACATCACTATATTATATCATTCAAGAAAGGCCAATATGGTGGCCGATGCTTTGAGCCGAAAGGCAGTGAGTATAGGGAGTTTGGTGTACATTCCAGTTGAGGAGAGACCACTTGCAATTGGTGTTCAGGCTTTGGCCAATTGGTTTGTGAGTTTGGATATTTCGGCGCCCAGTCAGGTATTGGCTTGTGTGATTTCTCGGTCTTCTTTATATGATCCCATTAGGGAGTGCCAGTATGATGAACCACATTTACTTGTCCTTATGGACAGAGTTCAGCGTAATGATGCTAGAGATGTGACCATTGGTGATTATGGGGTGTCAAGGATGCAGGGCCAGATTTGCGTGCCCAATGTGGATGGGCTTCGGGAGTTGATTTTGGAGGAGTCCCATAGCTCGCGATATTTCATTCATCTTGGTGTCTCGAAGATGTATTAGGATTTGAGGCAGCACTATTGGTGGAGGAGAATGAAGAAAGAAATTGTAGGATTGGTAGCTCGGTGTCTCAATTGTCAGCATGTGAAATATGAGCATCAGAGACCGGGTGACTTGCTCCAGCGGATGGATATTATAGAGTGGAAGTGGGAGAGGACCACTATGGACTTTATTGTTGGACTTCCGCGGACATTGAAGAAGTTCGATGCTATTTGGATGATTGTGGATCGGCTGACCAAGTCGGCACACTTTATTCCTATCTGTAATACATATTCTTCAGAGCGGTTAGCAAAGATATATATCCAGGAGATCACGGTTGCATGGTGTCCCAGTTTCCATAATTTTGGATAGGGGCACTCAGTTTACTTCCCAGTTTTGGAAGTCTATTTAGTGAAAGTTAGGTACTCAGGTTGAGCTGAGCATAGCTTTTCATCCTCATACATACGGGCAGTCCGAGCGTACGATTCATATATTGGAGGATATGCTACGTGCTTGTGTTGTTGATTTTGGAGGGTCATGGGATCAGTTTCTACCGCTTGCGGAGTTTGCTTTTAACAACAACTACCGGTCGAGTATTCAAATCGCTCCATATGAGGCTTTGTACGGGAGGCGGTGTGGATCTCCAGTTGGTTGGTTCGAGCCCGATGAGTCTAGGCTATTAGAGATAGATTTGGTTCAGGATGCTTTAGACAAGGTGAAGGTGATACAGAAGAGACTCCGTACAGACTCCGTACAGCGCAGTCGAGGCAAAAGTGTTATGCTGATAGGAAGGTTCGAGATATGTCCTACATGGTTGGTGAGAAGGTCCTATTAAAAGTTTTGCCCATGAAGGGTGTTATGAGATTTGGACAGAAAAGGAAATTGAATCCACGGTTCATTAGGCCTTTTGAGGTTCTTCGGAGGATTGGGTACTTGGCTTATGAGCTTGCCTTGCTGCACAGCTTGTCTAGTGATCATCCGGTATTCCATGTTTCTATGCTCCGGAAGAATAGTGGAGATCCGTCTCATGTTCTAGATTTCAACACGGTTTAGTTGGAGAGTGATTTGACTTATGATGTGGAGCCAACAGTTATTTTGGAGCGTTAGGTCCGGAAGTTGAGATCAAAAGATATATCTTTAGTAAAGGTGCAGTGGAGAGGTTGGACCATGGAGGAGGCTACCTAGGAAACCAAGTGAGAAATGCAGAGTAGATATTTTTACCTATTTAAAAATTCAGGTATGTTTCTTAACTCATTCGAGGACGAATGCTTGTTTAAGTTGGGGAGGATGTGACGACCCGGCCAGTCTTCTCATATGTTACCACTCTGTTTCCCCATTTCTACTTCTAATTACTTTTTATTGTGGTCCTATATGTGATCAGGTTGATTGGTTTGGGTTCGAAAAGGATTTGGTAAGGTTTGAGGCACTTAGTCTTTTTTAAGGAAGTTTAAGCTGGAAAAATAAACCGGATATTGACTTATATGTTAGAGGGATCATATGTGAGTTCCGATGGTTTGTTTAGCTTCGGGAGGTGATTTGTGACTTAGGAGCATTAACGGAATGGGTTTTGGAGGTCTATAGTAGATTTAGGCTTGAATTGGCGAAGTTGATATTTTGCCAATTTTCGGTTGATATGCAAGATTTTGATCTATGGGTCGGAATGGAATTCCAAGAGTTGTAGTAAATTCATTATATATTTTGGGATATGTGTGCAAATTTCTGGTTATTCGGATGTATTTTTATTGGGGTTTTGATCAAAAGCGGAATTCGGAAGATTTTCAGAAACTTAGGCCTGAATCAGATGTGTTTGGGTTGATTCGATGTTGTTTGAAGTATTATGGTGATTGGAACAAGTTTGATAGGTCGTAGGATATGTTGGTTCCTTTGGTTCAGGTCCCAAGGGCCTCAGGTGAGTTTCGGGTGGTCAATCAGATCATTTTGAGTTAAGAGAAATTGCTGAAAAATGGTTTCACCTGTTGTAGGTGTTTTGGCTTCGCATTCATGAGAGGACCCTCGCGTTCGCGAAGGTCCAGGAAGGGAGGCATCGTGTTTGGCCATCGCATTCGTGAAGGGTAGTCCCGGGTTCACGAAAGGCTGCATCGGTAGGCATCGCGTTCACAAGAGGGAGAACGCGAACGCGGAGAGTGGTCTGAGCAAGGCATCACGTTCGCGACTATCATGTCAAGTTCCTGTAGAGAAAAAGTTGGTCAACCTAAGTTTGTTCTTCGTGAACGCAAGGCTTTGATAGCGTTCACTAAGAAGGAAAGTCAGGCCTGGGCAGAATGTTTTTAACTCATTTTATCCGGGATATTGGGGCTCATTTCCTCCATAATTGGTCATTTTTAGAGCTTTTTGAAGGAGATTAAATAGGGATTCAAGGGGAAACGTTTGGAGGTAAGAGTTTTGGACTTAAAACTCGATTTTATTGTGAAATCTACCTTGAAAATCATGAAAGCTAAGCCTAAAATAGAAGAACTAGGGCTTGAGTAATTGGACTTTTGATTTGGGATTTGAAGGAACATTTGGGGTCGAATTTGAGAACTTTTTGTATGTATGAACTCGTGGGGAGATAAGGAATCAATTGATGTGAAAATTTCTGAATTTTGAGACATAGGCCCGGGGGTCGGGTTAGACCAATTTCAGAATTTTGGTATTATTTTGATTGTTTTTGCTTGGGCTTTGTTCCCTTAGCATATTTTGGCATTCTTGTTATGATTTTGGATAGATTCGACATGAGTGGAGGCTTATTCGAGGGAAAAAGGCGTTGCGGAGTAGTATTTTCACCAGTTTGAGTTAAATAACCATTCTAAATCTGGAACTAAGGGTACAAAACCCCGATATTTGACTTCTTTTTGATAAATACGGTGGCGCATATAGTAGGTGATGAGCATGTGGGCATGTATCGGTATGTATTGTGACTCAGTCAGTCCCATAGCAACTTTTAAGCCGCATATTTGATTTGAAAAAGTTATATTATTCTGTATTTTGGTTTCTTATACTAGACTATGGGTTGTATGCCTTGTTTGGGGCCTTGTGCCGACCTATAGAAACCCTTAGGGGCATTTTGACTGTTTTTCCTCCCTTTACTTGGTAAAAGCATATCCTCAGTCATATTTTATCTGTTTAAATGTTAAAACTAGTTTTGTCACTTTACTCCTAATGGCGAGGACTATTTGGGCTGAATTCCCTAATTTCTGTTGTTGTGCCTGAGAGGTTGTGAGGTTAAGGACCAAGGCAGATTGAGAATCCATTTGTAAGGATACTTATATATGTATGTGAGTTATGGATTGGGCTGCACACCGCAACAATTCTTATATGGATCGGGATACACGCCGCAATATATATATATATATATATATATATATATATATATATATATATATATATATATATATATATATCGGGTTGCACGCCTCATCGATATACATATTAGATCGGGTTGCACGGTGCAGCGATATGACGCTTGGGTTGTAGGAGCCCTTCCGAAGTCTGCACACCCCCAATGAGCGTAGTCGGCTATTATATATATGGATTGGGCTGCACGCCATCGCGATTACTATGATTTCTATTTTTATGAGATATTAATGAGTTGAGTGATAAGAGTTGAGTCACGAGTGACTTAGAGGCTACCCGAGGGGCCATATTCTGAGTGATTCCGTGCCTGAGGGACCCTATTAGGATGTTTCCACTGTTTTCACTCTTCTTTACAATAAGCCTCTGTTGGATATATGGCTAAGAACTGACTTCAATAGTTTTAACTGAAAATGATGGTTTTTATGAAAGAACTAATTTTAAAGTTATATGTTTCATCACTGCTCGTCACTTCTTTCAGTCCGTTATTTACTTTAGTTACTTATTGAGTTGGCGTACTCACGTTACTCCCTGCACCTTGTGTGCAGATCCAAGTGCCTGAGCATCCGAGTGAGCATCTTCAGCTGATTCAGTTTCTGTCAAGGATTTCGAGGTAGCTCTTTGGCATCCTCAGCCCTGATTTTTCCCCTTTATCTTGTTATGTTTCCGCACTTTTCTAGACTATCTATGTAATGGATTTTCAGACTTGTATTAGAGGCTCTAGACTCGTGACACCAGATTGTTGGGGTTGTGTAGTTTTCTATCACTTTTGATTTCTGCATATTTTTTGTTGCTTTAAACATTTATTATGAAAATGGCACTTAAGACCCATGTTAAAAATGGTTTATTATTAAAGAAAATGGGTTGTGGATAGTTGATTGGTTGGCTTGGCTAGTAATGTGATAGACACCATCACGACTGGTATTTGGGGTCGTGACAAATATGACATGTTGGTAGTAGTGATCTAATAGAATAGATGAGTATTAAAAAGGGAAAACAGTTCTGGAAACACTCAAAAAGATAAGGAAGTGGCAAGTGAGGCACACCTTAAACTCGAAAATGAGCTCAAAATGGTGAAATTAAGTCTGTGTGCTAAACATAAAAGAATAGACAACTTCAGGAAAATCTAGGCAGGTTAAAAATAACCTAGATAGATCTCTAAAGTGTACCTAATCATATGATACAATCATTGTAATGTATAAAAATAACGGGGCAACAGATAGGGTATTGGGTTCTAAAAATGAAATGTCGCCTTACAACCCACAGAACAAGTATGTTACTATTTATGATAAGTAGCTTCGGATTCACTATGGTAACACTAGGCACCTTAAAGAATCCTGTAAAGGTAGATTTCAGTCCCAATAGAAAAAAAAAAGTATTTGTTGAAACAATACCTACTGCTAAGGAACCTGGTCCCTCCAATAAACACGTGTGATGCCTGTTTTAGACAAGAATAAGTTTACTCTGCCCTTTTCCTCACAACAAGGGATCCAAACTTGTTTAGGTTCCTAAGTCTAGTCTCTTATTTCCTTATGCCGGGTGTAGTGAAAGGAAGCAACCAAAGATCGTATATGGATAGTGGCTACTCCAAGCATATGACTAGAAGCACTGATGATTTTGTTTCACTCAAAGCCTGGAAGGTGGGAATGTGTCCTTTGGCAATGAAAAAAAAAGGATACATTCTCGGAGTTGGAAAATTTGGGAAGACACTCACTCACTCAATTGAGAATATGTACTATGTGAATAGCCTAAAACACAGAGTTAGCCACACCAGCAGCGCAAGGAGACAAACTGCTACATTTGCAGAGGGTCGCATTGGTATGCAAAATGCCCTCAGATGAAGAGCATTGGTTCCATCATAATGGACCACCAACAGAAGGAGGTCAAGGAACAAGGTAACAGTTCCGGGGGCTCCGCACAAGTAGGCATGACCGGAATTTGCGCTACTACTACCCAACAAGCCGGACAACTGAAGGCTTTCCCCATGCTATACGTGGACATGACCATCAATGGTAAACCAGTACGTGCCTTGATGGACACTGGAGCAGAAGCCAACGTAATGACCCGGGCGACGGCAACCAAATTGGGTCTTACATTCAGCCCAAGCGAGATTCGACTCATGACACATCCCGTGTCCATTCCACCCCAAATCTGCGCGCAAGCCTGTCCAACACACGCCCAGTGCCCAGCACGCGCCTACGCCCAGCGCCCAGCACGCGCGCGCACTGTCGGCCCAACGGCTAGAAATCGGCCAGCACTGCCCAACGGCTAGTCTGCCAGCTGTGCCCAACGGCAGTCTGCCAGCAACGATATGGATCCGACTAGGGGGCAAATAGGTAGACCACCCACCACAGTGACTATCTCGCATGATAAGGAGATAGAAAATATCATCGATTATCAAGCGGAGCAGAAACGGGGTCAACTAACAACGGCCATGTTCCTTGTCCACTGGAAAGGACAATCTCCAGAAGAATTACATGGGAAAGGTATGAAGACCTATGGCAGTTTCGTGACAAAGTAGATGCGTTCAGACGGATGCAATATGCGCCGAAGTCGTCGCATTATCAGGCGGGGGAGCATCACACATCCCGCGTCCATTCCGCCCGGACTACAAAGTTGGGCCAAAACTGAGTTGGAACGCCGACAGGTTTCCACTCTTAATGAGGCTATCTCACAAGCTGAGAGTCTAACTGACTTCAAGCAGGACAGCGGCACGGTGAAGGAGATACGAAGTAACCATGCTAATTGCTGGGGAGAACGCGGATGGAGCAGAGATACCCGCATTCCCAAGAAGTCACGTAGACAAAGGCCTGCCGAGAAGGCAAGTCAGCCACACCAGCAGTGCAAGGAGACAAACTGCTACATTTGCAGAGGGTCGCATTGGTACACAAAATGCCCTCAGATGAAGAGCATTGGTGCCATCATAAAGGACCACCAACAGAAGGAGGTCAAGGAACAAGGTAACAGTTTCGGGGGTTGCCCGGCTCTAACTCGACCCGGTGATCCACCTCTCTCCTTGGTGGAAGTTGCCTTGGTAACTCCTCGGGCATGACGTCTTTGCAATAGTCTAGTACCATGTTAATGCAAGGCGGAATAGGTTCTGGGGCACCACTATTTTCATTCAAACTCTTGATGGTGGCCAGATACGTTGGTTATCCCTTCTTAAGGCCTTTCTCAATCTGCATGGCCGAAAGATAGGAGAGTTGTGCTGTTTTGGGCATTTCGATCAGTGGCAAACACGGTCAAGCTTAATATTGATGTTGCTCTCTTAAAAGCCACTTTGTATGCAGACATAGGAGGAGTTTTTAGAAATAATAACGACTGGATCATGGGCTTTCATAAATCTTATTATGTAGTAACTTCTTTGCCGGATAAACTGCTAGCATTGGAGAAGGGATTATAAATTGCATCAGATATGATCTCTCACTTAGGGATCGAAACAGACTCCTCAAAAATGACCAGATTGTTAAATAAGGATAACGCCCTAGCTAACAACACTTTGCTCAATTGCAGGTCATTAATGCACCAACTGAGAATCCCAATAATCAAACATAACTTAAGAGAATGAAATAAAGTAGCACATCAACTAGCCAAGGAAGATGTTAGCTACTTCAAGCCTATAAGATGTATTTACCTTGCTCGTTCACCACCTTTTGTTGAACCTGAACTAGAAAGAAACAAGCAAGGATTATGTAATGGTACTAAGTATTTACCTACTAGTGTTTGTAATTGCGTCGCTGCTATAAACAATAGTAATGTCCTTCGAAAATATGTTAGGACTATATAACGCTTTTGTTTAAGTAATATAAGCTTCCTTTTATGTTAAAAAAAGAAAGAAGAAGCTATAGGTAATAGGGGATTTATATGGTATTTTGCAGGTTTTAAGATATTTTAATGGTAGTGAGCTGCTATGACACCCTCTTCTATGTTACTGCTTAGGGTTTTTTTCCTTCTTCTTTTTAGTTGCGAAAGAAAGTTTGCTAGATTTGCTGTTATTTTGACAAGTTATTGATTGAAATCTATTTTTATGATATTTAGAAGTTATGTTTCAAATTTAAACTTATTTGGAGTAGATTTTGGTGTTGAATTATGAAAATTTTACTTTCTATAGAAAATGTTGATACCTTATTTACTATAAATAAATACTCTTTTTAATAATGATCTCTACATTTTAATTTTTATAGCAGAATATCTATTTATTTTCACTTTCTACCATTAAGCCGTTAAATACGTCGTGTATTATTTTTTTTTCTCCCTCTCTCTTTCCTCCCTCCTCCTTCTTTCTTCTTTTTTTCACCCGATTTTTTTCCCTTGCTTTTAAAAACCCTAGCAGGGGCTGTTTTCCACCAGATACGACCGACGATAATTTTCCTCTTCCTTGTTGAGTTACCCCAAACCCCTCATTCGGACGACGAAGCAATCATCCTTAGTATTGTGCTAAGAGGCTTCTTCCATTGTAAATAGCTTCGTCAGTGTTGGCACTTTCTCTCCATTACCTTTTAGTGGCTTTTTACTTGTAAATTTCTCATCTCTCAAACAAGTTACTAATAAACCCTATATGGCTGAAACAAAATACAATGGTCTTGGCATCAGTGGTTTTTGTGACGACCCAAAGGGTCGTCACCTATTTTTAATTGAATTCTGTATCTCCAAAGCCTTGAAAACCTTATTAAGAGTCACCATGATTTTCGTGCTCAGTCCGGGCGTGTAGTCAGAAAGCTTAAATATGAAAATATGCGAAAAATACTCAATTTTTATGTTAAAATGAATAAATTTGACCTCGATCAATATTTTAGGTAAACGGACCCAAACCCGTGATTCGACGGTCTTGAAGGGTCCGTAGAAAAATATTGGATGTCGGTGTATGCCCGGAATCAAATTCCAAGGTCCCAAGCTCGAGAAATGAATTTTTCTGTACAATTATTTTTTGAAAAGGTCTAAGGAAAATTGAAATAATATCTGATTAGAAAGCGATGGAATCGGGCCTGTATTTTGGTTTCGACGTCTGGTACAATTTTAATATATATATATATATATATATATATATATATATATAAATATATATATATATATATATATATATATATATATATATATATATATTAAGTCCTTCCAGTGAAGTTTGGTTAAAAACAAGACGTCCTTTGACGTGTTTCGAAATTACAACAACAACAACAACAACAACTACCCAGTATATTCCCACCAGGTGGGGTCTGGGGAGGGTAATACGTAGACGAGCTTTACCCCTACCCGAAAGGGAAGAGAGACTGTTTCCAATCGACCCTCGGCGCATAGGCTAAAATGAAAAGCTGCATCAAAACAAAGACAAAATTAAAAACAAAAGCAAGACAAAACAAAATAATAAAGCATAAGTAATCCCGCAGAAATAACGTAACTAATTATGAAAACATAGGAAACATAAATAAAGTCGCATGCAATAATAACAAGCAGTAACTACCATACTAACAACCATAAGGGGACATAAGCTAAAACACTAATCATCTATGGGTAACCCTACTATCCCACACCCAGCCCCGAGAGAGGCGTACGAAGAACTCTATGAGCCCTTAGCCTCCAACCCTGATACTAGACCTCCAGACTCCTCTATCAAGGGTCATGTCCTCGGTAACCTGCATTCTAGTCATGTCCTGCCTAATCACCTCTCCCCAATGCTTCTTAGGCCTCCCTCTCCCACGCCGACCACCAAAAATCACCAGCCGCTCGCAGCTCCTCACCGGGGCATCGGGACCCCTCCTCCGTACATGCCCGAACCACCTCAGCCTCGCTTCCCGCATCTTCTCGTCCACCGGTGCCACCCCTACCTTCTGACGAATAACTTCATTCTTAATCTTATCCAGCCTGGTGTGCCCACACATCCACCTAAGCATCCTCATCTCCGTAACCTTCATTCTCTGAACATGAGAGTTCTTCACGGGCCAGCACTCCGCCCCATACAACATTGCAGGTCTAACCACGGCTCTGTAGAATTTCCCCTTGAGTTTGTGTGGAATTTTCTTGTCGCACAGGACCCCTGAAGCAAGCCTCCACTTTGACCACCCCGCTCCTATCCGATGGGTGATGTCCCCGTCAATCTCTCCGTCCCCCTGAATCACAGACCCAAGATATCGGACACTGTCCCTCTTGGCGATGGCCTGAGAACCAAGCATCACTTCCCTGCCTACCCCACTCGACTCGTCGCCAAACTTGCACTCCAGATATTCTGTCTTAGATCTGCTTATTTTGAAACCCTTAGACTCGAGGGTCTGTCTCCATACCTCTAACCTTTCACTAACACCAGCCCTCGTCTCGTCTATCAATATTATATCATCAGCAAAGAGCATATACCAAGGCACATCCCCTTGGATATGTCGGGTTAGAGCATCTATCACTAAGACGAACAACAGGGGGCTCAGCGCCGATCCTTGATGGATCCCCATTACCACAGGAAAATGGTCTGATTCGCCACCCACCATCCGAACCCTAGTCTTAGCTCCATTGTACATATCCTTGATTACTCTGATATAGGATTCTGGCACACTCTTCACCTCCAATCGCCTCCATAGCACCTCCCTCTGGACCTTGTCATACGCCTTCTCCAAGTCGATAAGCACCATATGAAGGTCCTTCTTCTTATCCCTGAATTGTTCCGCCAGCCGCCTGACTAGGTGAATAGCCTCTGTGGTGGAGCGGCCCGGCATGAAACCGAACGTGTTTTGAAATTAAAGTTCTAAATTTGAAACTTGATGAAGTTTTTTGAAAAATCCTTGATTTTGAGGTTTAATTCATTATTTTTGAGGTTCTTCAGGCAATTTGATCACATGGATAAGTTCATATGATTGTTTTGAGTTAGTACATGTGTTTGGTTAGGAGCCCCGAGGGTATTGGTGTGTTTCAGAGGTGTTTCGAAATGGTTTTAGACTTTGAAAAATTTTCAGAACTGCTGTCTTCTAGTTGTCTAGTCTTTTGTTATATGCGATCACATAACTACTTCCGCGATCACTTAGTGTAAACTTTCGAGGGTTCATTGTTGTTCTACGTGATCGAATTATTCTCTATGTGATCGTTAGCCTAGCCATCATTATTTCCTCTATGTGATCACATAGTGTTATTCACGATCGCAGTGCCAAGCCTACTTCTTCTATGTGTTTGCATGCTCAGTCCGCGATCGCGATGGCCATTTCCCCTTACTCTATGTGATCGCACCACATGATTCGCGATTGCATAGACCATTTTTGCCCAGTTATTTTAAATACCAAAGAACAGTAGCATTACGGGAGTTCACCAAAATTTCACAAACTCTTTCTTCTCCTAAGTTCTAGGGCGACTTTTGAAGCATTCTTTAATCAAAACCTCTTGGGTCAGTGATCATTAACTTATTTTCTTCCATTTTCATCAACATATATTGAATTCCTAAGCCTAAAACATATGATTAAGGATAGAATATTAGGGATTTGGGTAGAGTTACTATTTTTTTATTTTTCTTTATTAAGACCTCATTTTAGGGTCGAATTTGATAACAAATTATATGTCCGAGCTCGTGGGTGAATGGGTGATTTAATTTTGTTCCAAACCTCTGTTTTGACCAAGCCAGCCCGAGGTTGATTTTTTAATTTTGTGAAGGATGATTGGGAAGTTATAATTGAACATTGGAATTGAATTGTTTAGATCCTCTTGATGATATTGAACCAATTATGTATAGATTCGATTGGGTTGGAGCCGAATTCGAGAGAAAAAGCGGTAATTGAGGATTGAATTGGCCGTGGAAGTTTGTGGTACGTGTCCGGTCTAACCTTTGCTTGAGGGATTAGGAGTTGAGTCATATTTTCTACTTGCTTCTTGTTGAGTATGACATATAGGCATAGTGAAGAGTATCTTTACGTTAGTGTCAAGCATGACCGTGAGTCTTAAACTGAAAGTTGTTGTGTTCTTAAATGACATTTCGGATGCCTTAACTAATGATCTACCATATTGAGAAAATATTTGTTTATCCTCGTAGATCCTATTTATGATTGAGCATTGTCATCAATTGAGTTGAGTACAAGCTAAGTTAAGGCTGGTTATAGCTGATTCTCCCTTGTCGGGATGACTGTTTTGATATTTTTATTCCCTTGCCGGAAAATTATCATATTGCTTTGTTCCCTTGCCGGGATTTCTTATTATTATGTGATGATATGAAATGGGAGCGGGTGATATTCCTACCACAAGATATGATGAAATGGGAGCAGGTGGTACGGCCTACCACAAGATATGATAAAATGGGAGTGGGTGGTATGCCTACCAAGATTGATAAAATGGGAATGGGTGGTACGCCTACCCTAGGATTGTTAAAATGGGAGTGGGTGGTACGCCTACCATAAGATATGATGAAATGGGAGCGGGTGCTACGCCTACCACAAGATTGATGAAATGGGAGCGGGTGGTACTCCTACCACAAGATTGATGAAATGGGAGCGGGTGGTATGACTACCATTAGATATGACAAATAGGATCGGGTTGCATGCCTGCAACAAGATGAAATTGAAAGTGAAAGTTGCCTTTATTTCTCTTTATCTGTGTTAAAAGTTAAATTGTAGTTTCCGATTGTTCTTTGCTATTCTATTTATATGACACCCCCCAGCTAGTTCCTGTGAGCACGTAATTTTTGCCCTATATGAATTACTCCCATAATTTCAAAACAAAAATGATTTATTTCAGTGTTTGCAATTTCGTGGTTTTCATAGCATTTTCTGTTAATTGTCTGCATTTTGTTTGTGCACTTTAATTAAATAAAATTACAAAAATATGTGCATTTGCGTTTAGGATTTAATTTAGCGTTATAGGATTAATTTAGTAAGCAATTGTTTTACAAAAAGGGAAAATCACACAAAATTGGTTTATTTTCACATTTTTAATTTTATTTTGGAATTTTGGTAGCATTTCTTTTATTTTGGTTTTAATTAGGTGTACTAAGCATTAGAAGAATTTAATTAGGATAATGTGAGTTTGTTTTTATTTTATTTTAATTTAAAAGAAACCTGAAAAAATGAAAAAGAGGAAAAGGAAAAAGAATATGAAAAGAAAAAGAAATAAAAACAGCCTAGATTGGGCCATTTCAAGCTTCAAACCCATCCAAACCCACCTCCACAAATGGACGCAGCCCAAGTCCAATACCTTAACCCAGTCTAGCCCCTTCAAATACTAAAACAACGTCATTTTAAATTCCACCCATTAAAAGAGATCTCAACCCTTTATCCCATCTCATCCGACGGCTGTGGAAACTTCCCCTAATCCAAATATAATTGTCCAAACAGCCTTAAACTAAACCTAAGTAATATACACCCTCTCATCTTCCTCCCCTGTAACGCCACCGCCAACCGCCGTCGGAAATCGCCCCACGCAGGCAACAAGTCTCTGATAGCCACCAAAATTACACCAAAGCTTTGTCTCTTCTTCCTCATACCCATACAACTATCTGTTCCACTCGAATCTACTGGAACTCATCAAAACCTCCAAACCCTAGGGCGCCGCCCTTGAATCCTCCACCGCAGCCGGCGCGGTGACCCTAAACCCCACAAAAATAATACCCCTGAACAGCTTTTTCTCCTTCATTCCAAAACCCAACTCACTCCATTTGAAACCCAATAGAACTTCTCGAATCTGATTCTGAAGCAATACTTTATACTCTCAAACCCTAAAAATCGGAGGGTCATTGATGATTGAGACAAAAACAGACCTTGACCATGTGTTTTTATCCAAAAACACATGGTTCAGGCCCCTTCAAAATACATAGATTGGAAGAGTTCAAGTTGTGGCATAGATCTGTCCATTTTCATAGGTATTTCAAGTCTTATTGTCCCCCTGTTCGTCCCACCCTAGTTTTATTCCACCTTATTCCATCGCTTTTTCCATTTTTCTTCGATTCAAGTACGTTGTTGCATTCCTAAGATTTAGGTCAAATTCATTAGCATGTTTAGTGTGATTAACTTATTCATTCTTCAGTGTTTTTGATTTTCACTTTTGCCCGTATCTATATGCTTTGTCTGGTTAATTTTCCTTTTGACAATAATATAACAAGAATAGTTTGGGTCACCTCTTTGGTGGCCTGTGATTTTTTTTATCATACCTTGGGCCTCAAAGTTTTAGAAACCCAGAAGGCCATAGAAGTTTATTGGCGTTTAGTCCAAGACATTTGGGTCATGGTGTCAAAGGTAATAAACTAGGGTGGGAAGGGTAGTTTAGGTAATTTGACTGAGGGAATCTAAGGGTAACTGATTTAGAAGGTTCTAGTAGGGGTCTTTTATTAAATTTCAGACTATAGCTTGGGTAACAAGTCAATTAATAAGAGATTAAATAGCAAAATAGGAAATTAAAAAGGGACTAAAAAGCAAAATTAAAATCTGAAGTGTTTACCCTAATTGCTTGCATATAAAGTCATTATAACCTTAAGCTAAAAGCAGATTTTTGGGGGCAGAGCTAAAAAACAGAAAAGAGAAATAGTTGAAAATTTCAGTGAATTTACTGTTTTGTTGGATTTTCCTTGTGATTCCTTCAGCTTCAACTCTTAAGAGAAAATTCTGATCTAAATAGAGTTGGAAATCGCATAAGCATAGTGTTTTAAAATAGCTGGGTTTGGAGTTTTATTCGATTTGGTCTAAAGCTTGGTTTAGAGTCCTTTTCTCTTGGTTATCTCTGCTATGGATTACTAATTACTACTGCTACTGCTGCATTCCTCACTTTTTTATTTGTTCTTTCCCATCCAGGTGCACAAATCAGTAACCTTGTTGATTGTGAAGTGAAAACTTGAGGAATGGATTGAAAAAATGAGAATTGAAGAATGGAAACTATTCTATTTTTATTTTCTCCGGCTTGTTTTTTTTTTTAAATTACTGGGATCTTTGTCAAACTAGCTTTGATGAGTAGTTTGTAGTTACTAATAGAAATAATATGGAGTTCATACTTCGAACATGGTTTGAATCTCATTGGAAACATTAGCCCTGATGTAGTTTGGCTGGATTCGGTTACTAGATGTCCTTTAATTTCCTTTGCTTGTAATCACATAGTCTTTGGCATGTTCTGATTAGCCTATTCATGTTTGTTTCAACGGTTAACTCAGAATTACTTGCCAAAATTATAGTAGGTTCATGAGATTCATCTAGACTTAGTTGTAATATGTATAAAATGAAGGCTGCTTTCCTCATTTTGATTCTCGGGTTTGGTTAATGTTGAAAATGTTCCACAGTTATGAGTGGCATGATACTTGTTCCAAAAACTATGCTATTTCGCTTGTTTGGAATTCTTCTTCATAAAGTAGTTCTGGCGTGTTGAGTGGTTTTAATTAGGGAAAAATGGTAAAAAGGCTTATTCAGCATGTTCAAATATAGAAGCTAAGAAGGAGCATAATTACTTGGCCTTTGTTATTGTTAATAGTTGTAAATTTTATGGTTTCATTACTTAGCCTCTGAATGTATTTCTAAATGAAAATAGTTTAGAGAAATGATCAATTAGTTCCAACCAACTCTTTGATGCCTAATAGATCGATTGAGTTAATTTGATGGTTTTTCAATTTACAAGGATAATGATGCCCGAAACCTTGTTGTTGATATTTCTGAAATTTGATGGATTTTGCTGCTATACGGGCTCGATGTGGAATCCCGGAACACTCAGCTTGACTGTGGTGGAGACGTGATGCTGAGTCTCTCACTCAAAAGTAGCGAGTTCATAAGCATGGGCTCACCCTTGGCCCAAAATGGGGCAGCCTTTTTCAAATGGGACCTGGGTCGTTCCTTTCTCATTGAGCTACTGACGCGTTTGTGCTAGATTGAGTCCCTTTGCTTAAAATAATTGATTCTTTCCCATGCAAACCGTTAGTTAGTTTAAAATGAATCTTTAACTATGTTTAGCGTTAAATCATTAAGTCTATTAACTAGATTGGAGGCGAACCATAATAGAAAATAATAACCCATGGCCCTCCGATTTTTAGTTTGAACATCCTTTTAATTTAGAATTGAGGTGTGCCACACCAAACAAAAATGAAAATTATGTGGCCCTCATTTTAATAAGTTTTAACTTAACATTAGAATTTAAGGCGTGCCATTAGCAAAATTTCATGTCCCTCGCAAAGTTAAAAACGCACAGTTGCTTTAGGCGCATACTTTAACAACATTACTTCCCCAAACTCAGGTGCACATTTATGTGACCAATCCATTTCTCAATGCTAGATAAAATATTTTATGGAATGCGGGTGCATTTATGTGACGTGGTTCAAAATATATTTTAAATGATGTTGCAATCTTCTTTGAATCAATTAAATAAAATAGGTTAAAGTTAAAATCAAAGGCTGAAACATGTGATAAAATCATATAATTATGTCAATTATAGTTGTTTAGCGACCGTGCTAGAACCATGGAACTCGGGAATGCCTAACACCTTCCCGGGTTAACAGAATTCCTTAACCGAATTTCTGGTTTGCTTAACCCTTTCCTCGATTTGGGATTTACACCGGTAACTTGGGACACCATAAATCTCCCAAGTGGCGACTCTGAATCTTATGATACAAATAATCCGTTTTCGATTGTCCTTTATTTGGGAAAACTCCCTTATATAATCCCTTTCGGGAGTGTAGTAAAAAGGAGGTATGACAGTTTTGTCGACTCTACTGGGGATCGAACCCAGAATCTCTGGTTCAGGGTTCAAAAATTCGAGCTTAGAATAATTTTTATATTTGGCTTTATTTATTATATGATCATATTACATGTTTTGGCCTAATGTATTAAATGATGCTTTTACTGCTCTAATATTATTTGAACTGTATAAATTGTTACAAAATCCTTCTCTTCTCATCTTCGGGGATGTGCTCGCTGATCGAGACTCCCTATTCTGTTAGTGTCATACCTTGAAAAATGAAAGAGGCTCGGACAAGTTACTAAGCCGGATGGCCTTTTGGTTCCCGGTGCGTAGGCCAGTCCTCGACTCTAGTTGTCTGCTCGGGTACACAGTCTAGAACACATACCCAGATTTTAAACCTAGAACAACTTAGCATTATGGCGGATACCTAGTAGGAACACTTATTTGCATCATATGTATTTGACTTAGGGGACTCAACACAAGGGTTGGGTCCGTCTAGGACAGATGTACCCAAAATAACAGACCATCCCGATGCATCTTGCGTGCTACTTGTTCATTTATTTGATTTGGATTTTCATGTTGACCGGCTTTTGAATAAAAAGAGAGAATTTGGCATAGAAAATAGCAATGTGAGGGATAAGGGAGGTAATTACCTATTTCGAAAAACCAATGTCCCAAATAGATACTGAAATTCTACCGAAATTTTGAAAAAAAGAAAAAAGAAAGATTTTTCATTGTGTTCAAGAAGAAAAGAAATATTGGTTTTTGTTTTGTCAAAATTGTCCGAACTACGCCACATTGATTCTCACATGGTGTGAGATACGTACGCAACCCCATGGGGTCTAACTCCATTTTGCAAAGCCGTATTTGCATAGTCGGACTTGTACTCTTGAAATGAAAAATCTGAAAAAACGTCAGCTTTGTTTTGTTTTGAGTCAAATAAATTGTGATTTTCGATTAATCACCCTAATAAATGTACAGAATAAGCACGAATCAAAATTTACCAATAATAGTCATGAACAAGATCTCTTTGGAGCTATATATATGGTTGAATGATCTAGGTGAATCCGGGCAAGACAAGGTCAATTGATGGGAGGTCTCACCGGGTTGTTGAAAATTAACCCCAGGGGGGGACATCATAAATGCGTTGGTTACATTATGGGACCCGACCCACAACATATTTCATTTCTCAGATTTTAAACTCACCTCAACATTGGAAGAAATAGCCGTATATATCGGGGGCCCCCAAAGTTCCTCTGAGACACCCGTTTTTGATTGCACCAAGGGCCGTCGCCATACACAAATTCTTAGATTCACTAAAATTAAGTAGGGGGGTTCATAACCCAGATCTGTCTGCCGGTTTTTGTACTCTACAGTTTATATACAAGCGGTACGGACACATAAGAGGTTTAACGACCCATAAAATAAAATCAGTAGCAAAGGAAACCGCCTCAAATAGGAAAAACACAGGAGTTTTGCATTTATGGTATTCTTCTTGGGCCTTTTGGTGTTTCCCCCGAAAGATGGGAATATTGATACACAGATAGTTGGAGCTGTGAAAACTTTGCTTACTCAGGCTAAAAGCACCCTCACACCCATGATCTTATCGCAAATCTTCTGTGCCCTCACAGCATGTAAAGCCAGAGGTGACTTCTTTGAAGGATGCAACTTGATGTTACAGATGTGGATGATTGAACATCTGTGCCATCGTCCTCAATTCATGAGTTATGGGTCGTTAGAAAAGAGCTACGTAGAGGAATTTCATACTAGAGTTGATGGGTTTAGATTTCCAGGGGGTCACAGAATGGGTATCACACCTCCATTCCATAGGAAAAGTCAAATAGAGTGGACATTTGTGTGGCTCTTCGTCGATGAAATCATATATATGCCAGCTACCAGGCGTTATTTCCTTTTGATGGGTCTTAGGAACATCCAACCTTATGCCCAAACCGTTCTGAGACAGTTAAGGAGATGCCAAATGGCTCCCAAGGATGAAGACATTAGTCGCCACATGGTCGAGATTGGTCCCAATAGTCAGTTTCATGAAGCAGCAATCCGCCAAATTTGGAGCGAATGCCAGTACTTAAACGGTGAACACTCGAGTACGTGACTATCCAAAGGTGAAGTTTCACCAAGTTACTTTGCTTGGTATAAAAGGGAACTGGAGTTTGGAAGGCCGACCAAAAGACCCCATCTTCAGGAATTCGCTGAGGAATCACAAGAACAGTGAGATTGGTTGTCCAAGTAAAATGAATATAGGGCCACAATAGGAAAGCTGGAGTAACAAGTCAAAGACCTTCAATTCGAGAATGGTTTGCAAGCTGTGGAGGATGAGGGCGAAAAGCAAAAACTAGCCAAAGAAAACGAAGCCCTCTGAGCCAAGATTCAAAAAATTAAAATAGCCGCAGAGAATCCCACCAGAAGTGTGAAAGATGGGAAGCTCATAGACAACCTGAGGGGGAAAGTAGGAGAATATGGTTTTGACTTGAACAAAGTAAAAGGTGAGCTAGCCAGGGCCCGAAACCAATTGATAAAAAATGTGAAAGACCGAGCAAACATGATTGAGCAGTTTGAAGAAATGTACGATGACGAGGTTGCGGGATTGAGGAAGAGGGTCATCATTGTTGAAAACAAAATGGTTAAACAAGCAAAGGACTTTAAGACTGAAAGAGAGCACTATTACATAACAATAGCATAATTGCAAAGAAACATGCATCAATTTCAAGAATTAAATCGGGTATCCGAACAAATGTTGGAAGCCAGGGCCCAACAGATGGAGCGATTGTTGCAAGAAAAGGGTGTCATAAGAGAGAGGGTCCGGAGGATCGCTGATTACATCGCGATAAAGTGGAATAGCTTTGAAGATATGACTCGATCCATGTTTTTTGCTACCGTAATGACCTTTTTCTATCAGGTAATGGAAGACCTCTACCATTTCCAATGGGATTTAGCAAGCAGGCCTGCGGCGAGACCGAATGATGTCCCGTGGTCCCCAGGAGCAAGAAGCACTAATGTATTAATGATTCTCACTTACGTCTGTTAGTCTGATTGTGAAGGCTATATTTTCTTATACTTGAGTGTGTAGTTAGTTGTCCAGTCTATTGTTTTCACCTTTTTGTCAAAGTCTGTTAATCTTTTCTGGGGTCAGTTAGTTTGGTAGTTGTAATCAAAACTTTTTTACTTTATGAAAATTAAAATCCCAAAATATTTTGTTTCTATACTTATCTTCTAGAACTACACTCAGTTTGATTCATACGGGGTCATGATACATAGGCAATCTCCATGGAATTCGACCATAACTAAAAGAAAAGAAAAAAAATATGGAAAGAGAGAAATGAAAAGAGAGGGAAAAAAATAAGAAACCGTGAGAAAGAAACAATGGTAAAATATGGGAGAGAATGATAAAACAATAAGGAAGCGGGCAAAATAAGTTGAATTCAAGAGAAAAAGGAAAAAAACAAACAACAAGAAAGAAAGGGAAAAGAGGAGTTGCATATAGGGTAAGAAAATAGGATGACACAAGCAACCGATCCAGTGCATAATAGAAACCGATATCTGCTTAGGTGCATTTATCCCCGAATATGTGGTTGCATATCTGTTAAAACCTGACCGCTCACAAGTTTTGATGTTGTTTATCCAATTTAGACAGGTGGTTGTTTTACGGCATTCTGGCAACCCACCCCTACAACACCCGTTCCAAAAGCAAGCTGATGGCCAACCAAGAGCCTGACACAAGTATCATCGATCCTTCAAGAGAGGTGGAAGAATCAGATGTGAACGCAATGAAAGAAGAGGTGTATAAACTGAAACAACAAATGGCTGAAATGTATCAAGCATGGGTAAAGGGGCAACCACCACCAGCTTATCCCGCCAACCCGACCTTCATCCCAACAATAGCCCAGTCACATGATCACCTTCCAGTGATCCGCCTCCAAGCTTTCCCATCTACCAACACTACTAGGGCACAATTTCCTAGACACCACCAGCTCCACCACCCAAACCTGTTCCACACCCTCCTCTACCAATTGCTCCTATCTTCGTGGCACCCCCGCCCGCTACACCCCACAGATCCTCAAGCGACCTTTGTTCCAAACCCATGAAAACTAGTATTACCCTCTGGAACCTACCTTTAAGCTCCAAAATCCTATTCATACACTCCTTGTTTTGATTTCCGTGCAGAAGATGAGAAACCAGCCAAAAATCCCGAGCAAGAGGAGATGTTCTGAAAGGTCAAAAGCTTAGAGCAATTATTCAGAGACATGCGGGGGTTGGGAGGTCAAGTAAGTGGTGTATAAAAATATCTATGTTTGTTCCTAGATGTACAATTGCCGGAAGGTTTTAAGATGCCGAAGTTCGATTTGTATGACGAGTATGGTGACCAAGTGGCACACCTGAGAGGTTTTTGTAGCATGATGAGATGAGAATGCGGGAGAGATGAATTAACAATGGCGTATTTCATTCAACATTTAAGTGGCTCAGCTTTGGGATGGTACACCCGACAAGGTCATGGTCGGTGGTACACATGGGACGATCTAGCCCAAGCATTTGCCTGCCATTTTGAGTACAATCTTGAAATTATTCCAGATCGTTTGTCGTTGACAAAACTTGAAAAAAAGCACAATGACAGCTTCAGGGAGTAGGGTTTCCGTTAAAGAGAGTAGGCAGCGAGGGTCGACCCGCCAATGAAAGAAAGTGAAATGTTAGATTACTTCTTGCAAGCCTTGGAGCCTACTTATTTTAGTTACTTGGTATCGGCAGTAGGCAAGTCCTTTAATGAAGTGGTAAAAATGGGAAGCATGGTAGAAGAGGGGCTCAAATCTAACAAATTTATGAGTTATTCAGCAACCAAAGCAACCACCCAAGCCATCCAAAGTGGAACCGGGGGAGCAGTTGGAAAGAAGAAGAAGGAGGAGGTAGCAATAATTGACTAAGGAACTTGGTTCGGGACCAGGGGTTCATCACATTACAACCCGTCTCTACCCTACACCCACACTCTATATAACCCACCACAACACTACTACCCACCTCCAGACCCCCATTTTGCTATCCATCATGCACAAATATATACTCAACCTCCCCCCCCTTCACACATAATAGCGTGTGCCAACCCCACAAAATAATTACCCAACTCCACAAAATGCCTATCCACCTCCAAGAGCCTAGCAAAACCCCCAAGACCAGCTTTCTAGGCTAACCGAGCTTTTAAAAATGAGAGATTGCAGAAGAAGAAGGCCCTGGGAGAATCCTATACAAGCTTATTCCACAGGTTGAAACAGTTAAATATGCTGAGGCCAATAGAAGCAAAGTTGTCGAATCCTCCACCGAGAAATCTTGATTATTCTGTTAGTTGTAAGTATTGTTTTGGTGCCCCAGGGCATGATATAGAGAAATGTTGGCATCTGAAGAACACTATCGAAGAGCTCATTGACTCACATCGGATTGAGGTGCAAGCTTCGAAAGCACCCCATATTAAATAGAACCCGCTACCTGACCATCAAGAAACAAATATGATTGAGATAGTGCACAAAAAGGGAGAGTCCAAAAAATCCTTTGTAAACTATCATGATGATCCGAGCCAGTGAGGAGAAGCCGGTTGAGAAACTAACAAGCATGATGTCGATGCTTAAGTTGAGGGGAACAAGCAGTGAGCCTTTCGTCGTAGTCAAGAAGGGATCCCGAAGAGATGGGATAGTGAAACAAGAAAATGCAAAAGTGGTGGTACCAGGGGTGGTACGCAAGCCTGTTGTGGTCGTGGAAGGTGCTCGCACAGAGCCTATCATCATCAAACCTGTAACTCAGCTACCAATAGTTAACAACAGGGCCATCCCTTGGAATTATGAATGGGTAACAGTGACTTACAAGGGAAAAGAGGTTAGAGAATAAGTTTGCAAAACCCATGGATTGACCCATTCGGAGAGGTGTTTTGCCCCCAAAGAGTTAAGAAAGACTAAAACCTCTAAAGACAACCTAGTGTTGGTAAACCTGTGACTAAAGAGGAAGCAGAGAAGTTTTTGAAAAAGATAAAATTGCAAGACTATTCTATTGTGGAACAATTGAGGAAGACGCCTTCCCAGATCTCACTGTTGCCATTGTTGATTCATTCAGACGAGCACCGTCGGGCACTGATGAAGATCCTGAACGAGGCCCACGTTCCTGATGAAATCTCAGTCCATCACTTGTAAAAGATATCCAACAAGATTTTCAAGGTAAGCAAAGTCACTTTTTCTGACGATGAATTGCCAAAAGAGGGTACTGAGCACAATAGAGCCCTTTATCTTACCGTGATGTGTGAAGATTCTATGGTTACCTAAGTATTAGTCGACGATGGTTCGAGTGCAAATATTTTTCCTCTTTCCACTCTGAACAAGCTGAACGTGGATGATGAAAGAATTTGCAAGAACATTATTTATGTATGAGGGTTCGATGGCAGTGGAAAAGATTCGGTCGGAGACAATCGGACCAGCTGACTTCACCATGGAATTCTAGGTGTTAGATGTGGTCGTCTCATACATATCTACTATTGGGGAGACCCTGGATCTATGCCGCTAAAGTGGTCCCCTCCATTTTTCATCAAATGGTAACATTTAAATGGGATAGACATAAAATAGTTGTGCACGGCGAGGACAATCTATATGCTCATGGTGATGCCATTGTACCATTTATTGAGGCTGATGATGACAAGTGGGCCATGTGTATATTAGGTTTATAACATGGTATCAGTAAAGAAAATTCCAGAAGGGGTGTGTTCCAGTGCCAAAGGTAGTTGTTGCATCAGTCATGATGGTTGTTGAAATGTTGAGAAATGGTTTTGTCCTTCCTAGGAAAGGGTTTGGATGCGTAACTTCAAGCTATCGTGCAACCTGTGTCTCTCCCAAAAAACATGCACACCCTTGGTTTGGGATTCAAGCCCACAACTACAAACATAAATAGAGCCCAAATGATGAAGCAGAAAGCATAGGCCCTTACAAAGCCTATGTCGCGTCTCTTCAGATCATTTGTTAGGCCCGACACCAAGAAGCACCCGACATCAACAAGTCGCAGTCCTGTGGTTGGTCCTGATAAGGAATTGCTTGAAAGGTTTGAGAAGTTGTTTGAAGAGGTGAATATGGTAGATGCTGGAGAGAGCTCTAGCAAGGCAGACATGCAATTTGTTGGGCCCTGTGCAGAAATCAACAATTGGGAAGCTACTCCTCTCCCAACCAAGAAGGAGTTTTGGTAGTTTGCTTTGATTTTCTTTCAATATCTAGATTATTCCAGCGTTGTAATTCAAATTCTATGTTCCGTCCATTTGGATGTACAAACCTTGTTATCATTCAATTTCAATGAAATGCAATTTCCCTTTTTCATCATTTTCGATAGTTTTTATTTGCTTTTCTTTTCCTTTTGTACAGTTCTTTTTAGGATGGTTTCATTGACATGACATGCATAAGGAATCTTCAGCCTAGTCTCGAAAGCCAACCTAAATCTAAAATGATTATTCAAGAGATAGAATGTGATGAGGAGTCAGAGTATGAATAGAATGGGGCTTTTCAAGAAATTAGTAAATAATTAAGCCATTTTGAGCAAAAACCCAAGCCAAACCTGAGCGATACAGAAGCAATCAATCTAAGGGACCCAGATAATGGCAGAGAAACTAAAATAAGCATCCATCTTGAGCCGTAGCTTAGGGAAGAGATAATCAAAGCATTACTTGAATACAAAAATATTTTTGCATGGTCTTATGATGACATGTCGGGTTTAAGCACTGACTTGGTGGTTCACAAATTGTCCACTGAGCTGTCATTCCCTCATATCAAAAAAAAGTTAAGGAAGTTTAAAACTAGCATGAGCGTAAATATCAAAGAGGAAGTCACAGAGTAGATTGAGGCAAAAGTCATTCGAGTCACGCGGAATCCCACCTGATTAGCAAATGTTGTGCCTCTGCCAAAGAAGGATGGTAGGACCAGGGTGTATGTTGATTATCGTGATCTCAACAATGCAAGTCCAAAGGATAACTTCCCATTACCGAACATCCATATATTGATTGATAATTTTGCAAAACGTAAGATTGGTTCTTTTGTGGATTGTTACGCGGGCTATAACCAGATCTTAATGGATAAGGAAGATGCAAAAAAGACGGCAGTCATCACACCGTGGGGAACATACTGCTACAGGGTTATGCCTTTCAATCTGAAAAATGCTGGGGCAACATACATGAGGGTAATGACAACCATATTCCACGACATGATACATAATGAGATTGAGGTCTACGTGGATGATGTCATTGTAAAGTCTAGGAAGCAATCTGACCATGTCAAAGATCTGAGAAAATTCTTCCAAAGGCTCCGCAAGTACAATCTCAAGCTCAATCCTGCAAAATACGCATTCGGTGTACCTTCTGGAAAGTTGTTGGGATTCATAGTCAGCCATCGAGGTATTGAGCTGGACCCGTCAAAGATTAAAGCTATCCAGGAATTATCGCCTCCAAGGAACAATACTGAGGTGATGATTGGGGAGATTGAATTACATCAGCAGGTTTATTTCTCAGCTCGCGACAGCATGTGAGCCTATCTTTAAGTTGTTGAAAAAGGATGCTGTAGATATATGGTCGGAAGAATGTCAGAAGGCATTTAATATGATAAAGGGGTACTTGTCAAACCTAGCTGTGCTGGTCCCACCAGAACCAGGTAGGCCTTTGATTCTGTATCTGACGGTTCTGGACAATTCATTTTGATGTGTGTTGGGTCAGCACGATATTACCGGCAGGAAGGAGCACGCCATATACTACTTTAGCAAGAAGTTCACATCTTATGAGGTTAAGTATACTCATCTTGAGAGGACATGTTGCGCCCTAACTTGGGTAGCATATAAGTTGAAACATTACTTGTCTCTTATACTACTTACCTCATCTCTCGCTTGGACCCGTTGAAGTATATCATTTGAAAGCCTGTGCCCACTGGGAGGCTTGCAAAGTGGCAGATCCTGCTCATAGAATTTGACATCGTCTATGTGACTCGGACTGCAATGAAATCACATCCATTGACTGACCATTTGGATGAGAACCCGGTGGATGAAGAATATGAACCTCTAAAGACATACTTCTTGGATGAGAAGGTGATGCATGTTGATAGAGTGGAACAGGTCGAAAAGCCTGGATGGAAACCATTCTTTGATGGGGCTGCCAACATGAAAGGCGTTGGGATAGGAGCAATACTTATTTCTGAAATAGGGCATCACAAACCCATTACGGCTCAGTCCATTTCTATTGCACTAACAACTTGGAAGAATATGATGCATGTATTTTAGGTTTGTGGTTAGCTGCAGACATGGGTTTCTAGGAAGTTTTGGTCTTGGGGGACTTGGACCTTCTGGTACACCAGATTCAAGAGGGAATGGGAAATATGAGATTTGAAGCTCATACCATACTAGCAATGTCTTCATGATATTTGTCAACGATTCTGATCAGTAGACTTCAGGCATATTCCGAGAATCCACAACGAGGCTGCTGATGCTTTTGCTACCCTACCATCGATGTTTCATAATCTAGATAAGGCTTATGTTGACTCGATGCATAACCAAGTCCATGATCAACATGCTTACCATCATGTGGTGGAAGAGGATCTTGATGGTGAACCTTGGTTTCATGATATCAAAGAATATATCAGGATGGGGTGTATCAAGTACAAGCCACAAGTGATCAAAAGAGAGCGATTCGTCTCTTATCAAGCGGATATTTCTTCAGTGGAGGAGTATTATACAAAAGAACGTCAGATCTTGGGTTGTTAAGATTCATAGATGCTAGACAAGCCACAAGCCTCATGACCGAGGTACAAGTTTGTGGACCGTATATGAGTGGATATTTTTTGGCAAAGAAGATTCTCTGAGCAAGTTATTATTGGCTCACCATAGAGCGAGATTGCATCAGTTTTGTGCGCAAATGTCATCAATGTCAAGTGCACGGAGATTTGATTCATTCCCCGCCATCTGAAGTACATACAATGTCTGCACCATGGCCTTTCGTTGCTTGGGGCATGGATGTCATTGAGCCCATCGAGTCAGCAACATCCAATGGACAAAGGTTAATTCTAGTGGCCATTGCTTCTTTCACCAAGTGGGTTGAAGCTAAAAATTTCAAGTCTGTGACCAAGAAAGCTGTTGTCGATTTTGTGCATTCAAATATCATTTTCCGGTTCGGGATCCCGAAGGTAAGCATCACTGATAATGGCACAAATATCAATAGTCATTTGATGAAAGAGGTATGTCAAAAATTTAAGATTACACATTGCAATTACATCCTACACTGCCCTAAGGCAAATGGTGCAGTCGAGGCAGCCAACAAGAACATAAAGAAGATACTTCGTAAAATGGTAGAGGGTTCCAGGCAATGGCATGAGAAACCGCCCTTCGCATTGTTAGGTTATCGCACTATGATTCGCACTTCAATAGGGGAAACTCTGTATTTGTTGGTGCATGGCACAGAAGCGGTGATATCTGTAAAGATTGAAATTCCATCCCTTCAAATTGTCACTGAGGCCAAAATTTATGACGACTAGTGGGTCAAAACCCGCCTGCAGCAATTGAGTTTGATTGATGATAAACGATTAGCAGCAGCGTGTCATGGCCAGTTGTTTCAAAAGTGAATGGCCAAAGCATATAACAAGAAGGTGTGCCCTATGAGGTTTGAAGTAGTTCAGCTGGTATTGAAATGCATCCTCCCTCATCAAGTAGAGGCAAAGGGCAAGTCCGCCGCAAATTGGCAAGGGGCGTTCATCGTGGCGAGAGTGTTGTCCAATGGGGCTTTGTATTTAACAGATATAGAAGGCAAGTGTATAGGAATAGCCATAAATTCCAATGCAATTAAGAGACACTATATATTATTTTCTTTGTTTAAATTGTATTTGCTTGTACTTGGCATGTTTTGGAGATTGGAACGACGAAGGCATTTTTTCTGCTATCAAATTTTTTATCTTTTGTTACCACTTTGAATCTTATTTGTTTTCTTTCATACCCCTCTTTCAGAATTAGCAGCACAATCAGAGGTGCAAGCATGAAAGAAAAGTACAGGAAAGAGAAAAGAAAAGAGTGAGAAGAAGAAAAAAGAAAAAAGAGGAAAAACGAGTAAAAGAAATAAAAGAAAAGAAAAAGAAGAAAAAAACAACAAAAACAGAAAAAAAGAGAGAGAGAGAGAGAGGAAGAAACAGAAAAATCACAACAGCAAAGTAACTTTTATGACATGAACTACGTTTGATTTGATTTCTTTTAAGGATACGTAGGCAGTCTCACGATTCGGTCCCATCAAAGAAAAAATCCAAAGCCTCCAAGCAAGAAACTGGGGCAGAAGTTGTGCTTGTTGTAAGAAATGGGATTCTGAAAGTTGTAATTTTTGAACCCATTTGAATTGTTTTGAGCCTTTAATACCCATTTTTGCTAACCTTATCCAAAATCCCACATTACGATCCGAAGAACGACCTTCTGATCAATCGTCAAAAGATGCCGAGTCAAGCAAGTAGAGATGATTCCTATCAGGGGCAGCACTCTGGTCCAACCAAGAAAATAGAAAATGAGAGAGTCTTATTGGTGAAAACCCTCAAGGGCACCGTAAGGCGACGAGAGTTGAGAGAAAATCAAAATGAGGGAGTCTTATTGGTGAAAACCCTCATGGGCACTGTAAGGCGATAGGAGCTGAGAGAAACGAAAAATGAGAGAGTCTTATTGGTGAAAACCCTCATATGTAAATGTCGAGAGATGAACAAATGAAATAGCTCTGTTAGTGAAAACTTGTTCAGTGCACCGTAGGATGAGCAAGGTTGAGGTTTGGTTGAATAAATTGGGTCATGAAAATCCGAGGCAACAAAACATGGCGAATGAGAGTCGATTGGTTGGACAGACTGGGCCGACTAAGCCGAATTCATGTCATGGTCATTGGAACCAACTGTTCCACATTGATAAGTCTCTTTTCTTTCTCCCTTTTAGTAGTCATTTAATTTTGGATTCTTCATACCCTTAACCCTCAAAATCATTGCATTTCATTTTCTTTCGGTTTTCCACTTACTTAAGATGTTTCAAGGTCTTGTTTATTTGAGCAATAAAGAAAGAATTTCAAAGCTAATTAAAAGATCCCAAAAGTACAAGGCACAGTGCGGAAAGAACATACCAAAGATAGAGCGATGCAAAGTGGGATATAAAGATTCACCGAAAGCTTCATCAGTGGAATGATTTGGTAATTTCAGGAGAGATGAAAGATTCCGATAAATTGGTCAGGAATGTAATATTACAGTTGGGTAAAAAACACTCGGTTCATCCAAAGCCATAGGATTTGAAAGACAGTAAGAAAATCAGGCAGTTCATAGCCAGTTCCAGAAAGCTAGCCACAACGGAGCATGACAATAGAGAGGCCACTTTCAGCAAGAATACTACAAACTAACCACGACATTTTAAACTGACAAGATATTTCTTTGATTGAAATAGGTGCAGAAAGTTTCGATTGTTTCAACGAAACCCTCTGTAGGAGAAAAGAAAGCACCAAACAGGTATGACAATAAAATTTCAGGGCCCTCCTGGAAAATGGGACCTAGTTAAATTTCAAAATAATCATGAGACCAAAAAGGAACATAAGTCTGTTTAAAAGTCTGCATGTTCGAGATAGAATTTCATTAAGAGTTTTCAGGACCCTCATGGACAATGGGACTTTGTTTAAATTTCAAAACAATCACGAGTAGCAAGATCTACCAGAACAAGGGACTGCAACTCAAGTTTTGGTAATCAAGCGCCCACCAGGAGAATAAGGGGATTCAATTTAAGTTTTGGTAATTAGATGCCAACATGGAGAACAAGGGATACAGTTCAAGGTTTTGGAAATCAGGCACCCACACTGAGAACAAAGGACTACAGTTCAAGTTTTGGAAATCAGGCGCCCACCTGGAGAACAAGGGAATAAATTCAATTTTTGGTAATCAGGCGCCCACCTGGATAACAAGGGAATACAATTAAGTTTTAGGCAATCAGGCGCCCACCTGGAGAACAAGGGAATACAGTTCAAGTTTTTTTGTAATTAGGCGCCCACCTGGAGAATAAGGGAATACAATTCACATTATTGGTAATCAGGCACCCACCTGGAGAACAAGGGAATACAGTTCAAGTTTTTGGCAATTAGGAGCCCACCTGGAGAACAAGGGAATATCATTCAAGTTTTGGCAATCAGGAGGGCACCTAGAAAACAAGGGAATACAATTCAAACTTACAATCAAAGTTTTGGCAGTCAGGAGCCCATCTGGAGAACAAGGGAACACAATTCGAGTGCAACAATCAGGCATCCACCTGGAGATAAGGAAAACACCTCACACTACAATTCAAGTCGACAAAAAGGAATTTCATAGGAAGAATACAAGTCAACGAGGCAACAACGATCAAAAGCAAGTTTGAAGATATAGATAGAATCTCTTGTAATTCGTAGATCATAGTCTAGTCTAGTTTTTTTACATGGTGTAATAAGGGAGTTCTGTAAGGAGTAGTACTTAGCAAATAGTAGTAGTGAAATCACAGCTTCATGGTAGTCCCAGCTACCAAACATTCCTGAACTACACTGACATGATTCCTTTTTAGCCAAGGATATGTAGGCAACCCCTGAACCAAGGTGCGGTCAAATATTTAAAAAATGCTTCTCACGGAGTATTCAAACGGAGAAAAATCGCTCGTATACACTCACTTATCTTCTCAAGAAACTCTTCGTGTTTCTGAGCAAAGAGGGACAGTTGTGAGTACGTGATTTTTTCCTATATGAATTACTTCCATAATTTCAAAACAAAAATGATTTCTTTTCGGTGTTTGCAATTTCGTGATTTTGGTGGCATTTTCCGTTAGTTGTGTGCATTTTGTATATGCACTTTATTACAAAAATATGTGCATTTGTGTTTAGGATTTTGGAGGTTCATTGATGATTGCGATCACAACGGACCTTGACCGTGTGTTTTTATCCAAAAACACATGGTTGAGGCCTCTTGTGGTAAAAATCTAGAGATTGGAAGAATTTCAAGCTGTGGTAGGGGTGCGTCCATTTTCATAGGTATTTCAAGTCTTATTGTCCCCCTGTTCATCCCACCCTAGTTTCTTTCCCCCTTATTCCATCTCTTTTTCTATTTTTCTTCGGTTTAAGTCAGTTGTTGCATGCCTAAGATTTAGGTCAAATTAATTAATATTTTTAATTTGATTGACTTATTCATTCTTCAGTGTTTTTGATTTTTACTTTTGCCCGTCTCTTTATGCTTTGTCCCGTTAATTTTCCTATTGACAATAATATAACAAGAATAGTTTGGGTCACCTGTTTGGTGGCTTATGATTTGTTTATCATACTCTAGGCCTCAAAGTTTTAGAAGCCAGAAGGCCATAGAATTTTTTTGGCAACTTAGTCCAAGACCTTTGAGTCATGGTGTCAAAGGTAATAAATAGGGGTGGGAAGGGTAGTTTAGGTAATGGACCGAGGGAATATAACGGTAACTGATAAAAAGCTTCTAGTATGGGTCTTTTATTAAATTTCAGAGTATAGCTTGGGTAACAAGTCAATAATTGAGCAATTAAATAGAAAATTAGGAAATTAAAAAGGGACTAAAAAGCAAAATTGAAATCTCAAGTGTTTATCCTAGTTGCTTGCCTATAAAGGCATTGTAAATTTAAGCTAAAACCATATTTTTGGTGGGAAAGCTAAAAAATAGAAAAGAGAAACGGCTGAAATTTTCGGTGAAATTACTGTTACATTGGATTTTCCTTGTGATTCCTTCAGCTTCAACTCTTAAGAGCAAATTTTGATCTAAATAGAACTGGAAATGGCTTAATCATATTGTTTTTAAAGAGTCGGGTTTGGAGTTTTGGTCGATTCGGTCTAAAGCTTAGTTTAGAGTCCTTTCCTCCTGGTTATCTCTGTTGTGGATCACTAATTGCTACTGCTACTGCTGCATTCCTCGCCCTTTTCTTTGTTATTTCCCATCCAGGTACACAACTCTGTAACCTTGTTGATTGTGAAGTGAAAACTTCAAGAATGGATTGAGAAAATGAGAATTGATGAGTGGAAACTATTCTATTTTGTTTTCTCCGGCTAGTTTTATTAAATTATTGGGATCTTTTTCTAACTAGCTTTGATGAGTAGTTTGTAGTTACTAATAGAAGTATATGGAGCTCATACAATGAATAGGGTTTGAATCTCAATGGAAACATTATCCCTGTTGTAGTTTGGCTCGATTCGGTTACTAGATGTCCTTTAATTTCCTTTGCTCTTAATCACTTAGTCTTTGGCATGTTCTGATTTGCCTTTTCATGTTTGTTTCAACGGTTAACTTTGAATTACTTGCCAAACATGTAGTCGATTCTTGAGATTTGTCTAGACTTAGTTGTAATATGTATAATATGAAGGTTTCTTTCCTCATTTTGATTTTGGGGGTTTGGTTGATGTTGAAAATATTCCACAGCAATGGATGGCATGATACTTTTTTCAAAAACCATGCTATTTCACTTGTTTGGAATTCTTCTTCATAAAGTAGTTCTGGCATGTAGAGTGGTTTTAATTAGGGAAAAATGGTAAAAAAATCTAAAGGGCTTATTCAACATGTTCAAATATGGAAGCTAGGAAGGATCATAATTACTTGGCCTTTGTGATTGTTAATATTTATAAATTTTATGGTTTCATCACTTAGCATCTGAATGTATTTCTAAATGAAAGTAGTTTAGTGAAGTGTTCAATTAGTTCCAATCAACTCTTTGATGCCTAATAGATCGATTGAGTCAATTCTATGGTTTTGCAATTTACAAGGATAATGATGCCTGAAACCTTGTTGCTGATATTTCTCAAACTTGATGGATTTTGTTGCTGTACGGGTTCAATGTGGAGTCCCAGAACACTTAGCTTGAGTGATGTGGAGACTTGATGCTGAGTCTCTCACTTTGAAGCAGCGAGTTCATAAGTCTGGGATCACCCTTAGGCCCAAAATAGGATAGCCTCTTTCAAATGGGACCTGGGCCGTTCTTTTTTCATTGAGCTACTGACTTGTTTGTGCTGGACTGAGTCCCTTTGCTTAAAATAATTGATTCTTTCCCATGCAAACCCTTATTTAGTATAAATATAACCTTTAACTATGTTTAGTATTAACTCATTAAGTCCATTAATTAGATTGAAGGTAGGCCATAATAGATAATAATAGCACATCGCCCTCCAATTTTTAGTTTGAAAATCCTTTTAATTTAGAATTGAGGTGTGCCATGCCAAACAAAAATAACAATTACGTGGCCCTCATTTTAATTAATTTTAACTTAACCTTAGAATTCGAGGCGTGCCATTAGCAAAATTCCATGGCCCTCGCAAAGTTAAAAATGCGTAGTTGCTATAGGCGCATATTTTAATAACATTACCTCCCTAAACTCGGGTGCATATTTATGTGATCCAAATCCAAATCTCAATATTAGATAAAATGTGTTATGGACTGCGGGTGCATTTACTTGACGCGGTTCGAAACATATTTTGAATGACGTTGCATTCTTCTTTTAATCAAGCGGTTAAAGTTAAAATCAATGGCTGAAACATGTGATAAAATCAGATAATTATGCCAATTATAGAAGTTGAGCGACCGTGCTTGAACCAAAAAACTCAAAAATGGCTAACACATTTTCCCGGGTTAACAGAATTACTGACCCGGATTTCTGGTTCGCGGACTGTACTACAGATTCAACTGTTTCTTCGATTCAAGATATGCACCGGTGACTTGGGGCACCATAAATCTCCCAAGTGGTGGCTGTGAATCTTGTAATACAAATAATCCCGTTTCAATTGTCCTTTAATGGGGAAAACTCCCTTATATACTCCCTTTTAGGGGTGTAGTAAAAATCAGGTGTGATAGTTCCCTGTCCCCGCTTTATTTGCTTATTATTTTGTTTACTTTTTTTAACATATATTATATGACTGCACATGTTTATCTGGAATTTGGTCCTAGCCTCATCATTACCTCACCAGGGTTAGGCCAAACACTTTTCAGCATATAGGGTTGGTTGTGCTGATACTTCACTATGTGTTCTTTCTCACAGATCCAGGAACTTGAGCAACATACATCGCGCAGGCAGTTATTTTTGGGAGCAAGCCTTCAGTCCAAGAGATCTCGAGGTAGTCCTATAGGCATCTGTAGGCCCGACATCTCTCTTATCTTTATTTATGATCTGTTATCTGTTGTATTTGAGACAGACAATGTTACTTTCTTTCAAATGGTTGTATGTAGTAAATCTTAGAAGTCCTTGGATGTTGTGACACCAGTTTTAGGTAGAGGTATATATGGATTTTCCTTATTATTTTGGTTTGTTTCGTTTAAGTCTTCCACAAAATTATGAATTCCGTTGTTGTTTAATTTTTTATTTCATGCTAATTATATTGGTAAAAATAAATTTAAAATAAACGTATTTATGGATTCTAAATGTGTCGCTTGCCTAGATTTTATGAGTAGGCGCCACACGACCCTCCAGGGTGGGAATTTCGAGTCGTGACAAGTTGGTATTAGAGATCTAGGTTGCATAGATCTCACAACTCACTGACAAGCTTAGTAGAGTCCGAGGGATTGATACGGAGACGTCTGTATTTATCCCTTAGAAGCTACTGAGTTGAAGAAACTTCACATTTGATCTTTCTTGTCGTGCAATTTTTTTTCTCAATTCTAAGTTGAAACATCTACTCTTGTCCCTTTGCGAATAGTGAGGTCATGTACCGTTTCTTCAACCGGCAGCAACACAGACTGGTGATTGTTCAGCTAAGTCTTCAGAGGCCCTGTGGAGGGTGGATAAGTTTCACCAAGCTCTTCATTACTACTTTCAGTGATGCTTCTTCTGAGGATCCCCAGGACTTTCTATATAGTTGCCATGAGGTTCTCTGGAACATGGACATTGTTGAGACCAATGGGGTCAATTTTTCTACATTCCGCTTGTCTAGATCCACCAAGACATGTTGGAGGGATTATTGCTTAGCCAGGCCAGCTGGGTCGCCATCCTTGACTTGGGAGTAGTTTACAGTGTTGTTTCTGGAGAGGTTTCTCTCTGTAGCTCAGACAGAGGCCTATTGTAGATAGTTTGAGCGCCTCCATCAAGGTTCTATGACTGTCACCTAGTATGAGACCATATTCATTGACTGAGATCGCCATGCTTTTGTTATATTCCCCACTGAGAGGGAGAGAGTGAGATGGTTTATTGATGGACTCATTTAGTCGATTCGTCTCTAGATGGTTAGAGAGGCCGGGAGTGAGATCACTTTTCAGGAGGCGGCCAATGTGGCCTGCAGAGTTGAGATGGTTCTATCACATAGAGGTGGTCATGGGTCAGACAAGAGACCCAGTCATTCTGAAAGATTCAGTGGTACCTCATCTGGAGGTAGAGATTCATATGGTAGAGGTCATCCTCCTAGGACCTTTCAGTTAGCTCTTCAGTTTTCTCACAGTGCTTCAGGTAGCCGTAGTCCTCAGATGTAGTATCCCGATCAGTAGTCCTTTAGTGCACCACCTACACCTATCAGTGCACCACAGCTTCAGAGTTTTCAGGGTCGTCAGTCGAGGGCTTGTTTTACTTGTGGTGACACGAGGCACATTGCTAGGTATTTCTCTCAAGCTTCGAGAAGTTCTCCGCATTAGGGTTCTCGTGCTATGGTACAAAAACTAGATGTTCCACAGCCCGCCCAGCTAGGTAGAGGTAGAGGTAGAGGTGTTAGAGGTGGAGGTAGAGGTCCTAGAGGTGGAGCTTGGGCCGCTAGAGGTGGAGGCCATCCAGCTGTAGGACGTCCCAGAGAGGTAGATCAGAGTGGTAGGGGCCAGCCCTGATGTTATGCTATTTAGGCCAGGCCCAAGGCAGAGGCTTCAGATGCAGTTCTTATAGGTACCATTCTGGTTTGTGATAGAGATTCTTCGGTGCTGTTTGATCCAAGGTCTACCTATTTGTAAGTGTCATATTATTTTGCACTGTACTTGGTCATGCCTAGTGATTCATTCAGTGTTCTTGTTTATGTGTCTACATTGGTAGGTGATTCTATCGTGGTTGATCGAGTTCATCATTCTTGTATTATGGTGATTGGGGGTCCTGAGACTTGTGTAGATTTATTGCTTTTAAACATGGTTGATTTCGATATCATATTAGGGATGGATTGGTTATCACCTTACCATGCTATCTTGGATTGTCATGCCAATACTATGACATTACCTTTACCAAGTATGCCTCGTTTAGAGTAGAGAGGGACTCCTAGTCATTCTACCTGTCGTGTTATCTCGTAATTGAAGGCTCGGCGTATGGTCGAGAAAGGGTGTTTGGCCTGTTTCGCATATGTTTGTGATTCTAGTACTAAGGTCCCTTCTATTGATTATGTGCCCATTGTTCATGAGTTTGGTAATGTTTTTCCTTCAGACCTGTCGTGTATGCTGCCTGACAGGGATATTGACTTTTGCATTGATGTGGATCTGGGCACTTAGCCCATTTTTGTCCCGCCATATCGTATGCGCTCCTTGAGTCAAAAGCGTTAAAGGAATAGTTGCAGGACTGACTTGAGAAGGGTTTTATTAGACCCAGTGTATCACCTTGGGGTGCGCCGATGTTGTTCATTAAGTAGAAGGATGGTTCGATGAGAATGTGCATTGATTACCTGCAGTTGAACGAGGTAACAATGAAGAATAAATATCCGCTGCCAAAGATTGATGACTTGTTCGATCCGCTTCTGGGTGCCAAGGTATTTTCCAAGATTGACTTGAAGTCTGGCTACCATTAGTTGAGGATTATGGCATCCGATGTCCCTAAGACAGCTTTCCTCACTCGGTACGGGCATTATGATTTCTTGGTTATATCATTCGGGTTGACAAATGCCCCAACAGCTTTTATGGATTTGATGAACCGAGTGTTCAGGCCTTATTTGGATTCGTTCGTGATAGTCTTCAATGATGATATCTTGATATATTCTCGCAGCCAGGAGGAGCATGAGCAACATCTCGTGGTGGTTCTTCAGACTTTAGGGATAGTCAATTATATGCGAAATTTCAAAGTGTGAGTTCTAGTTGAGTTCAGTTGCATTATTGGGTCATGTCGTATCAGGATAGGGTATTTAGGTGATCCGAAGAAGATTGAAGCAGTCAAGAACTGTCCTAGACGAGCATTAGCTACAGAGATTCGGAGTTTCTTAGGATTAGCAGGTTACTATCGTCGGTTCATGGTGGGGTTTTCATCTATTACAGCCCCGATGACCAGACTAACCCAGAAAGGTGCCATTTTCAGATAGTCGGACGAGTGTGAGGCAAGATTTTAGAAGCTCAAAACAGCTCTGACTACGGTACCAGTGTTAGTTTTGCCCATAGGTTCAGGGCCTTATACAGTTTATTGTGATGCTTCCCGTATTGGGCTTGGTGCAATGTTGATGCAGGATGGTAAGGTCATTGCCTATGCTTCGCAGCTGTTAAAGATTCATGAGAAGAAGTATCCAGTTCATGATTTGGAGTTGGCAGCCATAGTTTATGCATCGAAGATTTGGAGGCATTATCTATATGGCGTGGCACGTGAAGTGTTTACAGATGAGGTGGTTGGAGCTATTGAAAGATTATGATATCACCTTATATCATCCAGGAAAGGCCAACGTAGTGGCCGATGCTTTGAGTATAAAGTTAGCCAGTATGGGCAGTCTTGCTTATATTCTGGTCGGTGAGAGGCCACTTGCATTGGATGTTTAGGCTTTGGCCATCGGTTTATGAGGCTGGATATATTGGAGCCTAGTCGAGTATTAGCTTGCACGTTCGCTCGTTCTCCATTATTGGAGCATATCCGTGATCGGTAGTTTTATGATCCCCATTTGTGTGTCCTTAGATACACGATGCAGCGTGGAGGTTCCAGGCATGTTACCTTAGATGCTGATGGAGTTTTGAGATTGCAGCATCAAGTTTGTGTGCCTAATGCGGATGGGCTTCGAGAGTTGTATTTAGAGGAGGCCCATAGTTCCTAGTATTTTATTCATTAGGGCGTCGTGAAGATGTATCAGTATTTGCGGCAATATTATTGGTGGCGTAGAATGAAGAACGATATCGTTGCATATATGTCCCGGTGTTTGAATCATCAGTAGGCTAAGTATGAGCATCAGAGGCCATGTGGATTGTTTCACAGGATTAAGCTTCCTGGGTGGAAGTGGGAGCGGATCACTAAGGACTTTGTTAGCGTACTTCTGCTGACTCGGAAGATGTTTGATGTAGTTTGGATCATTGTTGATAGGCTGACCAAGTCAGTGTATTACATTCATGTGGCAGTCTCCTATTCTTCTAAGAGGCTAGTTGAGATCTATATTCGGGAGATTGTCCACCTTCATGGTGTGCCCCTATCTATCATTTCGGACTATGGAACGTAATTTATCTCGCGCTTCTGGGGAGCAATTCAGTGAGATTTGGGCACACAGGTCGAGTTGAGCATAATATCTCATTCCTAGACAGACTGTCAGTCTGAGCGGACTATTATTATTTTGGATGATATGCTTCGCTCTTGTGTTATTGACTTTAGAGGTTCATGGGATCAGTTTTTGCTTTTATTAGAGTCTCCCTATAATAACAGCTACCAGTCGTGTATCCAGATAGCTCCTTACGAGGCTTTATATGGTAGGCAGTGTCGATCTCCGGACATATTGTTAGAGCACGGGGAGGCTCAGTTGTTCGGTACGGATATGGTTCAGGAGGCCTTGGACAAGGTCAGGATCATTCAGTATAGGCGTCGTACAGCTCAGTCTAGGCAAAAGAGTTATGCAGACCGCAAGGTTCGAGATGTGGCTTTTATGGTTGGTGAGCAGGTATTGCTCTCAGTGTAACCTATGAACGGCATAATGAGATTTGGGAAGAAGGGAAAGCTTAGCCCTAGGTTCACTGGTCCATTTGAGATTGTTGATCGAGTGGGAGATGTGGCTTATAGACTTGCATTGCCGCCAATCTTGTCAGGCGCGCATCCAGTGTTTCATGTGTCCATGCTTCAGAGGTATCACAGCGATCCATCTCACGTGTTAGATTTCAACACTGTCTAGTTGGACAAGGACTTCTCTTACGAGGAGGAGACGGTGGCTATTCTAGACCGGCAGGTTTGTCAGTTGAGATCCAAGATTTTTCCTTCTGTACGTGTTCAGTGGGAAGGTCAGACTCCTGAGGCATCTACCTGGAAGTCTGAGTCTGATATGCGGATCCATTATCCTCATCTTTTCCCCGACTCAGGTACTTCATTCTTCTGTCTATTCGAGGAAAAACAATTGTCTTAGAGATGGAGAATATGACAACCCAAATGGTCACCACCTATTGTTAATTGAATTTTGTGTCTCCGAGGATTTTAAAACCTCATTTAGAGTTACCTAAATTTGCGCGCGCAGTCTGGACGCATAGCCGGAAAGCACAAATGTGAAATTCAGCAGAGAAAATGCTATGTTTTGATGTTAAAATGAATAATTTGACTTGGGTCAACATTTTGGGTAAACGGACCCGGACCCATGATTCGACAATTCCGGAGGGTCCGTAGAAAAATATGGGACTTGGGCGCATGCTCGGAATCGAATTCCGAGGTCCCAACACCGAGAAATAATTTTTTCTGTAAAATTGTTTTATGGAAGGGTATAAGGAAAATTGAAACATAATCTGATAAAGCGATGGTATCGGGCCCGTATTTTGGTTTTGGCGCCCGGTACAGGTCTTATATATGTTTTAAGTCCTTCATGTGAAATTTAATTAAAAACGAACGTCGTTTGACGTGTTTCGAACTTAAAGTTCTAAACTTGAAACTTGATGAAGTTTCATTACTTGATTTTGAGGTTTGATTCATTGTTTTTGAGGTTATTCAGCGGATTTGATCACACGGATAAGTTTATATTGATGTTGTTGAGTTAGTACATGTGTTTTCTTGGGAGCCCCGAGGGCTCGGGTGTGTTCCATAGGTGTTTCGGAATGGTTTTAGATTTAGAAAAATTTCAGAACTGCTGTCTGCTGGTGTCCAATCTTTTGTTCTATGCTATCGCATAGCTACTTCCACGATCAAATAGTTGAAATTTTCAGGGGTTCAGTTTTGTTCGACGCGATCACATTATTCCCTCTGCAATCACAATGTGTTAGCCCAGCCTTCATTATTTCCTCTATGCGATTGCATAGTGTTATCCGCGATCTTAGTGCCCAGCCTATTTCTTCTACGCGTTCGCCATGCTCGGCCCGCGATCGCGATGACCATTTCCCCTTACTCTATGCGATCGCACTACATGCTTCTCGATTGCATAGACCATTTTTCCTAGTTATTTTAAATACCCAGGAACAGTAGCATTATGGGAGTTTACCAAAATTTCACGAACTCTTTCTTCTCCTGAGTTTTAGGGAGACTTTTGAAGCATTCTTTCATAAAAAGCTCTTGGTTTAGATATCTTTAACTTATTTTCTTCCATTTTTATCAATATCTATTAAATTCCTAAGCCTAAAATAGATGATTAAGGGTAGAAAATTAGGGATATGGGTAGAGTTAGGGCTTTTTGATTTTTCTTGATTAAGACCGCATTTTGGGGTCAAATTTGAAAACAAATTATATATCCAGGCTCGTGGGTGAATGGGTGATTTGATTTTGGTCTGAACCTCGTGTTTTGACCAAGCAAGCTCGGGTCGATTTTTAGAATTTTGGAAGGATGATTGGGAAGTTATAACTGAACATTCGAATTGGATTGTTTAGCTCCGCTTGATGATATTAAGTCAATTATGTATAGATTCGATTGAGTTGGAGCCAAATTCAAGAGGCAAAGTGATAATCGAGGATTGACTTGGCCATGAAAGTTTGATGTAAGTGTTCAGTCTAACCTTAGCTTGACAGATTAGGAGTTGAGTCGTATTTTCTACTTGCTTCTTGTTGAGTACGATGTATAGACATTGTGACGAGTCTTAAACTGATAATTGTTGTGTTCTTAAATGTTATTTCGGATGCCTTAACTAATGATCTTCCATATTAAGAAAAAAATTGCTTATCCTCGTAGATTCTATTTATGAGTAAGCATTGTCATTAATTGAGGTGAGTACAAGCTAAGTTAAGGTTGGTTATAGCTCATTCTCCCTTGTCGGGATGACTTTTTCGGTATTGTTGTTCCCTTGCCGGGAAATTTTATATTTCTTTATTCCCTTTCCGGGATTTCTTGTGATTATGTGATGATATAAAATGGGAGCGGATTGTACGTCTATCACAAGATATGATGAAATGAGAGTGGGTGATACGCCTACCAGATATGATAAAATGGGACCGGGTGGTATGCCTACCACAAGATTGATAAAATGGGAGCGGATGGTACGCCTACCACAAGATTGATAAAATGGGAGCGGGTGGTATGCCTACCACAAGATATGATGAAATAGGAGCGGGTGGTACGCGTACCAAAAGATTGATAAAATGGGAGTGGGTGGTACGCCTACCACAAGATTGATAAAATGGGAGCGGGTGGTACGCCTACCACAAGATATGAAAAATGGGATCGGGTTGCACGCATGCAACAAGATGAAATTAAAAGTGAAAGTTGCCTTTATTTCTCTTTATCCGTGTTAAAAGTTAAATTACAGTTTCCTAAATGTTCTTTGCTATTCTATTTATCTGTCACCCCCGCAACATGTTTCCCTTCCCTAGCTTTAGTTGTTTATTATCTGTTTACTTCTCCGCCATATATTATATGACTGCACAGGCTTATTTGGATTCTAGTCCTAGCCTCGTCATTACCTCGTCGGGATTCTAGTCCTTACCAGCACACAGGGTCGGTTGTGTTGATACTACACTCTATGCTCTTTTGCACATATCGAGGAACTGGAGCAGCATACGCCGCGCAGCAGTAGTTCGGGAGCCATCCTTTAGTTCACGAGATCCTGAGGTAGTCTTGCAGGCGTCCATAGGCCCGACATCTCTCCTATCTTTATTTATGATCTGTTGTCTCTTTTATTCGAGACAGACAGTGATACTTTCTTTCAAATAGTTGTATGTAGTAAATATTAGTAGTCCGTGGATGTTGTGACACCAGTTCTGGGTAGAGGCATATAGGGATTTTCCTTATTATTTTGGTTTGTTTCGTTTAAGTCTTCCGCTAAATTATGAATTCTGTTGTTCTTTAATTATTTATTTCCTGCTAATTAAATTGGTAAAAACGGATTTAAAACAAAGGTATTTATGGATTCTAAATGTGTGCCTTGCCTAGCTTCTACGAGTAGGCGCCATCACGACCCTCGAGGGTGGAAATTCTAAGTCGTGATAGTTTTTGTGTGAAATGGGGCATGTATATCGGTGGATTGGGAACGGGGTTTGGGGCTGAGCAACTTGATTTTCTGTTAATATATTTTAATGTATTTTCATGTATTTCATTGTATTTGTTATTTTTCTATTGTAATTCAATATCTCGTTATATTCCATGTATTCAATGTATTCATGTCTTTTCTTCTATTATATTTTAATATATCCCGCCATATTCTATGTATTTCATTGTATTCACTATCTCGCTATATGCCACAAATGTATTCATATGTTTTTTTGATTAAAATAAGTTATGTATTCATATGTATTATATAATTTCTCTAAAGATTGCCATGTTTTTGGGATATTTTTCGGTTGTGAATTTTTTATAACTAGAAATACAAAATTTGTGTGTTATAATTAAGTTTGTTGAGTTATATTAGGAGTCTATTATGTTAATTGATTCACTTTCTATTTTAAAAACAATGTAATCTCCTATTTCACGCCGTGAATACAATCGAATACAGTCGAATGCAATAAGTTGTCCAGCTGTAATCCCATGTTTCACTACATGAATACAATCGAATATACTCGAATACAACAACTGATTAGCTGGACCTCCCTGATTCACGTCTATTTTTGATATTTTATTCATGAATACAATAGTTTAAATACATCAAATATATCCTATAACAACAGAAAAAGTTTGTATAATCCGTAATATAGCAAAAGATATCCATAGGTGACTAATTACTACTAAAAGATAGTACTTTATGAAAATTTCTCTTGAATTATATGTTGAATTGTTGAAATTTGAAAAGTAAGCTTATGTTTCTAGGTAATTTACTTCATACTAATCTAGTCTTTACGTGCATGCAACAATTTAGTTGCACTCAGGGGTGGAGCTAGAATATGATTTACGAGTTCGGCCGAATCTATTAACTTTGATCCAAAAATTGAATTTGTCTTAAAAAATTCATTGCATATGTATAAATTGTTAATTTAGAATCCTGTAACATAAATAAATTAAAATTCCGAACCCACAAGCTTCAAATCCTGAGATCGTCTCTGACTGCTTCAGACTAATTAGTCTTAAGTTCATCTTACGTGTAATTTTTATACTTCATACCAATATTTTAAAATGCGGGGGCATGAGGCAACGCATTTTACCTCTAACGAGGTGAGGTGTAAGTCCTACGACATGGGGCGTAAGTCCAACGATCTTTAAATTTTAGTAATTTTAAAATTTTTAAAATAGTATAAAATAAAAATAATTAAAAATTACATTAAAATAACAAAAATATAACAAATAGTATATTTAAAATATTTATAAATTATAATTCAACTATGAATAATACGAAAAGTATGACATATATCATAATACGTAAATTAGCTGCAACATCGTTACAACTCAAATCAAAAGTAATGTATTAGATACGAAATCTTATATGTATCTCTCAAGAAAGAATGAATCTTGAAAGAATTTCAGTATTAAAATTTGATATTTTTCTTAAAATACTCCTTTTATTTAATATGCTTTCTATTTGAAAGAGAATTTATATAAAAACATGATTCACAATTTAAATATGATTATCCAACATCATTTATTTTTAAGCTTCAACAAGTTAATAAAGTGACACATAATTTATCATTCAATACGATGATAACTAATTATTTATAAATATTTACTAGCTAATACTGAGCTATTAAATTAATAAGTATTGTATCTCGTAAACATGAAAAAAATAATATTGAAAAACATAATTATAAAAAATTATAGTATATATTAAAGACATAACAAAAGTTGATAAAAAAATAATTTTAAATAAAATTTTTATTTAATATTAACTAACATAGCCACACGATGAAGGTTTGGGAGAGGGTGATTGAGGCGCGAATGAGGGGGGCGACGAATATATCGGGTAACCAGTTCGGTTTCATGCCGGGCCGCTCCACCACTGAGGCTATTCACCTAGTCAGGCGGCTGGCGGAACAATTCAGGGATAAGAAGAAGGACCTGCATATGGTGCTTATCGACTTGGAGAAGGCGTATGACAAGGTTCCGAGGGAGGTGCTATGGAGGTGCTTGGAGGCGAAGAGTGTGCCAGAAGCCTATATCAGAGTTATCAAGGACATGTACGATGGGGCTAAGACTAGGGTGAGGACGGTGGGTGGCGATTCAGACCATTTTCCTGTGGTAATGGGGCTCCATCAAGGATCGGCGCTGAGTCCCATGTTGTTCGCCTTAGTGATAGATGCTCTAACCCGTCATATCCAGGGGGATGTGCCCTGGTGTATGCTCTTTGCTGATGATATAATATTGATAGACGAGACGAGGGCCGGTGTTAGTGAGAAGTTAGAGGTATGGAGACAGACCCTCGAGTCTAAAGGTTTCAAGATAAGCAGATCTAAGACAGAATATCTGGAGTGCAAGTTCAGTGACGAGCCGAGTGGGGTGGGCAGGGATGTGATGCTTGGTTCTCAGGCCATCGCCAAGAGGGACAGTGTCCGATATCTTGGGTCTGTGATTCAGGGGGACGGAGAGATTGACGGGGACGTCACCCATCGGATAGGAGCAGGGTGGTCGAAGTGGAGGCTTGCTTCTGGGGTCCTGTGTGACAAGAAAATCCCACACAAACTCAAAGGGAAATTCTACAGAGCCGTGGTTAGACCTGCGATGTTGTACGGGGCAGAGTGCTGGCCCGTGAAGAACTCCCATGTCCAGAGAATGAAGGTTGCTGAGATGAGGATGCTTAGGTGGATGTGTGGGCACACCAGGCTGGATAAGATTAGGAATGAAGTTATTAGACAGAAGGTAGAGGTGGCCCCAGTGGACGAGAAGATGCGGGAAGCGAGGCTGAGGTGGTTCGGGCATGTACGGAGGAGGGGTCCCGATGCCCCGGTGAGGAGCTGCGAGCGGCTGGAGATTGCTGGTGGTCGGCGGGGTAGAGGGAGGCCTAAGAAGCATTGGGGAGAGGTGATTAGGCAGGACATGACTAAAATGCAGGTTACCGAGGACATGACCCTCGATAGGGGAGTCTGGAGGTCTAGAATCAGGGTTGCAGGATAGGGGCTCTTAGAGTCCTTCGTTCGCCTCACCCGGGGTTGGGTGTGGGATAGTAGGGTTACCCATCGATGTCTAGTGTTTTAGCCTAGGTCCCCTCTTGGTTGCGACGGTATTTATGTTCCTTATGTTTACATAACCATTTACGTTATTTCTGCAGGATTACTTATGCTTTGTTTTGTTATTTTGTTTTGTCTTGCCTTGGTTACTAATTTTGTCTTTGTTTTCCAATGCAGCTTTTCATTCTGTCCTATGCGCCGAGGGTCGCATGGAAGCAGCCTCTCTGCCCTTTTGGGTAGGGGTAAGACTGCCTACATATTACCCTCCCCAGACCCCACCTGGTGGGAGTATACTGGGTAGTTGTTGTTGTTGTTGTTGTTGTATTAACTATCATAGCAGTCTTAGTGGATAACGTGCAATAATATATATTTTAATGATGACATAAAATACTCTCAACATAATGATTTATGATTAAGAAAAAAGTAATTTTGAATAGTGAACGATTTATTAAGAAATTTTGAGGATTTACAAGGTTAGCTACATATAATTACATAAAGTTTCACTAAGCGAGCCTAGTACGATGGGCATTGGGTGCGTCCGGGGCGCTAGCCCTGATGACAGATATGTATATCTCACGGAACTAAGCCCTACACATAAGTTCAGGAACGTTTTAGTAGTATTCTGCCCCGAAAGCGAGTCCCGAACAAGTTTTAATTTTGCGTTTTAAAACAGAGCTTTGACTAACCTGTCTTACGTGAATGCAAAAATTTGGATGCACTGCGGACTAATTAGTCTTAAAGTGTAATTCTTGCGATGCGATTGCCTGAAGTTTGTACTTCAAAGGGAAAACTTCAGATGCGAACAGTACCCAAAATTTATAAATTTGCATCTGAAGAGTTTGCACTATTACAAGGAGAAAGACACAAAAACTATCCGAAATTTCTTACTTCATAAGCGAATTTATGAAACTTTAGACGCAACGTCAAAAGTGTATTTTAAAACGGGTAAAATTTCGAATTTTTGTATAATATAAGTGTAAGTTAAATGGTGATCCAAAAATACAATGTCAGGCGTGCCTTGTCCCTGCTGCTCCTATGGACAAGATAAGAAAATATTTTGTTATAAAGAATAGCTACCCAAAAAAAAAATATCTCGCTATTCCATGTTTGCCATAAAGCGAGAAAGGATACGAACCCTTAAACCAACCACCTGTCTCATTTTTACCCCATTTTTCAAGAATCCCATTGTCCACAACTTCTCCAATCATTTACAAACTAACCCCACTCCTATCTTTTCACCCCTTTTCTTGTCTTCTTCTTTTATGAGTGTATATCAACACTGCCATCTGTTATCCCACAGACCAAGAGAAAAAAATAGAAAAGAAAAATTACAAAGATTTTAAAGACCACTTATTCAATAAAATAAAAGAGAATAAAAATACTATAGTTCATGAGGGAACAAAATTTTTACATTCTAATACGTATGTGAAAAGAGAAGAAACATTCGGATTTCCTAGAGAAAGAGACTTGTAGCACAAGTGACTATAACCTGTCTGGTCAAATTTTTTTTTTGTCAAAATATTTTTTTTTTTAATTAAAGTGTTTTGGCCAAATTTTTAGAAAAGAAAAAATATATTTTGAGAAGAAGTAGATAATTTTTAAGAAACGGAAAAAGTAACTTATCCTAAATAGCACTTTTAAAAAAAATACACTTAAAATTATTTTTAAAATTTGGCCAAATATTAATTGCGATTCAAGAGTAATTTTAAATTAATTAGCAAACACAAACTCTTTTTCGCTTAAAAATACTTTTTAAAAAACAACTTATAGAGTTTTTTAAAAAATAATCAAAATTTAAAAGGTTAGCCAAACAAGCTACAGTTTTTATTTTACAAATTCTCCTCTTTCCACTTTGTTTGTTAGAGTTCATGAGCAACGATCCTTAAATATTACTACCATGACTTTATACTTAGCTTCTTATTAAATTAGAAAACGCCTCCCATGTTTCTCTAGAAGTTTCATTTTCTTTTTTTGGTATTATGACAAAGAAAAAAAGCAAAAAAAAATATAGCAGGAAGTTACAGGCCAGTAGGAAAGAAACTTCATGATATTCCATATTCTTTTGAGTTTTGGAATTATGCTTTTTACCAAATCGGTATATTTTTGGGCACATCCAACGTGACAAACGTTAATTTGCTTTTTCTTACTTTTATTCTATGAAGCAGACAATTTCTTGCTTGTTAAGACTGATATCCGTAAAAAAGCATGGCCCATTATTAAAGTCCATTTGAATTAATTTATTTGAAGTAGTTGATAATTATTAAAGGCTAAAAAGTTTTTTTAGGGATTATAATTAATTTAATAAATAAGTAGTTGCATAAAAGAATTTAAGTGCTAAAATTGATAATAAATTACAGCAATATTTGATAAAAAAAAGTGATGATAAGCTTTTTTCATGTTAAAATAACTTAAATAACCTTAGAACTGTTTACATTTATAAAAGCATATTTTCTCCAAAATTTTAGAGTCCAGATCGATTCAAATATGAAATATTCTATTTTTATTTTAAATACACTTATGCTTAGATAAGATACTTTTTATGATTAATATAATTTATTTTATGATAAGCATATAATTATGAGTTTTACTAATAATTAATAGATTGATAAAGTTAATCAATAAAAGATAAACTTAAATAGGATAAAATATTTGAAGGGAATCAAATACTATTATTACCTCGCAACACTTAAAAAGCAATACACCAAAAATTTGATATGTCCTCATTTATTATATACATTTCAAAGGTTAATACGCAATTACATAGATACAAATATGCAACGGATTAAAGAATTTGCTTATCTTAAATAGTCAATGAAAATTACACACTTCAAGAGATGGGAGGTGGGGCTGGTTAGGGGAAAAAAAGACTTGAGGCAATGAGTATTGCGTAACAATTTTGTTCTAAAAAGGAATATTCTAAAGATAAAATAGTAAAAACTTTGGTCAAATTGAAAGTGCTTATAAGCTAAAAATTCATAAGTTGGGGGTGACCAACTTATGACTTATTTTTGAAGTATAAACACTTTTAACTTTATCAAATACACATATAAACAGAAAAGTAATCATAAGTTAGTTTGACCATCTTATATACAGAATTTTATATTTAAGCTTTTCGCTTACGCGTCAGAACTGCACATGCAAATTGAAACTATTCTAAATAAGATTTTTAAAACCTCAAAATACAAACTTTAATTAAAAATAGGTGATAACCATTTGAATCCTCATAATTAACGCAAGAGTTCTTTCTCTAGCGTCATCCAATGCTGAACTGCTTTGAGAAGTAAAAGGTCGAATCGAGTGACAATACGTTGATTACACCGATATTGGCTGATCCCCTTTAAATGGTAGAGCTCTCCTTGTTCTTAAATAAATCGCGACACATTTTTGGACACTACTAGAAAATTGTCAAAATTAATCCCAAGAATATAATCGATCGAAAAAAAGTCGGATCAAAATTAATGGGATTTTAAATAAATTAATTGTAAAAGTCAAAGAAAATATTTCTCACAAGGAAAATAGTGGTCCCACAATAAATATATAAATATTCTGTCTGATTTCAATTGAAAATTTTGTAAAATTTGACCAAGACCTTGTGATACTTATATATTACCTACAAAAATATTTTTTGATTAAAATTTACAAATATACCGATCAATTTTAATCGGTAAAATTGAAATTATGCTTTCCCGCCGAAGACAATTGGTTTTTAATATAACAAAGCTATATATAGATATATATATAACAGAATTCTTGGATTAGATAGTAAGTTTCCAATTTAATGGTGAATATAATCATTTAAACTGTGTAAGAGAGGAAAATGGCATCTAGTTATATTTTTAGTCTACTGAGAAAAGTTGGGTATACGTTATGGTGAAAAGTGAGGCATCTAATAAAATATCACAAGACAGCTCTTATATTAGTGGAAAAAGCTAGAAACGGCATCAAAGTAGTGGTGTAGAATTAAAATTGTTTAATTCAGAGCACACCTGTTTGGCGTTGCGCCCACAAGATGGACCAACAAATTATGCATTTGCAATTAATGAATGAACTTTGATTTTGACACAGCTGGAGACACAAACATAAGTAACCCAAACCATCTTCACACTAATATATTAACTCTTCCATAGTACCTAAAGAATATTATACATGCAACATATCTAGCTGAAATCTTTATTAACAATAAATGCATATCTAGCTAATCCCATATTAGTAATATTTTTTCTTAACCATTAAGATTAATTTTTGATAAGTTTACTAGCAGCATGCAGTAGTTTGGATAAGCTTTTGGATAAGTGGGTAACCTCCATTTTATCCATGCCTTAAGGCTTAAACTAAGTTATGATACAGTAAATTAGAAGCTGATTTGCCCAAGTTAAAAAGCCACCGAGCTAGGAAGCAATATAGAAAGAGGAAGAACTCCATTTTGCTTATTTACTTGATCAATATTGGCACGAAAATAGTTTTAATTAATATTAATCATTTTTCTCCACAATAGATAAAATTTAGGGGTGTATAAAGAAAATCGACAAATCGTACCAAATCAATAGTCCGAGTCAAATCGACCGAGAAATACCTGATTATGGTTTGATTTGATTTGGTGCTAGAAAAAAAACTCAATCATGATTGGTTCAGTTTGGTTTTAACTAAAAAAAGTCAAACTGAAATCAAACCAAACCGATATTGCACGTGTACAAGTTTTAAAAATATTTTATTCATAAAATAATTATTGTAATATAATTTATAAATATAATTTAAATTCTTTAATAGTTCTTTCTTTTAGTGTATTATTTAAACTTGGATTTAGAACTTTTTAATGGTCAAATATGTTTTATAGCCCATAAAAGCTAGTAAATCAAATAAAGCGCAAAGCAAAATCAAATCAATATTATGCTAACAAAAAAAAGAGGGATACCTTAAACCATCTCTAAACTTGGCTCAGATTATTAGTATCCCCCGAACTATGCCAGGTCTTAATTACCCCCCTCAACTTGGCCTTTTGAGAGTCATTATTCCTCTAGATACTGATTTGACAAAAGTGTGGGTGCATTCACCTGCCACATGAATTTTTCTGTTTAGGTGGCATTTAAAAAAAAAAGAAATATTTTTTTACTTTTTTAAGAATATTAATTTTTTAGATAATTTTTTGAAATAAAATTTATAAAAAAACTGGAATATAGCTACATTATGTATGGTAAATAAAAATATTTGACCAAAAATAATAAAGTTTTATATAATCTTTTTTTTAAAATTTGGCCTGAAAACAACGATTTATATAGTTGTAATAAATAGTCAAGACATGTAAAATTAGTTAAGAAATTTATAGTTGAAATATATTGTTATTATATCAAAGAAGAAATAAAAAGAGTGTACAATTGCACTTGTAATTTTTTGTAATTATACACTCTTTTTATTACTTCTTTTGTGATGCAATGTCTATTTATTTCAATTGTGTATTTTAGCCTTTTAGGTAAAATCTGTAAAAAAAAAAAAAAAAAGGTTAGAGCACCGTAATTTAGAATTATATAAAAAATTAAAGCCAAAATAATTTCAAACTATGTTTTATAAATTTTCAGATGCCTTGACTATTTATTTTAACTGTATAAATCTTTATTTTCAGGTCAAATTCAAAAAAAGATTAACTAAAATTTAATTATTTTTTGCCAAATAAAAATATTTAACCTAAATAATATCGTTCTATCCAAATTTTATTATAAATTATTTTCAAAAAAATTATCTACACAGTAATATTTTTAAAAAGGTAAAAAAAATATTTTATTTTTCAAAAAAATACCACATAGACAGAAAAAATTCACATGACACGTGAGTGCACCCACGCTTTTTGTCACATTAGCATCTATGGGAGTAATGACTCTCAAAAGGCCAAGTTGAGAGGGTAATTACGAACGGGCATGATTCCCGGAGGATACTTATTTTAATATGGCTTATTACTTTTAGATTATGTTTATTTTTATATGGCTTATTATAACAACAACAACAACAACAACAACAACAATCCAGAGCCTATTTCCAAATAGACCATCGCCATCCTTCCCTCCAAGTTTTCTACTTTGCTTTTAGGGAGACTCGAACTCACACCCTTTTGGTTGAATGTGGAGATCGCTTACCATCAGAGCTGTGCCTCTTAACATGACTTATTGGTCATACTTATTATGACTTATTAATTAGCAACATTTATCTTATGCGATTTGTTGAGTATTTTAGTATAATGATGACTCAACCCACATGATTTTGTATTATTTTATTGGGTAACATATTATATAATTTTATCCTACTAGGACCTAAGAAGTATTAGAACACAAACTATAAATTTTATGATATGAAGATTTTATCGGAAAGAATTCCGAGAAAATAAAAAAAACCCAAGAAAAATTCAACTTTTATTGATTTATAAATTTGAAAATTCAAAATAATTAATTTGATTTGATAATAAAAAAATCCAAACCAACCAAACTATATGCCTCTAGTAAAATTTCAATATCTTCCGAATGACTAATAATGGAGTTTACGATTGTACTGACCCAAGTGGGTTGTGATATTTTAGATTTTCTTTCCATTTTGTGGTTTTGTGTTCAAGATAAATGTAGTACAACTCTTTTGTTTTGTTGGTGTTTAAATAGTCTTCAACTTCCATATTACAACAAATATCTTCTTTTACATAATTAACAGGAAATAGGAAAACTAAACAATACTTAAATATCTTAATTTGATATAGCCTAGCCTGGATATGAAACTCGTCCATTAATTACAATTTAAAAAATTATGACGTGTTCATCACTAAATTAATTACTTATAGAACGAACTCGATTATCCTTGAAACTGGAGAGGTGAATTAGTCATCTGAAACTGCCAGCCAAGCCATTTCGGTTCAACTTTCTACTTTCATAATGAAGATGGAGAGACAACTGGTATTTACTCTACTGTGAAGATCTAAACGACAAGTACAGCATTACTATGAGCAATCCAAATCTAACCAATTTCTTTGTCTTTATTTTCTCTCCAAATTATATTTTTAAAAAATACATTACGATCACGATGCAATGATGCATGTAAATCGTCTTCATCAAGTGAAAAAAGGGTCCAACTTTTGTATAATTATAGAAGAAAATCGGAAAAAATCCTCACTGTTAGATCAATTAATCCTGGAATCCAATTTTCTCCCAAATCGCATTCCTGACTCTACTCAGATCTCTACCTTTGAGAGTACGGCCAACTCCTTCGTGCACGGAGAACGATGCAATTCTCGTCCTCTCTAACTGCTTCGCCAAAAACTCATGAGGCGGAATCCGATTCTCCAAATCATCGCCGTCCTCATCATCATCATCTCTATCTCTCCTTCCATACTCTCTATACTCATCCTTCAGTATCTTCGACCAATCCGGCACGTTCATCGGCAATGACGCCGCTGATGTTACGGGACCGCTTCGTCGGCTCTTCGCATCGCACTGCTTTCTCGAGGTTTTTGAACTCTGAACGGACTTACGGAACTCCGGCGACTGTGAAACCGTCGAGTTCCACAGGTCCGATTCATCGAATTCGAACGCCGAGTCAGGACTCATCATCGGAACGTCTCGCTCGCTCGATAGAAATCGGTAGTTTGCTCCAGCGAAATAGCTCCTTGAAGCCGCCATTGATGATTTTCGAAGAAATTCAAATAACTTTTAACGTGTATACATACAAACACGTGTTATGTATAAATGATAGTGAAATTGTTGCTCTCTGTTAACTGCAACGTATACTTGTCTCTCCTTTATCACTCTCACTGTATGTTGCTATTTTGCAGGAAGTTTCGATATGCTTTTATAAAGGTCTTAATGGATAAGGTTCTTCTCTTTTGAGTCTCCTCTATCCGTCTCTTCTCTTGTTTAAACTTTATAAATTCACCATTATACCCCCAGAGAAATCATCAAAACGCCACGTTATAATTGGATTTATCCACTCTATGGGCCGACTTCAATCTACAGCAGTTGCTCATTGAAAAAAAAGATATAAAAAACAAAATCGTCTCTCTCCATTTTTATTTTTCTTACCAAAAAAATCTACTACATTACTAAAAATTAAAAAATAAAATGTTCAACCTTTTTTGTGAATTTTAGAACTCAAACTCAACATATTTGAGTAGGTGAAGAAGTCTTATAATTCGTTGCAGGTGCTTCTCCATTTAAGGAAGTTTGAAGTACTTCAGTATTTTGTCATATTAAATTGAATACTTGTATGGCTCCTTTTAAATTTGTTAATAATTATATCAGCCGAGAAAATGCTAGGTAGAACTTATCCAATGTTTCAAAATTACAGTTTCTTCAATTAGTAGTACTCTTTTGTTTTGTGATTATGTTTCATCTAATGTTTTAAAAGGCGGGACATGAGGCAAGGCGATTTATCTTTAACAAGACGAGACGGAAGCCCTGAGATATGGGCGTAAGTTTCACAAATTTTTAAATTTTACTAATTTTAAAAATTTTAACAGAGCATAAAATAAAATAATAATTATAAAAATAAAAAATTATAGCAAACAATATATTTAAAATATTTATAATTATAATTCAACTATGAATAATACGAAAAGTATGACATATATCATACTATGCAAATTAGTTACAACGTCGTTACAGCTCAAATATCAAAATTAATGTATTCGATACGAAATCTTATATGTATCTCTTAAGGAGCAATCAATCTTGAAAGAATTTCGATATAATAATTTGATATTTTTCCTAAAATGCTCCTTTTATTTAATATGTTTTGTATTTAAAAGAGAACTTATATAAAAACATATTTCTCAATTTAGATGTGATTCTTAAGCATCGTTCACTTTTAAATTCCAACAAGTTCATAAAGTGACACATAATCACCTTATAATACCATGATAAATAATTATTTGTAATAGTTACTAGCTAATACAGAGCTATTAAATTAATAAGTATTATATCTCATAAACATGAAAAAACAATATTTAAAATATAATTATAAAAATATTATGGGCTATTGTATAGTAAAGATATAACAAAAGTTAAAAATAAATACTTTTTAAATGAAAGATTTATCTAAATTTAATTATCCTAGCAGTCTTAGTGGATAACGTGCAATAATTTCTACTTTAATTATGACATAAAATACTCTCAACTTAATGATTTATAATTAGGAAAAAAGTAATTTTGAATAGTCAACGATTTATTAAGAAAATTCGAAGGTTTACAAGGTTAGTTACATATAATTGCATAAAGTTCTATTAGGCGAGCCCAATATGCTGGGCATTGGGCATGTTCGGGGCGTAAGTCCCAATGGTCGAAACGTAAGTATCACGGAACTAAGTTTCATACATAAGCTCAGAGACATTTTACAAGTGTTCCGCTCCAAACGGGTCCCAATTTTACTTTTTAATACAGAGTTCACCTTTCACCTGATTATACAAGTTTTTATCAAACGATTAACACTATTAAACTATTATCTTAAAGATTAGAAATTTTCCCCACAAGCAGGGTGACTAAATCAAAGTCAATAAGTTTGAAGGTCAAGTCAAAAGCTCGAGTCTTTGGTCAAGCACGGTTGCTAAGTATAGCCAAGGTACATTCTAACAGCTTTTTACCACCTTCTTTTAAAATAAGAACAATATCTAAAAATATTAGCAAAACAACATAAAAGGGACATAACAATATGTAATTGAGCAGACCTTAATTTTCTTCTAGTCTGATAGGGTGACGAAGCAAAGAGAGGAGAGAGGAAGAGATAGTGGTCGAGTGCACGATGGAGGCAGAACTTTTATCCAAGTAAAGTAAATAAGCAATTAAAGAAATAAAAGGAATTTATCATTATATATCAGTTTTGCTAACATATATATAATTGTAGTATGTTAGCAATATATACATATTTAAGTTACCCAACTGTTGATTGACATCACATTAAATGTATGAACTTTTTTGTCTTTCACCAAAATCCCCTTTTTTTCTCGGCATTCCCATTCGGCCAATCCTCCATTTCCTCTCTAAAATTTCTATTGCTGTCTTGAAGAAAATAATTATTGTGTTCGGTCCCAAATAAATAGTTTTTAAATATTTTTATACAAATTAAAAAATTAATTTTTTAGTATTAATTAACAATAGAATTGATCATATTAATTTTTACTATCTCACATAAATATTTCTAACACATATTTCAACACTATTTACTTCAAAGACAATGTCAAAAAAATAATTAATTCATTCTTAAAATCTCGAAAAATCACTTATTTTGAATAAAATTATTTAATTTGGACTGAATGGAGTATAAGGTAAGCAAAAAAGTTGGAGGCAAATTAAGATGAGATGAGTCCGTTTTGTACAGCAGATTAATTCTATAAATTTTCTCAATAATCCACTCCAATTTTGTCGAAGATATAAAAAGTTATGTTTTTAGATTTTCCGTTATTCCCAATGCCGGAGCTAACGGGAACACACAGCAAAAGGGTACAAAATTGTATACATTTCTAAGGATAGCAAGAAACAGTAAGAATATTTTGGGTAACTCAAATATGTATACCTTGCTAACCTACTACAATTATATAGTATATATTAGCAAAATCCTATATATATATATATATATATATATATATATATATATATATATATATATATATATATATATATATATATATATATATATATATATATATATATATATATATATATATATATATATATATATATATAATACATACTTGTATTTGATTGATTCGTTTCGTCTAGCTCTATCCTGACCGAGTGACGTTGAGTGGGAGTGAATATAAAATTAAAAAGAGTAATCAAAATAAAAAATTCTCTTCTCCCTTCTTTTTGTTCTTTCTTTTAAATATTTGGTTGACAGGGTCATGGTCTTTTTTACTACGTGAACGCATCCAATTCTAAAACCATTTCTTATTCTTAATTAGAACCATTTTTCCTCAGCTGGTGAGATAAAAGTCAAGCTTTTAAATTGAGATTTTGAGTTTGAGAAATATGGACATGATGGTAAAACGAAAAACTCTTCAAAAAGTGGAGTAAGATTTCATCTGGTCGGTTGAGGACTTAGGATTGTCAGTTACTTTGACTTGTGACACGAGGCCCCTATGAACTGGAGTAACAAACAGTAGTGTCTGTGGGGTCCAGGTGAATTCGCCCCCAGAAGGACTAGCCTTGGATCTAGCGCGGAGCTTGTGCCACCTGGCTTTTGGTTTGCTTCATTCAAAAGCTCTCTGCAGCACCATTATTTGTACCATCATCCCAATTCCGTCCCGGTTCAGAACTTCTATTATTTGATCAATTTTCTCACTTTTTTTTAAAATATTTTTCCTTACGAGCGGATCCTGACGTTTTTGCTTTTCCATATTCAGTAATATTGAAAATAACTCCACTGCTAAAAGAAAACAAGAGAAAAGGAGAATTCATTTCTCTCTATATATATAGTACAAGTGTTTCACTGTATGGAGGAAAATTCCTAATATGGATATGCGTGATCCAGAACCATGCATAATTATAATATAGCCAATAATGGTATGTTTCAATTATATACGCAACCAACTAGATAAGCTATGCTCACTTTAACAGGCAGCCGCTATATGCTTCATTCGCCGATTAGAAAACTAGACTTTTGTTTCTAATGAGAGAATATCTTATATATGAACTAACCTTACACTTCTCCATATTAAAATTATGAAAAAGGGTAAAACTTGCCCGTGAACTATGATTGTGTTTGGTCTAAAAATTTCACCAGTTCACCTATTTGCCTCTATCATTATTTTTCTGGCTTATTTATGCCCTTAAATAAACGGCTCTTTCCGATAGCAAAATAGGTAAACAAATAGTATTTTTACACCAAATACGATTGTACATAAGCAGTTTTGGCCCTTTTGTGTCAAAGTTAGGAATTTTTACATTATATTATTGCCCCCCCCCCCCCCCCCCCCGCCCCCAAATAGTATATTGAATATATATAGCAATCGTAATGATTTTTAGCTTATGGGATAAAGTGTTAGAAACCCTTCAAAATTGTCCGAACTTTATTAATTATAAGTTCTTTTAGAGGGTGGGGAGAACAAAAAAGAAGGTATCCATTATACTTTACCTAATAAAAAAACAAATGGATAGAAGGGGTGTCTGATGCAACAAGAAGTCAAAGTTGTTCCATAAAGAGCAAACTAAATTTGTTGGGTTCTTCAGCTTGTTAGTAAAAAAATTTACTTCTTAATTGGTCTTCTTCCACAAGACTGACAAGTTCATTCCATATTATGAGACTTCTTTTATAATAGCATAGCTCATTAGGATACAATTGCTATACAACTTGTTTAGAAACATAATAATTAGATGTATGTAATGATTTGAATAACGTCAACTTGGGTTGGGGTGGGGGGAGGGGGGGGATTGTCTTACATTGGCACGCTAAAGAACATTGTATCCTCCCTAAAACCATGTTTATTGGTTTAACAAGAGGAAAAATGTAGGTGTAACGATGTAGCGTTGGAAAGAATAATTTTTGACTTTCATGTAAGTTGTGAAAACCATGACCTAATTTTTCAAATACGCTATAAATACATTCAAATAAAAGTTAATTTTGAATTGGTTCAAATTTGTCATACTGTACATTATCTTAATTTCAAGTGCCTCTACATAACAATATCCCTATATAATAGCCATCTACTATAAATACCGAGTTTAGAAAATAACACTTTACTACAACAGTAAAAAAAATATCGAAATAACTAAGACTGTTATAGAGATATTTGACATTTTCAATTTACTAAGAAAAACTTAAAAAGGGTTGCCAAAACTCTTCTGTCAAATATTTGAAGTATCTTCCCAATTGCATAAGAGATGCCACGAGCAGCTTTCTTGCCTTTCCCCATGACCCCTTGGATGCGTCTCATGGCGTTCTTGCAAGTATCCCAACACCCATCGCCATGGTCGACCTCGTGGTCTCGGTAGCCCAAGCGACAATCGCTCATATATCCCTGTCATTCCACCGATAGCCCACACCAGCGCCTAACGACTGACAGATGTCAATAGTACCGTGCACACAGACAATGCCGGGCACATAGTTCATGATGATGCCAACAGTGTCGCGCACACAGACAATGCCGCGTGCGCAAATCCTGATGCCTTGCCAGCGGCTAGCCGCATGCAGACTCCAAATAGTGTCGTGCGCGTCGACAGCACTGCGCGCGCAAACCTTAATGCGAAAGACAAAGTTATTGCCAAGGGACCTGTCTCTACTTTGTAACAAAAAAACTAAGTCCTTTTCATAATAACTATATAGTAGTTTTTTTTCATGTACTTCCATTATGTTTCTTTAGCTTATTTAGGTTAAGTTTTGTAACTTTGGTTTATTTTTTAAGCACTATTAGGGAGGGTCAATCAATCAAACTTTCTAACAAGGAAATATTTCTTTGTACTGGTGTCTCTCTCCCTCGACATCGCGTAGCCCTTTATAATATCTTTCAATAATGCAATCAAGCTTTCATTCTCAATTCTCATTTCCATTTCCGCAGTTGCTCTTAACATAGGTTTTTCCATATGTCAAGGGGACCTCAATTGGCGGATAGTAACCACACTGACATTAGTTGCTTAGCCTTACGTCGCTCTTCCATGGAATCTCAGTAAAGCACCGCATAACAGTTGGTATCATAGATTAGGCTCAACATCAGATGAGGGAACATATTTCCATTGCCACCATTTCTAACTATGGCGAATCATGGGGACCACATTACGACCCTTGAAGATACGATTGACGTAATATGTATCATCGTGGATATGGTGTCTGAACTAAGAACCAGCGTAGTGCACAGGTTGGACGACCTGGACCGTATAATGCTCCAGGACGAAGTTGACATAGCAAATATCAGTCGTGACTCTGAAGGAGACTAGCAAACGACAGTCGCAGAGGCAACAAAAATTTATGGAAAATTCAAGAACCTCCAACAGGAGCGCGCCAAGGATTTAGTTCATAGAGAACAAGAGGCATACATGGTGACTTCCATGCAGCAAACCATAGACATCCTGATAGGCCAACTCAATATTGCCAATGCTTCTCTATAAAGCCTACTTCGAGGAGCCCAAAACCAGATTAGGGTGCTGTGAACCTCGCCCCTATGCCACAAAAGCTGAAAATTCCAGATCCAAAGCCATACGACAAAGCTCGGGATACTAAAGAAGTGGAAAACTTCACCTTCGAGGTCGAACAATACTCGGATGCCTTGGGTGAGTTGGAAGAGGCCAAAAAGGTAGTAATTATTACTATATATCTTCAGGGTGAGGCTAAACTCTGGTGGCGACTGAAATACGAAGCCATCAAGGCTGAGGAAGATACTTTCAAGACATGGGAAGAATTGAAGGCAGCCATACGCCTACAGTTCTTCCCCAAAAATATGGATTAAAAGGCACGAAGAAAGCTACGGGATCTCCGTCACACTAAGCCAGTATGGGATTGTTAGATAATACGCTTAACGCTAGAGGGGGGGGGTGAATAGCGTTTTAATAAAATTAGCGTAAACTTGCGGAATTTAAAAATTGCAGGAAATAAATAAGTGCGATAAGTAAATAAATTAGAACAAACGCACCGATATATCCTGGTTCACCACAACTCGTGGCTAGTCCAGTCCCCGAGAGACTCTCTCAAGATTTCCACTAACTTGTTAAGCTTACGAGTGCTTAACAAACCGTTACAACTTGAGGACACAAGCCTCAACAACCTTTGCTCGGAGATACAACACTCCAAGACTTCAACCAAGGAAACACAAGTTCCTTCTTACAACACAAGGGACTAACACTTCCCTTCAAGTGTACAAAAAACACTTAGCACTCAAACAAGACACTCCTTTAAGAGTAGACGCAACAACTTTTGACAAGAATTTGGCTCTCAAAAGCTTATGTAATGAATATAAAATGATAAGAAATAAAGTATGCAAGATTTAGCAATTGTATTATCAGTTGTTGTATGTTGTTGTACTTAAAAGACTGAATTAAAGCTGTATTTATAGTTGAAAAACCTTGTATTACCGTTGCCTAATTGCCAATTAAGAGTTGCTGAAATTACTCAGTGACAATCGATTGTCAAGTTACCACAATCGATTGTTTGCCAGTTCTTCCAAAAATCAATCTCAGATTTTACGCATAACAATCGATTATATAAGATCAATAATCGATTACCGGCAACGTTCAAAAAATCCTTTCCAGATTTTACGTAAAACAATCGATTGTCAACAATCTACAATCGATTACTCAGCAACGTTCAAAAAATCCTTTCCAGATTTTATTAAAACAATCGATTATAGGAAATCAATAATCGATTACCTGACGGTATTTGAAAATATTTTGGCAACGGTCAGTTATACAATCGATTATACTAAGTTAACAATCGACTATATATCAGTCTTGAAAAATCAATTTAGACACTGCCTCTTGACAATCGATTGTCATAAGTTCACAATCGATTATTTAATAACTTTGAAAAAGTCTGGAAGACACTGCCTCAACACAATCGATTGTCATAAGTTCACAATCGATTATTTTGTGACTTTGAAAAATCTGATGGACACTGTCTCTTCACAATCGATTGTCATTAGCTTCACAATCGATTATTTTGAGCTTTGAAAAACTTTGATGGACACTGCCTCATCACAATCGATTGTCATAAGGTTCACAATCGATTGTCATGCAGATTTGAAAAATCTGATGCTTACTGCCTTAACACAATCGATTGTCATTAGTTCACAATCGATTGTCAAGCAGCTGACTTAAACATAATCGATTATCATAAGTACATAATCGATTATCTTAGTCCAGATTTTAGAGGCGTGTTTAAAAATCATTTTGACAAAAGTAAATATGCATTATTTAAAATTATGTTGCTCTAAATTAAATATGCATGATTTGTTAAAAGTATTTTTACGAGAGAAGCCAAGTCTTGAGTTTAAGTTGTCGGATCAAGATCACAATTAAATACCGACTCATATAAAACTTAATCTCGATCTTTGTCTTGTGCTTGAACCGCATCATATGTCAATTTGCACATAGTTTGTCATTCATCAAAACCTACAAATATGAACACACGTTTAGTATAATGCCTTGAGAACGTGTTTCCAACAATTTCCCCCTTTTTGATAATGGCAAACTTTAAGCGGGATATGCATATTAGGCAATTCATAATGACGATTCAAGACAAGTAAAGATATGCAACGAGTATATAGATATGCAATTTGTTCCCCCTCAATATATGAATTCCCCCTCAATTTATGCCGATAAGTATTGAGTGAGAGTGCCCGTTATCTTCCCCCTTTTGCCATTAGCAAAAAAATATACAATAATCAAAAAACTTGTTTATTTATTAAAAAAACGGTTACATAACGGGAACAATAAAACATAGAACAATAAAATGGAAAAACAAATAAAGAAATTATTCATCATCATTTCCCGCCTCATCATCCGGCAGTGCTTCATAGGGAACAAGACCGGCATATGGATAATGAACATGGTCAAAATATCCATGGATCTCATGTGTCAATTGACCGACAGAGGTGGTCAATGAAGCAATTTGGTCGAAAATGGATTGAAGAGAAGGTTCTTGAGGCTGACGCGATCGATAAGTTGGAGGAGGAGCAGGAGCTACATGATCGCCGTCATGGGGAAAGGAGGATTCTGAAATTTCCCACTTCTTGGTGCTCTTTTCTGAGAGGACCGATGGAAGTGTTGAATCCGGAAGCTTCAAGAAAATTCATAATAAGGAGGGCATAGGGAAGAGGTCTATCATCTCCTATGGCATCACGCATGTGAATTTTGACGAACTTACACCAATTGATGTGAGCTCCGGTTATAATGGCATGCATGAGCTTAGCGTCCTCTTGGGAAAGAGTGGTATGATTATGCTTCCGAGGCTTGAGGACTCGGGTGATGAAATAGAAAATCAAACGATACTCGGGGAGCATTCCCATGATAGTAGGGCGACGAGTAGATAGATTAGGATCATAAGATGTAAGACCTATTTGGTTTAGGAGAGTTTTCTCATCAAATAAGGCGCCAGCCTCTCTAATGTAGCGAGTAATGTTTTTGCCACGTCGAGGAAGATGGGCAATGGAATGCAAGTTTTCATTGGACAAAAGAATTTGAACACCATTAATATTTGACACAAGCTCACCATCGTCATCCTCATGAAGGTTTGAGTAAAACGCTTGAATCAATGGAGGATTAATATAAGGATAGGTAAGATATAAGAAGTCAAGAAGTTGACATTCCTTAAGCATGTTTGCAGCAGGGGCATATGATTCAAGATACTTGCTTGTTGAAAAGCGAGGAGGAAGAATGTCACGCTTTTCGAATTTTGTCAAAAATCTAGTAAGCTCGGTTTCAGTATTGAATTGTAAAATAGACCCATCTTGATAAGGGAAAGTTGGAGGTGGAGGAGCAGAAGAAGATGCACCTTGTCAACCTGAACGGGATCGTTTAGAGTGTCTGCCCGACATTTTCAAAAAGTAGTAATGAACTTTGTAAGAAACTTGGAAGATTTTTTTTTGAAAGTTTGGGAGCAAAGATTGATGCTTGAGTGAATAAAATTGAAGACTTATGATGCCTATTTATAATGGGAAGAATGGCATTTCATTTATGATGAAAATCTGCAGAAATTTATGAGCCAAAACAGTCAGAAACGGTAAAAATAAATTGCACTGACCGTTAGACAATCGATTGTTGACACGAAATAATCGATTGTTGAGCAGATTTTGACTTGAACTCGAAATTGACACAAAATCGATTGCAGGGTCCAAACGGTTACAAATATTTGAATTTCTGACAAAAAATAATCGATTGTTGAATTATGATAATCGATTGTTGTAATACAGTGAGCACGGTGATTTTCAGACTCGGAAAATAATCGATTATATTTATGAAACAATCGATTGTTTTAGGAAAGCAGTACTGAATGGCTGAGACGGTAATCGATTATACAGTTAAAAAATCGATTATTAAACACAAATGCATAATAGGCATCAAATATAAATAATCGATTAGTGATACTTGCTAATCGATTGTCCGCACAGTAAAATAATCGATTATTTGCTGTAACAATCGATTGTTCTAGGCCATTTCTTTATAATTCCCCCTGCCTTTAGGGCGATACCTGCAAAAGAGAATTAGACGTCTCCGACGCTCAAGTTAGTAATTTGTAGCGAAATAATGCAATGAGAACGTGATCTCTTAAGAAGTGTGTCCTGAGGTGTTCTTAAGAGAGTTTTGGGTAGTTACCTTTTCTCCAACGTCGCCAATTACCTGTTCGAGAGGGTGATCTTTGATTGTCCTCCACTCGTTAGGCATTTTCGTTTCTTTCTCCAATTGTGGCGTTTGCTCCGTTGATTGTTCCAAGATTTCATCTTGAATTTCCTTAGGAGTTTCTTCTTGTACTTTGTCTTTTAAACTATTTAAAATACCTGCAAGATCAGAACAAGAATCCTCTCTCGCCAAGCAAGCATTACTTTCGGAAAACACAATATGAGGGGATTCCTCCACAGTTTGGGTTCTATTATTAAATAACCTATATGCTTTGCTATGTGAAGAATACCCAATAAAAATTTCCTCATCGGATTTGACATCAAATTTTCCCAATTGATCTTTTCCATTGTTATGAATAAAACATTTACAACCGAATACTCTAAAATGGGAGATATTTGGTTTCCTTCCCTTGTAGAGTTCATATGGGTTTTTCATGAGTATTGGCCTTATGACTACTCTATTTAAAATGTAGCATGCGGTACTCACGGCATCTGCCCAAAAATGTTTGGGAATCTTAGCCTCTTCGAGCATGGTTCTAGCCATCTCTTCGAGACACCTATTTTTCCTTTCCACCACCCCATTTTGTTGTGGTGTTCGTGGAGCGGAAAAGGAATGCTCGATACCGAGTTCGTCACAAAAGTCCGCAAAAAGATTGTGATCAAACTCTCCCCCATGATCACTTCTAATTGAAGTGACGGTTGTTTCCTTTTCGTTTTGAATACGTTTAAGAAAATATATAAAATTTTGAAAAGCATCACTTTTATGGGCAAGAAATAAAGTCCAAGTAAATCTGGAATAATCATCAACAATAACAAAGGCATAACGATTTCTACCAAGACTTTCAATGCGAGATGGTCCAAACAAATCCATGTGAAGCAATTGCAATGGTCTAGTAGTTGAAACAATGTTTTTCGATTTAAAAGATGCTTTTGTTTGCTTCCCTTTTTGACCAGAATCACAAATAGAGTCATTTTCAAATTTCAAATTTGGAAGACCAACGACTAAATTTTGTGAAACCAATTTGTTCAAAAGATGCATGTTGATGTGAGCTACTCTACGATGCCATAACCAAGAATCATTCTCTTTGCTCATTAAACAATTTACATATTCGGGTGAAAAATTTGCAAGATCAACCATATAAATGTTATCCATTCTAAAACCACGAAGGATAATTTTAAAATCGCTACGTCTAAAAACTAAGCATTCATCCGAATCAAATAAAACAAGATTTCCCTTGTCACATAATTGACTTATGCTCAAGAGATTATGTTTTAAACCTTTCACAAGTAATATATGCTTAATGGAAGAAATTTCATCCTTACCGACCGATCCGACGCCGATAATCTTTCCTTTGTTGTTATCACCAAAAATAACACTTCCCCCTTCCTTGTGTTCTAGTTGAAGGAATTTGGATTCGTCTCCCTTCATGTGCTTGGAGCATCCACTATCAAGGTACCACAGTACACTTGATCCCTTCAAACATACCTACAAAACAAATTAATGAGTTTTAGGTACCCATGCCATTTTGGGTCCTTGGGGGTTAGGCAAATCATAGTGATGTGATTGAGTGTTATGTCTATGTCGTGTAAAACAACCAGGAGCAATATGTCCAATTCGTCTACAATAATGACAAGTCACGTTAGGATTATTCATCCTTCTAGGTTGATAGTAATTGGACGGACGAAATTCATTTGCTCTATTCTTGACAATATAACTATTGCGCAAATCATGAAAAATATTTCTCCTACCATTTGTTCTAGGATATGCATCATTTCTAGAATAGTTGTTTCTAGGTTGGAAGTCATTTCTAGGTGTTCTAAAAGGTTCAAAACACTTTCTAATGTTTGGCCTAGAATGTGCATTATTTCTAGCATGATTATTTCTAGGTTGCGATTGATGAAAACCATTTCTAGGTTTGTTGTATCTAGGATGAGCATTTGTTTTATTTATCCTAGGTTGAGCCTTCGGTGGTTGGGGGTTGGCTTCAACTTTCTCTGTAGGCTCGTTTCTAAAACCTATGCCATGCTTGGTCGACTTCAAATTAACAAGCAGTTCATTCAAATTTTTATGAGAAGAGTTAAACTTATCTAAGGTGCCCTTAAGCCTTTCTACTTCATTTTTGAGATGCATGCAAGAAGTACAATTTCTAGAACTTTCAGGCTTGTCGGCGCTTCTCTTGCCAAAAAATTTGTTTTCCTCTTTCAACTTCTCATTTTCTAAAATCAGTTTTTCCAATTCCTTTTCTTTAAGAGAGAGTTGTTTTTGAAAATCTTTTTCTTTTAAAGAAGCATTTTCTTTTATACTCTTAACAGTTTTTGAAGCTCTAATAAATTCGCTGTACAACTCATCAAAAGCATTTTGCATTTCTTCAAGGGAAAAGAAATTTTTGGAAGAAATTTGACATACCTCTTCTTTGTTGTCTTCTTGTGCCATAAGACAAAGATTTGCGGCTTCGTCTTCTTCTTCCTCACTTGACTCAACACCGGAGTCACCTCCCCAAGATATGTATGCTCTTTGCTTCTTGAAGGGTTTCTTCTCCTTTTTAGCATTTGGGCAATTTGATTTAATGTGCCCGGTTTCTCCGCACTCATAGCACTTTATTTGATCTCCTTGCTTTTTGCCCTTTCGTTCATACTCTTTTCGCATGAACTTTTGAAATCTCTTGATAACGAGTCCGAACTCGTTGCCTCCGTCCTCATCATTTTGAGGTTGGCTTGTGCTTGCCTTGAGAGCAATTCTTTGCTTCCTTTGATCATCAGCAAGAGGGTTAAGTATAGTAGATTCATAAGTTTTAAGATTACCTCTTAATGCGTCAATGGTGACATTTGTAATGCCAATGGATTCTTGAATCGCGTCGGCTTTGGATCGCCATTCCGGAGTGAGACTTCGGAGAATTTTTCAGACAAGTTCCTTATCCGTGAAGGTCTTCTTAAGAGCATGTAAATCATTTACGATTTTTGAAAATCGTTCAAACATCTCATCGACCTTTTCGCCTTCCTTCATGTGAAACAATTCATATGCATGGGTTAGGAAATCAATTTTAGCTTCCCTTACCTGGTCCGTACCTTCGTACGTAATTTCCAGCTTGTCCCACATTTGCTTCGCCGTTGTGCAACAAGATATCTTCCTGTAATCATCAACATTTACAGCACAATATAATAAATTAATAGCTTTAGCATTATTTTGCACCTTTCGGATATCATCTGCATCGTATTCATCTTCGGACTTTGGGACCCATTCATTTTCGACCTTCTTGGTTGGAATTTGTTCTCCATTCATTATGACCTTCCAAAGATGAAAACTATTTGATTGTACAAATATTCTCATCCTCTCCTTCCAATATGTATAATTTGTACCATCGAATAGCGGTGGTCGGGTGGAGCATTGTCCTTCACCTATTCCTGCAAAAGAATCACGAGTAGAAGCCATGGATGTTTATCCCAAACGGTTAAGTCTTCAAAGAGTTGGGCTCTGATACAAATTGTTAGATAATACGCTTAACGCCAGAGGGGGGGGGGGGTGAATAGCGTTTTAATAAAATTAGCGTAAACTTGCGGAATTTAAAAATTGCAGGAAATAAATAAGTGCGATAAGTAAATAAATTAGAACAAACGCACCGATATATCCTGGTTCACCACAACCCGTGGCTAGTCCAGTCCCCGAGAGACTCTCTCGAGATTTCCACTAACTTGTTAAGCTTACGGGTGCTTAACAAACCGTTACAACTTGAGGACACAAGCCTCAACAACCTTTGCTCGGAGATACAACACTCCAAGACTTCAACCAAGGAAACACAAGTTCCTTCTTACAACACAAGGGACTAACACTTCCCTTCAAGTGTACAAAAAACACTTAGCACTCAAACAAGACACTCCTTTAAGAGTAGATGTGAGTAAAACGAATACGCTCAAGATTGCAACAACTTTTGACAAGAATTTGGCTCTCAAAAGCTTATGTAATGAATATAAAATGATAAGCAATAAAGTATGCAAGCTTTAGCAATTGTATGATCAGTTGTTGTATGTTGGGTACTTAAAAGACTGAATTGAAGCTGTATTTATAGTTGAAAAACCTTGTATTACCGTTGCCTAATTGCCAATTAAGAGATGCTGAAATTACTCAGTGATAATCGACTGTCAAGTTACCACAATCGATTGTTTGCCAGTTCTTCCAAAAATCAATCCCAGATTTTACGCATAACAATCGATTATATAAGATCAATAATCGATTACCGGCAACGTTCAAAAAATCCTTTCCAGATTTTACGTAAAACAATCGATTGTCAACAATCTACAATCGATTACTCAGCAACGTTCAAAAAATCCTTTCCAGATTTTAATTAAAACAATCGATTATAGGAAATCAATAATCGATTACCTGACGGTATTTGAAAATATTTTGGCAACGGTTAGTTATACAATCGACTATACTAAGTTAACAATCGATTATATATCAGTCTTGAAAAATCAATTTAGACACTGCCTCTTGACAATCGATTGTCATAAGTTCACAATCGATTATTTAATAACTTTGAAAAAGTGGAAGACACTGCCTCAACACAATCGATTATCATAAGTTCACAATCGATTATTTTGTGACTTTGAAAAATCTGATGGACAGTGTCTCTTCACAATCTATTGTCATTAGCTTCACAATCGATTATTTTGAGCTTTGAAAAACTTTGATGGACACTGCCTCATCACAATCGATTGTCATAAGGTTCACAATCGATTGTCATGCAGATTTGAAAAATCTGATGCTTACTGCCTTAACACAATCGATTGTCATTAGTTCACAATCGATTGTCAAGCAGCTGACTTAAACATAATCGGTTATCATAAGAACATAATCGATTATCTTAGTCCAGATTTTAGAGGCGTGTTTAAAAATCATTTTGACAAAAGTAAATATGCATTATTTAAAATCATTTTGCTCTAAATTAAATATGCATGATTTGTTAAAAGTATTTTTACGAGAGAAGCCAAGTCCTGAGTTTAAGTTGTCGGATCAAGATCACAATTAAATACCGACTCATATAAAACTTAATCTCGATCTTTGTCTTGTGGTTGAACCGCATCATATGTCAATTTGTGCATAGTTTTTCATTCATCAAAACCTACAAATATGAACACACGTTTAGTATAATGCCTTGAGAACGTGTTTCCAACAGGGATTACGTGCGGAAATTATCCGCGCTCATGTTAAATATATGGGATATGGGTGACAAAGATAATCTCTTCAATTTCCTAGAAGGTTTGAAACCTCATGCCCGTATGGAGCTGTAAAGACAAATAATAGATACCATTTCCAAGGTGATCCAAGCTTTTAAATGCATAGGGGATTATCATATGGAAACTTAGAACGATAGACCTCAGCCGCCTATCCGAGGGGGGTTACCACGGGAGCCAGTCTAGCAATAGTGGCCCTCGAATAAGTGAGGGAGATCAAAGTTTAATCAGATCCAAGACTCCTTTCTCAAGCACAACAGCGCTATATTCGTCAACAATTAGGGGAGGAAACCCCCTTTAGAATGCCGCCATTATGGTGAGCCACATTGAAATAATGAATGCCCATAGATACAGATCAACGCTAATCAGACTGTTGAAGATGAGTTAGATGATGACTCAGATGAAGCAGAACAAGTAGGTGTCCATCAGTGCAATTCTTGGTTCCACCCATAATACCTTAGCGGGAACTAATGTTGATATCCCTAAGAAGGACACATGCCCAATCGCCAAAAAGGAAAAAGAAGGCGGATGATAAGACTCCTCCTACCCAAGAGCTTACCTTAATGTTAGTCGAAATGAAAGTCAACGACAAACCCATTCAGGAAATGATCGACACACGTGCTACCCACAACTACTTAGCCTCGACTCAGGTGAAACGCCTTGGTCTAGTTGTAAAAAAGAGTAAGGGTCATGTTACGGCTATCAAATCTCTACCCTAAACAGTTGGTGGAATATCCAAAGAAGTGCCCATGAATCTTGGACCTTATGAAGGAAGATTTAACCTACACGTCGCAATCATAGATGATTTCGAACTCATAGTGGAATTGAAATTTCTGAGGCAAACCAACACTATACCCGTACCATATGCCAACATGATCCTAATGATGGGAAAAACATGGACAATCCCCACATCAAACCGTGCATGCCCATAAAGATAGACATCTCAGCCATGTAGTTGAAGAAGGGAGGCAAAAGACATGAAACTATGGTTTCGGCTAACCTTTGCAAAAAGAATCAGAAGTCATATTATCAGACTCAAATGACTGATACCTCAGTGTGTGAAGACTCTTCAATCAAACCAAAAGAACAAGTCAGACCGGTCATCACAAACGGGACTCTTGGAGACACTACATGCCCTAGAAAGACCTTGGGAAAGTGTTTCCCTTAGCTTCATCATAGGATTGCCCAAAGTTGGAAATCTCACATCCATCTTGGTTGTAATAGATCGGTCTTCTACGCAACCTTTATAGAAGCCCCACAAAACATTTCAGTAGAAGATACAACTTGATTCTTCTTCTTGCACATTGTCAAATATTGGGGCCTGCCCAAAGCCATCGTCAGTTGCAATAGTTCACGCTTCACTAGAAACTTCTTCACCAATCACTATAAGTGTTTCGGGTGAAAATTGTGTTACAGCTTGAGCTTCCATCCACCATCAGATGAACAGATGGGACAGTTCTATGAGATGCTAGAGGAATATCTCCGTCACTTTGCAACCTGATCACATTAGCATTGGGTGAAGTTTTTGGATGCTGCTCAACTGTTTTTCAATTCTCAAAAGAGCCATAATACAAATAAAAGTGCTTTTGAAACTGTTACTGGAAATCAACCGCTTCTTCCGCAAACGGTGAATGCATTAACCATGCCAAAATCTCCTCGAGCATCCAGCTTCTCGAGGGAATAGGAGCGTAGTTTGGAGATAGTGTGGAGCTACCTCGTTAGAGCCCAAGGGCAGGCGAAAAGGTTAGTTGATCAAAATATTTGCGTTGCCCAACACCAAGCGGGAGACAAAGTGATGCTAAACATCCCAAGGTGGTACTTTTTCAAGAGAGGACCCATGACCCTCACCTACCGCAAAAACACATTGGGCCCTTGTCCATTGGAAGGCGCATTGGGAAAGTAGCATACCAGTTCAACATCCCAGCCTAGTGGAAGATCCATCCAGTCTTCCATGTCAGTCACTTGAGATCTCTTCAAAAAGAAATAGAACATCATTCACAAAGCCAACTCACAAGACAGAGGGGAATAGACCTTACAACTTGATCAATCATCATCTTGCAGGTAAGGCTCTGAGGACGTCACCAAGTCAGGTGGGGGAGAATGTCATGGGCGGCTTTCCAGCCATGCCCTATGACCCCTTGGATGCACCCCATAGCTTTTTGGCAAGCCTCCCAACACCCAGCGCCATGGTCGGCTCTGTGGTCTTGACAGTGCCAAGTAACAAACGCGCATGTGCCTCTGTCGCCCCACCGATAGACCATGCCAGCGCACAGTGGCTTGAAGATGCCAAAAATGCCCCGTGCACAGATAATGTCGGGCGTACAGTTCATGATGATGCCAATAGAGCCCTGCGCAAAGACAATGCCATGCGCGTAGATCCTGATGCCTTGCCAGCAACCAGCCGCTGGCAGACTCCAAATAGTGTCATGCGCACTGATCCTGATGCCTTTCCAGCGGCCTACCATAGGCAGACTCCAAATAATGTCACATGTTCTGACAACACCGCGCACGCAGAACCTGATACAAAAGACAAAGCTGCTGCCAATAGACCTATCTCTACTTAGTAGAAAACAAAGTCTTTTTCATCGTAAATATAGAGTAGTTTTATCATGTACTTCCATTATGTTTCTCTAGCTTATTTAGGTTAAGTCTTGTAACTTTGGTTTTTGTTATTAAGCACTATTAGGGAGATCAAACAATCAAAATTTCTAGCAAGAAAACATTTCTCTGTACTGGTGTCTCTCCCTCTCAACACTGTGTAGCATGTTGTAATAGCTTTCATTAATGCAATCAATCTTTTATTCTTAATTCTCATTTACGTTTCCGTGATGTCTCTTGAAATTAGTTTTCCCATATGACACTGATAATTTCATATAGCGTACGTAGACCTCAGTTAGCGAATAGCAGCCGCACTAACATCAGTTGCTTAGCCTTACGTTGCCCTTCCAAGAAATCTTAGGAAGGGCACCGTTTAACAGAGAGTATGAGCTAGCAGTTAATAATGTGAGATATAATTATACGAGATTAGGTATATCTCCATTACCGATAAAAACTCTAGATAATTTCTTTCTATCTATCTAAATAATATTCATGAATTGATTTATTCATCACATGTATTAGTCAGAGATAACATGTATGTAATAAAATCAAAATGTACACAAGCTAGTTAGAACATGGACATGCCAAAATATCTTCCAATTTCTTGAGAAATGAAACTAAGACCCTTATCGAGAAAAAAATGATTTTCTACAGACTTTTTGGCCTTCTGTATCCCTTTCCTTTCTCCCAAAAGAAGTGATAAGACTATGTTTGGACTCGTATACAATTATTATTGTATACATCAAAATCGGTGGGTCCAATTTCTCGCCATTAAGGCATTTCGAAGGGTCATCTCGACGTCTCGAGGCTACAAGACCGTGGTCAAGTCTCCTCCCTCGGGGTTCATCGACACCCAACCTAGAGACAATGGTGACCACGACCATGATAGGAAAGGGGAAGTTACCAAGGTACACAACTAGGACTGACAAAGCTTGCCGGGCTACTCTAAACCCGAATCACGGTGTCATATCTAGTTGTCCCATCCCCATATCTTTGTAATTAATGTATATTGTACTATGTTAGGATTCCCCTCCTATATAAAGGGAATCCTTACTATTTTGTAAATCTCTGTTGCTCCAATTACTCCACACGAAATATACATGAATATTCTCTTTGCTCTCTAACATACTCTCTTGATATTATTGCTTCCTTTTATTATCTTCATATATGTTCTTCATTTATTGCTTATCATTGGCCATAAAGAACCTTCACTAATTATTTTATAACTGTTAAGCTCTATCTCGATTACCGTCGATAGCTTATAGCCGAGCAAAGAGATGGACCTCGAGGCCCAAATTGACAAGCTCAAAGACCTGAATAACTAGCTCATCAGTTTGATTATAACACTCTCCTTAACTTTATTTTGTCTCTAAGTCTCATATATCTAGCATCAACTACTTATCAACTAGTATAAAACTAGATCACGTATTTTTAGAGTCCCATCAACAAATTTAACTGTTATTACCATTTTCAAAGTAAACAGTTTGGCACCTACCGTGGGGCTAAAAATAATAGTGATTATTTTCTTGATGGTTTCATTTCATAACGCAGGTTATCTTTCACGCTTTTTCTCGTCCAAGATATTCTATTTCAAGTTAAAATGTCTAGCTATGTAAATAGAGTCGAAAATGACAATCTTGAAAACCACGGAGAGAATGGTGTGGCAGCTCTAAATGTTGGTGTGCCACTACAAAACCTCGAGAACACCCTAGGACCGATTCCGGTCGATATAGGTTCACACGATGCCCAGAAGGTCGATATAAGCTCAAACACCAATAGGAGCGTGCACCAACAAGACCCACAAGAGGCTTAGAAAAACCCAACTGGGGAAGAACGGGAGGTTAGCTTTCATGTTATTTTGGAAATGTTGCAGGCACAACATGTGGCTATTGCTTAGCTGCAAAGTCACCAAAAAAATCCTAGCACGGTAGCACCGGGGATCGCTCCCCTGGACGAACAGGTGCCAGAGAGATCGAGCAATAACGGGTTGATAGCCGATCCTGTCATCACGAAGATGCTCGAGGACCTCACTAGAAGGATCGAATCGAGCAAGAAAATGATAGAAGCCAACGACAAGAAGGTCGAGACCTACAACCCTAGGGTAGATCAATTCCAGGCGCTCCCCCAGTCTTGAAAGGTGTGGATTCGAAGAAGTTCATAAAAAGACCGTTCCCCGAGAAAGTGACCCGAAGCCCATTCAAAAGAAGTTCAAAATGCTAGACACCTTATTGCTTGCACTTGCGCAGTGAAGGGAAACGACATAAAGGACGATGAGATTGAGTCCATCTAACTAAAGTAGTTTAGGGAAACGCTCTTGAAGGGGTCCATTATGTGGTATCACAATCTAGCTGCAAACTCAATAGACTCGTTTGCCATGCTGGAGGACTCCTAGAAAAGAGCATATGTCGGTGCAAGCAAAGTAGCGACAAGGAAATGTGACGTGTTCAAGATTAAGAAGAGGGAGAATGAAATGCTACGAGAGCTCGTATCTCGCATTCAAGTGGAACAAATGGAACTACCAGCGGTCTCTAATCAATAGGCATTGTAGGACTTTCACTAAAGGTCTGAATGAACGAAGCTCGGTGGCTTCAAAGCAGCTGAAATAAATTTGGTCGAATATCCTGCTGCAACCTAGTCGGACATCTACAACTGATACCGGTCAAAGATCAGGGTCGAGGATGATCAACTAGGCGCCCATCGGGCTCAGTATACCCAAGCAAGCTTCTGGCGAAGGAGCCGAAGCCAAATAAAGAAAGATATCAGCCACACACCGAGGACAAAAGGAATGCCCTGAGGCACCTGCCACGTCGCAACAATAGACTGATGAATTGAGATAAAATCCTCGGGGACTCATCAACAGATTCTAGTTCTATATAAATACGACAACAACTGAGGCACCTCGCTTATCAAAATAAATCTTCAATGTTGATGTATCAAACATCATGTTCACCATCAGCAAAATCAAAGACACCAGATGGCTCACAACCATATGGCTGGATCCTTCCTTGAAAATCATAACTTAGTACACGAATTTCACAACACACATGGACACATGATCGAGGATTGTCACCAGCTCCAAGAGGAAGTAGCCACACTACAAAATAAATGTCATATATGAGCATTCTTAAGCGATCAGGATAAAAACTAGTTCCGGGAAAGAGAGGTGGCAAGAAGAACAAAATAAATAAGCCACGACATGTCATCCACATGATCTTAGGAGGCGTTGATGCTCCCCAGGAACCAGTGATGAGAAGGACAAAAATATCCATCACCAGAGAAAAGCGAACCTGGGAATACATACTCGAAGATGCCCTCACCTTCATCGAAGAATACACTAAGACCTTGTCTCAGTCTCACAACGATGCACTGTTAATGTCATTCCTCGTAAATACATTCCAAATAAAGCGTGTACTCGTAGACCCAGGTAGCTCGGCAAATATTACCAAGTCGAGGATAATAGAGCAGCTCAAACTGCTTGACCTAATCGTGCCCGCCATTCCAGTCCTTAACGAATTCAACATGGTGAGTGAAATAACAAAAGGAAAAATCATCCTCCCAGTCAGCATGGACAGCACGACCCAAAATGTCAAATTCCATGTCATTAAATAAGACATAAGGTATAACACCTATTTCGGACTGCCGTGGATACACTGCATGTGATCAGTACCATCCACCCTTCACCAAATGATGAAATTCTCGACAATGGATGGGATCAAAATTGTGTACAGGGAATAACATGAAGCAAAGGAAATGTTCACGGTGCACGATGTGGCACCAGCACCAATACCTCTACTCACAATAGGGCCGAAGAGTAGTTAAACTAAATCTCTTATTAAGCCTGATTGAACAAAGTAAATGACCATACTGCGTCCTCATCACAAGTTACTGGGACAAATCGTACCTCGGAACATCGCCGGCACATCCCATCCCAAGGTATAACCATCTCCCTTATCATTTTATATTTCATGCTAACCCTCATTAAGGCACCCAATCAAAACACCCGAAGCTCTTCCTAATGCGAAGGCCTTAGGTTTCAAAAGCATGCGTTATACTTTTTTCCTTCGGCCAGGTTTCATCCCAAAAAGGTTTTACCGTTATGGTTTTTAATGAGGCAATATCTATATGCTACCTAAGGAAGATCCAACAAGCATTTAGGGCTTCTTGTTCAACCAACTTCGAACACTAGGGGGCATCTCCCCGGAAGGTCATACGCTCGGAAGAACTAAGAAACACCAAATGGGGTCACAATAGGAAAATGATGTACCGGGCCAAATGGTCTAATGAATCATGCCCGTATTGCCGAGCCCCCAATGGCGCAATCATATGTAGTTGTATCGAGTAATCAAAGAATACCTTTTATCAAAACACCTCACGCGCCAAGAACAACTTGGCATTTTCCTTAATGATGACTCCTCCATTGAAAAATGACCCCAACACTTGGGGAATGGTGTTGACAAATAAACATCTAAACGACCTCCAGGTCAGGACTCTAAACTTATATGCCCTCGGCAAAGCAACATGAAAATCATGAAATTTATCCAAGGCCAAAAAGGCCCCGAATTCTCGGTGAGTGGTATAAAAATCTAAAAATATGCACAACCTCAGGGTCGGGATCTCCGAAATTATAAGCCCTCAATGAGGCAATCCAAAGTCTATAAGTAACGGCTTCCGAACCAAGGAATCCTCGATGACTCGGGAACTATCGCCAATCACCATTCATTAAAAAACCCGAGGCCATAAGACTCCAAGCAGGCAAACTCGGTCTCGTATGACCTACATAAGGCAACGACAACATCTGTAAGACATCAAACAAGCATGAACAATACTTGTGCCAAATATCCAAAACTGTAAACCCTCAATGGCATAAACAATCTGTAAGACCTCAAGCAAGGCATTAACAATACTTGTACCAAGTATCCAAAAGTGTAATGCCTCAAAGGCATGAAAAATTTGTAAGACCTTACTACATGCATAACATAATTCCGAAGTTCAGGCTATATATCGAATTTGTAAGACCCCTACAAAGGAATACCCTCAATATAGACACCTAAACTACTTCACACGCGACCAAAATGGCTTTGGCCAAGCACAAATGACTACGGTCATACGGCTGTACCAGCCAAACTAGACTCGGGGACGGCCAACCGTCGCTACAAAGTCAAAGGCCTTTAGTTACTTTAAATATACTTCAAAAAGAACCAGTTAAGCAGGCTAACCTCGACATAGAAAAATGTGCTTCGACCATGTCAGCTCCAAATCACAGGCTTCGAGCTACTCAGCCTCTGTTCCAAACCTCCCGAGGTGCTCGAACATCATTTCAAAATAGCTCATAATCAAGGTTCTTCCCGAACTATCAAAGAGTCAGGAAAAAACGATCTCAAAATGTCCTTAACGAGGGAAAAATAAAGCTAGTAAAAGTTCCCTTCGACCCAAGGAGAAAGAGCCGTTGTCGCTAGCCTACATAAAAGGCCACATCAGCCCAAAGCGTAAGAGCCATTGTCGCCAGCTCACACAATCTGAAAACTTGAGGGTCAAATGAGCTCGAGTCGTAACCTAATTCGCAGACGAAATCCAAAATAGTTACCTAAATACGTCTAAGAGCGAAGCGTAAGAGCCATTTTTTCCAGCTTAATGAGCCTGACACACATAAAAGATCACTTCGATCAAAGGTGTAAGTGCCATCATCGTCAGCCCATGTAAACAAAAAAGCTTGAGGGTCAAATGAGATCGAGTCAAAACCCGACCCGATGGCTAAAACAAAAAATAGTTGAAGAAAAGTATAAGAGCTCAAACGCTAGCTTATACTAAAGGTCTCAGCAACCGAGCGCATAAGAGCCCATGGGCCAGCCTAATTAGCCTAAGGGCCATATCATGAATCAAAGGATTCTCACCAACTCCAAGACTAGTTAGCATGCTCTGAAAATGCTACATATAAAATGGAAAAATCTACGCCCTCCTCCTGGGAGCTACGGCCTGCCGACCTCATCTTCACTTTCCTCTAGTGTCGGATAGAAGTAACCGTGCATCATGCTCATCCGCCTCGCTTGTGCTAACTCTTCCAAGATAATAAAAACCCCCATCATGGACCTCTTTGTGAATCTTTCTTCAAGAATACAACGAGCATATTCTTTGATCCTCTCTATATGATCGAGGATCCTTCTCAACTCGTCTTGAGCATCAGTAGCGTCCTTTAAATAAATCTCCATCTCTTTATCAACTTCAGTTCAACTTAGTACGGCTTCGTCCCGGGCATCAACAATCTCAGCCTTGACCTTCGAAAAATCGGATTCGAGGTTCGTGAACATATCCACTTGAACTAAAGCATTGTCACGAGCCAAGCAGAGTTGAACCTCGAATGCACGAACTTTGGACAAAGCACCCTTATCCTCTAAAGCCTCAACCTCCGCCCGAGCTTTTAGCTCATCGTAGTCACTCTTGGCTCGATCGGCTTCATCCCGAAGATGTTCATAGCCTTCCGTATTTTTATGCAAATAGGATAGACAAAGTGTTAGCCTCAAAAGCTAAAAGGTGGAATGCATACTCACCCAGGATAGGAAAACTACCTGCTCCATCAAGTTTCTCTCATAATTCAAGCTCCGGCTCGCCTCAAATTGCAAGTGTGCCAGCTCGACTTTCTTTTCCTCGCAAAGGAGCGTAAGAGGTCTATCCTCATCCAGAAGGCCGAGATTACATCTTTGGATCTATCTCCCTGAGCTCTGGTCAAGGCACGATTTCTTGGAGAAACCACCTTTTCCAGAATTAGGAACCATGTGCACGGTAGGCTCAGACGATGTTCCCATCTAGAAGCCCCGACCCTGTTTGGCCTTACTCCGAGTGCTATCACCCTACAAAGGCATATCCCGCTTTTTGTTGTCGTTCTTTGGATTAGGAGCTGGCAACCCCTCCCCATCTACGGAGGAGAACGATTTCACCTTAGAAGGTTCTCCGATACCTATGGCAGTAAGATTAATGCGCAGAGAGGGAAAACATCTCTCAAAATGAATGAATGGAAAGGAAAAAGTAGTACAAGCACGTACCATGATCTTTTGCTTCCCCTATTCCCCGATATAAAGCTCGCTACTTGCGCACCTCGAAAGTCGAGTGGGTCGCCAACTCCCAAAACCAACTAGGCAAATTAGGAACATCGCCTGATGCCTATGAAACCGTTACATAAGAGGAAAAACACGGTTACGAAACTAGCCTTCGCCATAAACAAATTTGAGAAAGCATGGGATGTACCACTTACGTGTAAAGTTCTATTCCTTATGGAATGGCATAAGTTCCACAGGGATAACGTCAGCAGTCCGGACCCGGAAAAATATATTTATCCATTCCCGATCTTCATCTTCTTCATCAGCAACAATGATGTGCGTGGTCGACCAGCACCGCAAGGTTACGAAACCTTGGTGTTGAAAGGGTCGGTACAAACTAATGAGAGGACTTAGCATGAATTCAAGCACCACATTCCCCGCAAAGATTCTCATCATCAACACTATTCGCCAAAACGATGGGTGGATCTGTGCCAAGGTAACCTGGTACTTCAAAAAGAAGTCGAGCACGATCCTGTCAAGAGGACCCATTGTGAAAGGATACGTGTGCACATTCAGGAATTCGTCAACATGATCTGAGATGCCTCATCCGTGGAAAGTGTCTGTAACACTACTATCTTCCCTCATCCACAATCTCTCCTCACTAACTCAAGGGTCTCATATCCTATCGAAGAAGTCATCTTCAAGGTAAGCTCTCATTGATCCTGAGCATCGGGAGCATAACTCTCCTCTCTTTGCCGAACAGACCACGATGTAGCAGTCATGACTATGGAGAAACTAGAGAACTGAAGTAGAAGCCTATGAAAATACTTTAGTGCTAAGGTAATGAAGGGATCAACGCCGAAGTGAAAGGATTACTATCTAAAAAATTAGGATCTCTGAAGGAGCAAAAGCGACCCTATATATGAAAATAAAAGGCAACGATCAGCCTGACTAAGAAGCCATCAACATCATTGCCAATCCCGAGGAGGTACCCAACCTTGAGGATCTCCATTAAAAAGAAGTTAGGCTCTAAAAAACCAATAGCAGCATCATCACCAATCTCGAGGTGGTGCCTGACTTCGAGGATCTCTATCATAAAGAAGATAAGCTCCAAGAAGCCGACGATATCATCACTGATTCCGAGGTAGTACCCGATCTCGGAGATCTCCATCAAAAAGAAGATAGGCTCGAGAAAGTCGATGATATCTCCACCAGTCCCAAGGTGGTACTCGACATCGAAGATCTCCATCAAGGAAAAGCTAAGCTCCAAGAATCCAACAAATTCATCACAATTCTCGAGATCGTACTCGACCTCGAGGACCTCTATTAAAGAAAGGAGTTAGGATCTAGGAAGCCATAAACATCACTACAAGTCTCGAGGTGGTACCCGACCTCAGGGACTTTCTCCAAAAGGGAATCAGGCCCCAAGGATATAAGTATCCAAGTTCCAGCAGTATGGGGTTGGCCCAGGGTTACAATGTGAGCTCGGAAAAACCCTATGCCATGATATATCTACAAAGCATTAAGCTATCTACTCTAATTTCAATGCATGTTTCTAGGTGGTCTGGATTTGTGCGAACCTCCACTGGTGGAATGTCCTCGAAAGTTCAAAAAACTATCCTTGTCCATAGGCCTCCGAGCGAATTTCTCCTCAAAGATTACCACAGAGCCTAAGTGGTAACTCACAGTTTTAAGGCTTGAAGTGTTACATTCATTCGACTCGATGTAAGGGGTCCAAAGATCTAAGCTAATAGGCCCGATTCAAGCTCGGTATTGGTATCGATTGGTAGATCCATACATCCAGAGTATTCGTAAATGTAAATAAAAGGGAACACGGCATGTGTCAAAGACAAAGATGAGGAAACATCTTCATTTTCATAAATATTCAATTATAAAAAGCCCACACAGGGTCCTTACATATGATTAAAGCCCATGAGAGGTCCTTACATAGAAACAAAGAAGCGAAAGAGTACACATGCAATAAAAGCCTAGAACCTAGTATACTCTCGAAGGTCCATCTCTGGCAGCAATGCCTTTGGACATCTTTTCCTCTGGGATACGTCCTCAAAGATAATATCTTCCAAGCTCCATTCCCTCGGAAGCCTTATCTCGACCGCAATATTATGGCCTTGAAGAATGTGAATCGGCAGTGCATTGAATGACGTTCAAAGGACAAGTCCATGGGAATGCCCCAATTATCGTGAAGGTTGACGTCATAAGTATGATGTCGTTAATGCGGCATCGTCATGGGACGTTTGATGAATTGGATGTCAAGCTCGTTTCTTATGGATCCTGTCTAAGAAACGTAGGGACTATCTGTATACGAAAAAATCCGAGGGGTCAATTTCTCGCCATTAAGGTTATTTGAAGGGTCATCTCGAAGTCTTGAGGCTACAAGGCTGTGGGCGAGTCTCCTCCCTCTAGATTCAGCGTCACCCAACCTAGAAACAATAGTGAACACGACGATGATCGGAACGGGGATGTTGCCAAGGTACACGGCTGGAACTGGCAAAGCCTACCGGCATACTCTAAACCCGAATTAGGGTGTCATATCTAGCTGTCCCATCCCCATTCTTTGCAATTAACGTATTTTGTACTTGTTAGGATTCTCCTCCTATATAAAGGGATCCTTATCATTTTGTAAATCTCTGTTGCTCCAATTACTCCACACAAAATACACAAGAACATTCTCTTTGTTCTCTAACATATTCTCTTGATATTATTGCTTCCTTTTATTATCTTCATATCTGTTCTTCATTTATTGCTTATCATTGGCCAGAAAGAGCCTTTGCTGATTGTTTTATAACTCTTAAGCCCTATCTCCATTACCCTCGATAGCTCATATCCGGGCCAAGAGATCGACATCGAGGCCTGAATTGATAGGCTCTCTCCTTAACTTTATTTTATCTCTAAGTCTCATATATCTAGCATCAACTACTTAATAACTATCATAAAAATAAATCACGTATTTGTAAAATTTCATATATAAATTATTATTATTACTATTTTTACGATAAACAATTATCAACAAAAGTAGGGAAGACCGCAAGCAGCGTGAGGCTTGTGGAATATAATTATCCATCTCGTGACAATGACTTGGCAAAATGAGAAATGTGGCTAAGAAAAAAGAAAAATGAAGCGGAAAGCCGTCTTTCACCTGCTTCTAAAAGTTAATGCTAATTAAGTTCGTTGTGACTCTTACAACTTGAGAACCTTTATATTATAGTGGGCATGTGAATAATAAGGAGATGACAACTACTTGAGATTGAAAGACTCACATGCCAATCTATATAGTAGGGTTGGATCATTCGTTGTTCCCATCAAAATGAGAGTGATTTCCTCTTTTCTTTAAGTTATGGGATTAGTTGGTTGATGTATTGCCATATCTCGTATTATTTTTTCTCTCTCTAATAATACTTACTTCGGAATCCCGATTAAATACTAATTTACACGAGGAGTTTGAATACGGAGTTGCCTTTTGTAGTATGATATATTTAACTCCTTTTCCAAAAGGCATATACCCTATTAATACACCTTTTATCCGTTTGTACTGACAACCCCATTCATAAAAATTATTTTTTTCATTCCCGACACGATTCCCCTTCACTTGTTTTATCACTAACACAATAACTTGTACAACAGGATCGTAATTTATTTAGGAAGAATAAATTTAACATGCATAATTCTTTCCGTAAATCCCGAAATCTTCGCCTCTTTTGTAAAGAGAAAAATTGAGAAATAAAAACAACACAAGAATTTAACGTGGAAACCTAAAACCGGAAAAAAACCACAACCGTTGTCAAAAGACAACAACCGACCACTATGTAAAAAATTCTTACAATCACATAAACCTCAGTACATTCTCCTAGCAAACAGTGTTAGAAATGCATTTGGTTTGGTACATTTGAAAACATAACTTAAGCCCCCTTATATAGGCAAGCCTCCAAGCTACTCTTCAACATTTTTCCAATGTGGGATAATTACCCTTCTCATTTCTAAGCAAAATCCCAACAAATTCCACCTTGATTAAAAATTATCATAGCAGCAGCTATCCGCCACACTCCACATTGTTGAACACCTGTCATACACCACCATAAAGAGTATCGCCACTTAGAATAAACCATTCTAAGAATTTCCACTTCGGCTCATGTCGAAAAACACCTTGCTGATTATTATGGTTCAACCTCCACTATTGGATCTCCTTGGAAGTCCATAAGCTATCGACATAACTGTTTCATCACACACCTTGCATTCCTGCCAAACCAATGCCCGTGTGTAATTCTGCTATTATTCTCACATCCTTCACCATGGAAAATATCGGCATGTCATAAGAATGTACATGTCTATGGGTCATATAAGGTCATATGGGTCCCTATCAAAGACCATATTAACAGTATCACTTGACTTGGATCCTGTAGCCGAACCTGCTCCACCTGCTGGACAATCCTTCTTTATGTGTCAAGGCTCTCCACACTTATAGCAAACAACATTCCGCTTCATGGGGTTCCTCTTTTCCTTTCCTTTCCCATAGCACATATACACACTTCCAGAAGAAGTATCCCTCCCATCTCCTTTGAGTCTTCTTTCTTTTTGAGATGAGCGTGCTGATAACTTCTGAAAGATCCACCTGCTCCTTCCCATGGAGCAATATTGGCTTCATGTGCGCAAAAGACGAAGAAAGAGACTAGACGAGCCTTAAGGCTTGATCCTCCTCATCTATCTTCACCCCAATAGCTTCAAGCTCAGAGACAATCCCATTGAGAACACTCAAATGATCCGAGATTTTAGTACCCTCGCCCATACGCAATGTATGAAATTGTTCCTTCACGTACACCCGATTTGAGACTCCCTTTGTTTGATACAGCTTTTCCAACTTTTTCCATAGCTCCTTGGCCATCGCAATTCCATGCCCATTTGCAAGGACATTCTTTGCCAATGATAACCGTATTGCACTTGCAGCTCTTAAATCCAAATCATCCCATTCTTCATCTCTCTTGCTTGATGAATCATCGCTAGAACCTGCTTCTGATTTTCCCTTCAGGGCCTTGTGTAGACCCGATTGAATCAATATATCCCTGACTTGAACTTGTAACAAGCCAAAATTGATTCTTCCATCAAATTTCTCAATATCAAACTTGATGCTTCCCATTGTAACGCTGACCAATATCCGTGGATGAAAAACACTTGCTCCTCTGTAGCTCGTGAACAGCATACCGGTAAGTTCCCAGGAAAGAGAGGTGGGTCCGGTGTGACCACTTAATTACCAAGTCTTTCCTAGCCAGAGCTTACCTAGACATGTAACTACCAGACTTGATTCTAACCGCCAGAATTCACCACAAGCCTCGATACTCCAATTGCACAAACTTCCCCTCCTACAAGATTCTTGAACCAGAAAATCTTTTCTGATGTGGAAGATCAGCCAAAGCTGCGACCACAGAGCATACTAGGATTCCTCCCTCAAGCTAGGCGACCTCGCTCTAATACCACTTGTTGGGAAAAAAATGACCCTTTCCCGTATACCCCGAGATCTCCGCCCCTTTTGTAAAGAGAAAAATTGAGAAATAAAAACAACACAAGAATTTAACGTGGAAACCCAAAACCGGGAAAAAACCACAAACGTTGTCAAAAGACAACAACCGACTACTATGTGAAAAATTCTTACAATCACATAAACCTCAGTACATTCTCCTAACAAACAGTGTTAGAAATGCATTTGGTTTGGTACATTTGAAAACATAACTTAATTCCCCCTTATATAGGTAAGCCTCCAAGCTACTCTTTAAAGATTTTCCAATGTGGGATAATGACCCTTCTCATTTTTAAGCAAAATTCCAGCATAATTAGGGTGTCTATGGACCAGGTTAGTCCAGTTTTTATCAAACCAGACCAAATCGATTATATTCGGTTTGGATTGGTTCGGTTTTGTCGGTTTTTCGATTTTTTTGTTATATGGATATTATTTCAGTTTTACTTTGTTAAAATTGTAGATAAAACTTCGATAATTGAATATATATTTAGTAAACATGAAAAAAATTTGACAAACATATGATCTATTAGAATATTCTAATGAGAGAATTTTCTTAGTAATACATGATAGTTATTTTCTTAGTCATATAACAATAATTTTTCGTTAATTTACACTTTCAAGGTTAATACATGAGAGGATCCCAAATATTTTAATATTTTCTAAAAAAAATGCACTATAAAGTTTTAAAAATATAAATAAAATTTATATATTTATACGTAGGTTTGGTCTGAATTTTTTTACTCAGTATCAAACCAAGTCAAACTAAATCTAACTAGGAGTTTTAATTAATTTCGTTTAATTTTTCGATTTGATGCGATTTTTCGATTCAATTTAAACACCACTATGTACAACCATAAAAAAAAAGGTGCACAATCTTAAAGAAATCCATTCATAAACCAAATTTTATAACATGCTAAGGTTATGTGCATTTGGTAGAATTATAAGAAATTCATGTTACTGACTAGTGAGCGACCAAATTTTGGTTGTTGAAAAGATTACCCAATTGTCTCCTTAAATCAATTAAAAGAAAGGGAAAATTTATACACAATACAACCTTTTAATAGTAATTTAAAAAAGCAACAACAATTTTTAAAATTCCAAATATAATTTTTATTTTTAAAATTTTAACCTTTTAATTGCATATATGCTATACAACTTTTCATATCCCTAAATATTTCACCTAGTTCTCTCTCAATAGTTTATATTTAAAGGAATGTTACTCCTATACACTATGTGAAACTTTATTATTTTTAATATTCATATTTAGTTAATTATTCGATATAAATAAATTTTGCTTACAAAATATATATGATGCACCTTAAAAGGCTCCTAATTTATTATTTGAGCCTTCAGTCAAAGAATGTAATTACACATTTTTTTTCTACTCCTCGCTTTCCTTATGTTTCCACTCATATATTTTCTCACAAATCTTCTGATTTTTCAATCTCCTCGGTCATCTACGTCTTCATACTAGTTCAATAGGAATGCAACTAAGAAATTTAAATTTTTACGTTACACTAAAATTATTTGGAATACAACTCTGACCGCATCGATCGAGTAGTTTGTTACGAATTTATTCCGTACTGAAAATATTGTTTTTATTCTTATTTATGGCGGTCCTCCTATCCAAGTCAATTATGACTTACAATATATAATAAATTATTTATTATACCACACGAATCAAAATTAAAAGAATTCTACTAGAAAATTCAGATTTGAAGTTTAAGTAATACCCGAAATTATCAGTAAGTACCAGAGATTCTCACTCGTTAATAACCCGGTTTCAACTACTTTGTCGTGAAATCTCCTATTTAAGGTGAATGTCTATAATTAGAGAGATTCTAGAGTTCTATTCTTGGTAGATAAATCATCCCACTCCCTATAAATAAAGGGGTCTTCTACCATTGTAAACCACTCCTAACATTCTCTAAGTATCAATAAGAAGAACTCTCTCTACTCTTCTCTCTATTGCTCTTGTTCTTGCATTATTGTTCTTGTCTTTTATATTATTTCATAACACGTTATCAGCACGAGTCTCTAACCAATTGAAATTTTTGATTGTCTTAACTTTTGTTTGTGTAGGGTTTTGCTTCAAAGAAAGAATGAAGAAAGAAAAAAAAAAGAAAACAAAGAAAAAGGAAGGAAACAGAAACGAAAAACAAAGAAAAAGGAAGGAAACAGAAACGGAAGACAAAAGAGAAAAGAAACGAAAACGAAGAAAAAAGAAGGAAACAGAATCGGAAGAGAGAAAAGGAAGAAAACATTGAAAATATAATTGGTATACCTTAAAGGTAAGTAATTTACTTTTCCCTTTCAAATTCTTGAAATTCTACGATTTGATTTAATATACAAACAAAGTTTGATTATAACTCTAATGGAGTTTGTAAGAAATTATAACCACATGAAGTGTTAAATCTCTATGCCCTGCCATGATTAAATTCATGTATGATTGTGGGCAAAGAATTAAAAATCCGTCCCATTGAGTTTGCTCCATTCCCTTTAGAGAATGTGGAAGCAGTATATGATAAGTCTGAAAGAAGACTAAAATATTACCATGAAGGTATCAATGAATGTGGACGTGGCAAAGAATTCCGTCCAATTGAATTTGCTCCATTCCCTTTAGAGAATGTGGTAGCAGAATTTGATAAGTCTGAAAGAAGACAAAATTATTACCGTAAAGGTATCAATGGATGTGGACATGGCAATAGACGAAATTATAATCGTCATTATTGTGATAATGAGAATAATAAAGATTCTCAAAATAATCTTTCACTTTATGAAAGTAATATTTGACATGAGATTGTGTAAAGCACATGATTATGATCCATTCCCTGAAGTGAATGTGATAATTGTAATAGAGCCCGTAAGTATGAACACGCTCTTGATGTAAATTTGTTTTATGTCTGACATTATGAAAAGAAAGTTCGTTGCCCTTGAAATTTCGGGCAAGAACTATATGTCATGGGTGTTGGATGCTGAAATCCACTTAGATGCTATGGGTCTCGGAGACACCATCAAAGATAGAGAAAAAGCATCCACCCAAGAATGTGCGAAGGCCTTGATTTTCTTGCGCCATCACCTTGATGAAGGTTTGAAGATTGAATATCTCACCGTCAAGGATCCACCTATCTTGTGGAATGGCTTAAAGAAGAGATATGACAACCTGAAGTTGGTCACTCTGCCACAAGCACGATACGATAAGAACCCAAAAGCAAATAGTTTATAAACTATATATTATCGTTGCGGTGAAAACGGGCACTGGTCAAAGGCTTGCCGTATACCATGACTTTTGGTTGACCTTTATCAAGCATCTCGAAAGAGTAAACGCCCTGAAACGAATTTTGTCTCTGACGACAACTTTGACATCACCCACTTGGATGTGGCAGACTTCTTTGAGCAACCCGAGGGGAAGATAGACCACCTAATCGGTGATGGATCCGTGATGAAAGAAGATGGAGCTATTTGATTTTATTTTACTTGTTTGTATTAGTGAATGAATAAACTAATAGCCATTAGTATTAGCTCGTATTAGTTAGTTCATGATATAATGTTAGTATTAGTTCTTTAGAATGTATCAATATGCTCAAATATCAATAATATTTTTACTTTCCAGTAGAGGTAATCGACTAACCTGAAAAACTAGTCGGTTATCTCATATTTCGCATAAAAACTGCAAAACAATCGATTGACAATGATCAACAATCGATTGTCTTTAAAACAGTGTGATCTGGAATTTTACAAAAACAGTCAACAATCGATTGTCTATGATTAACAATCGATTGTCTTTAAAACAGTGTGTTCTGGAATTTTTCAAAAATCATCCACAATCGATTGTCTATGTCTAACAATCGATTGTCATTAGACAGTGTAATCTGGAATTTTTCAAAATAGCCAACAATCGATTGTCTATACTTAACAATCGATTGTCTTAAAACAGTGTGCTCTGGAATTTTTCAAAATAGCCAACAATCGATTGTCTATACTTAACAATCGATTGTCTTAAAACAGCGTGCTCTGAAGTTTTTCAAAATAGCAAATAATCGATTGTGTGTGTTTAACAATCGATTGTCAATGTTCAACAATCGATTGTTTGTGTTTAACAATCGATTGTTTGAAGAAAATGCTTAAACTGAAATTTTCAAACTGCAAAGTAATCAATTATGGATAACATATCTGATTTTGTTAGTCAACTGTTAGCAGCAGATTTTGAAAATATTATGTGACACAAACGAATTGAAGTTGTTTATTCTCATGTTCGTATATTTTCTTTTATATGTCAAACCATGGGAAGTAAATTGATTGAAGGCTCCGGAAGAGCAACTGTAACTCTGCCCAAAGGCACGACGTTTATCTTAGAGAATGCAATATTCTCCTCCAAGTCTAAGAAAAACTTGTTGAGTTTTAAAGATATCATTCAAAATGGATATCATATTGAGACAATAGATGAGAATAATCTTGAATTCTTCATGAAAACGAGGCTGCCCATTTCGGTTTGGGTTCACGCCATTTTGCATGCAGCAATGCTAGTTCGTCGGCTGCCCACTTTGGTTTGGGTTCACGCCATTTTGCATGCAGCAATACTAGTTCGTCGGCTGCCCACTTCGGTTTGGGGTCACGCCATTTTGCATACAGCAATGCTAGTTCGTCTCTGACTGACGAATTGACAACCCGTTGCAATTGGTTTTGGGTCATGGACCCAATATATCCCATTTAAGAATCTTTGGATGCGCAGTATATGTGCCTGTAGCACCGCCATCCCGCACCAAAATGGGTCTGCAAAGAATGTTAGGAATATATGTTGAGGTTGAATCGCCCTCCATTATTCGCTACCTCAAAACATTGACAGGAGATTTGTTCACTGCACGATTTGCAGACTGTCAATTTGATGAGACACTTTTCCCAAAATTAGGGGGAGAAGTTGGTGAAACCAAACGGGAAATTTTGTGGAAAAATGCATCATTATCTCATCTTGATCCACATACCTCTATTTGTGAAAGAGGCACAAAAGATTATCCATTTGCAAAGAATAGCAAATCAAATGGCTGACGCATTTATAGATTTGAAAAGGATAACAAAATCACATATCCTCGAAGTGAATGTGACAACATCTGATACATATTCATTATTGGAAGAATATGAACATGAAATTGGTATTAAATATACCACACTCACCCCTAGAAGGAGGTTTGAGATGATATATGGCATGAATGATCGTTGGTCACGTACCTATTGTACGCCAAAGTATTTTGGAAATATAATTATTAAAGGACAACGATAATGCAAGAAACATATCTTGCATATAAGTTTGACATGACCATAATGGTATAACTTTCTCTTTAAGAAAGATATTCACCACATGGATGTTGATGAATCTGCGGTAGTACAAAATTAATTGAGAGCTCTAGAAGAGCCAATTATTACTATGTTGGAGAAACACAATTGAGTATTGTGCTGTAGTAAGTCTCAAAGAAACTTATTCAGTTTCCAAAGTACACGCGAAAGCGATTGATTATATTGAGACTATAAATAAAGGAAGGCTTTGATATCTCCTATTACTACAACTTGTAACGGGGTAATTTGCATATGAAAAGCTACCCGCTTTGTTCTCCAGTTTGTACTACACAAACAAAAGAATGCCACAATAAAGTGGATATCTATTGGTATAAAAACCATGTCATAATAAACCTGAAGTTTATTGATAAGTGCACATGTCATGGTGTAAATTTGAAGTTTACCAATATTGATAATTTGTTCAGTTAGCATTCGTATTAGCCATCTCAGTATGATGTGCAAATTTACATAGGTGAATATTAAAGAACTAGAAAGTTCTTTACGAATTCTCTTGTATCACTTGTTCTCATTAATGAACTGACCAACTAAAGAGTTCGGGTTGAAGCCCATAAATTCTGGAAATATCAAAGGTGAATATGGGCCCATTCACCTGCCATGTATACCACATATGATGCATCTATGATATGGTTACATGCGCAATTGTTATTAATCCGCAGCCTAGCCGGTGCTTGCGAGGTAAATTGCTCAGTAATCTAACTTCGAGCATAATTTCCAGATTTTCTACTCAAGATAGTTCATCTTGATAAGTTGGTTTATATCAAAGTTGGTTTAGCAAGATAATTATTGAGTGCTTCCACTTAATAGCTAAACTGTTTCTTATGAGAACAAAGTTATATATATCAATTTGATATACGTTGTATACGAGAGTATATTCCCCCCTCACAAGTGGTTCAAGGTCAGGAACCAAATAATTTCATCTTATTATTATTGATGTGCCATGTATATTGACATGATAATGCACAAAGATGATTTCCCAAAGTTGAGGAAACAAGTTAGCTTTTCTAACATGAGGGGGAGACATGATAAACACTTGAGAAAAGGTTACATGGGATGAATTATCATTTGTATATGTATATCCCCGAATATCATGATATGAAGCTGAAGTTCATAAAAGGGATAATTCAATTGCAACATATTGCAAAGCATGCTATACGCATTTGCTGACCCAAAGAAAGTAACTAAATGGAAGAGATACAATTCAAGAAGAATTGATTCCATATGAAAGACATGTAGTTTTGAACCTATAGTTCAAATGCTTGAAAGTATAAAGTCAAAGGTATGTATAATCAGTTTTCGATATCTTATTTGTCTAGCATGACATGGAAAACTTGATATGCATCTAGAGTCTATTATATGGCTTATATGACTTAACTTGAAAGATTTAAGTTACTTGAAGCATATGCAATTCTTGGTCCTGAAGTACCCACATCCTTAGTACAATTTGTGTACATATGTATCTTGCTATAACTATAAGCATGATGGCATTGAGAATGCATCTATGGAGATATTGAAAAGTTATTCCACGACATTATATGAAGATGTTCATATCTATCAAGAATGATGATTTCAAGGTGCGGAATATTTATTCAAGTCAATATGGTTGATTTGTCAAACGTCTACCAAAGATCGTTTTGAAGATGATGCACAAGATTGGAATGCAAATGCTCAAGGATATAAATTGATGTACTCATTAGGGGGAGTTAATGCGCGTTGCACTCTTTTTCTCTTACAAGGTTTTGTCCCACTGGGTTTTCCTTGCAAGGTTTTTAACGAGGCAACCAATAAGCGCATATTCAAACATGTGTACTCTTTTTCCTTTCTTTAATTTTTCCCATTGGGTTTTGGTTTTAAGGTTTTAACGAGGCACATTGTTGAATAGACATTCAAGGGGGAGTGTTATGAAATCTCCTATTTAAGGTGAATGTCTATAATTAGAGAGATTCTAGAGTTCTATTCTTGGTAGATAAATCATCCCACTCCCTATAAATAAAGGGGTCTTCTACCATTGTAAACCACTCCTAACATTCTCTAAGTATCAATAAGAAGAACTCTCTCTACTCTTTTCTCTATTGCTCTTGTTCTTGCATTATTGTTCTTGTCTTTTATATTATTTCATAACAGTCTTTACTTTTTCCCCTTTGTTTTGCTTTTCCGTGCACTGTTGAGTAGTGCCAAGCACTCCCCCTTTCAAGTTTCTTTTTGATTTCTCGTATCTGGAGTCTTACCTTTATTTGTTTATTTTACATATAATGAACAGAAAATGAGATCCTACACGTAAAATTATATGACATAGAAGTTGAGATATAAATAATTAGTTCTTAGACTTTGAGCTTTTAAAAATCATAAACAGGTATGAACATATCAATGAGTAGTAATTTAATATTAAAGAATTATTGTAAGTCAGAAATCTCGAGTTGGATATGAATATGTCAATGGGTAGTAATGAAATATGCAATTACCAGTTTGTTAACATATTATGAATTCGTTTATACGCATATAATTTATTGGTACGAAATTTTTTTGTACACTATCTAGTTAAAATACAATTACAATAATATGCAAACTAAATATAAATTTTATACGATATGTCTTTTGTATATTTTATATCTGATTTATACATAGTAAAAATAAATTTCATATAACTAATTATATGCTATACAATTTATCTACAACTTTCATACATTATTTCTACCCAGTTAAATAAAACTTCAATAACATACAACTTAAATATAAATTTTATACAATATATCTTTTGTATATTTTATATCTGTTTATACATAGTGAAACTAAATTTTATACATCTTAATTATATATTATACAACTTATCTACAATTTTCACACATTATTTCTACTCAATTATATACAATTACAATATCATACAACTTGAATAAAATATTTATACAATGTTGTTCAACTTTTATACAATAGTTAAATAAATAAAAGGAAAATATATAAACAACAGAATAGAATTTTTCCATAATTTTTCTACTGTTTTACTACAATTTTGTAAATATAATGTATATCATGTTTTCTTCTTCTTCTTCTTCTTCTTCTTCTTCTTCTTTGCTTTCAATATGAAGTTCAGCCAAAACCAAGTCTAATATTCACCAAAACCCCTCAAAATTGAGATATAAACTCCAAACCATATTCACAATTATTTGCAACAATACCCAATCTAAATAAATAATAATTTTTGAGAACACAAATTCAAATTCAAAGCTTCAAAGCTTTTTAGTGACTATCAAAGTCGAATTGTTGTTCTTTTTTCTTTGCTTTACATTACTGAAATTAGGGATGAGAGATCGAGAGAGACATAGAGAGAAGTCCTAATTCTTCGCAACAACATCCAATTTAAATAAATAATATTTTATAAAAATTCAAATTCAAATTCAAAGTTTCAAAGCTTTCAGTGAAATTGTGGGTGGGTGCAAGGTATGTGGGAGAGGGGGTGGGGTGTGGAGAGAGAAACACGAGGGAATGGAAGATATGTTAGGTGTAATTTTAGGACACTAATTATTATCATTAATTCCCTTAAAATGTACATAAATAGTAATTGAGTATATAAAATATAATTATAATAAAATTTGAATAGAAAGAATAATATAATTTCATATAATGTATAAAAATATAAAAATCCTCTCTCTCTCCTAAATATCACGGCCCACCCCCAAATCTTACGCCAAACCCAATATCTCACTTGATTCTCTCTCAAACCAAATACTTTATAATTCTCTTTACTAAAGATATATTATATGTATCTATGGCACGATATATAAGTATATTTTATAATAAAGATATATTATATTTGTGTAACTAGATATTGGTATGCGTATTGCACGTGTACCCACATATTATTCGGCAGGTATTAAACTTTAAAGGTTGATATAAATATAACATTTTAACAATGTATTTGATAAAAATATATGTTCTTGAAAAAAAATCTTATTTAGCCGACTCAATAAAAAGAAAAAAAACTATGTCCACACCTTAAATTTAAAATTCCTGATTTGATGAACTTAAAAAATAAATTGATGAACTCCATAATTACATAAGAGACAAAATTAACAGGGAAAAAAATAGAAAATGCGATAGAATAAGCAGGTACCACATCTTATACCAGTATGAGGGTAAATATATTCATATTTAATGATCGCATGAGAAAGCAATACGTGGATCCGAAAATAGAAAACAGTCAGACCCTAAGGCAGTAATCTCGCTTGTCATAGGAGAGAATGATACTCATAAAGGTAAAATAAATGCCCACCATCTGGTAGCAGTCAATGAAGAATATTCTAAAACATTAAGTGTATAATCCGTTACAGAGAATATGACATTCATTGTCCATCATTGTACATTCTTCAATGACCCTGATAATTGTCATTACAGAGTGGCTTGGTCCTAGGACCTTGTTCCCTAGGTGTAACTATAAACAATAAGCTCTATTATCATTGTAGGGGGACAAATTTTCTGACATGCATACACTATATTCTATCAAGAGCTTAATAACATTTTAGTTTCTTGCTTATTTACACTTTCTTACTGCCTCTGGTAGCTATGCGCTATAATCCGGGACTAAGATATCTGGAGTTTATTTTAATTTTAAGGCTAAGTCTTATATTTTTGTCTAATTCATCAATTATTTTTGGATAAAATCGATTCACTTGTCTATAAATTGTGTATAAATTTAGATGTACCATTTTACGGGTAAACAGTTTAGCGTGCACCGTGGGGCATAGACAGTCGTGTAATTGAATTGATACCTACATATATTACTAACTTGTTTGATTCTTTTTTCTTAGAAAAAATCATTAAAAATGGGAGATAATGGTGTCAACAACACAGCCAACGTTGAGGCCAAACAAAATGAGGGTTATCATGAAGATTCTCTCAGTGATACCTACAATGAGGGGAATGAGGCCACATTGGTTCACGACGAACAATATCCACAACAAGTTCGAGAGGCAACCCTTGGCGATGTTGAAGATGAGAACATCGTGGAAATAGTAAGCATCTCGAGGGAACAACAAAAGGGCCATAATGGGCCATCTCGCACGGTAGGATCAAGTTTTGATCGAATTAAAACAGGTGTTGTCGGGTGCTTTCAACAATGCAAATGGACAAGGTGTAGTTCCTCCTGGTTCTCCCTCAATCAAACAACAGATAGGGTTAATAACAACACCCCGAGGGGCAAAGTTGGCTTTGATAGAGCCGTATGGAATAGTGGTGGACCCGATAACAACAATGAGATGATCATCTTAAAACTAAACTTATGAGGCTTATGAGGGATATAAACACCTGAATAGAGAAAATTCCAGCAGCACCACCTGTGCTAAAAGGGCCGGACTCAAAGAAGTACACAAAATCTCCATTCAAACCAAGCGCATCACCAGAATTTATCCCGAAACGGTTTAAAATGCTAGACATACCGAAGTATGATATGAATTCATACCCTCTGGAGCATATCACCACCTATACATGACGATAAAGGGGAACGATCTCCTTACAAGATTGAGTCAGTCTTATTGATGAAACTCGGGGAGACCCTTACGAATAGAGCCCCGACAGGGTATTCCCTCTGCCAGAGCACTCCATAAACTCCTTTGAGATTCCTGAAGAATTGCTCATCAAGTCCCATACTGGGGCTAGAAAGGTACATGTCCGAAGGGCCGACATATTTAGGATTGTACAAGAAGACTTCGAGTTGCTACAGGAGTTTTTGACTCGATTCTAGAAGGAAAGGATGTTGCTATCAGACGAATGAGCGAATGAAACATTTACCAAAGGTTTAATTCCAAGAATTTCCGACGCTTCTTAGAAGTTGAAAGAATATTTTCTCAAGTTCTAGGAAACAACTTAGGTGGACATTCACAACTAGTACGAGTGTGAGATAAAGATTTAGAATGATTAGCTCGGTTTCCAAGGATCGGCTAAAGGTCTGGATTGGGAGAAGAATAAGAGAAACAGAAAGATGTTTTCAACACAGATTTTCAATATTTAAGGGGTCAATTTTTGCCCTACGAACGAGGCGAAGGACGCGATAAAGGATTTCAGTCAACGGATAGATTCCGCTACCGATAGGAGAACTAATCGTAACCGAAATAACATATCATTGAAAACAAGGAAACATCAGGTTCTCATGATTCTTCTTACCCCAGGCTTTTCGAGTATAACTTCAATGTCAGCATAGTGGAGTTGGTAAAAGCTATGAGGAACATCAAAGAAGCATAATTCAAAAAGCTAATAAGATCCGATCCCAACCAAATGAATACTATTTTTTTGGCTGAATACCATAGGACAAATGGTCACCGGATTGGGGAGTGTTGACATCTACGTAGAGAGGTGGAGACATTACTGAAAAACGGCCATCTTCGGGAATTTTAAGTGACCATGCCAAAAACATCTAGGTTCATAATCGTGATAATACAGAACCTTCAAAAGTAGGAGAAAATACCTACACTTGATGATCTACATGATTTTTAGGCGGAACGAGATTAACAAGGTTATATTCTTGGCAGCAACAAAGAGAAAGGTGTTAGTGACCCACAACAAGAGGCTCCGGGAAGTGACTGAAGAGGACATTACTTTCACGTGGGAAGATGTAGATGGATTTCTACTACCAGACAACGATGCGTTTGTAATTTTTTTTACTGTTTTAGATTTTAAAATTAAACGTGTTTTTGTGGACCCAGGATGTTCGGCCAACATAATACAAATGGAGGATGTTGGAGCAAGCTAATCTCACAAGAAGGATCATTCTGGCCACAAAACGGCTCGCCAGGTTCAACCTATCAAGTGTGACAACCCGATGAGAGATCCTGTTTCCCACGAATGCTGAAGGGGTGACGAAAATGACCCATTTCGAGGAGGTGGACGGTAATATGGGATACAACATCATCATGGATACACCATGGTTACACGAGATGAAGTCTGTGCTATCAATATATCATCAATTACTGAAATTCCCAACTACCGAGGGAGGGGGATTAAACAAATAAGAGGTGACTAGCCGGAAACAAGAGAAATGAATGCAATCTCAGTTTTATGTAGCAAATGAAAAGAGCATGCAACATAGCAATTATTGAAGCCAGATCCTTCTTAAGAGCTGAATGAAGTCAACCAGGGGGGGGGGGGGGAGTCATCAGAATCCTATCAGGTGACGAGGTATTTCTTGGTAACGGAAGAGACAGATGCAACAAAGTCCACAGCGGAAGAACTCTAGAAAGTTTCATTATTTGAAAAGTTCCTAGAGAGGAAGTTCCACTTGGGGATAGGACTGCACCCCGAGCTTAGGTATGGATATATTGAATTTCTTAAATTTAAGTTGAATGTATTGTGTGGTCACATGTGGATATGACAAGTATCCCTCTAGAAGTGGCCGTACACAAGTTAAGCTTGGACCCCAGCATCCCTCTGGTAACATTAAAAAAGCCCTATTGGCGAGGTCAAGAACAAATTTGTCATAGAAGAAGTAACTCACTTACTTGATATCGGTTCAATTCGATAGTTTAAGTATCCTGACTAGTTAGCTAACGTAGTAGTAACTCCAAAGAAGAATAATATATTTTGCATATGTGTAGACTATAAAGACTTAAATAAGGTGTGATCAAAATACTCATTCCCAAGACCAAATATTGATCAAATGATTGGTGCAATGGCCAGGTACAACCAAATTAAAATGAACCGTGAGGATCAGGACAAAACTTTGTTTATCACGAACTTTGGAATATATTGTTACAATGTAAGGCCCTTCGGGCTAAAGAAGGCCAGAACCAATTATCAACGGCTCGTGAACAAAAGGTTCGAAAAGCAGATAGGGAAAACTATGGAAGTTCACATAGATGATATGCTTGTTAAGCGTTTGAACGCATGTGATCATCTTAAACACTTGCAAGAAACTTTTGACATCCTAAGGAATCAAAACATGCAGCTTATCCCCAAGAAGTGTGTGTTCATTGTTAGTTCTGGAAAGTTTCTAGGATTCCTTGGGTCACAACAAGTAAACTAGGTTAACCCCGATAAAATCAAAGTCACCGAAGACATCCCGGACCAGCTATCAAGCATAAAAGAGGTTCAAAAGCTAATCGGAAGATAGAATGCTTTGAGCAGATTCATTTGTTGATCATCGGAAAAATGCCATCATTTATTTGTACTTCTTAAAAGGAAGAATAACTTTGAGTGGACACAGGAGTGGTATCAGACTTTGAAGGATCTGAAAATGTATTTGCCAGAGGAAGAAGAACAACTACTGATCTACTTTGCGGTCTTATAGGTTCCGGTAAGTGCTATTTTAGTCCGTGAGGATGAATATACACAATATCCTATTTACTGCGTAAGTAAAATTTAAATAGGAGCAGAAATGCGCTATGTACATCTGAAAAAATTTGCCTTAGTTCTCGTAGTTATCGCTCGAAAGCTTAGGCTTTATTTCTAATGTCATTTGATAACCGTGGTGACCACTTTTGCCCTGCAGAACATTCTTCATGAACCTGAACTTTCGGGTAGGCTGGCCAAGTGGTCCACTGAAATGAGTGAATTTGACATAGTATATGAGCCTAGCTTTGTGATTAAATCACGTCTTAGTTGATTTCAGTCCGGGACTATTACCTCTGGCTACCAAAGAATAAGTGATGGTGTTAGAATTGACATATGGAGTTTGTACCCTATTAGCAGATGGAGCTTCCAATGTCAACGTCTCCGGGATCGACATAGTACCAACCACGCTCTCAAGAGGAACCCTAGGACAGGCTATAAGAATCGTTCCTCCTAACAGTGAAGCAGAGTATGAAGCTTTGATTGCAAGCTTTGAATTTACCCAGGGACTGGATTCCGAGGTCATTGAAATCAAATGCGACCTCCAATTGGTGGCAAACTAGGTATAACGGATCTTTGAAGCCAAAGATGAATTCATGAAATAATACGAAATGAAGGTTTAGGTTTTGCTCACTCGGTTCTGAGAGTGGTCAATAAAGCATATCCCAAGGGAAGAGAATGTAGAAGTGGATGCATTAGCTAACCTTGGCTCATCCACAGAAGTGAAAGGACCGGATTTCGGTACAATCATACAACTTATGCACTCGGTACTGGACACATACAACTATTATAAGGTAAACGCGACTAATTTGGTTTAGGACTGGAGAAACGAGATTATTGACTATATCGATCACAGTAAACTGCCTAAAGATCCCATCACATCTAGAGCAATATGTACTAAAGTAGCTCGATACAGCTTCAAGAGGGGTCAATTTTATAAAAGATCTTTCCAAGGACCATTGGCCAGATGTTTGGGAGCCTCCAAAGCTAATTATGTTATGCAACGAAGGGATCTGCATAAGTCACTCAAGATCAGATTACTTAGTATTAAAATTAATTAGTGCAGGATACTATTGGCCTCAAATGGAACAAGACGCCAAAGCTTATGTTAAAAAATTTGATAAATATCAACGCTATACATTGTTGGTACGTCAACCAGTAGAACCATTGCAACAGTTTTGTCACCATGGCCATTCATGAAATGAGGAATGGATATCGTTGCACAACTACCACCGCCCCAAGTAAGGTACGATTTCTTTTGATTTTTGCTGAATATTATTCTTAGTGAGTTGAATTAGTTCCTTGTCAGAAGATCGACCAGCTAAAGGTGTGGGGTAGAGGTGCTAAAGGTGAAGTATAGGCCATAAAAGTGGCGCTCAGACCGCTAGATGTGGAGGCCAGCCAGCAGCAGGTCATCCCTGAGGTATAGATCAGAGTGGTGGGGCCAAACCCTGATGTTATGATCTTCAGGCTAGGCCCGAGGCAGAGGCTTCAAATGCAGTTATTACAGGTACGGTTCTTGTATGTGATAGAGATGTTGCAGTATTGTTTGATCCGGAGTCTACATATTCATATGTGTCATCCTATTTTTACCCGTATTTGGTCATGCTTGTAATGCATTTGTTATTCCTATCTATGTGTCTACGTCGGTAGGTGATTCTATCGTGGTCGATCGAATCCATCGTTTTTGTGTTGTACTGATTGGGGGTATGGAGACTTGTGTAGAATTGTTGCTTTTAGATATGGTTGACTTTGATATTATGTTTGGGATGGACTATTTATCACCCTAGCACGCTATCTTGGACTGTCATGCCAAGACTGTGACCTTAGCTTTACCAGGTATGCCTCGGTTAGAGTGGAGAAGGACTCCTTGTCATTTTACCCGCAGTATTATATTGTATTTGAAGGCTTGGTGTATGGTCGAGAAGGGATGTTTGGCTTATTTAGCCTATGTATGGGATTCAAATGATGGGTTTTCCTCAATTGATTTTGTGCTCGTGGCTTTTGAGTTCCCCGATATTTTTCCTTCAGACCTGTCGGGTATGCCGTCCGACAAGGATATCGACTTTTGCATTAATATGGCTCCGAGAACTCAGCCTATTTCTATCCCACCATATTGTATGGCCCCACCGGAGTTGAAGAAGCTAAAGAAACAGATGCAGGATCTGTTTCAAAAGGGTTTCATTAGACCAGTGTCTCACCTTAGGGTAGGGGTGTTCAAAACCGATCCGAAACCGAAAACCGAACCGAACCGAAACTTAGTGACTTAATGGTAAAACGGCTTAACGGACGGAGAATGGATTGAATTTTTTTTATTAACGGCTTATCGGTTTGGGGGCGGATTATTCAATTTTCTTAACGGATAATCAGTTAACCCGTTAAGAATATATATATAAATTATATATATATATATATATATATAATTTATTTTTACTTACATAATTATATAAGATCTTGACTCGATTCTTCATGGGAGCAAAAGTGATATTTCTGTAGCAGACTGGAGAGCACGTAGCAATTACAAAGGCTACAAAGAAAGTGATCCTCAAATATCCTGGTTCTGGAAGGTAAACGTTTCTCTTCTACTACTAACTATTTTCCACAATATTGAGAAGTTTACATCTTTGCCCTTTCGATTCCTCTTTCTTCTTTATTTCTTAAAGTCCTAGATTTCTGAATTCTATTCGTATTAAAGTGTTTGCAGCTGCATTTTCAAAGTTTTCTTTTCCACTGCTGCAGATAGTTAGCGGTATGTCTGCGGAGCAGAGAAATGTGCTTCTCTTCTTCTGGACTTCAATTAAGTCTCTCCCTATAGATGGTTTTGGTGGTTTGGCTTCTAAACTATACATCTACAAGACCTCAGAATCTTATGATTGCCTGCCTTCCTCGCACACATGCTTCTACCAACTATGTTTTCCTCCTTATCCATCCATGGATATCATGCAAATCACATAATCACCCTGAAATGGAACTGGACATTGGACAATGTAGTGTGTACTGTGCGGACAGAATACATTTGAGCCCTTAGGTATTAAACCGATAAACCGCCCAATAAGAGCTAACCCGATACCAATCCGCCCGATATCTTATCGGGTGGCTAACGGATGAATACATTTAAAAGCCAATAACCGTTAAGCCAAACCATTAAGAGTAAAAAGCCGCCCAATCCGCCCGATGAACACCCCTACCTTAGGGTATGCCCGTGTTATTTGTCAAAAAGAAGGGTAGGTCAATGAGAATGTGTATTGATTACCAACAATTAAATAAGGTAATGATTAAGAATTAAGTATCCACTTCTAAAGATTGATGATTTTTTAAACCAGCTTTAGGGTCCCAGGGTATTTCCAAGATTGACTTATAATTTGGCTACCATCAATTGAGTATTAGGGTATCCGATGTCCCTAAGACAGCTTTCCACATTCGGTACGGGCATTACGAGTTGTTGGTTATGTCGTTTGGGTTGACAAATACCCGAACAGCTTTCATGGACTTGATGAACCGAGTGTCCAGGCCTTATTTGGACTCATTTGTGATTGTTTTCATTGATGATATATATATATATATATATATATATATATATATATATATATATATATATATATATATATATATATATATATATATATATATATATACACACACACACACTCTCTTAGCCAGGAGGAGCACAAGCAGCACCTTAGAATGGTTCTTCAAACTCTAAGGATAGTCAGTTATACATAAAGTTCTCCAAGTGTCAGTTTTGGTCGAGTTCAGTTGCATTTCTGTGTCATGTTATATCAGAAGAGGGTATTCAGGTGGACCCAAAGAAGATAGAGTCAGTCAAGAACTACCGTAGACCTGCATCAGCTACAGAGATTCGGAGTTTCTTGGGATTTGCAGGCTACTACCGTCGGTTTGTGGAGGGGGTTTTATCTATTGCAGCCCCGATGACCAGGTTGACCAGAAAGGGTGCCTAGTTTATGTGGTCAGACGAGGTGAGTCGAGCTGTTAGAAGCTCAAGATATCTCTGACTATGGCGCTGGTATTGGTTTTGCCCTCAAGTTCAGGGCCTTATGCAGTCTACTTTGATACTTCCCGTATTGGGCTTGGTGCAGTATTGATGCAGGATGGCGAGGTCATTGCCTATGCTTCTAGGTAGTTGAAGATTCGTGAGAAGAATTATTTTTTCCATGATCTAGAGTTGGCAGCCATTGTTCATGCATTGAAGATCTGGAGGCATTATCTATACGACATAGCATGTGAAGTGTACACCGATCACAAGAGTATTCTGTATTTTTTCAAGTAAAAGGAGTTGAATTTTAGGCAGAGAAGGTGGTTGGAGTTGTTGATGGATTATGATTTTACTATCTTATATCACCCGGGGAAGGCCAATATGGTGGTCAATGCTTTGGGTAGGAAGTCAGCCAGCATGGGCAGTCTTGCTTATAGTCGGGTGTTAGCTTGCAGAGTCCCTTGTTCTTCATTATCTGAGCATATCCGTGATCGGCAGTTTGATGATCCCCATTGATGTGTCCTTAGAGACACAATGCAGCGAGGAGGTGGCAAGAAGGTTACATTAGATGATGATAGAGTCTTGTGATTGCAGGTGCGAGCTTGTGTGCCAATGTGGATGGGCATCGAGAGTTGATTTTAGAGAAGACATATATTTCCAGGTATTCTATTCATCCGGACACCACAAGATGTATCAAAATTCGCGACAGTATTATTGGTGGCGTAGGATGAAAAAGGACATTGCGGCATTTGTGGCACGGTGTTTGAATTGTCAGCAGGTTAAGTATGAGCATCAGAGGCCTGGTGGTTTATTTTAGAGGATTGAACTTTCTGTTGACTCGGAAGAAGTTCGACGTAGTTTGGGTCATTGTTGATAGGCTGACCAAGTCAGCGCATTTCATGCCTGTGGCAGTCTCCTATTTATCCGAGAGGTTAGCTGAGATCTATACCGGGGAGATTTTTCACCTTCATGGTGTGCCGATATCTATAATTTCTGACTTAGGTACATAGTTCACCTCGCGTTTCTAGAGATCAGTTCAACGAGAGTTAGGCACCCAGGTGGAGTTGAGTACAACATTTCATCCTCAGATGGACAGGCAGTCTGAGCAGACTATTAAGATATTGGAGGATATGTTTTGAGATAGTGTTATTGACTTTGGAGGTTCGTGGGATCAGTTTTTGCCTTTAGTAGAGTTTGCCTACAACAACAGCTACCAATCGAGCATCCAGATGGTTGCTTATGAGGCTTTATATGGTAGGCAGTGTCGATCTTGGTTGGATGGTTAAGCCGGGAGAGGCTCGATTGTTGGGTATGGACCTGGTCCAGGAGACCTTAGGCAAGGTCAGGATCATTAAGGATAGGCTTCGTATGGCTCAATCTAGGTAAAAGAGCTATGCAGGTCGTAAGGTTCGAGATGTGGCTTTCATGGTTAGTGAGCGGGTATTGCTCCAAGTGTCGCCTATGAAGGGCGTGATGAGATTTGGAAAGAAGGGCAAGCTTAGCCTTAGGTTCATTTGTCTATTTGAGATTCTTGTCGAGTGGGAGAGATGGCTTATAGACTTGCAGTGTTGCCGAGCTTATCAGCTGTACATCAAGTTTTTCATGTATCTATGCTTCGGAGGTATCACAGTGATCTAGCCCATGTGTTAGCTTTCAGCACTGTCCAGTTGGACAAGGACTTGTCTTACGTGGAGGAGCCAATGGCAATTCTAGACTAGTAGGTTCATTAGTTGAGATCCAAGGGTTTTCCTTCTGTTCGTGTTCAATGGAGAGGTAAGCCTCCCGAGGCATTGCCTGGGAGTTCGAGTCCAATATGCAGAGCAGTTATCCCCATCTATACTCTGACTTAAGTACTTCCTTCTTCTGTCTGTTCGAGGACGAATGGTTGTTTTAGAGGTGGAGAATTTGACGACCCAAAGGTTCATCATCTATTTCTCATTGAAATTTGTGCCTCTGAAGCCGTGAAAACCTTATTAGGTTTTTCTCGATTTGTGTGCATAGTCCGGGCACGTAAACGGAAAGCTTATATGTGAATTTCTATGAAAAATGCTAATAATGATATTAAAATGAATAAATTTGACTTTGGTCAGTACTTTGGGTGAACGGACCCCAGACCTATTATTTGAGGATCCCGGAGTATCCGTAGGAAAATATGGTACTTGGCCATATGCCCGGTATTGAATTACGAGGTCCCAAGCCCGAGATATGAATTTTTTGTAAAATTGTTTCCTAAAAATGTTTAAAGAGAATTGAAGTGAAATCTAATTTGAAAGCAATGGTATCAGACCGATATTTTGGTTCCAGCACCCCGTGCATATCTCATATATGTTTTGAATCACCACTATGAAATTTGGTTAAAAAAGGACGTCGTTTGACCCGATCCGGACCCTAATTGGGAAATTTATGGTTGACAGGAGTTTTGAGAAATTTCATTGATCTTGAGGTTCACTTTCGATGTTCATGATGTTATATTGGTGATTTGATCACACGAATATGTTCGTAAGAAGTTTTTGAGGTTGTGTGTATACTTGGATTGGAGTTTTGAGGGCTCGGGTGAGCTTCGTGTAGGTTTTGAGATGCCTTAGTCTTAAAAATATCAGATGTTGCAGGTTCAGGAATTTGACAGGTCTATGAACCTTCTTGTGTGGCTCGCGAGAAATCGCGTGCTGCCATGATCGCCTTTGCGCGGTCTGTAGTGGGTGGTGTGCGGCTGCGGTCGGCTTGGTGCGGTCCGCACTGGGCAATGATTCACAGGTCTTTAGAAAGCCTGTGCGGCTGGGGTCCTTTTTGCACGGTCCGCACAAGGAACTTCAGAGGGGTATAAATACACATGAATTTCAGCTATTTTACACTTTTCAAAATGCCAAAACATAATTGGCGATTTTCCAAACAACGCTTCTTCTCCAAAATGATTGGCAAGTGATTTCTAACTCATTTTCTTTATTCCTTAACATCTTTTAACATGATTTCAACTTCAAATCAAAGATTTTCATGGGGAATTGGTTGTTTTGGGGAGAACCTAGGTTTTCTAAAAATTAGGGAGTTGAACCTCAATTTGAGATCCGATTCCAAAACAAATCATATACTTGGATTCGTGGGGGGAATGGGTAACCAAGTTTTGGTGCGAACCTCGAGTTTCGACCATGTGGGCTTGGGGACATTTTTTACCTTTTGGGGTAAAATCTTGTAAAACTTATTTCATGCATTAGGGTTGATTCATTTAGCATTCATTGATATGATTAAGTAACTTGTGACTAGATTCGGGCGAATTGACGGTGGAACCGAGGGGTAAAGTGGCTTGAGTTGAATTCAACGCATTAAGGTAAGTGTTCGATCTAACTTTAGCTTGAGAGATTAGGAGATGAGTCATATGTGCTAATTGCTCTTTGTTGAGTACAACGTATAGGCATGGTGACGAGTATTTATACGCTGGTGTCAAGCATGACCGCGAGTCCTAAGTTGGAAGTTGTTGTATTCTTAAATAACATCATATATGCCTTAACTAATGATCTACCGTATCAGGCAAAGATTTGTTTATCGTAGATCCTATTTATGATTGAGCATCTTCATTAAGCAAACTGAGTTAAGGTTGGTTATAGCTGATTCTCCCTTGTCGGGATGATTGTTTCTGTATTGTTGTTCCCTTGCCGGGGAGTTATTATGTTACTTTGTTTCCATACCGGGACCTCTTGTGATAATGTGATAACATGAAATGGGATCGGGTGGTACGCCTACCACAAGCTTTTATGATATGGGATCGGGTGGTATGCCTACTAAAAGATTTAATAAAATGGGATCGGGTGGTACGCCTACCACAAGATTTGATTGAAATGGGAGCGGGTGGTACGCTTACCACAAGATTTGATGAAATAGAATCGGGTGGTATGCCTACCACAAGATTTATTGAAATAGGAGTGGGTGATACACCTACCACGAGATACTGACTGAAATTGGAGCAGGTGGTACACTTACCACGAGATAGTGATTGAAATGGGAGTGAGTGGTACGCCTACCACAAGATATTGAAATGGGAGCAGATGGTACACCCAACATGAGTTATGATGAAATGGGAGCAGGTGGTACGCCTACCATGAGATATTGAGAAATAGGATGGGGTTGCACGCCTGCAACGAGATGAGCATTTGAAGTGAAAGTTGTTTTATCTACTCTTATCTGTGTTAGTAGCTTGATAGTTGATTTCATTATCATTTCTTGAGGATATTGTTCATTTTGCTATCCCCAAAGCATGTTTCCCCTCTCCAGTTTTACCTGTTTAGTTCCTCTTGTTCCTTTTGCTATATATTATATAACTGAACAGGTGTATCTGGAGTCTGGTCCTAGCCCCGTCACCACCTTGCCAAGGTCAGGCCAGACAGTTACCAACACAGGGGGTCGGTTGTGTTGATGCTACACTCTGTGCTCTTTTGTGCAGATCCAAGTGTCGGAGCTGCATTTGAGCAGCAGCATTAGACCGGGAGCCAGCCTTCAGTCCAGAGACACCAAGGTAGCCTTACGGGCGTCCGCAGGCACGAAGTCTCCTCTATCTTACTTTTCACTTTGTTATCTCATGTATCTGAGACAAACAATGTTTTATTTCTTTCAAACGGTTGTATTTAGTACTCTTAGTAGTCTGTGGGTAACGTGACACTAGTTCTTTTGGTAGAGATATATGACAAGTTCCGCATTATTGTTCAGTTTATTTAATTTAAGTCTTCTACTTTATGTTCATGTTTCTGATGTTATTAACTAATACAATACGTGTTGTTATAATTGGTAAAAAGAATTTAAAGTAAAAGTGCTAGAAGTTTATGAAAGTGGCTTGCCTAGCTTCTACCAGTAGGCGCCATCATATCTCCCGGGGTGGGAATTTCGGGTCGTGACAAGGAACGAAACGTCCACCATCTCCCTCACGCTGCAGTTAACGACGAAAACCTCATCACTCATGTTCTGCTGCGTGGAAAACACTTCTTCTGACTCTGTATCTGTCAAATTACCAAACCTGATGCACCCTAATTTCTTCGTTGTATATCCGGAGCTTGAAGTTAACGGTTTCGATCAAAAGTCGAAGCACTTGCACTTCTTTTGCCCGAACTTCATAGATTCGGAATTGTAAATTGACGGTTGAAATTGAATTTTGAAATAAATTTCTCTTCAATGAAGTATTGTGTTTAATCTATTTACTCAAGGTTTTCCAGTCATGTTCTAGCCTCGGTTCTTATTCACGCACTGCTACTATAATCAGATGACTCATTGAGCTCCATTCTTACCTCTTCTTTGTTAGATTCATCTTACATTTTGTTGGTTGTATTTTGTTTCACAATTCATGCTCTAATTAGTATTTTATGAGTGATTTGCAATTCGTTTGTTTCAAATATGTTTGACTTAGAATCTTTAGTTGAGTGTCAAATGGTAAGACATATTAAATTTATCATTATGTTGGGGTTAGGGTTAGCTGATAAATGGGTTTGAGCTCCAATCATGAATTTTGAACATAAAATTGGTTTTGAAGGTGATTCTGGGCTAAGTAACACTTTTAATTCGATTGAAATTAATTTTGGAAGTTTTATTTATTTGACTACTTTGATATATGATAATATTTTATTCATTAGGAGCATGTTTAGGCCTACAACACTAGGCGAACCTTTAGGCACGTTTTGAATTTATTACCGTGATTATGTACACATTCGCGTCATATAATTATTTCTAACGAATATTCATGGATTGCTTTAGGCATTTTTAACATGTCATTATTATTGTGGATACGTTCGCGTGGCATAATTACGATTAACTAAGGATAGGTTGAGGTGCGTTATCCATAATGAAATCTCTCATGATCCTTAAATTAATATTATAACTTAGATATAAAATTGACAAACATTTGTAGTTTGCTTTAGAAGAATCTAATATACTATCGTGGTTAAGGACACGTTCGTCTGACATGATTACAATTTAATACGCGCGACCCGTTTCAAGATAACTTTTTAATTTAAAAGCGGTAAAAGTTAACTGCACATAGGTTCTAAATTTAAGTGATTAATCAATTTAATAAGCAAGGAATGATCAAAGAGACTGTGCTAAATCCATGGAACTCGGGGGTGCCTTACACCATCTCCCGAGTTAACAAAATTCCTTACCTGGATTTTTGTGTTCGTAGATCGTAAGTAGAGTCAACATTCCCCATTCAGTATTTAAACTGGTGACTTGAGATACTATAATATATCCCAAGTGGTGACTCTGAATCTTAAATAAATAATCCCATTTCGATTGTCACTTAAATTGGAAAAACTTCCTTAATACTCCCTTACCGGGGTAGGAAAAAGGAGTTGTGACAGGTCTGACTTGGTTTGATGTCGAGTTCCAAGTGCTAGACATATCTGGTAAATACATCTATTGTTGGGAAGACCCTGGTTATGCTTCCAGGGCAGTGGCTTCAATTTAGCATCAGGCTGTGAAGTTTGAGTGAAATCATCAGGAGGTGATAATCCACGGAGATGGAAGTAACCCTATCTACACCAATCAGACTGTGCCTGCCATCAAAAAATAGAAAACAGCAAGGTAGAAAAACATAAAATCGCATTGAATGAGTCAACGCAATTGAAAAAGACCGATTGTGGAGAAACGAGATAGAAAGCATACTGCTATAGACGGGGTATGAACCCGACAAGGGTCTCTGCAAAAATCTTTAAGGGATCACCAAACCTGTATATCCACGGTACCATGGTAAGACTTTTGGACTTGGATACGAATACACATGGCAAGAATACCAGGATTTGTCACCACCATGGCCTGCTCCTTATTATCCATTAGAACAACTGGTACCACCTCTGCCCCAGACATTCAATCAAGCTGACATGATGTGGGGATTTGAGGAAGATGAGGATTTGGCTGGTATGAGGAAGTTGTTTCTAGGTGAATAAGACATGGACTACAGTGCAATTGTTGAGGAGGAGGAGGAAGACATTACCATTCAGACCATAGAACAAGGAGCCATTCTCAAGAACTAGACTATCGCACCATCCCAGGCCTGTTGAGTTCCTGGGTATCCTAGCAAATTAGCGTGAATTAGTTTTAAATAGTTTTGAGCATTCGAGACATTTTTAGTATTTTGTTTTGATATAATTATTCGAGCCATCGAGACGTACTTGTTGACATTTTAAAATTTTATTAATGTATTACTGCTTTTCATATTTATTATTATCTTTCCAAATTATTTTCAGTGTTTTCCTGATAAACCATACATGTGACATATAATGAGACAACGCAACATAAGGACATTGATTCAGAGGATCTAAAAGATGATATAATACCAGAGGAAATCGTCAGAGAAGTGGAAAAATTTGAAAACAAACCAAAGTTAATTTTGAAGAAACTGAGGTCATTAACCTAGGGGATATCAAAATGGTCGAGGAAACACGTATAAGCATACATCTATCACCGTCCAAAAAGGAAGAATACATCAGTTTCCTAAAAAAAATAAGAAGATATCATTGCATAGTCCAACGACGATATGACTGGTTTAAACACATCCATAGTAGCTCACAAGCTACCCACCAATCCATGTGTCCACCAATAAAGAAGAAGCTCAGAAAGTTCACGTATGATATGAGTTAGAAGATAAAAGAGGAAGTCACGAAGAAAATCAAAGCCAACATTCTCTAAGCGGTCGAATACCTGACATGGTTCACCAAAATTATGCCAGTTCCAAATAAAGATAGTAAAGTTAGAGTATATGTCGATTACCGAGATCTAAACAGAGCAAGTCTTAAGGATGATTTCTTGTTTCCCAACATATACATAGTGATTTAAAATTGTGCCAAGCATGAGCTCCAATCCTTTGTGGATTGCTTCGCATGATACCATCATATCTGGATGGATGAAGAGAATATCGTAAAGACAGCCTTCACCATACCATGGGGGTATATTGTTACAAAATGATGCAGCTTGGTTTGAAGAATGCTTGAGCCACCTATACGAGATCCATGACAACTATCTTCCACAATATGATACATAAGGAATAGAGGTGTTTGTGGATGACGTTATCATCAAATGTAAAAGGAGTTCAGATTACATAGCAGAAGAAATTCTTCAACTAGATTTGAAAGTACAATTTGAAATTGAATCTTGCAAAATGTTCCTTTGGATTCCATGCTGGAAAACTATTAGGATTCATAATCATTTTCCAAGGGATTGAGTTATGACCATCAAAAGTCAACGCTATCCAGGACGTTCCACCTCCAAACAATAAGAAATATGTTATGAGTTTTTTAGGATGCCTCAATTACATCAGCTGCTTTATAGCAAAATCAACCGTGATATGTGAGCCAAACTTCAAAATGCTAAGGAAAGATGGTGCAACAAGATGGACTGAAGAATTCTAGAAAACAATCGACAAAATCAAAGAATATTTATCTAAACCGCATGTTCTGGTCCTACCAGAACCGAGGAGACCTCTGCTGCTTTATTTGTTTGTATTAGATGGGGCTTTTAGTTTGTTCTGGAAAAACATGATGAAACGAGAAGGAGTAAACAGGAAATGTATTATCTGAGCGAGAAATTCATGCCTTATGAAGCTTGGTATTCTTTACTAGAACGGATTTGTTTTTCTTTGATGTGGATAGATAAAAGTTGAGGCATTATTTCTGTGCATACACTACATATCTCATATCAAGGATGGATCCGAAAAATTACATCTTTCAGAAACCCATGCCTATTGGTAAGTTAGCAAAGTGGAGGAAGTGTAACTGAGAAGGCAGTAAAAGAGCAAGCATTAGTAAATCACTTGGCAGAAAATCCCGTAGATGGGGAATACGAACTACTAAAAACATATTTTCCCAAGGAGGAAGTGTCATTTGTAGGAGAAGATATCACCAAGGAGTATAATGGTTGGAGAATGTTCTTCGGCAGAGTAGAAAACTTCAAAGGAGTATGCATCGAAGCTGTCATAGTATCAGAAACCAATCAACATTATCTAGTATTTGTAAAACTCAGGTTTCTATGCACTAACAATATGGCGGAATATGAGGCATGCATCTTGGGACTCAGATTGGCTATTGATGTGAATATTGAAGAGTTGTTGGTAATCGGAGATTCAGATCTTTTGGTGCACCAGGTTCTAGGAGAATGGGCTACGAAAAACACCAAAATATTGTCATATTTGCATCGTATACATGAGTCGATCAAGAGGTTCACAAAGATAGAATTCAGACATGTTCCAAGGATAAAAAATAAGTTCGCATATGTATTAGCCACTTTGTCTTCTGTGACACAACACCCAGAAAAGAATTTCATCAGTCCAATCCCAATAGGATTTCATAAGCAGTCAGCTTATTGTGCTTCTGTTGAAGAAGAGATTGATGGAAATCTGTGGTTCTACGACGTCAAGAAATACTTGGCAAAGGGCGAATATCCAGAGCATGCTACCTAAACTTAGAAGCGCGTGATTTGAAGATTAGCCAACCATTTCTTTTAAAGTGGAGGAATTTTCTATAGAAGGACTTCTAACTTAGGATTGTTGCGCATTCAGATTGCTTGAGAAAATACATGTCATAACTTGTAAACCTCACATGAATGGTTTCATTTTAGCCAAGAAGTTATTAGAGTAGGGTATTTCTACATGACTATGGAAACAAACTACATCAGCATGTTCAAAAGTCTCACTAATGCTAGATTCATGCTGACATGATACGAGTACCACCCAATGAACTCAATGCAACAAGTTCACCCTGGCCTTTCTCCACTTTGGGCATAGATGTCATTGGATCAATCAAACCCACTGCTTCAAATGGACATAGGTTCATTCTGGTTGCCATAAACTACTTTACTAAATGGGTTGAAGCTACATCTTATAAAGTTGTAACTAAGAAGGTTGTAACGGATTTTGTTCGAAACCACATTTTTTGACGATTTGGAGTACCAGAGTCAATCATTACTGACAAGCCACCAATCTCAACAACGATTTGATGATAACCACGTGTGAAACATTCAAAATTTAGCATAAGAACTTCAGAACATACATGCCGCAAATGAATGGAGCTGTAGAAGCCGCCAAAAAGATCATCAAGAAGATATTAAGGAAAATAATGGACAATTACAAGAAATGGCACGACAAGCTACCATCTGCTTTAATTGGGTATCGCAACATAGTTCGCACATCAACTGGGGCAACTCCCTACCTACTGGTTTATGATACTGAAGTCGTTATCCCCGTCGAAGTAGAAATTCCTTCTTTAAGAATCATATACGTGTGAGCACGTGATTTTTGCCTCTTTAAAATTACTCCTAAAGAATTCTCAGACTTAGGAGTTCTCCTTTTATTATTTATTTTTAGGATTTAATTGCGTATATCAGTGTGTGTATTCATTTGTGCATGCAAGTCATAAAAATACAAAAAAAAAACTTATATAAGAATTCCTGGAAGGCTCACTGAGTCTCTCTAGGTTAAAGGGACACTCCACGGGAACTAGCTTTGCTTCAGATTTTGCATTCCCCTCCCAACCTCTTTACCTCTCTAACCAAGTCTTTCGCTCTTTTTGTTTTGCTTATTATTCTCGCTTCCCTAGCAAGAAAACGAGAAAGTTTTTGCCTTTCATCGAGCCAAGAAATACTCAGTCCTCTCCTTCTCTTAGCCAAATCCGTTCAAACAAAGGTGTGGGATTCCCCTAAGGACCGACGGGTTAGATCAGAGCAAGTTCCTCCCGGTGTCTTTATTAGCTAGTAGGCTTATTAAATTACACATATTTTGTTAAAATTAATTAGTAGTTAAGGTTTAGCTTTGCGAAATATAAAAATCACAAAAATAAGTAGTTTATTTTGGCATTTTATTATTAATTTTCACTTTTGGCATTTTATTGTTAATTTTCATATTTGTTTATGTTTAGATGTGTTAGAAACTACGTTACGCTAGAGGGGGGGTGAATAGCGTATTAATAGAATTTAGCGTTTTCTTGCGGAATTTAAACTTTGCAGGAAGTAAAATAAATGCAGAAAAATAGACTAACACAAAGATGTATACTGGTTGGCCACCAACGTGGTTAGTCCAGTCCCCGAGAGACTCTCTCGAGATTTTTCACTATCTTGTTAAGCTTAAGGGTGCTCAACAAACCGTTACACACTTGAGGACACAAGCCTCAAACAGTTGCTCGGAGATCGCAATCTCAAAGACTTCACCCAAGGAAACGCAAGTTCCTTGAAACAAGAGAATCGCAATTCTCTTACAAGTATATCAAATACTTGGACACTCACTTAACTAAAGTACTCCTTATTGAGTAGATATGAGTAAAAGAATATGTTCAAGATCACAACAACTTTAAGCAATAATATGGCTCTCAAAAGCTTTATGAAATGAGTAGAAAATGAAGAACAATTGAATGAAAGCTTATAGCAATGTAATGATCAGTTTGTGTATGTTGTTGTTTTTAAAACACTGAAATGAAGCTGTATTTATAGTTGAAAAAGTTGGTTCAACCGTTGTCTAATTGCCAATTAAAAGTTGCTGAAATTACTCAGTGATAATCGATTATTAAGACCAAACAATCGATTATCTGCCAGTCAGTTTAAAAATCAATCCCAGATTTAACGCTTCACAATCGATTATACATAATCTATAATCGATTACTGGCAATATTCAAAATCAGATAATCGATTACACTAAGTTCATAATCGATTACTTTAGCAACGTTCTAAAAATCATTTCCAGATTTTAAGCAAAACATTGATTATATAAAATCAATAATCGATTACTTCAGCAACGTTCTAAAAATCATTTCCAGATTTTAAGCAGAACATCGATTATATAAAATCAATAATCGATTACTTCAGCAACGTTCTAAAAATCATTTCCAGATTTTAAGCAGAACATCGATTATCTAGAATCAATAATCGATTACCTTATGGTATTTGAAAATCATTTGACAACGGCCAGCTTCAACAATCGATTGTCCTTTGAAACAATCGATTACTTGTTATTTTCTGAAAATCATAAAACTTACTGTCTCAGTGATAATCGATTATCTAAAGACATAATCGATTACTTAATTAAATTTAAAATCACTGGAAGACATCAACTCAAAACAATCGATCACCATTAGTTCATAATCGATTATTTTGAGTATTGAAAAACTTTACCTCAACAACAATCGATTGTCATTTGTTCACAATCGATTATCATGCAGATTTGGAAAAACCTGATGTTCACTGTCTTACTCACAATCGATTACCATTAATTCATAATCGATTGTCATGCAGTCTTGGCTCAGAAACAATCGATTATCATAAGTACATAATCGATTATTTTAGCCCAGATTTTTGAGGCATGTTTAGAAAACATTTTGTCTAATGTAAATATGCATGATTTAAAATCTTTTTGACACAGAATTAAATATGCATGATTTTGGAAAATAGTTTTATGAGAGAGGCCATACTATGAGTCAAGTTATAGGATCGAGATTACAATTTAGAACAACTCAATAACAATTAAAAGCTATATCTTGAACTTCAATCTTATTCGCAACCATTGTGCGCTTGTACTTGAATTCCGTCATATATCAATTTTTACTTCGTTTGTCATTCATCAAAACCTACAAAAGAGTACACGTTTAGTATATTGCATTGAGAACGTGTTTCTAACAATTTCCCCCTTTTTGATAATGGCAAACATTAAGCGGGATATGCAATTTAGGCAAAAGATATTGACAATTCAAGACAAGTAACAATTATGCAATTTTGTTCTTGTTCCCCCTCAATTTTAGCTTATAAGCAATCAATGAATTAAGAGGTGGTGCATACCCGATATCCCGTTTTCTTCCCCCTTTTGCCATTAGCAAAAAAAATAGTAAGGAAAGATGCAAAAAGATGAAATAAACAAGGTTTATTTATTGGAAAAAAAAGAGGGTACATCAATGGGAACCAAAGAGAACAACAGCAAAAACCACACAAAACACAAAAAAAATTTATTCATTTCCGTCGTTGTCCGCCTCGTTATCCGGCGCTGCTTCAAAAGGAACGAGAGCTGCATATGGATAATTGACATGATCAAAGTATCCATGGATCTCATGAGTGAGTTGAGCAAGCTGGTCGGATATGGTTTGGAGAGTAGGCTCTTGGGACGAACGAGCACGACGGGGTGGACGACTTGAAGAAGGAGCTGGAGCATGATCACCATCATGCTGGAAAGAAGACTCCGAGATTTCCCAAATTTTGGTACTCCTTTTGAGAGGACCATTTTCCGTGACAAATCCGGATGCTTCAAGGAAGTTCATAATGAGGAGGGCATAAGGAAGAGGCATGTCATCACCGATGGCATCGAGCATATGAATTTTGATGAGCCGACACCAATTTATTTTGGCTCCGGTGACAATGGCATGCAGAAGTTTGGTATCCTCCTGGGAGATGGTGGTGTGATTGTGCCGTCTAGGCTTGAGGACTCGGGTGATGAAGTAAAGAATCAACCGGTAGTTTGGATCCATTCCCGTTATGGTAGGACGACGGGTAGAGATAGATGGATCATAGGAGGTTATACCGGCTTGGTGGAGAAGGATGGTTTCATCAAAGAAAGCCCCGGCCTTATCAATATACCGGTAAAGGTCTTCACCTTCATTTGGAAGGCGGGCAATGGTGTGGAGATTCTCTTCAGAGAGAAGAATTTGAACCCCATTAATGGAGGTGACAAGTTCGCCATCTTCATCTTTATGGAGGTTTGAGTAAAAAGCTTGAACGAGAGTTGTGTTTATGTGAGGATGAGTGAGAAGCAAGAAGTCATATAGTTGACACTCCTTTAACATATTTGCGGCAGGGGTGAAAGGCTCAAGGAGTTTACTATTTGAGAACCGAGGAGGAAGAATGGTGCGTTTCTCAAATTTTGATAGGAACCTTGTGAGTTCATTTTCAGTTTCAAAGAACAAGACGGAACCGTCTTGGTATGGAAAATTTAAAGAAGGAGGGGCGGTTGAGGCTGATGCGCCATGTTTGGATCGGGAACGTTTTGAAGATCGTCCAGACATGTTAGGAGAAAGACTGCTGGAATTTGGCAAAGAAAATAGAAGAGATTTAGCTTTTGAATACTAGAGATAGTGCTTGAGTGGGTGTATGTGAGCTCTTATGATGCCTATTTATAGAGGAAAGGATTATCAAGCATTGAATGGAGACATTTGCTGAGATTTTGGTTTAGGAGCAGTCAGAAAACGGTAAGAATTAAAATTACTGACCGTTAGATAATCGATTATTGAACTGAAATAATCGATTGTATTTACTGTTTGATTGAGATTTTGAATCTGACAAATCGATTCTTGAGTCAAACGGTAAAAAATTTGAATGAAATAATCGATTGTTAAATTTTGGTAATCGATTATGGAGCATTTAAGACCTGACAGGAATCGATTGAGGAGCCAAATGGTAACAAAAAATTAATATGAAGTAATCGATTGTCATTTCTTGGTAATCGATTATTTAGGGAACTAATTTGATACAGTGAACTTGGAGAATATCAGAATTTGTCAAATAATCGATTGTATGAAAAAATAATCGATTGTTGTAGAAAGCATTGCTGAATGACTGAGGCGGAAATCGATTATGCAATTTAGGAAGTAAAAAATTAAACACAGATGCATAATAGTAATAATCAGTCATAAACAATCGATTATTGATACTGATAATCGATGTACTGCACAGAAAATAATCGATTAGTGGCTTGAAATAGTCGATTATTTTGTGCTAAAACTTCATAATTCCCTCTACCTTTGGGGTGGTACCTGCAAAATAGATTTAAACGTCTCCGACGCTCAAGTTAGTAATTTATAGCGAAATTAATAAATTACACTAGTGTTAACAAGTAATGCCGTGAACTCTTAAGAATTGTGTCCTAGAGTGTTCTTAAGAGAGTTTCGGATACTTACCTTTTCTCCAACATCGCCAATTACCTGTTCGAGAGGATGATCCTTGATCGTTCTCCACTCGTTAGGCGTATTTATTCCTTTTTCTAATTGTGGCGCTTCTTCCGTTGGTTGTTCCCCAATTTCATTTGTTTTCCTTTGAAGGTTCTTCTTGGATTTTATCTTTCAAGCTATCCAAGATACCTGCAAGATCAAAACCGGATTCCTTTCTCGCCAAGCGAGTATTATCTTCGGGAAACACAACATGAGGGGATTCCTCCACAATTTGGGTTCTTTTGTTAAAGATCCTATATGCTTTGCTACGTGAGGAATAACCAATGAAAATACCTTCATCCGATTTAGCATCAAACTTACCCAATTGGTCCTTCCCATTATTATGAACAAAACATTTACAACCAAAAACACGTAAATGAGAAATGTTGGGTTTTCTACCCTTATAAAGTTCATATGGGGTTTTCATGAGTATCGGCCGAATTGCTGCTCTATTTAAAACATAGCAACCGGTACTCACGGCGTCCGCCCAAAAGTATTTGGGAATCTTAGCTTCGTCGAGCATGGTTCTAGCCATCTCTTCGAGACACCTATTTTTCCTTTCCACCACCCCATTTTGTTATGGTGTCCGTGGAGCGGAAAAGGTGTGTTCGATTCCGAGTTCGTCATAAAAATCCGCAAAGAGATTGTGATCAAACTCTCCCCCATGATCACTTCTAATCGAAGTGACGGTCGATTCCTTTTCGTTTTGAACACGCTTAAGGAAATACTTGAAATTTTGAAAAGCATCACTTTTATTTGCAAGAAATAGAGTCCAAGTAAATCTAGAAAAGTCATCAACAATTACAAAAACATATTTATTTTTACCAAGACTTTCAATACGAGAGGGACCAAATAAATCCATGTGAAGTAATTGCAATGGTCTAGACGTTGAAACAATATTCTTGGATTTAAAAGATGCTTTGGTTTGCTTCCCTTTTTGACAAGAATCGCAAATAGAATCATTTTCAAACTTTAAACTGGGAAGACCAACTACTAAGTTTTGAGAAAGAAGCTTGTTCAAAAGATGCATGTTCATGTGTGCTACTCTACGATGCCATAGCCAAGAGTTATCCTCTTTGCTTACTAAACAATCAACATATTCGGGTGAGGAGTTTGCAAGATCAACCATATAGATATTATCAATTCTAAAACCACGAAGTATGATCTTGAAATCACTACGTCTAAATACAAGACATTCATCCGAATTAAATAGAGCAAGATTTCCCTTGTCACATAATTGGCTTATGCTCAAGAGATTATGCTTCAAACCTTTCACAAGTAGTATATGTTTAATAGAGGAGTTTTCGTCCTTACCGACCGAACCAATGCCGATGATTTTTCCTTTATTGTTATCACCAAATGTGACACTTCCTCCTTCTTTGTGCTCTAGTTGAAGGAATTTGGATTCATCTCCCGTCATGTGTTTGGAGCATCCACTATCAAGGTACCATAGTACACTTGATCCCTTCAAGCACACCTACAAAACAAATTAATGTTCTTTAGGTACCCATGCCATCTTGGGTCCTTGAGGGTTAGGCATGTTATAATGATGCAATTGATTTATATGTCTATGACGAGTAAAGCAAGCGGGAGCAATATGACCAATACGTCAACAATAATGACAAGTCACGTTGGGATTATGCATTTTTCTAGGTACATAGTAACTAGATGAATGAAGGTTGCTTACTCTACTTTGAACACCATTGTTTCTCCTATTATGAGCTCTAGGAGGTTCACAAGTTTGTTTAAAATATGCATCATTTCTAGAATATCTATTTCTAGGTGGAGGGTCATTTCTTGGTCTTCTAAATTGTTCAAGGTTTGGCCTAAAATATGCATCATTTCTAGGTCTTCTAGCATTTTCACTATTTGGTCTAACATGCAAGTTATTTCTAGGATTTCTACTTCTAGGATAAGCATTTTGGTTATTAGTCCTAGGTTGAGCTCTAGGTTGTTGTGGTTTAGCACCAACCTTTTCTTCATTCTTGAATCCTATTCCATGTTTAGTTGATTTTAGATTAACAAGCACATCATTCAAGTTTTTATGCGAAGAATTAAACTTATCTAATGTGCCTTTAAGTCTAGCTACTTCATTCTTAAGAAGCACACAAGAAGAACAGTTTCTAGTAGAACCTTCAGGTTTATCAGCACTTCTTTTTCCATAAAACTTGTTTTCCTCTTTTAGCTTCTCATTTTCGAAAACCAGTTTTTCTAATTCTTTTTCTTTTAATGAAAGCTGTGTTTGAAAATCTTTTTCTTTTAGAGAAGCGCTTTCTTTAACACTTTTGACAGTTTTTGAAGCTTTGATAAATTCAGCATATAGTTCATCAAAAGCATTTCTCATTTCATCAAGAGTAAAGAAATTTTGAGAAGAGATTTGACTTACCTCGTCTTTGCCGTCTTCTTGAGCCATGAGACATAAATTTGCTGCTTCATCGTCTTCTTCTTCGCTTGCTTCATCTCCGGAATCTCCTCCCCAAGAGATGTATGCACGTTGCTTTTTGAAGGGTTTCTTCTCCTTTTTGATGTTAGGGCAATTTGATTTTATGTGCCCGGTTTCTCCGCATTCATAGCATTTTAGTTGATCGCCTTGCTTTTTGTTCTTGCGTTCATACTCTTTGCGCATGAATTTTTGAAACCTTTTGATAACGAGTCCAAACTCGTTGTCACCTTCCTCATCAATTTGTGGTTGGCTAGCCTTTAGAGCAATCCTTTGCCTTCTTTGATCATCAACAAACGGGTTAAGTATAGTTGATTCATAGGTTTTGAGATTACCTCTTAATGCGTCAATTGTGACATTTGTGATGCCAATGGATTCTTGGATTGCATCGGCCTTTGATCGCCATGCCGGAGTGAGACTTCTGAGGATCTTCCGGACAAGTTCTCTATCCGTAAACGTCTTTTTGAGGGCGTGTAGATCATTCACGATCATTGAGAATCGCTCAAACATTTCGTCTACTTTCTCTCCTTCCTTCATGTGGAATAGTTCATAAGAGTGAGTTAAGAAATCAATTTTAGCTTCTCGTACCTGGTCGGTTCCTTCGTATGTCACTTCAAGCTTATCCCACATTTCTTTTGCTGTTTTGCAACATGATATCTTCCTGTAGTCGTTAGCATTAACAGCACAATATAATAAATTTATAGCTTTGGCATTATTTTGAACCTTACGAATATCCTCCGCGGTATATTCCTCTTCGGTCTTTGGAACCCATTCGTCTTCCACCTTCTTGGTTGGGATTTGGTTTCCATTGGTGAATACTTTCCACAAATGAAAGCTATTTGATTGCACAAAGATTTGCATCCTCTCCTTCCAGTATGAGTAGTTTGTGCCGTTGAATAGAGGAGGTCGTGTAGAGCATTGTCCTTCTTCAATTCCTGCAAAAGAGTCAAGAGTAGAAGCCATGGATGGTTCTCTCAAACGGTTAAGTTTTCAGAGAGTTGGGCTCTGATACCAATTGTTAGAAACTACGCTTTACGCTAGAGGGGGGGGTGAATAGCGTATTAATAGAATTTAGCGTTTTCTTGCGGAATTTAAACTTTGCAGGAAGTAAAATAAATGCAGAAAAATAGACTTACACAAAGATGTATACTGGTTGGCCACCAACGTGGTTAGTCCAGTCCACGAGAGACTCTCTCGAGATTTTTCACTATCTTGTTAAGCTTAAGGGTGCTCAACAAACCGTTACACACTTGAGGACACAAGCCTCAAACAGTTGCTCGGAGATCGCAATCTCAAAGACTTCACCCAAGGAAACGCAAGTTCCTTGAAACAAGAGAATCGCAATTCTCTTACAAGTATATCAAATACTTGGACACTCACTTAACTAAAGTACTCCTTATTGAGTAGATATGAGTAAAAGAATATGTTCAAGATCACAACAACTTTAAGCAATAATATGGCTCTCAAAAGCTTTATGAAATGAGTAGAAATGAAGAACAATTGAATGAAAGCTTATAGCAATGTAATGATCAGTTTGTGTATGTTGTTGTTTTTAAAACACTGAAATGAAGCTGTATTTATAATTGAAAAAGTTGGTTCAACCGTTGTCTAATTGCCAATTAAGAGTTGCTGAAATTACTCAGTGATAATCGATTATTAAGACCAAACAATCGATTATCTGCCAGTCAGTTTAAAAATCAATCCCAGATTTAACGCTTCACAATCGATTATACATAATCTATAATCGATTACTGGCAATATTCAAAATCAGATAATCGATTACACTAAGTTCATAATCGATTACTTTAGCAACGTTCTAAAAATCATTTCCAGATTTTAAGCAAAACATTGATTATATAAAATCAATAATCGATTACTTCAGCAACGTTCTAAAAATCATTTCCAGATTTTAAGCAGAACATCGATTATATAAAATCAATAATCGATTACTTCAGCAACGTTCTAAAAATCATTTCCAGATTTTAAGCAGAACATCGATTATCTAGAATCAATAATCGATTACCTTATGGTATTTGAAAATCATTTGACAACGGCCAGCTTCAACAATCGATTGTCCTTTGAAACAATCGATTACTTGTTATTTTCTGAAAATCATAAAACTTACTGTCTCAGTGATAATCGATTATCTAAAGACATAATCGATTACTTAATTAAATTTAAAATCACTGGAAGACATCAACTCAAAACAATCGATCACCATTAGTTCATAATCGATTATTTTGAGTATTGAAAAACTTTACCTCAACAACAATCGATTGTCATTTGTTCTCAATCGATTATCATGCAGATTTGGAAAAACCTGATGTTCACTGTCTTACTCACAATCGATTACCATTAATTCATAATCGATTGTCATGCAGTCTTGGCTCAGAAACAATCGATTATCATAAGTACATAATCGATTATTTTAGCCCAGATTTTTGAGGCATGTTTAGAAAACATTTTGTCTAATGTAAATATGCATGATTTAAAATCTTTTTGACACAGAATTAAATATGCATGATTTTGGAAAATAGTTTTATGAGAGAGGCCATACTATGAGTCAAGTTATAGGATCGAGATTACAATTTAGAACAACTCAATAACAATTAAAAGCTATATCTTGAACTTCAATCTTATTCGCAACCATTGTGCGCTTGTACTTGAATTCCGTCATATATCAATTTTTGCTTCGTTTGTCATTCATCAAAACCTACAAAAGAGTACACGTTTAGTATATTGCATTGAGAACGTGTTTCTAACAAGATGGTTATTAGTTAATTTAGCTAAATTTAGAATTTTTAAAATAAAATTAGGAGGTTTTAAAACAAATTAAAATGAAAAAAAGAAGAAGGAAATAAAGAGGTTTAACAAGGCTGGCCACAATTGGGCCAAGTCTGGGTGGCCCAAAACCCCTTTACCCATCCAAAATACCTGAATCCAGCCCAAAATCCGTCTCTGACCTAAGATGATATGAGAGACGCCCCAAAACGACGTCGTTTTAGGGAAATCAATCTCAGCCATCCATCAACGGTGATCCAACGGTCCTAAAACTCCCTTCCCAAGACTAATATATATGTCCAAACGTGTGTGTTATACTGAGAGACAAACCCTTCCTTCCTCGTACAAACATTCACCAGTGTAACACCGTGCAGGATCCACCACAGACCCACCATCCATCGCGGGCCGGAAATCGTCTTCGCCGGCGGCAAAGCTCTGATCCTGACCAAAACTACACCCCTTAATCCCTGTACCTCCTCTTTTCGATGCCCTAAAAATTAAACCTCGAATATAAGCCAATTGCTTCGAATATTAAATTCTTTAGAGGTCGGCTCCATCGTCCACGGCGGTGCCGTCGCCAGAACCCTCCCAAAATAACAAAACATACTCCTCACCTCATCCCATAATGAATCCATGGTCGAATTCCTCCAAACCCCAACCCATCGCTTCGAATATTAGATCTAAGCTTTGACCCAAACCCCCAACCTCACCGAAATCCTTCAAAACTCGTACCAGGTGACCTCCTCACCTTCCTTTCCACAAATCCACGTTCATCAGCCTTCGAGTACAACCAGACTTGGCCAAAAATCATATCAAAGATGATCTGAAACACAGACCCACCCCAAAGTGGCTAACCCTACATTTGATACTCTCCACCCCTCCCCTCAAACGATGGTACAAGGGTTTAAAGGATAAAAAACCTTCCCAGAAATTTTTGAAAACCATTGGACTTGAAAGGTCCAATTTCTATGGTTGCAGTGATTAAGCTAAGTGCCCCGAATTCTGTTGATTGCCTTTTAATTTTTCTTCTTTTTTTGTTCTCGTTTGTGTAAGTGCACGAATGTCCATTTGCCCGTCTTAAAAATCTCTGATTAGTTAATTTGTTTCCATTATCTTGTCTGTAAGATTTCTGATTAATTACTTTGCTTCCATTTGCTCGTTAGTAAAATTTTTGAGTAGTTACTTTATTTCCATTTACTCATCTGTAAAAAATTTCTGATTAGTTACTTTGTTTCCATTTGCTCATCTGGAATTTTTTTTCTGATTAGTTACTTTGTTTCCATCACATGCTTTTTGTTCTTATGTCTTGATTATATACTTCTGAATGATCCTCTTGTCATTTGAAGTCATTGTTGTTTCTTTCGACTCATTTGAATTATCATGCTTAGAATTATTCATCTCTGGTTTCCATTCCTTTTGTTTCAATATTGATCAGTATCCATGTGTGATAAATTTTGTTTCTGAAGTTTGTGCTGTTAATTTCATCTTTGCTTCTGAGTAATTTAGTTCCACATTTCGATATTTGTCTAAATCCGCCTATATATATATGTGTGTTGCATTGATTCGTTACTTATCAGTTTTTGACCCTTATGTGTTTGCTTTTGCATAGTATCTTCAATTAAATAGTTGGCCATGGCCAGCTTTCCCAAAATTCAACCCCAGCCGATAATATAACCTTGATTTATGACTCTTAGTAGTTAACTAGGGTCAATTTATGACCAAATGGATAGGCACCAGGGTATACCACATCTAGGTTAGTAATTAAGAAAAGAAGATAGGGGTATTGGGGGTATTTGAGCATAAGAATCTTGTAACAAACTCCTGAAACATTCTAGTGAAGGTTCGAAATGCATTTTCTGTTAATTCTCTCTCAAACTTGAGGCACAAGTTAAAAAATGAGGGAGCAATTAAGCAAATCTGAAAAATGGATAAGAGACTAAAAAGAAAACAAGAAAGCTTTTGTTGCCCTAAGGCTTTGGCTACAAAAGAGACATCTGATTGCTTAAGAAATATATACATTTGGAGAGATACACATTTTAGGGAAAAGGTCGAGAACATCCACCTGAAAACCAATTCCCTGAAAATCTTAAGTTTTCCTGGCAAATTCTTCTATAATAATCAAAATTTTGTTCATTATAAGTTGAAGATGAATTGAGGCATATGCATTTTGAGGTGTTATAATTTTCAGAAACAATTTTAGGCATTGCTCTTAGGCTGGTTTACTTTGTTTGAGTTTGGGGTCGAAACCTGTGCTGTTATTTGCTTTTCAAAACTTCCTGCATTCCTGTTACTATTCCTGGGCTTGACTTGCTCATTTGGTTGAGGTTTGTTGCTTGCTTCTCGTTTACCTTACTCATAGGATTCCTCTTTGCTGTAATTCCAGGTACTATTCTCACTCAGAAAATTTGGGAAGGCAACAGCTGTGTATATGCGTGATTATGAAGACACTTAAATTTTCATGTTAATTTCATAGTACAAATGTTACCAATTTAGTATTTAGGATATTCATTTTATCTTTGGTGTTGTCATAAATATGTAAACATGGTGGACTGTATTTAGACTATCGATCTCAATTTATTTAAATTTCAGTAGACTAAAATAGGATAATCAACAACCAGCCTGAATTTTGTGTTCTAATCAGTAATAGAAAGTCACCGTGTGAATACATATTCTAGTCACTAAGCCTATCAGCTTGTATGTGATGATCTTAAGTCTGAATTTAGCATATTGATTGAGTAAAAAAAATCATTACCAGGATTTCCTTTGTCAAATGTTTTTAATGTATTAAAATGATCAATTATGACTAGTATCAACAGTGTGGTGTAATGATCTGGAAACGCTATCATTATCCTTGTGATTAATCCGTAGTCCAAGTTTCTGGGCCCAATTGAAGGCCCATATCTTTGTAAGCTATGAAGTAAAAACAAATACTTCTGGGCTATCTATCTTCATTGATAAAGCCCAATGGCAGAAATTAGTTATACAAAAATTGCTAAAATGCATCTTGTTTTTTATTAGGATAAACCGTTAAGACTTGAATAATTAGGACTTCTCTTAACTTTAGAGACGCACATAATAGAAAATTATAGTCTCCTTAGGTTGTCTTTCCTGAAAAGTAAAATTGGTATGCCACGCTAAACAAACGTCATTCACTGTGTGGCCCCTAATTGTAATAAAATGAATAGAAATCTGGAGGTGCCGTTTAGCAAATTTAACGATCCTTCCACGAAATTTCAAACGCGTAGTTGCTATATGCACGTTATTTTAATAATGTATTTTCCTAAATTCGGGTGCGCATTTATGTGACTCAAATCCAAATCTCAACAACGTTAAAATGTGTAGAGAACCTGGGTGCATTTATGTGACGTGGTTCGAACATGTTTTAATAATGTTGCAAATATTCCTATAAATGAATAAAACGGTTAATAATCCTAAAAGTGCACAATAGGATAAACATGTATAAAAATCAAGAAATTAGCCATTTATAATAGTTTAAGCGACCGTGCTAGAACCACGGGATCCGAAGGTGTCTAACACCTTCCCTCGGGTTAACAGAATTCCTTACTCAAGAATTTCTGGTTCCTAGACTCCAATTGGGCAGTCAAAAGAATTTCCTCAATTTGGGATTCTAAATAAACCGGTGACTTGGAACACCAAAATCCAAACATATCCCAAGTGGTGACTCTCAATAAATAAATAATCCCAGTTCGAATAATGTCATTTTAATTGGAAAAATCCATTATACGTGTCATCCTTCGGGGTAGCCGTGTAAAATAGGAGGTGTGACAGCTCTGGCGACTCTGCTGGGGAACAAATCCAGAATCTCTGGGTGAGGGTTCAAGAATTCGAGCTTAGAATAACTGTTATATTTGGCCTCTTCTGATTTCATTACATGTTCTATGCTAAGTACTAAATGCTTTACCGCTTTGATATTATCTGAACAGTACATATAAACTGCTACGAAACCCTTAACTTCTCACCTCCAGGGATGTGCTTACTGGTTGAGACTCCCTATTTTGTTAGTGTCATACCTATAAATAGGAAAGATGCTGGACAAGTTTCTAAGCCGATGGCCTTTTGGTTCCTGGTACGTAGCCCTTTCCTCGACTCAAGTCGTCCGCTCGGGTGCACAGTCTAGACCATGTACCAAGGTTTTTACCTTAGAATAACTTGACCTCATGCCGGATACCTAGTAGGAGCCTTATTTGCATCATTCATTTGACTTAGGGGACTCAACACAGGGGTTGGGTCCGTCTAGGACAGGTGACCCGAATTGAAAAGACCATCCTGATACATATTACGTGCTACTTGTGCCTTTATTTGCTTTGGAATATTGACCGGCTTGTGAATAAAAGGAAATTTTAGAGTTACTCAGATAAATCATTTGATATCGCCGAAATGATGCTGGATTTTTCAAAAAACGAAAACAAAATACAAAACAAAAGGAAAAGAAATTTGGGAAAGTTTTCCAACAATAGTTTTTGGTTTTGATAATTTCTTTTATCGGGTCCAACCTTTCTTTTTGCCAAAATAACCAAAACAAGAAAATCAAATGTCTGATTTTATCCACTTGTTTTGAAATAAATCAGGTGATGCCATTACTACCGAAAATAGTCGAATGTTACAGGAAGGGATGTCGGAAGGCTGATCCTGCACAAATGGCAACCTCTGAGTCTTATTTTGACCGTCAAGCGAGAACATCATGAAGATCCTTCCCGTGGAAGTGTTGCAAGGCCGTATTCGCAAAACCGGGCACCGATTTTAAGAAATGAATTTCATAAAATATCATTTTTAATATTTAGTGGATACTAATTCACCTTAATAAATGTGCAGAATGAGCATGACAATGTTCATGAACAAAATTCCCTTGGAGATGAGACTTTGGTGGAATGATTAGGGGGAAACAAGGCAAAAAAGGGTCAACACACATCTGGGAGGCCTCACTGGTTTGTTGAAAATTAATCCAACGGGAGACATCATAAAAACATTAATCACATTCTAGGACCCGGCTCACAATGTCTTCCACTTCTCAAACTTTGAAATAACCCCGACATTGGAGGAAATAAGTGGATATGTTGGGACCCCTACAATTCCTTTGAGACACCAATTGCTGATTGCACCAAGAGCCCTTGTCGTGCACAAATTCTTGGACTCCTTGAAAATCAGTAGGAAGGTTCACAATATGGACTTATCAGTTGGTTTCTGCACCCTGTAATTTATATATAAGAGGTACGGACATATCGGGGGATTCAATAACACCGAAAATCATATTTGTAGCGAAGGAAATCGGCTCAAATGGGAGGAGCATCGATGTTTTGCGTTCATGGTATTTTTCTTGGGTCTTCTGGTGTTTCCGCGGAAGGATGGGAATATTGACATACGATAGCAGGGGTCGTTAGTACTTTAGTGACCCAGACTAAAAGTACCCTCGCTCCAATGATTTTATCCGAAATCTTCCATGCTCTCACCGCTTGTAAAGCAGGAGGAGACTTCTTCGAAGGATGTAACTTGTTGCTGCAAATATGGATGATCGAGCATATATGTCACCGGCCTCGGTTCATGAATAATGGGTCACCAATAAAGGGCTACGTAGAAGAAGTCTGCAACAAGGTTGATGGGCTTAGAGTGCCTGAGGGTGTCGCAGAATGGGTGTCGCATCTCTGGGTCATCACTGCAAATGAGATAGAGTGGACATTCGGGTGGCTCCCTGTGGATGAAGTTGTCTATATGCCAGCCACCGGGCCTCATTTTCTTCTGATGAGTCTCCGAAGTATCCAGCCCTATGTGCCATACAGAGTATTAAGACAATTGGCTAGATGCCAAATGATCCCTAGGGACGAGGATATTAGTAGTCATGCGGTTGAAATAAGCCCAAATGGTCAATTCCCGAAAGTCGTCGTACATCAAATCTGGAGTGAATGTCAATACTTAACAGCAGGTACTCGAGTGTGCGACATATCTAATGGTGAGGTTGCATCGGGGTATGTTGCTTAGTACAAAAGAGAAATAGAACCTGGAAGGCCGGCTAAGAGGCCACTTCTCCAAGAATTTGCTGAGACGTCACAAGAGCAATAGGATTGGTTGGCCAAGGAAAATGAATATAGGGCCGCTATAGGAAGATTGGAAAAGCAAATCCAGGAGCTGCAATTTGAAAATAGTTTGCAAGCCGCAGCTAGTGAGGGAGAAAAGAAGGTATTAACTAGAGAAAACGAAGCCTTATGAGCCCAAATCATGAAAATAAAGGCATCCACGGAAAATCCCCCCAAAAGCACAAAAGATGAAAAACTCATAGAAATTTTGCGGCGGAAAGTAACAGAGTATGGGTTCGACCTGAATAAGGCGGAATGTGAGCTTTCTAGGGCTCAGAAGCATTTGGTTAAAAGTGCAAAGGAACCAGCACGCATGCTGAGCAATTAAAGGAAAGGAATAACGATGAGATTGTTGGTTTAAAGCAAAGGGTTATCACGATAAAAAACAGAATGACCAAGCAAGTCGGGGAATTCAAAGCCGAAAGAGAACATTGTTATGCAGCAATAGCAGGATTAGAAAGGGATTTGCGGCAATTCCAGAAGCTGAATCAGGTAGCAAAACGAACTCTAGAGGCAAGGCCGAGCAAATTGGGCGTTTTCTTCAAGAAAAAGGTGTTATCAGGGAAAGGATACGGGCAATTGCAGATTACATTACCACAAAGTGCAATCATTGCGAGGATATGAAGAAGTCCATGTTCTTTGCTACCGCCATGACATTTGTTCGTCAAGTGATGGAAGACCTCCACCACCTCCAAGGAAGTTTAGCACGCAAGCCTGCAGTAAGGCCGAATGATGCCCCGCAAGTTCCAAAAGCAGTGGAAGTTTTAATGTATTCATAATTTCTGAAAAATTATATTTTTCTTAAAGAGTCTGTTAGTTCGTATGTTCTTTTACGCACCATTCATGTTTGTAAGTTTTTTGGGTCCAAGTCTGATTGTGGCCTTTAATTTTTTTAGTTTTTGTAACCAATGTTTTGTCTTTATAAAAATTAAAAATCCCAAAAATATATCGTTATTTCCATTACATTTTTCCATGAACTACGTTCGGTCTGATTCATGCGGGGTTATGATATGTAGGCAATATCATAGGATTCAACTATATCCTTAAAAAAGGAAAGCTAAAAGGAAATAAGAAGTAGACACCAAAATGCTGTTCGGAACAAATGCCGGGATGATGCATGCGACCATTGCAAACATATAGAAACTCGTTAAATGTGTAGGTGCATCATACCCAATATGTGATTTCCTGTTTGCTATCTATCCCAACCTAACCATTTGTAATTCCAGTTTCCAACCCAGGTTTTTAGAGAATAGCGATTGGTTTGTGGTAAGCTAGCATCGCATAGATACTTTATTAGATCAAAAGGAAGCGCATAAATGTCATCCGAAATGACTCTATCGGCATTTCCCATCCCAAAGGACAACCCGATTGCGGGGATCCCAACCTTAGAATCTGCGGCAGCTGAAGAAAATAGGATCCTTCGGCTCAGAGTTATGGAGATGTGGGACGCTTGGACAAATGGAAAAGAACCTCCAAGTGCGATCCCTGGATTTACTGAGCTTTTTCCGAGGTCGGGGGGGGGGTACCTCCACTACTCCCATCAGCCACCCAAATATCCTCTTGGGGCAGCCTACCATATCAGCCAACATTGTCGGAGCACCCTCTGAAACTCGTCCTCCGATGTTCACATCTGGCCCAGTTCCTAATATTTTTACGGGGCAATCCTTTAGGCAAAAAAACTTAGGATACCCTCCCTCCTTTATTCGTTGTGTATTTGTTATTTGCCCTTAGTTACTTAACATAGATCGGTGTAGTTGTAATCATTACGATTTGTACAAATTCTCATATGTTTTAATAAGATTCTTATACTTCTAAATTTTCCTTTACTTATTTTATCACCTACTCTAATTACATATTCCACATGGTTTAAAGTTCGGTCAAGACCCACAGCAATGGACCTCGAAGAGTGCCTAACACTTTCTCTTTAAGGTAATTTGAGTCCTTACCTGATTTTTGTGAAATGGACTAGTCAAACAGAATAGGTGCCTTAACGCACCTTAAAAATTATTAGGTGACGACTATTCTCTTTTAACCTCTTTTTAAAAGAGATGTCAAACGCCAAAACCTGATTTAGTGAGAAAATGGGATACGACAATCGCCTATCCACTACATACCTGACCAGACCCAACCCATATTTTTACGACCATTTTGGGGTCCATTTCCTGGACCGCGCATCCTTTTCAAGTTGCATTCTGCAATCATAGATTGGCATTAGAGGGTTATTTTTGGGAATTTCCTTACCCGACTGTATTCTAATTAAAAGGATTGAGGGGTCATTTTTTAGGAGAATTAGATTATTTTGGAGAGATAGAGGAGGAGCTCTAACAATCCTACTATTAAATTCTTTCTCAATCACTGAGATTCAAGGAGGAAAGCTTATAAAGTTTTCTATATAAGAGGTAAGACTTTACCCATAGCTTACATGCAATGTATTATAGCAAACTTATGAGTTTATATCATGTTGGGACTTATGGGATAGTTATCGGAATCCACAAGCCCTTAATTTCGAAATTGGGTGTATGTGGAGAATGAAGGATGTGATTCTTATAGAATGGAAGTAAATGGTTGGGAATGCATGTGCCGAGGAAGGTTATTGGGGTTGTTGGGATATTGTAGGTAGATTGGTCTCTTAAAAATTGCAATGACCCCAAACTTCATCTGTAGAACGTCCTGATGTCACCTAGTCTCAAAGACTAAGTAAGCCTAACATACATGAAACATTTAACTGAAATAGTAATAAAACTTACAATTAAACCAATAGCCATCATAAGAAGGACTCCGCAGCACAACTGAACATAACACCCCAAAATCTGGCAAAATTAAGCCACAGGCTCTACATAAGTGTATTGTACATCCCTATACAATAGGATCCATATTGAAAAAAGGAATGGAATATAAATAGATAGAGGGTGACTCTATCCCCTGTGGACATTGGCAGATATATCTTGAAGTCTCTGATCCAATCTTGACTCATTGATGCCTAGGCTAGTATGAAGTATGTGGATCTGCAGAAAAAAAGTGCAGAAGCAACGTATGAGTATATACCACAATGGTAACTAGTAAGTACCGAGTCTAACATCAGTATAGTAGTGACGAGGTCGAGTCAAAAAACCTATTAAAAAAATAATGAAACTGAGTATGTATAGTATGATAATGAACACAATTAAAATGAAACAAGGAGAAATATAACAAGAATAACTACATTGATACTAGGACATTAGGACATCACAGAAGAAACACATAATAAGAAGTCCAAGGAATTGATACAACCAAAACACAAATGATGTAAATGAAAAGTATCAAAAAGAATCATTATCGAGGTACCGCCTCGTAGTCACATTTCACAATTCAAATCAAAATATTTCCTTGTATCACCGCGGGAGCCTTATATTTAGTTTTGAAAATCATTTTTATGAAACAGCTACCCACGTTTATCCCACCTTATCACACCATATGGCTTCTAGTATTTTCCCTACTAGCAACTTATGTATCAAGCCCACATTATCTCCCCACATGCTTATAAACCCAAAAATCCTTATACCACTGCATGCATATCAATATCATGACATATCACTAACACATCTAAAGTGCCTAAAATCACACAACTTTCCAAAGAAAGCCAACAATAATAATGCTTCAATAATAAATAGCCCATGGCTCAACCACAACATGTACAAGAGTCTCAACAATAGCAACCAAAAGTAAAAATCTCAACAATAATGGTAATCCACTAATTTACAAAGTTTCCTCAATGTGAATCACAAACTTTATAACTTTAACACCATAATTCAACAATAAGATATTCCATAAAATAACAAATTCAAGTAAGATAACCCAAAAATAAAATAATTTAGAAGAAAATGAGAGAACAACAACTTCAACTACGCATGTAAAGGCAAATAACAAGAAAGAGATGAGACAAGTATTTATAATGTCAAGTAAATCGCGTAAGAATAGAATGATGATGAAGACAACATGTTAAGACAACTCAATTAAAGGCATGAAAAGAATCTACATAATTCTGAATGGTCCATTACCACATTTAGTCTGTGTACCCACTTGTCACTTTGCGTACACGGCCTTCACATACAACAATTAAGACAAAACAACACCAATCCTAAGGGGTAATTTCTCCCACACAGAATTAGGCAAGATACTTAACTCAAAACACGCTAACTCAATCAACTAGTAATCCCTTTCCATGATTATCCAACTCTGAACGGCTCGAATCTAGACAAAATAACTTTGTACCATAAATACAAACCATAGAAAATTATTCTGAATAATTAAGTTGAAATATTTTTTGAAAAGTCAACTAAAAGGTCATACCCTTACTCGCATCTCTGGAACCCGATTAAACCTATAAAATCTGAACACCCATTTAGTAATGAGTCCAACCATACCAAAATTATTCAAATCCGACCTCAAATTGCCTTTTAAATCATAAAAATATAATCTATGAAGTTATCACAATTTTCCCTAACCTTTCTAACCCAAAATAGTAATAAAATGGTAACAACAATTACAGATTCATGTATAATAGTCAAATCCAAGTTAAAATTACTCAACCCGATTAAATTCTTTAAAATCCCTATCAAAATTGCAACAACCAGAGCTCTCTAAGTCAAAAGATGAATCCAGTCGCGAATGCGATGACTAGCTTTCTGAACTTACTCGTTTAAATATCATGCCACGTGATCACGAAGAATATCGCGTGCCTTAGCCCCAATCTCTCATTCCCTATAAGCAAATGCAGTCCAACACATGCGCTCACGATACACAATCTCTTTAACCTCCACGATTGCACCCATGTCTTTGCAAACGTGAAGAGGAAAATCCCAGTAGTACTCAAATACCCCTTCCCGATCGCGGACCTTTCCTCGCGATCCCAATGAAGGAAACTAGTACATAGAAACTACCAATTCCAAATCAAGAACAATTAGTCCAAACTCATTTCGAAACACGTCTGGGGCCCTCGAGACCATATCTAAATATACCAACAAGTCCTAACATATACCGCAAATTTGCTTGTAGCCTAAAATCACATTAAAAACACTAAAACCATGAATCACACGTCGATTCAAGCCTATTGAACTTATGAACTTCTAACTTTTAAAACTAATGCCGAAACATACCAAACCCACTCCAACTGCTGTAAGCAAAATTTGAACTCGATATAATTAAAGTCAATTCCTGATCAACCTTCTCAACCTTCCAAGCCTTCAACTCTCTAAGTTGAAAAAACTTACGAACTTTAAAATCAATATCCGAAAATGCTCCTAAGTATAAATTCATCCTACAGAGTTATTCAAACCGTGAAAAGTCCATCCTAGAGTCTTCTTCACAAAATTCAAACTACGGCTAACTCATTCAACTTAAATTTCGAACTTCAGGATTAAGTGTCCCATTTCACTCAGAAACTCACCTGAACCAAAACCAAACACCCCAGAAAGTCACATAACCGATATAAAACACAGAGTAGGCAATAAATAAGGGGACTATTCTAATATACTCAAAACACTAGCCAGTTCATTATATCCTCCCCTCTTTAAAGAAACTTTCATCCTCAAACGAGTATAGATGCATACCTGTAGTGATGAAAAGATGAGGATAACAGCTAGACAAGTTGCCCCCGACTAGTTGACCCCTGCACTAAAGCAATGCTCTTTAACCTCAATTTTTGGAACGGTTTGTCCAATATGGCCACTGGCTCCTCAACATAAAATAGATTTTTATCCAATTGGTTGTAAGCTTGTAAGTCACCTTAGAATCCTCTCAAGAATATAAAAGAGTTTGATAATACCTAGGGCTTACCTTGCCCTTCTTCTCGAACCTCATAACACCCTTTGTGGGAGATATCCGAAGCAAGACCCACTCTTCAGCCATGAATTCAACATCATGAACTGTTTGCTCAGAATAACTCTTCTAAATAGATTGGGATATACAAAACCGTCCCTGAATCTGCTTGACCTTCTCTAAGGCATGTCAAACCAAATCTGGGCCTAATAACTTAGCCTCTCCTGGCTCAAACCAACCAATTGGGAATGGCATCATCTCCCATATAGGGCCTTATAGGGTGCTATCTCGATACTAAATTGGTAGTTTTTGTTGTATACAAACTCTGCAAGTGAAAAGAATTGATCCCCAAAACCGCCAAACTCCATAACACTAGCACAAAGAATATGCTCCAATATCTAAATGGTGCGCTCGGACTGTCCGTTCGTCTGAGAGTGGAATTATATACTCAAATCAACTTGTATGCCTAACTCATGCCATACGACCCTCTAGAAAAGCGATGTGAACTTCGTACCCCAGTCAGAGAGGATGGATACCAGAACGCCACGAAGTCGGACAATCTTTGCGAATTTAGACTTGAGCCAACTGCTCTGAAGTATTTGTAGTCACCACTAGGATGAAGTGAAAAAACTTGGTTAATCAATCCACAATCACCATATTACGTCAAATTTCTTTTGAGTCTGCGGAAGGTCAACAATGAAATCCATCGTAACTTGCTCCCATTTTCACTCATGAATCTCAAGCCTCTAAAGTAACCCACCTAGACTCTGGTGCTCATTCTTCGTATGCTGACAATTTAGGAACCAATCTACATACTCACTATATCTTTCTTCATTCTCCTCCACCAATAGAGTTGTCTCAAATCTGGGTACATCATAGCGTCTCCTGAATGAATGGATTAACGCTAACTGCAGGCCTCCTGAAGAATTAACTAACGTAACCCGTCCATATTGAGCACACATTATTGTCTCTACATCCTCAACACATCATTATCTTCGATAGAAACCTCCTTGGCATCACTATGTAGAATAGTGTTCGTAAGGACAAGCAATGGAGGTCAACATACTGATCCTTTCTGATGGAGTCATATAGACGACCGAGAAATCATGCAAGATAGAACTCGACTCAGCTCTGAAACATCCAATCTAACAAATTGGTTGGCTAAGGCCTAAACATCCAATACTATGGCCTCTCTACTACTAAAAGATATGCTAAACTGCCCAAACTCTTCACCTTTCAGGTGAAGGCATCGGCACCATTTTGGCCTTCACAGGATGATATAAAATGGTGATACCATAGTCCTTAAGAAACTCTAACCATCCCAGCTACCACAAGTTAAGATCCTTTTGTTTGAACAGATGTTATAGACTCCGGTGGTCAGTATAGACCTCTCAAGAAACACCGTACAAATAGTACCGCCAAATCCTCAAGGAATGAACAATCGATGCTAATTCTAAGTCATGAACCGGATAACTCTTCTTACAAACCTTTAGTTTTCTAGTCACGTAGGCAATCACCCTACCATCCTACATCAACACCGTGTCAATGCCAATACGTGATACATCAAAGTACATTGTGTCAGACCCCAAACCCGTAGGCAACACCGACACTTGGGAGGTAGCCAAAGCAATCATGAGTTCTCACCATACTCCTCGGTCCATCTGAACAGAGTGCCCTTCTAGTTCAATCTTGTCATATATGAAATAATATAAGAGAAACCTCTACAAAATAAAGATAATTGTTATACCATATTTTCGTATGTGAGAGTACGTGGTAAGTCATTGATGTAAGCCTAGATATGAGATCATCTTTGAAAGTACATAAATTAAGTTAATCATGTTAACTTGGACCTTACAAATACTTAAGCCTATGAAATGAAAGTACAAAGAGGGGTGAAAGGCTTAGAAGCTAAATGAATTGAAGAAAATAAGTTTCGTCAAAAGTCGACAAGTTGGAAATGTTATAACAAGTACTTTTGGGGTGAGACTAGGGTGATCAAAATGATATGGAGGTTATGTTATGAGTTATTTTAGTTTTGTGAAGGTCGTGTGTTATGTTTTAAAGACAAGAGAGTTGTAGAACAAAAGTGGGCAAAGATTATCATAAGTTACATTTATAAATATGCTGAACATTGTGTCAAATATACCTGAGCATTTCTTCCAATGTACTTAGAATTACAGGATGATCTGCCTACAAAATTGAATATCTACGACTCTAGTTGCTAACAAATTAAAGTGATCATTGATACAATGTTTGACTAAAGATATATTTGCATTTTTACGAGACTATGCAGCTGGTAGGTGACAAGTAGGTGAATCACCTACTTGCAAGAAGGAGAGGCCTCAATTAAGTCGACCAAGAGGGGACTTTTAAGGGATAATTAACTCATTTATTTCACTCATATTTCATACCATTAAAACAGATTTAATCCCTGCAACTCCTCCCCAAGAATCCCATACAAAACCTAGGTTATTTTGGGTGTTACGATGTGATTCTAGTACCGAAAACCCCGGACAGCTTGCTAGTTTCTCTTTCTCCTTTTTGTATCTGCATTCGGGGAATGACTTTTTATGAAGAAGGACTAGGTGTCGTTGTTTATACTCAGTCCAAGGTAAGATTATGCCTATCCTTCATTTATCTATGCTTGTACGAGTTGTAATTTGATCGTAAAGGCTAGACCTAGCGAGTTTTGATAGAGTGGTATGTTGTTTGTTGTTGTGTCACTCTTGGATGGTTATGAACTTATTTTCATATTGAATTCATGGCTGATTATAGCATAAAAGGCTTAATTATGCATTGTTGTTTCTTTTTCTCAATTTTAAAGAAAAGACAAGTCCAAACGTGTTTTAGTAAACTAAAAAACCAAATTTGAGTTGTTGAAGTTGAAGGACTATTTCGTAGGCTATTTTTTGTTGTTGTTGAGTTGGCATGCTACTTTGTTTTTTGATTTTGGGATGACAAAGGGGTGTGGAGAAACACCGCCTAATGGCAGGGTGGTTGGCTGGTCGTTCGTCGTTACATTTTTCGGTTGTTTGACACTACTAGGATTGTCGTTTTGTGTATGAATTAATTAGGATATATGGGCTATTTTGTGGTATTTTGTGATGGATATATGGTTGGAAAATTATGTATAAATGTTGTTATTGTTGTGTTCTTGTTGTTGTTGGTGTTATCTCTAATTGGGAGGAAATAAAGATTATAGGGTAGATGTTACCCGTTTTATTATAAAAATAAGCTTGATTTTCATTGTGTGATAGTTGTACTTTGCATAACTTGATGATAGTATTGTAATTGTTATTGTAGATAAGGTGCAACGAGATAAATTTATCGAGGTTGTTGGACAGATTGTGATAAGGTATGTTTACTTTTCCTTCATTTTGGCATGATCTCGTAACTACATATGTTTGATGAGGAGACATAAAGAGAAGTTCGTAATACTGAATTTATTAACATTATTCTAGTCTCATATGTCACAGTATTCTCCCTTAGTAGGACTTTATATTCAGATAAGTATTGTTTTCTTTCAGTTAAGATAAAAGAGGGCCTATATATGTACAATATTACAGTATTTTTACAACCATCAAGCTATAATCGATGGAGAGGCCCTTATTAGGCAACCTTTGATCAGATGGTAAGTTATAGATCGAGCCTACTATGGTCGAGTGCCTATGAGTGTGCACAAAATGATTGAGATACAGAGCCTAGTATGGCTGATCGCCTATGAGCAAGCCTACTACGACAGAGCAGTTGCACATACCGAGCTTTATAGGGACGGACAACTATTTTACTTACTATATTGAGAGAGATGATTAATTATCAGCAGGTAAGCATATCTTCACATTATATTTGACTCCTAGGTACTTTCAGTTATTATATTATCAGTTCAGTTTCATCTTTTAGTTATTATGTTGCCTTACATATTCAGTACATTATTTCGTATTGATGTTCTTTTTGCTGGGGAAACTACATTTCATGCCTGCAGCTCCTAATAGAAAGCTAGATAGACCTTTCTAGTGGACAAGGTCAAACATCAGCTTTATGGGTAAGCTCAACTTCCTTGAAGTTACCAGGTCTATACCTTGGAGTCCATTTTATATATACAATTTCGATGGATAGGTCAAGACCCTATCCCAGCCATGATATAGTTCAACTATTCCTAGAGGCTTATATATAAGTCGTGTATATTTTTTTATATTAGTACTGTGGCTTTACTAGCCCTATATAGATGTTTGGTTTGGTATTGCTAGTTGTAGTCTTTATTTTCAGATCATTCAGAATATGGCCTCATCGGCCTAAGTTAAGGGTTACCCCTCAAGAGTTCATAATGACAGACTGGTATGCTTGGGTTGAGTATATCACCGGATGCTGGCCACGCCTCTTCAGGTTTGTAGTGTGACAATGATACCATGTCAAACCAAGAAAACTCTAAATCTTAGTAGTTGAAGATATTCTGGGACAACTCTGCACTGCTTCAATCTTCTTTAGATCTACCTTGATCCCTTCACTCAACACCACATTACCCAAAAATGCCACAGAATCAAGATAAAATTCAAACTTTGAAAATTTTGCATACAACTTTTTTTTCTCTCAAGGTATAGAGCATGATCCTCAGGTGCTCCTTATGATCCTCCTAGCTCTGAGAGTACACCAAGACGTCGTCAATAAACACAATGAGAAGTGAATCAAGATAGGGATGGAATACATCATTCAACAAGTTCGTGAATGATGCTAGGGCATTGTCAATCCAAATGACATCACAAAGAACTCATAGTGGCCATACCGAGTCCTGAAAGTAGTCTTCTAGATATTCAAATCTTGAATCTTCAGTTGATGATACCATGACCGCAAATCAATCTTTAAGAACACTCTGTCACCTTGAAGTTGATACCATAAGTCATCAATACACGGCAATGGATATCTGTTCTTTGTTGTAACCTTGTTCAACTACCGATTGTCGATATGGCGCATAGAACCATCCTTTTTCTTCAAAAACAGAATCAGAACATCGTAAGGTGACTTGCTAGGGCGAATAAAGCCCATGTCAAGAAAATCATGCGATTGCTCCGTTAAATCATTTAACTCCGCTATGGCCATACGATATGGTGGAATAGATATGGGCTAAGTTCCTGGTAACATGTAAATATCAATATCAATATCCCTATAAGGCGACATGCTTGGAATATCTGCCAGCAATACATCTTGGTAGTCTCTCATTACCGGAATGACTCAACGATAGGAGTATCAATACTGATATATCTCGCGACGCTAAATATGCATCATACCCCTTCCTATATCTTTTATTACTTAAGGAATGAGAGGAACATAATCCGAAGTTCTCCGACACTCCAATCACGGTAAACCTGGCATAGCCAACATCACCGTTTTGGCATGACTTTCTAGAATAGCATAATAGGGAGAAAACTAGTTCATGCCCAATATAGCAACAAAGTCTACCATACTGAGCAATAATAGATCAACTCCGATCCCAAAATAATCAATGACAACTAAACATGATTGATACCTATGGTCAACAATAATAGAATCTCCCATAAGCATGGGAACATAAATATAAGAACTCACAGAATCACAAGATATACCCAAATATGGTGCAAAGTAAGATGATAGATATGAGTAAGTAGATCCTTGATAAAATAAGACTGATGCATATCTATAAAAAAAAAATCAAAACAATACCCATGATAACTACATCTGATCCAACCGCCTTCGACCTACAAAGAAAATTTATAACGTTTGTCCTAGCCTCTCTATCTAGGGTTACCCTTATCCGCCTGACCCCCACCCCTGCAAGCTGTGCAGGTGGAGCAGCAACTGGTGCGGTAACCTTGACCTGAGAAGTCTAAGGACAGTGTGGGATACGTGGAGCCTGAGTAGTCTATGGAGGTGCACCTCTCTTGAGTTAGGGGGCAGTCCTTCACCATATGAAGAGTATCACCACACTCAAAGCAAGCTCTCGAAGGATGTGACTACAGAAACTGACTCGGTCCTGGTCGACTGGACTGAGAGCTAAAAGCACCTCGTGCATGAGGTACACTAGATAATAAAGATGCATAATAGGAAACCTAAGACTTGGGAGTAGCCAAAGTACTAGTAGGAGGTGGAAGTGCTGAGTGAAGTGGACGGCTCATGTAGGCTCTACCATGATGGGATGCAACTAGAGCATGGGCACCACTATATCCGCCAGAATCTCAAGGCCTCTTGGCCTCTATGTCCTTCCCCTCTCTCTCTCTCTCTCTCTCTCTCTCTCTCTCTCTCTCTCTCTCTCTCTCTCGAATGTATATACCCCCAATCTCTATAGGATCTCTACCGCATACAGATATGGGGTGTCAGTCTGTATCTGTCGAGCTATGTTGAATCTAATACCATAGTTGAGCCCTTTTACAAATTGATATACTCTATCTCTAACTATGAAAACCGAGGTAGGTGCCTGCATACATAACTCACTCAATCTAAAAACATACTTTGACACGGTCAGATCACCCTGGCGTAACTGCTCAAACTCTATTCACCATGGAACCCGAAGGCTCTAGGGAACAAACTCTCTCAAGAACATGTCGGAGAACTGACCATGTGTGAGTGAAGTTGCCTCGGCTAGGATACCCTCCTCATCTCCAAATACATATGGTACGTATAATATGGTGGCGCTTCTCTAGAAAACCATGTGCATGCTCTGTAGGTAGGCTTCTAAAAGTAGCAGGATGGTATTTTTTATCACTTTATTACTTTTTGACCGCGTATACATGCGTGTGCAGTTGGACCCAATGAGTTTTTTGTTCATATCTTGGGATTTAGAAATAGTTATTTGTTTAAAATAAGCTCTTATTTTTTTTGTTCAAGTGTTAATCTGCTTGATTGTTTTTGACTCTACAGGTGTTCACCTTCAATGCTAAGAAGAAGCAACAGTTTGAACAACCTTTCTCATCCTGATCCAAAACCCGAAAGACTTTTCCACAGATTAAGGAGGGAGGCAGAAGAAAGAGCAAGATTTGCAGAGTTGGGTATTGTAGTCTAACCACAACCAATCGAGATGGCAGAAAATGAAGAAAGACCGGTGTTTAAGGCCACAAGGTCTAGTCTCACAAACATAATTCAGGCTATCATGAAGCTTGATATAACTGGGCACCTTGAGCTAAAGCAGTATATAGTGCAACTGATTGAATCTACATAGCTATTTGTGGGTTTATCAAGTGAAGATCCCCAAAGGCATATATCAAATTACTTGGAGATTACCGATACATACAACATTCTGAACGTCTATAAGGACTATGTCAGACTAACTTTATTTCCTTTTTTTCCGATGGAGGAATCAAAGGAATGGTTAAACAAGGAGTCCCCAAATCGATGCACACTTGGGTTGGTCTGGCACAAAAATTCCTAATCAAGTTTTTTCCACGAAGAAGATAAAGGCACTGAGAAGCCCGATTCTTGCGTTTCAACAACGAGATGGTGAGACTCTTTTCTAGTCCAATCAAAAAGACAACCATATCACATGTTATTTCAAGAGCTATCTTATGGTTTTTCACTCGAACAGTATAACCAACACAAATTAACCTTAGACACAATCAATAAGATGTTATATATACCTTGTACAACATCTACAACTCGAAACCCTATCTCAACTTAGCTCACGATACCCCTCAATCACACCCCAACATCATAGAAGCATTCTTTTGTAGTCTTTTACACATTTGATGATTATTTAAGTTAATTTCCCTTGATTTTGGTCTTTGGCGTCTTGGAATATGTTAGGGAGGGTTTTGGAGAGATATTGGTCGAAATAAATGACCCAAAATGAGGTTGAACATCATTTAAAATATGTAAGGCCGGTGGCCATCTCAAGTGGGTCCCTAATGAGCTGCTTGCACAGTCTCGGCAAAAAGAGAATATCTCTCTACTCCAATGTTGTAATGATGAACGATTTAATACATTGGAAACTAGACTCGTAGATATTCAAGTTTATATATAGATAATCCCTTAATTACAAGTATATTGGAAGAAAAGAGCGTCTACATTTTATCTAATTTTCAGCATATTTTTGAATGTAACTTGTGATGACCTTTTCCAACTTTTGTTCCACAACTCGCTTGACTTCAAAAAATAACCCATGACTATCATACAACTAAGATAACTCATAACATGACACCGTTATAAATTTAAGAACCTTGGTCTCAACCCAAAAGTACATGTTATAATATTCCAACTTGTCGGCTTTCAACAAAACTTACTTTCTTCAATAGCTTCTAAGTCTTTCAACCCTCTTGGTACTTGTTATCCATGATCTTAAAGATTTTTAACCTCCAAGATAACATGATTAACTTACTTTATGTACTTTCAATGACAATCTCATATTTGAGCTTACATCATTTGACTTTCAACGTACTCTCACATGCAAAAACATGGGGTATAATAGAATTGATCCCCAAAACCGTGGGAGAAACTAAGAAAGAAATTGAAGAAAGCGAAAAGATTCAGATTGAATTGAATCTTCCATTGCTTGATATGCAACATGAAATCTTAAAATGTGTTGATTACAGAAAAGATATTGTGGCAAACAAAAGAAGGTTGAAAGAGTTTGATACTGTGGCACATACTAAAGAGTGCACGTCGAGAATTCAAAGAAAATTTTTGCAAAAGTTGAAGGATACGGAAAGCTTCACCATACCTGTTTGAATTGGTGAGGTAGATGTAAGACAAGCATTCTATGATTTTGGGGCTAGCATAAATTTTATGCCTTCTATCAAGTTTTAGTCAATTAGGGTTGGGAGCTCCATGTCCAACCACAGTCATGTTGCAACTTGCTGATAGATCAATTGTCCATCCCGAAGGGGTGATAAAAGATGTGCTACTACAAATTAGGCATTTTATTCTCCCAACAGATTTAATTATACTAGAATATGAAGCTGATGAACAAGTCCCCATTATCTTGGGACAACCTCTCTTAGCCACAGTGGATTCTCTAATCAAAGTTTGTGAAGGAAAAATAATCCTTCGGGTTGATAAAGTGGAAGCACTCTTCAATGTATACAAGGCAATTCAGCTGCCAAGTCACTATAAGGATAAATCTATGATATTTGTGATGAAAAAAATAAATAAATGATGTGGGTGCATAGGATGAATCTCTAGATAAAGCACTTATGTTATTTGACAGCATTAACTAGGATGACGAGATGAAGGAGATGGTGCATCAATCTGGATGCACGTGCCTACATCAAAGGACTAGTCAATTTTGAGCCTCTAGATAGATCAACGGGGCCATCCCCCAAGTCGTCTATCGAAGAAGCTCTTAAATTAGAACTCAAGCCCTTACCCTCCCATCTTCATTACTCTTATTTAGGTGTTGATGAAACTTTACATGTTGTTGTATTTTTTGACTTATCTGTTTTGCAGGAAGAAAAGCTACTTTGCGTGCCTAGAGAACAAGCGGGCAATTGTATGGACCATGGCTGACATTCGTGGTATTATCCTAAATTTTGTATACATAAACTTCTCAGGGAAGAGGGGAACAAACTAAGTGCAGAACACCAATGCCGCCTGAATCTATTCATGAAAGAAGTGGTGAGAAAAGAAGTCATAAAGTGGCTCGATACATGTATTTTCTTTCCCATCTCTAATAGCAAGTTGGTAAGTCCAGACCAGTGGATACCCAAAAGGGGTGGAACAATGGTGGTCATAAATGATACTCCCTCCATTCCAATTTATGTGAACCTGTTTGACTGGGTACGGATATTTAAGAAAATAAAGACTTTTGGAATTTGTGATCCTAAACAAGTTAAAAGGGGCATAGAGTATTTGTGTGGCTATAAAAGGTTCTTATTACGGGTAGAATTGAAAGTTTAAGCAAAATTGTTTCCAAAATTAGAAAGAGGTCATTCTTTTTGGAATAGACCAAAGAGGAAATAGGTTCACATAAACTAGAACAGAGGGAGTAATAATGAATTAATCCCAACTAGGACTGTCACCGGTTGGAGAATTTGCATTGACTACCCGAAACTGACTAATGCTACTAGAAGAGATCACTTCCTCCTTCTCTTTATTGATCAAATGTTAGATCGGTTGGCCAGACATAATTATTATTATTTCCTTGATGAATATTTCGGCTATAACCATATCTCAGTTAACACCAGAGGACCAATAGAAGACCACCTTTCACTTGTCCTTATGTAACATATGTTTTCAAGAAAATATCATTTCGGTTGTGCAATGCGCCTGCGACTTTTCAACAATGCATGATAACAATCTTCACTTATATGGTAGAAAAATTTGTTGAAGTATTTATTGATGATTTTTTGGTCTTTGAACAATTTTTTGATGAATGCTTAACGAATTTTAGTATACTGTGTTGCCAGGTGTGAAGAGACAAATTCGGAGTGAACTAGGAGAAGTGTCATTTTATGGTACAAGAAGGAATTGTACTCGGGCACGAGGTGTCCAAAGATGGGTTGGAGGTGGATAAGGCAAAAGTAGAAGCAATTTAATAATTGTCGCCCCAATTTCTGTAAAAGGAGTCAAAAGGTTTTTGGGACATGTAGGTTTCTATTGTAGATTCATTAAAGAATTCTCTAAGATTTTTGTTCCTTTATGCGGGTAACTCGAGAAGGATGCACCTTTCAAGTTTGATGAATACTGATTGAAGGCATATGAAGAGTTGAAAAAGATATTGGTGACTATACAGATTATCACCGCTCCAAACTAGAGAGAGTTATTTGAATTGATGTGTGATGGAATGACACGAATATTGGGGCTATATTGGGCCAGAGGAAAGATAAAGTGTTCCACTCAATTTACAAAGCTAGCAAAATTCTAAATAAAGATTAGACAAATTACATAGTCACATAAAAAGAGTTGCTAGCGGTAGTATAGGCATTTGACAAATTTAGGGCATACTTAGTAGGAACTAAATTCATCATTTACATAGACCATGCAACCATCAGGTATTTGTTTGAGAAAAAGGATGCTAAGCCTAGACTAATTTGTTGGGCTCTTCTATTGCAGGAATATGACATGGAAATTAAAGATCGCAAAGGGACAGAAAATCAGGCGGCGAACTATTTGTCGCGCTTGGAAACTCACACACATGTTGAGTTAGGGGGCAAAGCTTTCCTGATGAGTAATTGATATCCATCACAACTGACACAACTCTATGGTGTGCTGACTATTTGAACTTCATTGTAAGTGGATTAATACAGTTATCTCCGGATGGTAAGAGGAAATTCATGCATGATGTGAGGCTTTATCTATGGGATGGGCTATTTTTGTTTAATTAGTATGCAGATCAGCTGGTGAGCCGATGTATTCCTAAGGTGGAGATGTAGGCAATTTTATATGATTTCAATGCATCATCATATGGGGGGCACCACGGTGGAGACAAAATGCCTGCAAAGGTGTTGCAGTCATGATCCAATTGGCCTAATCTATTCAAGGATGCATAAGCTTTTGTGAAATGGTGTGATATGTGCCACAGAATGGGTACAATTTTGAGAATGAATGAGATTCCATTGAAGGGCATGGGCTGTTTGAAGCATCAAATGGCCATCGATTCATCTTGGTTGTAGTTGACTATGTATCAAAGTGGATTGAGGCTACGGGTTTGCCTACGAATGATACTAAAGTGGTGGTGAGCTTTGTGAAAAAAGTATTTTCACCATATTCAAGACTCCGCGTGTTTTGATTAGTGATAGAGGTACTCACTTTTGTAACAAATGTTTTGACACCCTTTTAGCTAAGTATGGGGTGATACATAGGGTCGCAACTGCTTACCATCCACAAACCAGAGGTCAAGTGGTGGTCTCAAATAGGGAGCTGAACAAAATATTTGAGAAGACAATGAGCACAAGTAGGAAAGATTAGGCTGGCAATGCTCCAATTCGTACTTCTCCATAGATGTTAGTATATGGAAAGGCTTTTCACTTGCATGTTAAGCTTGAGCATAAGGCATACTGAGCAATCAAGAAGCTCAAATTTGATATAGATCTATCTGGGGAAAAACATATGTTGAAACTGAATGAGCTCGAAAAAGTTGTATAAACAAAAAAATAAAGAGATGGCATGATAAACACATTTCGCATCACGAGTCGAAAGCGGTCAAGCCGTTCTCTTGTTCAATTCAAGGTTGAAGCTCTTCCTTGGGAAGCTCAAATCGAGATGCAATGGTCCAATTTAAAGTAGTGTGGGTTACAAAGCATGGAGCCTGAAAGCAATGGCATATTTTTCGTCAACGGGCAGAGAACATTATGGGTGGCGATATTCATCATCAAAAAATTTTTATAGACTTGGTAGATGCATGAGCAAACGTATTACACCGTGCCGCAATATTAAATCAGGTGCTTGTTTGGATGGATTCCATTTTTTAGTGCTTTCATAGATTAGTTTTTTTCCCTTAATCAAAGTAGACTAGAATTTTGTTTTCTTTGTAGTAATAGAAATCGTAGGTATGAATGATGTGGGGTGTGTATGATGGATGTACTATGTCCTTGGGTTGGTGGGGTTGTTTATCCAAAAAAAATCAGAAACTAGCACCCAGGCCAGCATCCCATGCTTCCTACAGCAGACATTAGATAATGGAAAACAACCCCAGCGCCAGGCCTAGCGTAATGCATTGGGCTGGGGGTCAGGTAAGATTTTTTCTTTCTACTCCTTTTATTAAACCAATTAATACTTAACCCAACCTGCATACACATTTATACTCACCTCCTAACCATACCTACCACCCACTCTAATCAAAATAAACCTAAGTATAGATTCCATCTCGCTCTTTCTAAACACTAGTCCCTCTACTCTCTCTATCTCACATGCTTTCTTCTTCCCTCTCTCTTTCTAAGGTTCTCAATTTTTTCTTGTGTTCATCTCAAAATCAAAGGTATGTGTTTCTTTTTTCCCTTTTTCTTGTGATTTTGTAATTTCTTTGTGTTATACTATCACCCCCATCCTAAATGACCCCCTCTCTCCTATCCCCCCTAAGTTTCTTTTAACTTTGTGTTGTTATGATGGGTGACATATATGAAAAAATTGGTTTCTAAAAATGGTTGTGAAGGCGTCTATAAAGTTGTAAACTGCAATTCCCTCCACTTCGTTTAAAATTTGGGAGGGCCATCTTGTTTTCATCATTTTGAATAAAAAGAAACACAACTAATGTCGACCATGTGCTTGATATAATGCTTAAAAGAGTAAATTGTGCACCAGTGATGTTTGAGTAGCCAGATGTCGTTGTGTGTGATGTTGGGCTAAGTATGGGGTGTTTTGGGGGTGTTTTTATATAGCCCGAGCTTGTGTTCCGTGATCACCGTACGATAATCACACCACACCACCCACACCTTTTATCATGTGTAATGTATCTTGTAACCTCTTGTTAGAAGTAGTTAGTGTATTATACTGGTTGTAGTAATTTGGACTCAAGTATTGCTTGCTTGTACCAAGGCTAAGGCATGACCATGTTAGACTACTGAATTAGATGTCATGGGTAAGTCTTGAGTACCCATCGCCTTGAGGTGCATCAATTATGCACTTTGAATTGCTATTATGAGTAGATTATATAGAGCCTTCGATTTTTAGCATGGGTCATCTATAAACCTCACGATGACCTTGGACGAATTTTTTGATCATTATCATATTCATTTTTATTATGGTCAGGTTTCTATGGAACGTGACAGTGCTACCAAGGGAAGTCTTCTACTACTGCTCCCTCTCCCAAAAACACAAGCAGGGTAAAGGTTCATCTCGGCAAGCTAAAGGAAGTAGGCTGCTAGAGGTTCGAGGGAGGCACCATCGACCACAAACTCATTTGGATATAGTTTTTGATGACGCCATCCAATGTTATCATACTTCTATGCCATATGGGCGGTACGTCTCTGAAATGGGAATTAATGTGAAAACTCTAGAAAAAAACTTCCAGTATGGATTTGCTTGGTTGATAGATATTAAGATATATAAGTCCCTAGAGTTCCCGGGACATGCAATTTACAAGCAAGGACTAATCGTATCTGGATAAGTAGGTTTACCCTTGAATTTTTCGTAGTGAACTTATGCCGGACAAACTCAATTAATTGATAGATTTGAAATCTTTAAACCGCCAAACTTTGATGTATATATGACAACCATAAGTCACACAATCAACCCTTAACCGTCTTTGATTCACATGTTGTATTCATTTCAGCCATGAATACCAGCTGATTTTTTAAGTGCGTATAAACTGGCCTTGCAAAATTCTCCTTGAAGCGGTAATCACTTCACACTAACGTATGTGTTTCCTAAATGTGTCATCCCATAGATATACTCTTATATATACCCCATATCAAGTTTAGAAACCATTAAAAATCCTTAATGTTTTATCCTTGGTATTGAACATTATCTCATCACCAGAATGGACCAAAATTTTAGTTGAATAATATTGAACTTTCATTAGTGACTTTGTTTGATCACCTTGAACCTAGATCTTGGGATCTCTAGTCTTTTAGGTAGACTTACCTTCACAATGACTTGTCCTCGGCAATAGTTCTATTAACCTCAATAATGTTTCAACTACCTCTCTCGTTATACCTTTTGGAAGCAGATCCGGCACATTATCACCTGACTTTACATAGTCAATTGTGATAATCACCCTAGAGAGCAGCTACGTAATGGTTTTATGTCTTCATCATATATGACAAGATTTACCGTTATGCAGAACGCTCTCAGCGCTTCTAATTCTCGCTTGACTAACACAATGTGTGCATATTGGCGCCAATAGTTTAGGCCAAAATAGAATATCTTCCAAGAAATTTTGAACCTATTCAGTTTCTTCACCGATTTTATATAATGCTATGAACTCAGTCTCTGTTGTAGAGCGGGCAATACACATTTTTTTGGATGACTTTCAAGATACCGCTCCTCCACCAATAGTGATTTACATATCCACTTGTGGATTTAGAATCAATTGAACCAGTGATCCAATTTGCATCACGCTATCCCTCGATCACCACAGGATAATTACTGTAATACAAAGCGAAGTTGGTTATATTTTAAATATCCCAAATCTTATTTCATTGCCATCTAATGAGATTGACCTGGATTACTCGTGTATTGACTCAACTTACTTACAACATAAGATATATCTGATCGAGTACATTTCACAAAATACATTAGACATCCTAACACATGAGCATTGTCCAATTGTAATATGCTTTGGCCTTTATTTTTTGCAAGCACAAGATCCACTTCAATTGGAGTCTTTGCAACTTTAAAATCTAAGTGCATTATGATTTTCCCCTTAGAATTTAAATTTGGCAATTTGAATAAATAGTAATTTTATAAAACAACTATTTTGAGTTGCACTCTTACATGAAGAGTTGCAACTCTTCTGTAATATTTTGGTTATAAATACATGATCTTTCCCTAAAAATTTTCTTATGAAAATTACGATTCCTCTTTCTTCCTTTTGCATTGTTTTGAACAAAAAATAAAGTTGCAAGTGTGATTTACTACTGATTTTTGAGTTCATTGGTCATTGGGCTTGAAGTACCGCTACATTAGTGAGGGTAATTTATTTTATCGCAGGAGAAAATAATCCTAAAACTCGGGTACTAGGAGGAAATTGAGTTCCTTAAGAAACACTCTGAATTTAGTGGGCTCTGATTGATTTTCTATTTCTTATAACTTTCTATTTTTACATTGTGACTGGTTATTAATTATATATTCAAATACAGATTACTAACAATGTGTCGTTCCATAATTTTTCATATAGTTTTATATTGTATTATATTGTACTATATCGTTTTGATGTATACAATATTTGGATATTGTATTATTTGTCGTCATTTTATGATGTCATGCACTAACAATATGAAAAATAAACTTGCAAATTTTTTTTCTAAAAAGCAAAGTACGGTGTAGAATTATTATATAAAAAGGTAGAGTAAAAGATAAAATGAGATTATTTAATAAGAAGGAAGGAGCCTCACTGAGCCGATAGTCGATTGGAAACAACCTCTCTGCCCTTTCGGGTAGGGGTATGGCTTGTCTACATATTACCCTCCCCAGACCCCACTTTGTGGGACTATACTTGGTTGTTGTTGAAGGAAAATATGAGAGGGAAAAAAGTAAGAATACAATACGACCACATCAAATCGATTGTTTAATACATTTATTCCTTATGTAACGACAAGTTTAACGATACAATACAATAAAATTTAAGTAATAATACAATACAATAAAACAAATAACAACTATCCAAACAAGTTATTAGTCTATTGTTATTACAAAAATTAAAAAACAGGGCACAAGTTTAATTCCAGTGTAAAATAGGGCACTCGTTGTAAATTTATGCGTTTTGACAATGCATTGATAATTGATAAACTTGCTGAATATCCTGGGAGAAATTAAAAAATAGCCGGATTTACAAGCGGTATTAAAATAGCTACCGTTTTAAAAATAATCGAAATTTATTCACATCATGTAAAAGATAAATTTGAACAGAATACTATTCAAAATCCGTAAATATTCCAGCATAATATGTTGAAGCTTGAATTTTTTACTTGCTGGAATTTCATAATGTGATGGAGTTACAACATAGTATGCTGGAAGTCCATACACAGGTGCTCCAACAATCACAACAATCTAGTAAAATTTTAAAAGTGGGATCTGGAGAGGGTAGTGTGTACACGGACCTTAAGCCTACCTCGAAGGAGTAGAGAGGTTATTTTCGAAAGACCATCAGCTCAAGAAGACAGAAAAGACGAGAAGATAAGGGATAGGAAGGGACAATATATTAGTATCATCAAATAGAAACCAAAGAAATAATGACAATATCAAAAATTAGAAAATAGTTAAAATGCAATAGTAAAACCAGAAAATGAACCCCGATTTTATGAAAAACGGAAGGATAATGTGAACACAATATTGGTCACTAGTAGTCTAAGGCCAACCCCATCGAACTAACCTGACCCCCGGACTCGACTATGTCCTAACCTACAGAGATTTTCCAATCTTCAGTATATTACACTGGAACTTTTCATGTGCTGGAGTTCCAACATAATATGCTGGAAGTTCATACATATATTCTCCAATCTCAAGTATATTATGCTGGAATTTTTAGTGTTTCAACAAAATAGCAGATACTTTTTAATGATTTTATAAATACTGGCTATATTTCAATTACTGGTCTGAAAACTTGTTAGCTCGTACTATTTTGGTGAATATATTAGCAAAGCCCAAATGAGAGAACTATGGTTTGAGCCGGAATACTGAATGCGAAATTTAAAAATAGCCATATTTCCAAGTAGTCGTTCAAAAATAGCCTAGTTTCAAAAGTTATCAAAATTTAGCTACTTTTCGTGTTGAGATAAATCTGAACAAAAATACCGTTCAAAATCCAGAAAACTACTCCAGCATAATATACTGGAGTTCCATATACCGATCCAGCATATATACTGGAGTTTGGAACACTGTTGCTCCAATCTTCAGTACTGTATTGGAGCATGCAAAGTATACATGTCCAGCATAATATACTGGAAGTTCCTACAGAGATGCACCAATATCTAGTATATTATACTGCACCGATCTCTGTTATAGAAAAATAATAAATATTTTTATTAAATTAATAAATACTGACTATTTTTGAATGACTAATCCGAAAATTAACTAGATCGTGCTATTTTTACCTTTATTTGCAACATACAGGCCCAATGAGGTTAATTGTCATGATGAAGTGATTTGGCCCAAGTATTGCAATACTTGCAGGCCCATAAAGGGTATCCGAGACATTTCATCGGTATCTCTGCAAAAACCCTACTTTTATATGTTCTGTTTCGTCTCACTCGCCACTCCCTCTACAGAGCACACCTTAAACCTTAACCCTAGCTCAATCCCACTCCCTGACTGCCAAAATGCCGCCCAAGTTCGATCCATCTCAGGTTGTCGAGGTTTTCGTCCGAGTTACCGGCGGTGAAGTCGGAGCTGCGAGTTCACTCGCTCCAAAAATCGGTCCTCTCGGTCTCTCCCCTAAAAAAATTGGTGAAGACATCGCAAAGGAGACCGCCAAGGACTGGAAGGGTCTCCGAGTCACCGTAAAACTCACCGTCCAAAACCGTCAAGCTAAAGTCTCCGTCGTTCCCTCCGCCGCCGCACTAGTCATCAAGGCGTTGAAGGAGCCGGAACGTGACCGTAAGAAGACCAAAAACATCAAACATAACGGTAACATCTCTCTCGATGACGTCATCGAGATCGCTAAGGTGATGAAGCCAAGATCGATGGCGAAGGATTTGACTGGAACAGTGAAGGAGATTTTGGGCACGTGTGTATCTGTTGGTTGTACGGTAGATGGAAAGGATCCTAAGGATTTGCAGCAAGAGGTAGATGATGGTGATGTCGAGATTCCTCTCGATTGAATGCTAATTATCAACGGATGGTAATATTATGTTAATTTTATGTTATTGCTTTGAGGATGTCATCTTGAGGATCATTTTGATATTATTATGACGAGTAAACTCTCAAATTTATATTTGTTGTTGTAGTTTGAATTTTTCTCTCTCGATGAAGTGCTAAAGCATTGCTTTTATGGTTTTGCTGAATTTACTGTTTGTTAATAGTATATATTGGTTTCTTGGAAGTTGTTGTTTGGATAATTCTTAGGTCCAACGACAAACAAAAACCCAGTGATAATGCTTAGGTCCAATATTCATAATTAATAATGTTGCTTTAACTCATTGCAGCAACATTCCTCAGATTTAGCTTTGTGTTTGTGGGGTTAAATTTCGTGAAACCTAGAGCACCTTGACAAGTATTCAAGAGCTTTGTGTTTGTCCATTTTTTTGTGGGCAAATAAAATGTTAATAAGTTCACTTAGTAAACCCATTGATTTCAATTTATTGGGTGCATCCGTGCACTCTTCTTTTAAAAAAAGGTATATTTGCGTTTTCCATTTACCCATATACTGTTGGCGAAGACGGACTTTCGGTAATATTTCTCAATGATGGCAACTTGAACCCTAATAAATTATTGTTATTTACTCTCTTGATCAAAATTTTTTTGTAGTTAACCCTAATTTTATTACTTTTTTTTGCTAATCATAATATTTTTCCTGTCTATGTTGTTAACCCTAGTTCTAGACATCAAAAAATATTGGTAGTACATTTTGGTTCAGTCAGTACTCTAAATCCATTTGCAGCTGAATGTTATAGATCTGCGTTGAAGGCATAAAAGTGCTGCTCCATCCGCAGAAATGCTCCAAAACCAGCTTGTAACCTATTTGGCCAAATTGTAAAAATCAACTTACTAGAAGTACTTTTTTTGGCTAATTAGTTTTAAAAGTATTTTTGCTTTTTCAAAAGTGTTTCTAGAGAAAAGTTACTTTTTTCTGCTTTTTCAAAATTACTTTTGCTTTTCTTCGAAATTACTTTTCTTTTTTAGAAGCTTGGCGAAATATCTCAATTTTTTATCAAAAGTATTTTTGACAAAAAAAACATTTTTGGCTAAGAAAAAATAAGCTTGGCAAAACAAATTATTGGTCTGAGGTGTAAAATTTACTAGTAAATCCTTTACTACCGCAGGAAAGAGGCTATTCAGCTTCCTCGATAAATAATGCGGTTGTGACTTTTATAAATTGAATTATAAGGGAATCATTAGGGAAACAAAAAAGGAACAGGGATTACGAGGGAACTATTTGAAAGTTTTTAATTCTTAAGTGGTCCTATCTCAACTGTAAGTGTGAAATCTTAGGACGTCCGACAGTGTAAAGAGTGTAAACCGATTATTATAAAATTGTTTACGAAGTATTCTAGATAATCCCTGTTTAAACATGTGTTTAAATCTCCTTGTACGGATATCCAGGCTTCTTAGAGTATTTGTGCATTTTCTCATTCCCGTTTTTGAATCAATTTTTGCTCTTGTTGTACGACAAAGCAATCAACTTCTTTAAAATTGCACATTTCAAGAGGGGCTATTCTCTCTGTTTGATGGAGGACCGCTAGGAACACCTGCTGTTATGTCGGTTACAGGGTCACAAAATGGTTAAAAGAAAATAGTTAATCACCTATATTATTCACTAAAAATAGGTTGGATAATATATTTTATAAAAACGTATTAAATATGGATAAGAATCATAGTATCCCTTTAGAAAAGGGATAACTAGTAACCAATGAGTCTAACTTTTATATTTGAAAAATATTAAATTGGGCATTTCCAAAAAGTAATCATATACAAAAAGTCATGAACAATACGAGTAACATATATTATTTGTTGGTTAATCTGTTTATCCGTATTAAATAGGGTCAGGTTGAATAATTAATCTATTTTTTATTACCTTTTTCTAATCCAAACTATATCTGAAATGACCCGTTCATTTGTCAACTCCTAGTAGGCTAGTTTAACGGGCTGCTTAGTATCATCCCTTCTCAGCCCCTTTAATTGAGGGTCATTGACACAAAAGTGCCTCTCCAGGTGGTCTTAGCGGAATGATCCCAAATTGACGGTATTTAAAAAATAATTCCGGACTCGCCCAAACTCTTCAGAGATTTTTTTCCCATATTAAATTTTCCATCAAAGTCTTCAGGATTGTTATATTTTCGGTTTTAAGGATTCTCTATTAATGTGGTAGAGTTGATGTTATTATTACACTATCGATATATTAAATTGTTCATTGAAATCTATCATATTGTCATATTTCTATTCTTTAGTGATTTCTCTACCAGGTCAATAGAGTTTATGCTATATTTTGCCTATCTATCTGTTAAATTGTTCATCTAAAACTACAAAATTGACATACCTTTTCTGGGTTGTTTTGACAAAGTATTCTTCAAATTTGCAACATTAATTTCGATCAAATTATCCCCAAGTCTATTCCAAATGATTTCAAATTTGAAACGAAGATTTTAAATACCAACACAAACAATTCAATTCCTAATCACCATTTTAGTATCAAAAAGATATACTTTGTCTTCTTTAATACTTTCTAAGGTTCCACAACAGAGTTTCGAGATTTATATAGTAAGTCACCAAAATATGTGTGAATTAAAAGTTTAAGTATAAATTATCAATATTCAAACGCTTTTAACAATAAGCAATTATTAATTTTAAATTCAGCAAATAAGAATTTCAAGCTTTAAAAATTTAAAAGATATGGTGTCTAAGTAGAAAAAAGAAGATATTTTATTAAAATCATAAAAAAATGGGAACATACCGCTAAGACCTATCCCATTGGAGGTGAAGCCGTGCTAATTTCTGTTTAATTTTAGTCTGTAGATGGAACTCCGAAGAACTGGCACTGAGTTCACGTCACCAATACTGGTCGACTATGGTGCCAAATGGCACCAAATCATAATTTGCTTCAACAAGCTGCTGAATCACCATTATTATTTTATTACTTGTCTATCGCTACGTGCTTCATTTCTGGGGTTGGGGGAGGGGCGCGGGAGGGGGGGGGGGGGGGGGCGTAGTAGAATATTTATGTCCTTTTAGGCATCTCGAGATGACCATTCTTTTATTGGATAGTTGAGGTGCTCGTTATGGTACGTTCTTGTTTTTAAGTTGTGCTTGATTAGGTATATATCTAAGATTGGTCTTACCCTAATAAGCTTATGATTTATCAAGACTTGAATGTGAGCGGTGAATCTTTTGTTTGTGTTATCACTTATCACTGCTAGTTTTGAATTTTGCCTTTCCATAATAGTATAACTGTATTGATAAAATTGTATTTAAGAAAACGTATCAAGATACGTAGATTAATTGAGTGGTCAAAGAATGACAGCTAGCTAATAGGCACGAGTTACAATAGGCACGAGCAAATGACAGAAGAAAAGGCACGGGTAGTTATTCAAATAACTTAGCACCCGTACCTATTGAAGTCTTTTATATCTAAGGGCCTAAAGGAATAAATCTGACAATAGAAAAGAGTGCAGATACGGCATTTAATGGATATTAAATATGGAATACGTTAGGGAATTTGTATTGAATGTAATGATTGTGTAACATAGCATTCAATGTCTTTAATTATTCATAACAACCTTATTATGATTATGGCAAAACGTATATCTTTAGGACACCTATAAAAGGGAGACATCTAATCAGTTGAGTACACGAAACATTGGAGTATATCTCGGTTTACTTGTTTTTCTCTTGAAATACTCTTTCGTCACTTAAATTATTTCCTTTTATACATTTTTCTGATTATCAGTAACTTGTGTTCTTCTAAATTCTAGCTTTGACTAAAATCTCATTTCTTTGTTAGAAAAATTGGTTCCGTTATCAGAAATCTGATAATTTATTTTTCTCGATTAACTTTTCTTGTTGGTTAACTATGTCGAACAACAATGCCAACACTCGAGGAAACCAAGAAAATCAACAAAATCAGGGAGATCCACAAGATATTAACACTTCGATTCCTACTCCACAAGGCTCTCCTCGACAATCTCGTTGATGATGCCTTGCAGAAATTACTTGCTACTCAGGTCAATAAAGCTGTTGAAGCGCTTGTTAATCGGTTATCTGTTGCAACCTCTGCACCAACTCCCAATGATAATCCTTCGGAAAACCCTCGTTCTGCACTTGTCAACTCAGGCAGCGGAGGGACTCCCAGTGAATCACAAGAGATGGAACCAGGTAATATGGTTAATTCTGATTTACAAAACTTAGTACTAACATTGCAGAGACAACTCAAGGACCAAAATTAGCGCATAGAGCAACTACTTGAGGTGCCACCTCTAATCAAAGGAGTAGATATGGATCGATATTCGCAACAATCCTGGAAGCCAAGTGCTGTTCCTCTTCCAATTCCAAAAAAGTTTGAAATGACTGACATTCCAAAATATGATGGAACATCAGACCTACGATATCACGTGACTGCATTTACGACGATTATAAAAGGCAATGACTTGACTAAGCAGGAGATTGAATCAGTATTAGTAGATATGGATCGATATTCGCAACAATCCTGGAAGCCAAGTGCTGTTCCTCTTCCAAATCCAAAAAAAGTTTGAAATGACTGACATTCCAAAATATGATGGAACATCAGACCTACGATATCACGTGACTGCATTTACGACGATTATAAAAGGCAATGACTTGACTAAGCAGGAGATTGAATCAGTATTAGTAAAGAAATTTGGCGAAACACTCACTAGAGGAGCACTCACATGGTACTCTCTTCTACCTGAAAATTCTATAATTTCTTTTGCTGAGCTTGCAGATTCTTTCATCAAAGCACACTCGGGAGCTCAAAAGGTGGAAAAAAGAATGAAAGATATTTTCAAAATTAATCAAGGAGACTCAAAGTTGCTAAGAGAGCTCGTGGACAGATTTTAGCTTGAAAGAATGACATTGCCACGTATACATGACAACTGGGCAGCTATAGCTTTTTCAAGCAATTTGAATGAAAAACGCTCGGAAGCCACGAGGAGACTCAAATAAAACCTTCGATAATTCCCAGCTATAACGTGGAATTATGTTTATAACATGTATAGAACGAAGATGAGGATTGAGGAAGATATTGTTCCCTGATTTCAAAAAGAAGAAAAAGTAAGTTCAAGACGTACGGAGACCAAAAAAAAGTCTGGTAAAAATAGATACGAGCCTTACATGGGACCTGCGGGAAGAGTCTCACGATCAAAACAAGACAATCAGAGGTTCGATCACATATCAAGGAATAGAGAGTTAGGCTCGAGATTCAGGAACGATCGAAACACTCATGAGCCACGAGATGATAATACAAATTTAAAAGCAAGATTCGGTGGCTATAACTTCAAAATTAGCACCACCGAGCTCGTGGATATATTGAGAAGCATGGGAGATAAGGTTCGATGGCAAAAAAAAAAGTTTGAATCCGAACAGGCGCAACCCTGATCATTGGTGTGAGTTTCTTAATGACCACAGACATAAAACAGTCGATTGCGGATATTTACAAAGTGAAGTTGATCATCTATTAAAACAAGGATACCTCACGGAGTTTTCAGGGAGAAAGGCAAGCAAGCTTACATGAAAAATAGGCAGGAGCCTCGAAAACCACCGTCCCGTAAAAGGGAAGTCAACGTTATAAGTGGAGGTGAAGATATCAATGGTATCTCATACTCAACTGCAAACAATATTTAAAAAATAATAATTACTCAAGGGAAACGGGTGCAGCACACCTTAGAAGAAGACAACATTACATTCATGCAAATGTAGATGGTGTATCAATACCTTAAAATGATGCACTGGTAATATCTTTAATTGTATATGATACTAATATAAAACGAGTTCTGATTGATCCACATATCTCGGTAAATATTATTTTGCTAAGAGTATTGCGTGAAATGCAAGCGACGAAAAAATAATACCAAAGGCCCACACTCTATATGGATTTGATAATTCCAGTGTAGTCATGAAAAGAGAGGTAATACTCACCACATTCTTTGAAGGTGTCATCAAAGATACAAAGTTCCAGGTAGTAGATATGGAGATGGTTTACAAAATAATTCTCGGGAGGCCATGGATACATAAAATGAATGCAGTACCTTCAACTTTGCATCAAGTTATTAAATTTTCATCGCCATGGGGTATCTGTCAAATTCGTGGAGATCAACATACATCCAGGGCGATCAACTCTGTTGCAGATAAAAGCACGTGGAATGAAGGTAAACAATAACCGTAGAAGTTAGTCGAGATTACAACAATACAATCCTCAACTAAGCAAGAGCAAACAAATATAGATTCATGACTTGATACCATTCAAGAACCAGAGGAAAATGAAAATATCAAAACCCCCATAGAATAATTGGAGCCTGTCATGTTATTTGCTCGATGGCCTGATAGGAAAGTTTACGTCGAAGCTAATCTTAACCAAGGAATGAGAGGTAAGTTAGTTTAATTTTTGAAAACTAACGTGGACTGCTTTGCTTGGTCCCACTCTGACATAACAGGGATTCCACCGGAGGTAATAACTCATAAATTAAATGAAGATCCCTCATACCCTCCAATCAAACAAAAAAGAAAGAAAGCGAGGAAATTTCAAGAATCATGTGATTCAAGATGTAGTCCAAATATTGTTGAAAATTGGTTCTATTCGGGAGATAAAGTATCCTAACTGGTTAGCTAATACTGTTGTGGTTCCAAAGAAGAATGGTATGTGACGAGTTTGTGTAGATTATACTGATCTTAATAAAGCTTGTCCGGAAGACAATTATCCACTACCACACATAGATCAAATGATTGACGCGACTCCAAGTCATGAGTTATTAAGCTTCTTAGATGCATATTCAAGTTATAATCAGATTAAAATAGGTCTAGGAGATGAGGAAAAAACTTCATTCATAACATACAGAGGGACTTGTTGTTATAAGGTAATGCTCTTTCGTCTAAAGAATGCAGGTGCAACGTATCAAAGGTTAGTTACCAAAATATTTCAAGAACATTTAGGAAAAACCATGGAAGTATATATCGATGATATGTTTGTTAAAACTCAGTATTCAAAGGATCACATATCTCATTTATCTGATACATTTTCAATTTTGCGCAAATATAATATGAAGTTAAGCCCTGAGAAATAAGCATTTGGTGTTACATCAGGTAAGTTTTTGGGTTTTCTTGTTTCTAACTATGGTATTGAAGTAAATCCTACACAAATTAAGGCCATTGAAGAAATCCCAGATGTACTTCTAAACAAGAAGAAGTTCAAAGGTTAACATGGAGAATTACAGCTTTGGGGAGATTCATTTCTAAGTCATCGGCGAAATGCTTTAAATTCTTCTCAGCCCTTAAAAAACAGGATCATTTTGAATGGAATAAAGAATGTCAACAGGCACTCAGGAACTTGAAAACATACTTGTCAAATCCACCTTTACTGGCAAAACCAAAGGCATGGGAAAGATTACTTATTTACCTTGCTATTTTGGAAGTAGCGATAAGTGTTGTACTGGTTTGGGAGGAGCAAGGTATACAATCCCCTTTCTATTATGTCAGTAAATCTTTTTTAAATGCGGATACGCGGTATCCTGAGTTAGAAAAACTTGCAGTCGCATTAATCATTGCATCTAAGAAGTTAAGACCTTATTTTCAGTGTCATCCTATTGTTGTAGTAACTGTTTACCCTTTGCGAAATATATTGCATAAACATGAGTTATCAGGTAGATTGGCTAAGTGAAATATAGAGTAAAGTGAATATGAAATCACCAACCAACCTAGGACTGCTATAAAATTACAAGTATTAGCTGATTTCGTGTCTGAATTTTGCCAAGGTATGGAATTAGAAGCAAGAAAAGAGTTATAGATGTTCAAGGGAGCTAACCCAGAAACTTGGACTTTATACGCTGATGGTTCATCTAACGCAAAAGGTGTAGGTTTAGAAATTATTTTGGTTCCACCTACGGGTGAAACCATTCTACAAGCTATTAGATGTACCTCCATGACTAATAATAAAGCGGAGTATAAGGCTGTGATTGCAGGATTAGAATTGACACGGGAACTTGGTATAAACAAATTATAATCAAGAGTGATTCACAACTCGTGGTTAATCAAATTTTGGGGACTTATACAGCGAAGGAAACGAGTATAGAACTGTACCTAGAAAAGGTACGGGAATTGATAAAGCAATTTCAAACTTGGAAAGTTACATAAATACCAAGGTATGAAAATGTTAAAGTAGATTCTTTAGCTAACCTTGCGTCAGCGGCTGATATGGCAAGAGATTCAAACGCCTCACTTATATATTTATTTTATTCAATTCTGGACCTGATAAGAATGAGGTGAATTTTAACAATTTAACTTGGGATTGGAGGAATGAATTGTTGCTTTTTGCAGTATGGCACCGTGCCTGATGATAAGAAGAAAGCTCATGCGCTTCAAAAAAAGGCTGCCCGTTATTGCTTAAAGCAAGGTAATTTATATCGCAAAATGTTTGGAGGACCATTAGCAAGATATCTCGGACCTTCTCAAACGGAGTATGTAATGAGAGAGATTTATGAGGGGCATTATGGGAATCACGCATGAGGAAGATCATTGGTAAGAACCCTTATTAGAGCAGGATATTATTGACCTAAAATGGAAGAAGAAGCAGAACGTTTCGTGGCTAAGTGCGATAAATGCCAAAAGTACGACAATAATATGCATAGGCCTATGGAATTATTACATTCAATAATCGCACCATGGCCATTTATGAAATGGTGAATGGATATCGTTGGTCTATTACCACAAGCAAAATAACAGGTAAAAGTTTTGCTCATACTTACGTATTACTTTACTAAATGGGTAGAAACATGTGCATTTTAACAGGAATGGGAAAAGGAAGTCAAGGATTTCATTTGGAGGAATATCATATGCCGATTCGGTACCAAAGGAGATTGTGTGTGATAATAGCCTCAATTTATAGGAGCTCAAATCACTAAATTTTTTCAAAGTTGCCAAATTAAGAGGATTACGTCAACACCTTATCACCCAGAGGGTAATAGGAAAGCAGAATCGACGAACAAGGTTATTATCAACAATCTAAAGAAGCGATTATAGGAATCAAAAGGTAGTTGACCTGAAGTGTTACCTGGAGATTTATGGGAATACCGTACAGAAACAAGTCATAGAACGGTATTATAATCGAAAAGCATGCCTTTGATTCTTTAAAGTTGGGGACTTCGTGCTTAAAAAGGTTTTTCAATCTTCAAAGGCAGCTAACAGGGGTAAATTAAGTCCAACATGGGAAGGAACCTATAGAGTTCGGAATATAGTAGGAAATGGAGCATATAAACTGGAGACAATGGATGGCAAGATACTTCCTTCACATTGGAATGCTATTCGTTTGAAGAGATACTATTTCTAAGGAATACTCACGGTCAGGTATTGTTATTTTAAATTAAAATTTTAAATTGCTAAGATTTTACTAACGATTTTAGATGATAGGCAAAAAGCTAACCCACACTAATGATGAGTCACGACCTGTAAGGCACCCAGAATAACCTAAAGTTCCTGGCCTAGGGTTACAAGTATTCTGATAGAAATTCAAACGGGTTGAGCAGTCATCATCTATAATCGCACCTCCAAGTCCCGCATGTTTTTCCTTTCTAGGAAAAGGACCAAATGAGAGAAACAATCAAGCGCTCGAGGCTTCATACTTCAACACCCAAACGGTTGGGAGACTACATAATATACACAAGTATGTATAAAGAAGGCAAAAAAGGTTAAAGTAAAATCAAGCCTGAAAAAGTCAAGTGCAGAGTAAAAGTCACACGAAGTCACGAGCCACGTTAAAGAAAACCTTACTGAAGTTAGGGTAAAAGCTATGTACTAAAAAAGGTTATAAAAAAAAACCTTGCATTTATTGTTCTAAAACGGGTTATAAAGAAAAAACTTATGTTTAGTATTTTTTCATAAAAAACTGTTACAAGAAAAACAGTTATGAGAAAGTTATAGATATACTTCAAATACATGTAATTATTCAAAACTTGTTAAGTATTATTCATAACTTATCAAAGTTATTTCAAAGAAACATGTGTGTTCCTATTTATTTTATCGTATGATAACACCATTACGAAGTTGAGACGTCTTCTTCATTAAGTGTCGAAATATAAAAGGTCCCTCTTTTATAAAACTCATGTTTAAGTTAGTTAGTCATGAGATTCACAGAAGCATTTTTATATGACAAAAATGCAAAATTATTCTGTAACTCCTTAAAAAGAAAATGGCAATAGTAAGCATAATAGAAGTTTGAAATACTAACATAATGAACTTCTTAGTAAAAAAAACTTAAGACTAAGTACAAACTCAGTCTTAAAGCTATGAGATTTTTTACACAAAATTGCCACATAAAAGACTTGGGGACTTGCGTTCCAAAATCAACCCTCAAATAAAGCCAAGGATTTTTGACATGACTTTCCAAAGTAAAAAAGAAGGAATTCAAGACAATGAAATATTTTCACAAAGAAGATGTGGGAACTGAAGAAGATGAATCAATGGCAACGGTCTCAACTTGGACATGCGCATCAACGGTTGCAGGTTGATCTTGATTCGCAAAAACAGGCTCAGCTTGGGCAAGAGCGGCAGCAGGTGCGGTTTCAACTTGGCTTGCAGCAGTAGGTTAGATTGGGCTTGGAGAAGATGTGATACCCGTACGAGCTTCAACCACGGGAGCTTCAATAACTGGAGAAGGAAAGTCTTGTGGTTGCTAAGTTTGTTTAATGGTTTCATTAACCTTAGCTAATTCAGACTCCATGTCAAAAGTTTTCTTGACCAGCTTCAATTAGGATATCACGGCATGAATTCAAAAAAGCCCAACTTACCTCAACATCAAATTTTTCTTCAGTGATCTCATAATTCATTTCCCACGTGGCAACCTTATTCTAGAGCTCTTCATTTTCGGCCAAGGTAGAATTATGAGAAGTTTGAAGAAAAGCATGAGAGCTCTCTAAAGCACGTACCTTATCAGTAGAGATTCAAATATCTTCTTGTGCTTGAGTTAAGTTTTGTACGAGCTCTTTAGCATAAACTTCTTTTTGACTCAACAGGGCCTTCAATGTCCTGTTCTCCTCGCTAGCCGTAGATAGCTGTTCGGAAAAGGATGATTCAAGGTGTTCTTTTTCTTTTCTACTTAGCTCAAGAAAGCCTTGATAACCGCTAGCTCCGAAGTTAATGCTCTTACCTGCTGCTTTAAGGTATTCCTGCTCTCTTTTAAATCCTCCATGTTAATTTGAGCACTGTCAAGTTGTTTATTCCAAATAATTGCTTCCAACTGCGAATTACGTGCAACCTTCTCCGAATCACGTGCTACCTTCTCCAAGAGGGATATTTTGTTCATTAGCTTTGTGCCGATAAGATTGGCCTATGAAAAAAGGAAAGGAAATAAGAATCCTAAAGATAGAAATTTTTACGAAGTAAAGAAGAGAAAGAAGAAAAATACCTTCAAAGTGGCAGGCACTATGTCATTCATCAGAGTCAGGCAACTATTGCTCTCTAGTTTTGATTTCTCGATCGGGCCTATTAAAGGCTCGAGCCAAACGTTTGCTTGACCTGACATCCTAAAAAGATTGCCGTTTGCAGGAACTTCAATAGTTACACTTCTCATTGCAGCACTTCTACTTGAAGAGCCCACCTCTATATGGTGAATGATATATGGGAAAATTGTAAAAAAAGGAGTAGAGAAAGGAGTAGAAATAGCAGAGGGAGGAACGGAAACAGTTGGAGCAGGTAAGGAAAGATTCGTAGGTGCGGGAGTTAAAAAGGAAGATAAGGGAAGTTCATCCAAAAATAGTCCTAATTATGAACTATCAAAACCACTGATAAAAAGTTGGCTAATAGACTCACGAGTATCACGAGGAGTAACGTATTCATCCGGAATAATAATTGGGTATCAACAGGAAGACGAGATGAGGCTTCAGCTTCGTCATCAGAGATGATACGCTTTTAGCTCGTGGTTTAATCACCAGGGAGCCTCCTTTACCCTCTTCTTCAAAATCTTCTTCTTTAAAAGCTTTTCTTTTGCAGAAGAAGAGCCCAAGACTATTTCTCGGGTTAAAGATGTTCGAGTCCCCAAAGAGTCACGAGAGGCTGCAACTGCTTCAGCGGTAACTCCTCGAATAGCAAATCCAGATAAAAAGAAAGATGTAAGTTAGAATAATAAAGGAAAATACTTATACGCGTGAAAGATAAAATAGAAACTCATACCACGAGTCTTTATTTTCCAACCATAACGGTTGGAAAGGTTTTTTCAAGACCTACCATCCATTGGAGCGGTCTTCAACAACATCTCTACCCAACCGCAGAAGTTAGGTACATCCTCTACAACTCTAATGGTTTCTAAGAAAAGAAAAGAAATAATATTAGAGAAGTTAATAAACTTGAATTAAAAAGGCACGAGAATGATATAAAATTTACGTGCAAAATTCTACTTCTCAGGGAAGGGAACATTATCTTCACCCACTAAGCCAATAGTGGGGGCAGCAACAAACCGAGCATAGCAGCCACAGTTCTTATCATCTTTGGGGCTCACTAAAACCCTCTTGCTCCTGGCCGCTAGGTAAAACCGCCATTGCAGAAAAGCCTAGGGAAGTAGAGATGATTTAGGTGAGGAAAAGTAAAGCCGACATTTTCCATATTGGCAAGATGCCTTAAACATGCAACAGCCCTCCATAAAATTGGACCAATCTGACCCAAGCAGACATTAAAAAAATAGCAAAAATCTAGAATGACCGGGCCAATGACTGGTTTGAACCTTTAAGTGAAAGGGTATGTATAAACAAACAAGAATCCAATCATGTAAGATGTGATCCTCTGATTTGGATTAGGAATGATAATGGAAAAATCACTACTCTAGTAACAGTCTTTACGACTATGGAAGCTAAAATTTATGTAATTTGAGTTGGGAAAGCATCGACACGATCTAAGGTTGCAACTTGGTTTCTGAGAGATTCCCTATCATGGTAAAACAATAGTTCTGTTGGAACTATCTTTTCAACCAAAGGCTCACGTAAGGGCTCAGAGGGTTCTTTGCTTCTAGACGAAGACCTTTGAGAAAGGGAATCTCTAGTTCTAGAAGAGGGACCAGAACTGGGAAAAGGCGTAGATGTGCTAACACCGCGAGCGGACCCTAAGCTACGGAGTCTACCACCTGTTCTATGCCTAATGGGGGCATTAGAGAAGTTATCTAAAGTAGGTCTCCTAGGATTAGTGTCTGGTGAAGTCATGGCAAAGAAGATTGAAGTGAGGAAGAAGTGAATAGAGATTTGAAGAATTGAAATGTTCATTAAGTTTTATGTGGTAAAAGACAAAGAAATAAGCTAATTTATATTGATGGGCAACCGGTAAAAGGAAAAAGTACGCTGATGGAAGGACCATAATAATAATAAAGTGACACTTCGAGAATAGTGGAGCCGTAGAAAAACCTCGAAAAGTGCTGCAAAACTGCAGAATCAATGGAAAAATGACACGTGTATAGAGCATTAAATGGAAGCGACAATTGAAGTGTCAATTTTTTCATAGCATTCATAGTGACAAAAATTCTCTTTTACAGAAATCCACTTCCCAAGTATTCAAATGCTGAATAAATGGAAAGTGGGGGGACTATCTGTGAGAAAAGTTGTATTTAAGAAAACATGTCAGGACACGTAGACTGATTGAGTGGTCAAAGAATGACAACTAGTTAAGAGGCACCAGCTACAACAGGCAAGAGCAAATGACAGAAGAAGAGGCATGAGTAGTTATTCAAATAACTCAATATCCGTACCTATTGAAGTCATTTATATCTAAGGGTTCGAAGGAATGAATCTGACAATAGAAAAGAGTGCATATACAATATTTAATGGATATCAAATATCGAATACGTTAGGAAATTTGTGTTAAATGTAATTATTATGTAACGTAGCATTCAATGTCTTTAATTACTCATAATAGCCTCATTATGATTCAGATAAAACGTACATCTTTAGGACACCTATAAAAGAGAGACATTTCATCAGTTGAGGACATAAAATCATTGAAATATATCTTGGTTTACTTCCTTATATACATTTTACTGATTATAGTAACTTATGTTCTTCTAAATTTTAGCTCCGAACTAAAAGTTCTTTTTTGGTTAAACAACAATAATGAAAGCATTATAAAACTCAAAACATAATGCAGAAACATATTGGAAAAACCGGTGCTCGTTAGAGTGAAGAACAATGGGGCGATCAGCTTGTGAGAAAGATGAGATAGATAAGTTATTCAGACATCTCACTTTCCCAAAATGCATTTTAAACTATTGATACTTTTACATATGATAGACTTACAAATTTACCTTCCAGACGCAAGACGATTAATTAAAATTATTTCTCCACCTAACAATCAAGCATGGCTTACGCAAGGGAAGTGCGACAACAAACAAAAAAGATATTTCTAGAATGTGCACACGCGTCAAGAGGAACTGTTAGTATTTGTTCGACGTCTCAATCCACCCACCCTCTCCTAATAAACTTATAAGCATTCCACCAAACTGAGAGCCCATTACACCAATTTTCATAATTTCTATTTGTTGGTGCTTCTTTTGGTCTTGTCTCGATTTATGGCATTCTATACACGTGGGATCTCGTAGCACCGTCCATGCACTCTTCGATTCTTGATATTTTGCCTCGTGCTTTTTGCTTCCTCTCCTTTATAAAACCTTCCTCCGAATATTTTGGTTTTCGTCAAACCAATTCCTTCACCATTAGTTTGTTCCTTCCTCTTTTTCTTTGTCTTTGTTTTTTTAATAAGGAGAAATTAAGAGTTTACGTCGTAGTATTTGTATATACTGACAATGGCGAAGAAGATGGTGAATATGAAACCCTGGATTGAGGTTGCCCCATCTCTTTTTGTTTTCCCACAAAAACATTCTCGTTCTCCAAAACTGGAGACTATTAAGGAAGATGATCGAGCAGAAGGACAGGATGGAGATGATGAATGTTCATCCTTTTAGCTTTCCTGATGAAGCGCTCTCCAGTTTTAATTTCTTCTCCCCTTGTTTTTTAGATTATTGGGAGGAAGGATAGGGTAAATTCGCAATCTCAGGCCGAATATTGTGGCCATTGATGATGAATTGTATTAATTTAGTTGTTATATGTATACTCTTCTGTTTATCGAAGAGAATGTATAAAATTTAGAATCTCTTATTACATTTCTCTACTCTTTTGCGCTCTACAATTGCTACACTTCTCTATGTATTTAGCAAATAATGTTATGTTTGAGAACACTGCGTACGTTTGAAAGAAGAGAAATTCAAATGGAAGTCTGTTTTCGGCATTTAATCCCACCCTAAATGTGGCTCTCCACACGCTAATAAGCGGATTAGGACATCATATGAATACTTTTTTTGTTTAAAGATAGGCAGAATAGGTAAAGACCTTCCTAAACTTATACTTTTTAATAATTGTACATTTTAATTATACGTAATTTTAATCTTTTTATGTTTATTTTTTTGGATTTTATTACCCCTTAACTTGCCACATAGTAGTGGAAGTTGGTTCAAATAGCTGAGTGCGTGTGGGGGAATATATTCTTTGCCACATCAATTGAATATTTTCCTTTCTCAATCTTAGAACCCTTCCTAACAATAATAATTTTTCTCAATGGTAACAACCCCTATTTATTGGCTTCTTTCTATGTCTTCAGCCACAATTTTCTTACCATCTTTGTCAAGCCAAATTTCATTTCTCTTAAGATTTTGGCTCTTATTTACCCAAATAACAATCTTATTTTTTCTTGAAAAATAGAAAATGAATGTTTTTTGTAGATGTGCAACCCAACTCCTTTAAAAGTTGTGTAGACTACTGCAAATCATGGCGAACAATTCTTTGGATTAAAATCTTTATTTTAAAATAATATTTTATTCGATTTTTTCAGTGGTATGAATTTCCATTTTCAGAGCAAGCAAACATTGTTATTTTCTGGGTTGTTGAAAAAGACAAACAAGCTATCGAAGAGGGAAAGAATGCTAAAGTTTTTATTATTTTTCAGTTTACTTTTGAATCTGATCTTGCTATTTTACAAATAATATTTATCTTGTAGTATATAATAGAAGTTAAGCAATATTATATGTTGTTCGACACTGCTATCCACAAAAACAACCAATTACAATCACAATATTTTGTCAATATAGCTGGTAATTTGACAAAGAAAGTCAGAATTTGACATTTAACAATAGAGTTAAACTATGTTGTCCATCTACAACTAGACATACACATGACAAACAAGTTCACAAAATAAAATTTAGTACCATCATTAGTATCCACAAAAAATAGGCACCCCATGAATTCAACTAAAATAGCCACCCCATGAATTCAACAAAAAAAAAAAAAAAAGAAGTCTAGTATATCAAATACTACATCCAAACTATAAAGGAATTCAAGTGGTCTTCTTGGAGGGAGATTTCCCCGTAAGCTTAGATCTTTTTTGTATTCCACCAGATTGGGACCTTGTCTTGATTCTAACCATTGCAGTTTGGACTTGAAGTTATCTTTGAGTCACAGCTTCCTTCCCGTTCCATTTCAAACCCTTAGAAGTCTTATATCCAATATCAGCAGTAACATGTGTAGAATCAACTAAAGCGCCAATATAAATCTTTCTGGCTAGAGGAAAAACATGCTAATAAAATTCAAACCAAAAGATACATTTTAAAGTTAGACAATAATATCTTTTAGTAAGTTATACAATAAAATGTAAGGACAAAAAAATACACTTACATTAATACTTGTAAAACCAGATTGTGCAACAAATATACCATGTCCTTGTAGCCTAGACCTTTTGTAGTGGCTTCTTGCCCCGCCAGATTTTCTTCCAGTACTTGTAGATGCCGTTCTTGTAGATGCATTGTCAGAATCCTCTCAGTCTCTCTTTGTGAATTTTTTGTTGTTGATTGTTGGGATCAATTACTATATTATATGAGAAAATGAGGATTTAGCTCTTAGATATCTAAAAAGATAGTAATAAATGAAGAAGGTAGGAAGGTACCTCTTGATTACTGTCACGACCCCAGTTTGCCCTACGTGAACTCTCGTGACGGCACCTAATCCCTACAACTAGGTAAGCCTAACAAGTGCGAAAAAACAACATTATAACTCGGCATATACAATGAAAGTAGAAGATGAAATGCCACTCGGCATATACAAGATTATAACTCAAACTTCTACAACACTATCCCAAAACCCGGAAACTCACGGGAACACAAGCTAGAAGAAAATATACTAAAGTACGCTAATCTCCAGAGTATCTAAATCAACAGTACGATGAAGCGCTAACACTACAAGCTAGAATAAAGATGGAGACTCTTCGGTCTGGGGACGCAGCAGATGTACCTCAAAGCCTCCAAAAGCTCTCCCTACCTCAAGGATGGTAAGCCTGTGCAGAAGTACCGAAATCTGCACATGAAAAACATGCACATGAAGGGCATGAGTACACCACATCTGTATTCAATAAGTGCCAAGACTAACCTCGGTTGAGTAGTGACGAGGAAGGTCAGTAACCTACTGAGGTAAAATAATAATAGTTATGACAGGATAAGATAAACAGTATAATTGAGAATCTACAGCAAAAGTCTATATAGATAACAAGAGTACAATAATGGAGAAACAGAAATAAAGGCAGAACACAAGGAAATACCGCTCTTAACAAGAATAATAATAACCATGGATCTCTTAGTATATCGATGATCTCTTGATATCATCAATGTATACACTGGGGATCTCTTGGTATCCCGAGGATCTCTCGGTATCCTTAACATGAATGCCAGGGAACTCTTAGTATCCCGAGGATCTCTTGGTATCCTCAATATAAATGCCAGAGATCTCTTGGTATCCCGCACCTCAGTCTAAATTATAACTTTCATACAGAGGATCTTCCGGAATATCGTCCTGTAGTCCCAATTTAAAATACACAACAGTGAAACAAGAATATTCAATTAAATTCTAACTTCATATAAGAAAACATTCAATTCTAGCCTAACATGCTGCACGTAACGCAATTAAGACAGTTTAAGAAAATACGCAATTTAAGTCAACTAAACATGCTCTTCTAACTAACAACAGGTTAAGTCAGCAAGTACAATAAAGCAGAGAAAAGGAACATGCTAAGGAATATTTTAAGAAAAATCAAATTTTCAACAACTTGCACAAGCACGCGCTCTTCACCTCATGAACAAGGTGATTCAGTTACCAAATATCATATCCTTAGGAGAGAAGTCCCCCACACATTGTTAGATAAGCAATTTACCTCGAATCGGCTCAAAATTAACTAAAAATCACGCCTTTCCCACGAGTATCCGACTCCAAATGGCCCAAATATATTCAATTTTGTTATATATCATAAATAAAATCTCGAACAACTGATTATATGATTTAATTCAAAACTAAGACGCGAAATTAGGTAAAATAACAAAATTGCCCCTCAAGCCAACGTCTCGGAATCGGATGAAACTTCATATTTTCAGAAACCTCATACTCTCACGAGTCTATGCATAACTAGAATACAATAATCATAGTGCAAATGTCCCCTCAAATCCGCATTTAAAGGCCTCTTAAACTCAAGCCTTAATTACCCATTTTCCCAAATTTCTCACCATTAATCAGGTATTTAAGCACATAAAAATGAGTTATGAAGTCAAAAATTTTACCTCCAGGTGATTTCCCTTGAATTCTTCTTCAAGCCACTACAAATAAGCTTACAAAAAGACCATCAATGGAGTAAATGAGCCCCAAAGTCGCGGATGAAATATTTTAAAATATTCTGCGCAACACTGACCGTTCCTTCATTGTGATCGCGCCACAAGCCTCGTGATCGCGAATAGAAAATATTCAAGACCTCAAAAAACCACTATGCGAACGCGAACAAGACCTTGCGAACGCGATGCTTCAGCCTTATACACCTACTCAAATTCCTTCTACGCGAATGCGACCAACCTCATGCAGAAGCGAAACACAAAGTCTTAGCCTTCCGCGAACGCTAGCCATCATATGCAAACGCGAAGGCTTAAATTCCTACCTTCCAATTCCTTTTTTGCGAACGCGAGGCTCTTTATGTGAACGCCAAGACTTAATCTCTGCAACATCTGAACTCTAAAAATCTGAAACTTTCAAACTTCAAAAATGATCCGATTGACCATGCGAAACTCACTCGAGGCCCCAGGGACCTCAACCAAAAGTGCCAACACATCCTAAAACCTCATTCAAACTTGTTCCAATCCTTAAAACACCTTAAACAATATTAAATCTACCAATTCACATCAAATTCAAGCTTAAATTTTCTAAAAACATCCAAAGCACGGTTTTGATAAAAAAACCAACCAAACCATGTCAAAATGACTTGAATTTTTGCACATACATCCCAAATAATATACTAAAGCTATAACAACTCTAATAATTACATTCTGACCCTCAGATCAAAATCTCACTATCGGACCAGAAACTTCCAAAATTTAAACTTTTGCATTTCAAGCCTAAATTAGCTACGGACCTTTAAAACACAAACTCAACATGCTCCTAACCCTGAAATCACCTAACGAAACTAACACAACCATCAGATCTCAATTCCGAGGCCATCTTCATGCTGTTCCGACTATGGACAACTTTCCCACACTTAAGCTCTCATTTAGGGACTAAGTATCCCAAAACTGTCGGACACTTAAAACCGAATATCCCAAAAAATCAAATTAGTAGAAGTAAACTTGGGGAAAACAGTTAATAGGGGATTGGGGTGTTATTTCTTAAGATGACTGGCCGGGTCATCACATACTCCTACACTTTAACATCCGTTCGTCCTCGAACGAGCATAGAGACATACCTGAAGTAGTCAAAAGATGAGGGTAACGGTTGCGCATATCCTGCTCGGTCTCCCAGGTCGCCTCCTCGGTGGGCTGACCCCTCCACTAAACCTTTACTGAAGCAAGGTTCTTTGACCTCAACTTTCTGACCTGCCTGTCCAATATACCAATTGGCTTCTCAACATAAGTTTGATCCTTGTCCAACTGGACTGAACTGAAATCCAACACGTGCGACGGATCACTGTGATATCTCCGGAGCATTGAAACATGAAATACCAAATAAATCCCTTCCAGGCTGGGAGGTAAGGCAAGTTCATAAGCAACCTCCCCAATATGCCTCAATATCTCAAAAGGGCCAATGAACCTCAGACTCAAATTCCTTTTCTTCCCAAATCTAATAACGCCCTTCATAGGTGACCTCGAAGCAGAACCCGCTCTCCAACCATAAAGGAAATATCATGAACCTTCTGGTCCTCTCTTCTGTCTAGACTGGGATGTATGGAGTCTATCCCGAATTACCTTAACTCTTTCCGAAGCATCCTAAACCAAATATATGCCCAATAGCCGGGCCTCACCCGGCTCAAACCAACCCACCGGAGATCTACACCGCCTACCATAAAAGGCCTCCTACGATGCCATCTAATAGTTGGACTGATAGTTGTTGTTGTAAGCAAACTCCGCCAATGGTAAAACTGATCCTAAGACCCTCCAAACTCAATCACACAAGCACAGAGCATATCCTCAAGAATCTGAACAGTGCGCTCAGACTGTCCGTCTGTTTGGGGGTAAAATATTGTGCTCAACTCCACCCGAGTACCCAACTCCTATTGAATGGCCCTCCAGAATTATGATGTAAACTGAGTACCTCTGTCTGAAATAATAGAAACTGGAATACCATGCAGACAGATAATCTCCCGGATATAAATCTCCACCAACCACTCCAAAGAGTAAGTAGCACAAATGAAATGAGCGGATTTGGTCATCCAATCCACAATAACCCGAATGGCATCGAACTTCTTCAAAGTCCGTGGGAGTCCTGATACAAAATACATGGTGATACGCTCCCACTTCCACTCTAGAATCTCTATTTGCTGAAGCAACCCACCCGGTCTCTGGTGCTCATATTTCACCTACTGGCAGTTGAGGCATCTAGCTACAAATCTAATTATATCTTTCTTTATCCGCCTCCACCAATAGTACTGCCTCAAGTACTGATACATCTTTGCGGCACTTGGATGGATAAAATACCACAAATTGTTGGCCTCATCTAGAATCAACTTCCATAGACCATCAACATTGGGTACACAAACCCGACCCTGCATCCTCAATACTCTATCCTTACCAATGGTCACATCTCTGGCATCACCATGCTGAACCATATCCATAAGGACAAGCAAATGAGGGTAATCATACTGCCGATCCCTGACACGATCAAATAATGAAGACCGAGAAAACACGCAAGCTAGAACCCGGTTAGACTCCAAAAGATCCAATCTTACGAACTAGCTGGCTAAGGCCTGAATATCCATTGCCATAGGCCTCTCCAATGCTGGTAAATATGCCAAGCTCCCCAAACTCTCCGCACGACGACTCAAGGCCTCAGCCACTACATTGGCCTTGCCCAGGTGATACAAAATAGTAATGCCATAATCCTTCAGCAACTCTAACCACCTCCTCTAGCGCAAATTTAGATCCTTGAGCTTGAACAAATGTTGCAAGCTCCGATGATCAGTATAAATCACACAAGGCACACCGCATAGATAATGGCACCAAATCTTCAGGGCGTACACAATGGCAAGATCATGGATATGATAATTTTTCTCATGTATCTTCAACTGTCGGGACGCGTAGGCAATTACCCTACCATCATGCATCAATTGCTCCAAGGATAACTCTCGAGGAACTATAATAGACGGTATAAAACCCTAAACCTGTAGGCAATACCAAAACTAGGGTTGTGGTCAAAGCTATCTCGAGCTTCCTAAAGCTCGCTTCACACTCCTGTGTCTACTAAAATGGAGCACCCTTTTGGGTGAATCTAGTCATATGGGTTGCAATCGATGAAAACCCCTCTACAAAACAACTGTATTAGCCCGCAAAACCAAGGATGATATGAATCTCTATAGCTGAAGACAACCTGGGCCAACTTTCTACAGTCTCTACCTTCTTCGGATCCACCCGAATGCTACCACCTGGCCTAAGAATGCCACTGAATCCAACCAAAACTCATATTTTGAGAACTTTGCATATAACTTCTTCTCTCTCAGAGTCTGAAGCACTATCCTCAGATATTGCTCATGATCTTCCCTACTCCGGGAATACACCAGAATGTCATCAATAAAGACAATGACGAAAGAGTCGATATATGGCCGGAATACATTATGCAACAAATGTATGAAGGCTGTTGGGGTATTGGTTAGCCCAAATGACATAACAAGAAACTTGTAATGGCCGTACCGAGTCTTGAAAGAAGTCTTCCAGTTATCTGGCTCCTGAATCTTTAACTGATAGTAACCTGAGCACAAATCAATCTTAGAAAACACACATGCGCTCTGAAGCTGGTCAAACAAATAATCAATACGAGGCAAAGGATAACGATTCTTCACTGTGACCTTGTTCAACTGGCGATAATCAATACACATACGCATAGAACCATCCTTTTTCTTCACAAACAAGACAAGAACACCCCAAGGTGAAACAATGGGCCGGATAAAACCCTCATCAAGTATTCCTATAACTGATCCTTCAACTCCTTCAACTTAGGAGGAGCCAAATGATATGGAGGAATAGAAATGGGCTGAGTGCCCGATAAAAAATAAATGCCAAAATCAATGTCTATATGAGGTCGGCATGCCCTGAAGATCAGCTAGAAATATATCGGGATAATCCCATATCACTGGGACTGAATCAACAGAAGGGATATCAACACTAACATCTCTCACATAAGCTAATTATGTGGCACACCCCTTTTCAATCATACACTGAGCTTTAAGAAAAGGGATAACTCTACTGGTAGTGTGGTCTAAAGTACCACTCCATTCAACACGCGATATACCTGGCATACCCTGTCATGGCCTTGGCGCGACAATCAAGAATAGCATAATGGGGAGACAATAAGTCCATGCCCAAAATAATATCAAAATCAACCATGTTGAGTAGCAATAAGTCCGCTCTTGTCTCAAAACCAGGAATAGTAACCAAACATGACCGATAAATATGGTCCACAACAAGAGAATCTCCCGCAGGGGTAGAAACATAAATATGGGAACTCAAAGAATCCCGAGGTACACCCAAATGCGGAGCAAAGTAAGAAGACACATAAGAGTAAGTAGAGCCTGGATTGAATAGAACTGATGAATCTCTGTGGCAAACCATTATATAACTATGATGACTGAATCGGAGGCAACAACCTCAGTACGAGCAGGCATGGCATAGTATCTGGCTTGACCTCCCCGTCTAAGGCAACCTCTTCATCCCCGACCTCCACCTCTAGTTGGCTGAGCAGGTGGGGTAGTAACTAGAGTTGGAACCATGACTTGAGAACTCTGCGGGGAACACTGTGGCTGAGAAGTCTGTGGAGGTGCACTCTCCCAAGTCTAGGGCAATCTCTCACCACGTGGCATATGTCACCACACTCAAAACAAGCTCCAAGGGGACGTGGTTGATATGACTGGCTAGGGAGAGATCTGGTGGACTAACCTCTGAAAGCACCCCATGTAGGAGGCCCGCTAGAAATTGGAGGTGAATAGTAAGGCTATCGAGGCATAGGAGGAGCTGGAGCACTGCTAGCTGCTGGAAGAGCTTAATGAACGGGGCGACTCATATAGCCCTACAACGACGACCTACAACTGGGGTACAGGCACCAGAATAGTGGCCTGACTCTCGAGACCTCTTGGCCTCCCTCTCATCTTTCTCCCTAGCATGCATACCCTCATTCCTCCTAGAAATTCTCACCACCTGCTGATAAGAAATATCTATCTCCAACTCACGAGCCATGCTAGATCTAATCTTGGGAATAAGCCCCTCAATAAATCGGCGAACCCTCTCGCAAACAGTAGCAACCAAGGCTGGTACATGCCTAGCCAAATTGGTATAACGGACAACATACTCTGAAACAGTCACAGCACCCTGGAACAAATGCTCAAACTCTGCACGCCATGCATCCCTGAGGTTCTGAAGGACATATTGTAGCAGGAATAGATATGAAAGCTGAGCCCAAGTCAATGAAGCAGCATCATATGGACTGTCCAACTCATAGGTGCGCCACCACTCATTGGCGGCCCCTCGAAGCTGGAAACTAGTGAAAAAAATCCCACTGGATCCCAAAATACTCATGGTACATAGAATGCAGTAACACTCATCAAGAAAACCCAAAGCATCCTCTGATGCTACACCATTGAATACATAAGGCTTGTACTTTTAGAAACTTTCAAGCCTCAGCTGCTCATCCATAGAAGTTGCTTCCCTGTCCCCGGGCTGAACAGCCACTGCAAGTGGTACAGGAATTATCTCAGCGACCTGGTCAACATGCACTTGCTACTCAGAATTGCGAGCGGCGGGAGTCTGGCTCCTCCCCTTGCCTGGGATATGGCTACAATAAGGGAAAACAACCATGCCTGAGCCAAAATGGTGTACACGCTGATGAACTATGCTAGAGTTTCCTGAAGAGCTGTAGTGGTAGTAACAGTAGCAGGCGTGTTAGGTGCATGGACATTTGTTGGAACACCTGGTGGTGCCTTGGCGGCAGCTCGTGTAGGTGCTCTGGCTGCACTACGGGCGCATCCTTGACCTCTACCCCAGCCTCGACCTTTGATAGCTGTAGTAGGTTATGAGGATTCCTGATCGTCTCAAGTGGCACGTGTCCTCACCATCTATGAGAGAATAGAAAGACAGAAGTTTAGTTATGATATCAAAAATCTCTCACGACAAAGAAATCAAATGAAGTGGAATTTTCCTAACAGTTACATAGCCTTTCGTAGATAAGTACATACGTCTACATACCGATCAACGAGACTCTAATGAACCAGCCTATGATTCATAACTCCTATGAACCTAGATCTCTGTTACCAACTTTTCACGACCTTAGTTCGTCCTCCGTGAACTATCGTGATGACACCTAGTCCCTACAACTAGGTAAGCCTAAAAAGTGCGGAAAAAGCAATCTAGACTTTGCGGAATTTTAACTTAAAACTAAATTTAGCAAAAATTAATGCGAAATATAAAATTTCACCCGGTATGTACAACACAATAACTCAAATTTCTACAACATTATCCCAAAACTCGAAAACTCATAGGGACAAAAGTTAGAAGAAAATACAGTAAAGTGCTCTAATCTCCAGAGTATCTAAATACAACAGTATAATAGAAGGGAGAACACTACAAGCTAGAATAAAGATGGAGGCTCTTTGGTCTACGGACACGGAAGATGTACCTTAAAGTCTCCAAAAGCTCTCCCTACCTCAAGGATGGTAAACCTGTGCATAAGTACCTGGATCTGCACATGAAAAACATGCGCATGAAGGGCTCAGTTGAGTAGTGACAAGGAAGGTTAGGGCTCTACTGACGTAAAATAATAATAGTAATGACAGGATAAGATAAATAGTATAATTGAGAATCTATAACAAGAGACTATACAGATATCAAGAGTACAATCACGGGAAAACAGAAATAAAGGTAGAACACAAAAGAAATACCGCTCACAACAAGAATAATAATAACCGGGGATCTCTTAGTATCCCGAGGATCTCTTGGTATCCTCAATGTATACATTGGGGATCTCTTGGTATTCTCAACATGAATGTCAGGGATCTCTTTGTATCCCAAGGATCTCTCGGTATCCTTAATAAAAATGCCATGGATCTCTTGGAATGCCGAGGATCTCTTGGTATCCTCAATATAAATGTCAGGGATCTCTAAGTATCCCGCACCTCAGTCCAAATCATAGCCTCCATATAGGGAATTCCTCGGAATGTCATTCCGTAGTCCCAATTTAATCTACAAAACAGTGAAATAAGAATATTAAATTAAATTCTAACTTCATATAAGTAAATAGTCAATTCTAGCCTCATGCTGCACGAAATGCAATTAAGGCAGTTTAAGCAAATAGGTAATTTAAGTCAACTAAACATGCTCTTCTAATTAACAACATGTTAAGTCAGCAAGTACAGTAAAGCAGGAAAAAGGAACATGCTAAGGAATACTTTAAGAAAAAATATATTTTCACTAACTTGCACAAGCACGCGCTCGTCACCTCACGCGTAAGGCAATTCAATTACCAAATATTATATCCTAAGGGGAGAAGCCCCACATAAGGTTAGACAAGCCACTTACCTCGAATCGGCTAAAAATTAATTAGGAATCATGCTTTTGCCACGAGTATCCGACAGTAAATGGTCAAAATCTATTCAATTCAATTACATATCATAAACAACATCTCGAACAACTGATTCTACGATTTAATTCAAAGCTAAGACGCGAAATTAGGTAAAATGACCAAAACTCCCCTTAGGCCAACGTCTCGGAATCGTATGAAACTTATATTTTCGGAAACCTCATACTCTCAGAAGTCTATTCATAACAAGAACACAAAAATAGGAGTCCAAATGACCCCTCAAATCTGCATTTAAAGGCCTCTTAAACTCAATCCCTAATTACCCCCTTTTTTCCAAATTTCTCACCATTAATCAAGTATTTAATCACATAAAAACAAGTTGTAAAGTAAAAAATGTTACCTCCAAGAGATTTCTCTTGAATCCTTCTTCAACCCACTTCAAAAAAGCTCTCAAAAAGACAAATAATGGAGTAAATGAGCCCCAAACTCACAGATCAAATGTTTAAAACATTCTTCCTTGCACTGACCGTTCCTTCATCGTGATGGCGGCAAAAACCTCACGACTGCGAAGAGAAAATATTCAAGAGCTCAAAAAACCTCTACGCGAATGCAAACAAGACCCTGCGAATGCGATGTTTCAGCCTTATACACCTACGCGAACACGAGACCCAAATTGCGATCGCGAAGAACAATTTCCACTGGACTCCAAGTCCATATACGCGAGCGTGACCAACCCCATGCAAACAGGAAGCACAAACTCTTAGACTTTCGTGAACGCAAAGGCTTAAATTCTTGCCTTCCAAATTCCTTCTTCGCGAATGTGAGGCTCTTTACGCGAACGCAAAGAGTTATTCACTGCAACATTTGAACTCCCAAAATATGCAACTTTCAAACTTCAAAAATGATCCAATTGACCATCCGAAAATCACCTGAGGCCCCCGGGACCTCAACTAATAGTAGCAATACATCCTAAAACCTCATTCAAACTAAGGGTGCAACCGGCCCGGGCCTGAACCGGGACCAGACCGAAACCGCGGTCCTGGCGGTCCCGGGCCTGCCGGTCCATTAAGCCCGTGACGGGCTGATCCATTTTCTTAGAACCGCCTGGCGGGCCTGAGCGGGTCCTTGTGGGCCTGGCAGGCCCAGGTAGGCTATTTTCAAATGTAGCCGTTTGGAACTTTGTAAAATAGTCATTTAGCCCCCAAACTTTAATTTAACCTCAAACTTTATATAATTACATATTTTTCCATATCTCAATTATAAATACCCCCTCATTCTTTCATTTTTATTCACCAATTCATCAATATCTCTCAATCTCTCTTTAAATCTTTGTACTACAATTGCTTAATTTATTGTTGAAAATTCGTAAAAAATTGTGAAGTTGTTGAATTGAAGTTTTCAAGTGTTCAACGATTTTCAATTTTCAAGAAGTTGTTCGGCAATCATGTAAACTCGTTTCAACTCTTACGTTTTAATAATATATTTTTGTGTTGTTTTGTTTGCATAATTCTAATTAGTATGGCATTTTCTTTGAAAAAAAATGTTCGGTAAAGGAAAAGGTAAAACCGGTGAAAGTAGTGGCTATAATACTACCCTTCTCCCGGCTCCCCGACCTACAAAATATAAGCAAGTTGAAAGTAGTCGTCAACCTAGAAGTCCTACTCCGCCTCCCGTAATGCTTGATAGTGATCACCCTTGTTTTCAATTTACCGATAGTGAATTTCTACATGATGTTGCAGTAGGTGATAGATTAGATAATGAAATTATAAATGCTCTTCATCCTAATGAACCTATCTTAGAGGAAAATGAGGATGATAATGATGATGATGAAACCCAAGCACCAGATTTAGATGATACACCTACTAGTCCTGTTCATAATTCAAGTAATGCACCGGCACACCCACCTGTTGAAACTCCAAATTTTAGTAGACAACCTGATAAGCGTGCAGAAACATCATTAGTTTAGTATTTTTTTACTCAAGTAAGAGAAAAAAATAAGGCTAAGTGTATAACTTGTGGGAAATTACTTGTTCATAAATTTACTGGAGACCATAGCGGCACAGGTAGTTTGGTTAGGCACATAAAAATACACCCTACAGATAGGGCTAGACTTTTTCAAATGCAAGTGCAGCAAGAGGGGACAAGTGTAGATTCTGCGGTTAACCCTAGTACAAGTTCAAATCTAGTTCAACCAGGAATTAACAGTGTCACTGGAGGTATTTTATATAACGATCCAAATAGGGATCGTGAAGAATTAGCAAAGATGATTACTGTCATGTTCTTACCTTATACTTTTGCTTCTAATCCTAATTGGGTTTATTATATTAGAAGAGTTTTTAATCCTACTTATAAAGGTTGGCCTCGCGTAACAGTTAAGGCTGATATTTATAAATTCAAACATGAATATGAACAATATTTGCGCTATTTATTTGCTCATATACCTAATCGAATTTCTATTACTACTGATATTGGTAGAAGTAATAATGACTGTGATTATCTAACTGTTACAAGTCATGGATAGATGAGGTCTGGACAATGCAAAAACGTATAATTGCATATAGAATATTAATTCACGTCATACGGGTAGGTTTATAGCTAACACTGTTTCAGATATTTGTAGGTATTTTTGCTTTAGCAATAAAATAATGGCAATTTCTATGGATAATGCTTCTAGTAGCACTAGTGCAATAGACATGCTTACAAAAACACTAAATTCTGTATTTAATAATTTTTTCATGTTAGATGTATTTGTCATATTTATCATTTAATTCTTGGTGATGGTATGAGAATTTTAAACATACAAATTGAAAAGGTTCGAATGGCTCTTAATTGGCTATTTTATTCAAACCGTAGAACTAGACTTAGAGAGTATTTTAAAAAAATGCGATGAATATGGCCTTAGAGAAAGAAAGGTTCATAAACCTTGCCCGACTAGGTGGAATTGTATGTACGAAGGTTTAGTAGTTGCGTATGAATATAGAAACCCAATTAATGCAACGTTTAATTCTCAGGTAGGTGGTGAGGATGATGATGAAATGCTTACTACCCAAGATTGGACGAATGTTAAAATTATTTTAGATTTTTAGAACATTTTCAAGTTGCTACAAATGCATTTTCTGGGCAATATTATCCTACTATTTCAAACTGTTTAGTTTATATTGCCGCACTACCTGATTTATTTGTTGAATTTGGTGGGGGTGGGGATATTTATGAACTTGCGATAAATGAAATGAAACAAAAATTTAAAAAATACTTTTTTCCTATCCCTCCTATTTTTTGTATTGCTTCAATGTTTAATCTTACAATGAAATTGGGAGGTTCTCAATTTTGGTATTCTAATATTTATAAGGCTTTAGATCTTTCAGACGAGGAAATTGCTACACTTGCTGATGCAAAAGCATCAATTAATATTAATGCTCAAACTGTTTATAATGCTTATAAAGTTGCGTTAGAGCATGCTAGGCCAAATATTCCAACCCCTACTTCATCTAGCTCACAATCGTCTAAAAGAGTTGCGGGCTTAATAGCTCTTAAATCTTGGACGGAGTTCCAATGTTCTCAAGGTGATAATTATGATGAAATTTCACATCTAAATGAGCTTCAAGTTTACTTGTCTAAGGGACTTGAAAAGGAGAATCCACACGGCTCTTCCGATCTTTTAAAATGGTGGAAGTCAAGGGAAAAATATTTTCCGGTTCTTGCAAGGATGGCTCGGGATGTTTTATCAATTCAAGCATTAACTGTTGCATCAGAGAGCGTTTTCAGCCAGGCGAGACTACAAATCGTGGATCATAGAGCGGCGATAAGGGAGAGCTTGGAAAAATCGGTGCTTTTTAGAGAATGGATCCGCGCGGAAAGAAGAAACTTTGGAATTGCAGAATCACAACCAGCGATAGATGAAGCTTATGAAGAAATGATAGCGGCACTTTCGAAGGATTCGGCTTCGCCCGGAAGTGGTGATGAACAAGCTTCGTTTTCACCACCAACAACACAACCTCCTCCCAACCTTGACGGATTTATTAGATTTGTTAGAGATACAATGTATATTATGATGTAACTTATACATTGACACATCTTCTTTTAGTTTTTTTGTCCTTTTAATGGTGGCATTAGTACCTTGTTGTGCTCATTTCATTGGGGAAAGGAAGACTAAGAAAGATATTCCATTTTGGTCAATAAAAATTATAAGACATATCCTTAAAAAAAAAATTTCTCAATATTTCTTTGTCTTTACTTCGATATGTTATCCTTGATTATATATATAACATACAATATATACTACAATAAAATATATACGAGAATATATATACATAACGTACAACCTAAACTACAAGAAAATATATAAGTAATAACATATATACATAAGATACAATATATATAAGAGAATATATATACATTATACATAAGAGATACAATATATATAAGAGAATATATATACATTATACATAAGAGATACAATATATATACAATATATAATAATTAGTACAACACAATATACTAATTGCTACAACACAATATATACATTATATACAATATATACTAATTACTACAACACAATATATACATAATATATATCAATATATACATAATATACAATATATACTAATTACTACAACACACTATATACATATTATACAATATATACTATTTACTACAACACAATATATACATAATATACAATATATACTAATTACTACAACACAATATACAATGAAATATATATTATATATACTATACTAATAACTTATCACACCATATAAAATATATTCTACACTATATTAAAAACTACAATTCAAGATATTGCCTTAAAAAAAAAACCCCGTCAGGCCCAGGACCACTGTGGGCTTAGGCCCGTCACAGGCAGGTCTCAACCTCCAGGACTGCCAGGCCCGCCAGGCCCGGCACACGAAGCCCGGGATCGCGAAGCCCGGCCCATTAGGCCCGTTTAGGCCCGGGCCAGAATACACCCCTAATTCAAACTTGTTCCAATCCTAAAAACACCTCAAACAACATCAAATCCACCAATTTGCATTTAATTTAAGCTTAAATTTTTTAAAAACTTCTGAAATACGCTTTTGATAAAAAACCTAACAAAACCACGTCTGAATGACCTAAAATTTTGTATACACATTCCAAATGACATAACAAAGCTATAACAACTCTCAAAATTTCATTCCAACCTTTGGATCTAAATCTCACTATCGGATCGAAAACTTCCAAAATTTCGACTTCGGCATTTCAAGCGTAGATTAGCTACGGACCTCCAAAAGACAATCCGAACACGCTCCTCAAACAGAAATTACCTAACAAAGCTAATAAAACTATCAGATCTTTATTCCGAGGCCGTCTTCACATTGTTCCGACTATGGATAACTTTTCAACACTTAAGCTCTCATTTAGGGACTAAGTGTCCCATAACTCTCCGAAACTCAAAACCAAAAGTCCTAGCAACTAAAATTAGTAGAAATAAAATGCAGAAAGAAGTTAATAGGGCACCAGGATGTTAATTCTTAAGACGACCATCTGGGTCGTCACAATTACTTGTTGGTCTTGTTGGATAACTCCTTATATTAGGAGTACTTTCTTTGTAAATGGAGCATATCATTGTCATTCCCTTCTTTGATAATTTTCCAGATCTTTTTATTTCTCCAACTTCCTTTCTTCTATTCTATCTTGGCCTTCTAGGCATATTTTGAACTGAATGAGGTAATACCTTGGGGTTACTACTTTCAGGCCACGTTATCATGTTGGGAACTGGTTGTATGAAGTGTGAATATACCTTTATGTAGGTCTCTTTCCTGTAACAGTGTACACTATGCTCTGAGGATCAAGTCTCTTGAAATGCATTGCTACTATAGCATGTGGACATGGAGTGGCTTTAAGTTCCCAAGACCTGCTACTGCAGTAACCTGTTCTTAAATCTACAATGAACTTGCATGGACCATCTTTGAGTTCAAATATAGTATCTCCATTAAACATGAATTCAACCCTCAATAACCTCTCAATATTAGTATTGAGCACCATCATGGCCATTGGAGATGCACCATTCTACGAAGTTTCAGCAAATTCTCTCATCTTTGCAACCATACTCATAACTTTGATCCTTATTTTTCTTGCATTGATTTGATTGTCTTGTGTCTAGGGCCAAATATCCAAGCATTAATGCTTTCACAATGTTAGTATTAACACTGTCACACTTGGAGAATGTATGGAAGAATGCTTTGCACCATCTTTCTTTCTTGTATTTATCTAGGTCTTCACAAATGTTATAACCCAATTTATCAAGATCATCTAGTTTTTTTTTCATTTCAGACTCATATGTTGATTAAACAACATTCCAAAATCTTTTTCTTCTTTCAATCCCTCTCCATTTTATAGCCCGGTTTTTCATAATGTGTCTAGCACACATTTTATGCTTACACTTAGGTAAAATCTGTTCAACAACTGAACATAGACCCTGCAAAAAAATAGAGAAATAGGAATACTTAAAAGCAGAAAAACAGACCATCTTAAAACACAGTGTTTGAAACAAGAAAAACAATAGTACATACCTTTTGCATGTCACTTATCATAGTAATTTTTCTGTTATCTCCCAAGTTCAAATAAGTTTGCAATAACCTAAAGAACCAACTCCATGTTTGCTTTTATTAGTGCCTACAACATTCAAAGCTATTGGGATCATTTGGTTATTCCCATCCTTTGCTACCGCTGCCACCAGTTTCCCTTTACAAATACCCTTTAAAAAATATCCATCTAACCCTATACATCTCCTACAACCCTTGCTTCATACTTGCAAAACAAATGTAGAAACTGGAAAACAACTTCTTCCCATCATCTGTGCCTATCAATTTTACTGCACACGTGCTAGCAGGATTTGTTTTGAGTAGCATATCCATATAGTCCAGAATCCTACCAAACTCAGCAACATGATCCCCCATAATCTCTTTTAACACAATCTTTTTGGATTTCAAACACTAAGACTTACCAATATATAAACCAAGCTTTTTTCTCACCATATCTTGAATTTCCCAACCTTTAATTCTAGGTTGTGAGGTAATTCTATCTTTGAACTGCTTGCCACATATTTTGAAATACACAAATAGATATAAGTGATTTTATGGCATTTTTGTCTTGGATTGTAAGTCTTGATTGTGAAGTTTGTACTTTTACCTTCGATGCTAGCAAACAACAACTAAGGACAACCAATTTTTTATTTAACTTTGACTCTATATGGCTCATTGGGATCCTTAACTAGCTGAATACCATTTTTATAGCATACTTGGTAACTGCTTCTATAAATTCCTTCATATTCTCAAATACCATCCCTAATTGCCTAGTAACAATTTTGGCAGAAGGTCATAAACCACTCTATTTGTTTTTTTTCCTTTTTCCCCTTAACTGTCTTATATCATCTACATCATCATCAGATACAAGATCACCCCCCTCTTCCAGATCTGATTCAATTTAAAACTATCTGGATCTGAACTATCATAGTAAGGCTCATCATCACCTCTAATTTTCCTCACATATTTTCTTTGGGCTGATCTATGTTCTCATAAACTTCATCAACTCCAACTTCACCTAAAAATCCATCAGGTTTTTCATTCCTAAGTTTTCTCCTATTCTTTTGTCTATATATCTTCAGATCTTCTTTAACAACCTTCAACTCTTTATGGAAATCACTTCCATAATAAAATGACCTCTCAGATTCATCACCAGATGGTATTTCTTCTTCTTCTCCAGGCGGTTCTACTTGTTGAGAATCAACAACGATGTCCTGTACATTATCATCAGCAGCAGATTCTTCTTCCTCTGAAGAGGAAGTCCAATCTATTGGTGAATTCTCTTCTTGAGTGGTATTCAAAGGAGTAGGTAACATTATATCCCGATTTGCAACAGTAGTATTTAAAGGAGTACCACAGAGAACAAAAGATTCCCTATTATCTTGTTGTGTGCTAGAAGATGCATTAAAAGGCTCACCCACATGGCTTATTTGGCTACCCTTTATAGCATCCACCTCCTAAAATTATGAGATAGAAGAGACAAAAATGTCTATTTTGACCCATTGTTTAATAACATAGTATGGTCCATTAAATCCCTATATTTTGTTAATTCAACCAAGCTGCCACACTTTCTTTTTAACTTTGTAATCCGAAAATCCTTAGCATAATCAGATAACTCTGGAATTGACAAGTGGTCACAGTCAAACATTAGTCACATGTTCTACCCTACCCCTAACATATAGAGGTCCTGCCTCACTCACCAATATCCCGTCAATATTCCATCTTAGATTTACATACTTAGTATCCATGGGACCCTACACAACAATAAGAAAAAGGAAAAAAATCAACTCTCAAGAAAAAAGTTTGTAAATTTATATGTAGAAGATTACAAATAAACAATAGTCGGTAAAGACCCCCACAAATTAACAAACAACATAAAAGCCCTAAATTAACCCTAATCGACATGTATGCAAAAGTCACAATCAACATAAAAGCCCTGATTTTACCCTAATAGAAAGAGGCACACATACCTTCAAACTCAGAGTGACAACAATAAAACTATTAGCGAGAATCAAAGATACCAGTAGCTTTTAACTCCTCTACAATAGTTTTTAGCAGCACCTCAACGGAGAACACTATCAACTCACAAAATCAAGCTCAAGGACCGAAATCGTCTCTGTTATTGATTATGGGAGTGAAGTGATGAACACTGATTTTTCTATGTTATCGACCAAATGAACAATGGTAAAAGGGGTGGGTTAAATTTGAGGGATTAATTTTCAAGGCGGGTCGAATATTCTTATTGGATACACGAATTATTCCAACGTATACATCCACATTACCGATCATTTACATGTATACATCGCATGTATGCACGATTAAGAGGTTTACTAAGTTAAGGGGGATGGGTAATAAAATCCAAAAATGTAAGCATAGGGGGTAATTAAAATCACGTATAGATAAGGTGTACACTCACTAAAAGTATCAAGTTTAGGGGGTCTTTACCTATTCTGCCTTAAAGATATGAATATTTTCTTAGCAGATTTTGTGCTTGACAAAATAGGTTGAGCCAATAATTGGCGGGTCAAATAACTCATCTTAAAGTTACTTGGGTAAGATGGGTTGGGCCATGACGGATAAAAGTTTGGTCATAGCCCAACCTGCCCAGCTCATATCAAATTTTATTTAATATGTGTTATTTTCTTATGAATGGTATAATTACTAAATAAGACTTATTTTCTTCTTATTTGTTATGGTTTTATATAGCATATAAAACAATAAAATACTTTTAAGATATGTTGGCAAAATTATTTATGGATTAATTTGGGCAAAAATCAACTTAAATTTAACTAGGTTGAGATGAATTTGGTCAAGATAAGCTAAGTTCAATAGATAGGGTGAATGACATAATTACCTACAAAAATAAACTATTTATCTTTATTTACGCATTTATTTTTCTACCCATCAAATTAATTATCTTTCTTATCCACAATACTTTTTTTGGTAATTTTCTTTTCTTTCTCTTTAATTTTTATTTCCCCACCTCCTTTCATTCTTTTTTCCTTTTTTTGTCTTATTTTCTTCTTTCATCTTCTTTTGTGTTCATTTATTTTTTGCCTCAATCATATTATGATTATTAATATTATTATTCTCATAATCTAATTTCTCACTCAATTTTGACTCCTTATTTATTTTATTTTCTTTTTGTTTATTTGTTTTTCCTTTTCTAATTTTATTTAGCTTCTCTTTTCTTTCATTTATTTTTTCTTTTCATAATCTAATTTCATTGACTTTTTTTTGTTCTTTTTTCTTATTCTTCTTTTGTATACAATTAAAAAAGATAACTAATAAAATAAAATATATGTTTACCCTTTTTAACATAACTGGTAGACTATATTTTTTTGTCTTTTTTATATTTTTTAATTTAATTATTAGAAAATCTTAAACATTATTATTGTTTTTGCTTCTATTTTTTTCTTTCATTTTTAATGTTATTTAGTATTATTTAAATCATTTTTTATTTCTAATTTTTACTAATCTAATCTGCGCACATTTTTTGCTCCTCTTTTTTCTTCTTTTATTTGTTTGTATTTTTTATATTTTAATTATTAAAAATAACATACTTTTAACATATAGTATATCAAAAATAATATATTAATAGCAACTGAAGTGTATTATTGCAAAATACTATGATATTAACATGCTATATATCATATATTGACTGGATATAGGATACTGGGAACTCTAATATTATATTATTGTAATAAATTATACACTGTTATTATATTTTAATGTTACATTATACCATATAATGTAATAACATACTATTTCAATAAATTATACAATGTTGAGGTAAATATCATATACCAAAAAGACATAGAGTATGTTATTTTGGTATATAGTAAGAATTAGTATCCTTTGCTAGTTCAACTTAATGTTAACCTAAATTTCAAAAATTCACTCTAAATTTTTTGCCACATTGATTCAAACTTGAGCTACAATCTCCAGTCAAATATTTCAGACTAAATATTTTGCTTTAACAAAATGTAATGACCCAAAAGGTCATCTTTTGTTTTAGAACTAGAATTCGGGTTTTGAAACCATGAAAACCTTATTTTTTTTCTCCTGATTTTCATGCACATTGTGAGGCAAAAAACAACAACAACAACAACAACCCAATATAATCTCACTTAGTGGGTCTGGGGAGGGTAGTATATACGCAGACCTTATCCTTACCTTGGGAATGCACGTTCCGAGGCCATTTTCAAAAAGCCCTTATGTGAAATTTAAGAAAGATATTGAGTTTGGCCTATATAATTAATTAAAGTTGACCTAGGTCAACATTTTTGGAAAATAGACCCGGATTCAGACATGTTATTTGATGCTTCCGTAGGATCCGTAGTGAAATAAGGGACTTGGGCGTATGCCCCGAATCGAATTTCGAGGTCCCTAGCCCAAGAAATGGATTTTTGAAAAATATTATTTTCTTGAAAATATAAGAATGTTTAGAAATGGAGGAGTGTATGATCTCATTAGAATCGGGTCTGTATTTTGGTTCTCGAGTCCGATACAACTTTGATATAGTATTTAGTAGTATCTGTGAAATTTGGTGAGAAATAGGACTGATTTGACGCGATTCAGTCGTCCGGTTGTAAACATAGAAAGTTCAATGTTAAGGATTTCATGAGTTTTGGTGTTAAATTCATTGTTTGAGATGTTATTTTGGTGATTTCTCACGATCAAGTCCGTATGATATTTTTAAACTTTTGTGCATGTTAAGTTTGGAGCCCCAAGGACTCTGCTGAGCTTTGGATAGGCCACGAAGTGATTTGGACTTAGGAAAAACTGTTGTAGGTTCCCGTTCTGGTGTTGGCCTCTGATCTCACAACTGTGAGACAAGAGTTAGCAATTGCGAAGTCTGATAGTATATCAATTGCAAGCCACTCATCGCAAATGCAAAGTGTATCTGGGCTAACAGTCTCCACAATTGCGAAGAACTCTTTCCATTTGCGAAGTAAAGCTGGGAGGGGTACTAGTTGCAAATGCAATCATTTAGTCACATTTGTGGAGGATGAGGTTTGCAATTGTGAACTTTCCTTCGCATTTGCGAAGGCATCAGGAGTGTGAGGGGGATCGCATTTGCGATACTTTCCTTGAATTTTCGAGCTTAGAAAATGCGAAGCTGAGGTCGCAAATGCGACATCTACAGCTGAGTAAAAGGGTCTTGGACGAGATTTTTCATTCGTTCTTTAAATTTTAAAACCTAGACTTCGGGCCACTAGAGGTGGAGGCCAGACAACATGAGGCCGTCCCAGGGATCTAGATTAGAGTGGTAGAGCCCAGCCCCGATGTTATGCTCTTCCAGCCAGGCCTGAGGTCGAGGGCTCCGATGCAGCTATCACAGGTACAGTCTCATTTTGTAGTAGAGATGCTTCAGTTCTAGTTGCTCCAGGGTCTACATACTCTTATGTGTGATCTTTCTTTTGCACCATATCTAGTTGTGCCTCATGGTTTTTTGAGTGCTCCCAAATATGTGTCCACACTAGTATGAGATTCTATTATTGTAGATCGTATCTATCATTCGTTCATGTTTTTTATTGGGAGCCTTTAGACTACTGTAGACTTTCTACTCCTCAATATGATTGACTTCGATATTATTTTGGGGATGGATTGGTTATCACCTTATCACGCCATATTGGACTATCAAGCCAAGATTATGACCTATGCTTTGCCAGGGTTGCTTTGATTGGAGTGGAGACGGACTCTTGGACATTGTGTTAGTAGGGTTATTTCTTATATGAATGATCAGCGTATGGTCGAGAAGGGGTGTTTTGCTTACTTGGCATATGTTCGTGATTATGGTGCTGAGATTCCTTGTATTCACTCTGTGCTAGTTGTTCGGGAGTTTCCAAAGGTATTTCTTGCAGATCTGCCGGGGATGCCACCCGACAAGTATATCAAATTTTGCATTGATTTGGCTCCGGGAACTCAGCCTATTTCTATTCCTCCATATCGTTTGGCCCCGCTAGAGTAGTTGCAAGATTTGATTAATAAGAGATTTATTAGACCTAGTGTCTCGCCCTAGGGTGCACCAGTGTTGTTTTTTAAGAAGAAGGATGGATCGATGAGGATGTGTATAGATTATTGGCAGTTGAACAAAGTCACCATCAAGAACAAGTATTCATTACCGAGGATTGATGATTTGTTTGATCAGCTTCTGGGTGCCAAGGTATTTTCAAAAATTAATTTGAGATCTGGATACCATCAGTTGAGGATTATGGCATCTGATGTCCCCATGTCAGCTTTTCACACTTGATACGGGCACTACACATTTCCAGTGATGTCATTTGTGTTGACAAATGCCCTAGTAGCTTTTTTGGATTTGATTAATCGGGTGTTCAAGAAGTAGCTGGATTCCTTTGTGATTTTTTTCATTGATGATATTCTAATCTACTCTCGCAGCTGAGAGGAGCATGAGCATCATCTTCGAGTTGTTCTTCAAACTCTGAGAGATAACCAGTTATATGCTAAGTATTCGAAATGTGAGTTTTGGTTGAGTTCAGCTGCTTTCTTGGGTCACATTGTATCAGCAGAGGTTTAGATGGATCCTAAAAAGATTGAGGCAGTCAGGGACTAGCCTAGACCCACATCAGCTACGGAGATCCACGATTTTTTGGGTTTGGTGGGTTATTAGCGTCGGTTCATGGAGGATTTTCCATCCATAGCGGGCCCGATGACCTACTTGACCCAGGAGGGTGCTTCATTCAGGTGGTTGGACGAATGTGAGGTGAGCTTTCAGAAGCTCAAGATAGCTTTAACTACAGCGTCGGTGGTTGTTTTACCCACAGGTTCAGGGCCATATATAGTATATTGTGATGCATCTCACATTGAACTGGGTGCGGTGTTGATGCAGAATGGAAAGGTTATTGTATATGCTTCACAACGGTTAATGATTCACGAGAAAAATTATCTAGTGCATGATTTAGAGCTTGCATCCACTGTTCACGCGTTGAAGATTTAGAGGCATTATATTTATATGGCGTGTCATATGAGATGTTCACGGATCACAAGAGTTTACATTATTTGTTCAAACAAAAGGAGTTAAACATGACGCAAAGGAGGTGGTTGGAGAGATTGTAACACTATGAAATCACCATCTTTTATCATCTTGGGAAGGACAATGCGGTGGCTGATTCTTTGAGTAGGAAGTCGGCTAGTATGGGTAGCCTTGCATATATTCCATCCGGTGAGAGACTGCTTGCTTTGGCCATTCAGCTTGGCCAATCAATTTGTGAGGTTGGATATCTCTAAGCCTAGCCTTGTTCTAGCTTGAACAGTCACTTGGTCTTCATTATTTGAGCGTATTGGGTGTTACTCCCCACAATATTACGTCAATATTTTGTCCCACAGTATTATATTACGATGATGTTACGCTTTACAAGTATTAAATTACGACGATGTTGCACCCTATTGTATTGTACGTTGATCTTGTCATAAGGTAATTGATATTAGTCCAAGGAAAAATATTATTTGGAGATTATGAGGATTATACTATTTTAAACAAATGATGAGTAAATTCGTCAAGGCGAGAAGGGAAGCAAGTCAATGAAAATAATTTTTCATTCAATTTTGGCATATTGGGATAAAATACGGGTCGAGTATTAATACCTAATATTGATAGACTAGTGCCATATAAGGTACTACATGATGATGATTATAAGGTATGCAAGGTATGTTAAAAAAAAAATAATTTATATAATTTGAGCTAATTTTTAATTATGTAAATTATTAGTTACTGAGGAAATAAACAAGTTAATCAAGTAATTTAGTGGATTATTAATCCAAATATTTGGATAAAAATTATATTCCCCAATTGGCAGCACATCAAAGCGTATTGGTGGCTCTTAAATCACAATACAAGGTGGCCAAATGGGATGAATTTTGGTGGCTAAGTCTTCAAAGTGGGGCTACACCACCAAAACCTTAAACCCCTTCTCTAATATAAAAGAGATGTGGATATCTCTTTAATATATCTAATTCACTTCAGCAAATTCAAGATAAAAGTTTACATATAAGCATCCTTAGTAACGTGATATTTTTGAAACAAAAATTCAAGCAAGATCTCTTAGCATCACAACGAGAGATGTTACAATTTTAAGGTAACATGACACAATTTTTCCTAAGAATATTATACGGGTTTTTCTCTATTCCGATCTTGCCGTCACTTGTTTAGTCACTCGTATGTTAAAGGGATTGTTAAAAGAACCGATTATAATATGTTAAAGATATTACTTCTTTCTTTTGCTATGATCCATAAGATACAAATGAAACGAGCAAAATATGAAACATTCATTTGTGACTCTATTCAAAGAAATATTAGGGATGCCTATATTCTTGATTCCACATGTGAATTATTATTATTATTATTATTATATCTTCTGTTTATGGGTATCAGAAAAATACGTATTTGATAAAGTTTATCCGAAAGACATATTGATTTTTATGGAATTCCGAGAAAATCTTATTAACGTATTTCTTCTACATTTCATGCATTTATACATGTAAATTGATCTCAGGGCCAACAGTCTTCGCAATTGCGAAAAACTCTTCGCATTTGTGAGGTATAGCTGGGAGGGTACTGGTCGAATAATGAGATCATTTAGACGCATTTGCGGAGGATGAGATTCGAAATTGCGAACTTTCATTCGCATTTGTGAAGACAACAAAAGTGTGAGGGCGTTCGCATTTGCGATAGTTTCCTAGCATTTGCGAGCTTCGCCAGTGCGAAGCTCAACTCGCAAATACGACATCTGCATTTGAGTACAAGGGTGTTAGACGAAATTTTTTATTCATTCTTTAAATTTTCAAAACCTAGACTCTAAAGGGCGATTTTCCTAGACCAAGTTATTCCCCAAATCATAAGTAAATGAATCTTAACTCATTTTCTTCAATATGTTTCATCTTTTTGGATGATTTCATCTCAAATGTTATTGTTTCTTCTGTTTGGATGATGATGAGTGTAAAACATGAAGGGTGATGCCGTGCAAAATATTGTGAGTGAGTGTTAGTGCATGAAGAGTGATGAAGTGCCACATTTTGTGAGTTTAAATGCACGATGGGTGATGCCATGCCATGTTTTGAGAGTTGATGCATGAATAATGATATCATGACATGATTATGAGAGTTAATGCACGAAGGGTGATGCTGTGCCGTTTCTGTTGTTTCTTATGGTGATAATGAGAGTAAAAATACGAAGGGTGATAAGCACGTGTTACTACTTCATTATTCCTGTTGGTTTAAATATGGTGTTTACTTTGCTTCTCTATTGAATTACTATCAGAACTTGATATTCCCTACAACATGTTTCCCATTTTCATCTTTATCTGTTACTTTCTGTTATTATTGTTCCTCTCGTATGTGATTTAACTACACATGTTTATATAATGGTCGTTTCCTAGCCTCGTCACTACTCTATCGAGGTTAGGCTTGACACTTACCAGTAAATGGGATCGGTTGTACTGATACTGCACTCTGCACTTTTTAAGCAGATTTCGGTCCAGACCTTATGAGTAGAGTAGAGGTTGCTGCCTTCAGTCTCGGGAGACCCAAGGTAGATCTACCGGCAAAGTCTGGAGTCCCATTTTCCCAATTTTTATTTTTTCCCCTCTCTTCTATTTTGAGAATAAATGTACTTCTTTCAAACTAATATTTGTAGAATTTCTTAGATGTTCGTGGATTGTGACACCTGATCATTTCGAATAGTTATGTATTTGTTATGAAATAATGTAAAAGACAAGAACAATAACTCAAGAACAAGAGCAAATAGAGAGAAGAGTAGAGAGAGTTCTTCTTATTGATACTTAGAGAATGTTAGGAGTTATTTACAATGGTAGAAGACCCCTTTATTTATAGGGAGGGGGATGATTTATCTACCAAGAATAGAACTCTAGAATCTCTCTAATTATAGACATTCACCTTAAATAGGAGATTTCATAACACTCCCCCTTGAATGTCTATTTAACAATGTGCCTCGTTAAAACCTTAAAACCAAAACCCAATGGGAAAAATTAAAGAAAGGAAAAAGAGTACACATGTTTGAATATGCGCCTATTGGTTGCCTCGTTAAAAACCTTGCAAGGAAAACCCAGTGGGACAAAACCTTGTAAGGGAAAAAGAGTGCAACGCGCATTAACTCCCCCTAATGAGTACATCAATTTATATCCTTGAGCATTTGCATTCCAATCTTGTGCATCATCTTCAAAACGATCTTTGGTAGAGATTTGACAAATCAACCATATTGACTTGAATAAATATTCCGCACCTTGAAATCATCATTCTTGATAGATATGAACATCTTCATATAATGTCGTGGAATAACTCTTCAATATCTCCATAGATGCATTCTCAATGCCATCATGCTTATAGTTATAGCAAGATTCATATGTACACAAATTGTACTTGGGATGTGGTACTTCAAGACCAAGAATTGCATATGCTTCAAGCAACTTAAATCTTTCAAGTTAAGTCATATAAGCCATATAATAGACTTTAGATGCATATCAAGTTTTCCATGTCATGCTAGACAAATAAGATATCGAAAACTGACTATACATACCTTTGACTTTATACTTTCAAGCATTTGAACGATAGGTTCAAAACTACATGTCTTTCATATGGAATCAATTCTTCTTGAATTGAATCTCTTCCATTTAGTTACTTTCTTTGGGTCAGCAAATGCGTATAGCATGCTTTGCAATATGTTGCAATTGAATTATCCCTTTTATGAACTTCAGGTTCATATCATGATATTCGGGGATATACATATACAAATGATAATTCATCCCATGTAACCTTTTCTCAAGCGTTTACCATGTCTCCCCCTCATGTTAGTAAAGCTAACTTGTTTCCTCAACTTTGGGAAATCATCTTTGTGCATTATCATGTCAATATACACGGCACATTAATAATAAGATGAAATTATTTGGTTCCTGACCCTGAACCACTTGTGAGGGGAGAATATAATATACTCTCGTATACAACGTATATCAAACTGATATATATAACTTTGTTCTCATAAGAAACAGTTTAGCTATTAAGTGGAAGCACTCAATAATTATCTTGCTAAACCAACTTTGATATAAACCAACTTATCAAGATGAACTATCTTGTGTAGAGAATCTGGAAATTATGCTCGAAGTTAGATTACTGAGCGATTTACCTCGCAAGCACCGGCCAGGCTCCGGGTTAATAACAATTGCGCATGTAACCATATCATAGATGCATCATATGTGGTATACATGGCAGGTGAATGGGCCCATATTCACCTTTGATATTTCCAGAATTTATGGGCTTCAACCCGAACTCTTTAGTTGGTCAGTTCATTAATGAGAACAAGTGATACAAGAGAATTCGTAAAGAACTTTCTAGTTCTTTGATATTCACCTATGTGAATTTGCACATCATACATAAAATGAGATGGCTAACACGAATGTCAACTGAATAAATTATCAATATTGGTAAACTTCAAATTTACACCATGACATGTGCACTTATCAATAAACTTCAGGTTTATTATGACATGGGTTTTATACCAATAGATATCCACTTTATTGTGGCATTATTTCGTTTGTGTAGTACAAATTGGAGAACAAAGCGGGTAGCTTTTCATATGCAAATTACCCCGCTACAAGTTGTAGTAATAGGAGATATCAAAGCCTTCCTTTATTTATAGTCTCAATATAATCAATCGCTTTCGCGTGTACTTTGGAAACTGAATAAGTTTCTTTGAGACTTACTACAGCACAATACTCAATTGTGTTTCTCCAACATAGTAATAATTGGCTCTTCTAGAGCTCTCAATTAATTTTGTACTACCACAGATTCATCAACATCCATGTGGTGAATATCTTTCTTAAAGAGAAAGTTATACCATTATGGTCATGTCAAACTTATATGCAAGATATGTTTCTTGCATTATCGTTGTCCTTTAATAGTCATATTTCCAAAATACTTTGGCGTACAATAGGTATGTGACCAACGATCATTCATGCCATATATCATCTCAAACCTCCTTCTAGGGGTGAGTGTGGTATCATCTCAAACCTCCTTCTAGGGGTGAGTGTGGTATATTTAATACCAATTTCATGTTCATATTCTTCCAATAATGAATATGTATTCGTGAATCAAATGTTGTCACATTCACTTCGAGGATATGTGATTTTGTTATCCTTTTCAAATCTATAAATGCGTCAGGCATTTGATTTGCTATTCTTTGCAAATGGATAATCTTTTGTGCCTCTTTCTCACAAATAGAGGTATGTGGATCAAGATGAGATAATGATGCATTTTTCCACAAAATTTCCCGTTTGGTTTCACCAACTTCTCCCCCTAATTTTGGGAAAAGTGTCTCATCAAATTGACAATCTGCAAATCGTGCAGTGAACAAATCTCATGTCAATGTTTCGAGGTAGCGAATAATGGAGGGCGATTCAACCTCAACATATATTCCTAACCTTCTTTGCAGACCCATTTTGGTGCGGGATGGCGGTGCTAAAGGCACATATACTGCGCATCCAAAAATTCTTAAATGGGATATATTGGGTCCATGACCCAAAACCAATTGCAACGGGGAATATTTGTGTCAATTCGTCAGTCAGAGACGAACTAGCATTGCTGTATGCAAAATGGCGTGACCCCAAACCGAAGTGGGCAGCCGACAAACTAAAATGCTGCATGCAAAATGGCATGAACCCAAACCAAAGTGGGCAGCCGACGAACTAGCATTGCTGCATGCAAAATGGCGTGAACCCAAACCAAAGTGGGCAGCCGACGAACTAGCATTGCTGCATGCAAAATGGCGTGAACCCAAACCAAAGTGGGCAGCCGACGAACTAGCATTGCTGCATGCAAAATGGCGTGAACCCAAACCGAAATGGGCAGCCTCGTTTTCATGAAGAATTCAAGATTATTCTCATCTATTGTCTCAATATGATATCCATTTTGAATGATATCTTTAAAACTCAACAAGTTCTTCTTAGATTTGGAGGAGAATATTGCATTCTCTAAGATAAACGTCGTGCCTTTGGGCAGAGTTACAGTTGCTCTTCCGGAGCCTTCAATCAATTTACTTCCCATGGTTTGACATATAAAAGAAAATATACGAACATGAGAATAAACAACTTCAATTCGTTTGTGTCACATAATATTTTCAAAATCTGCTGCTAATAGTTGACTAACAAAATCAGATATGTTATCCATAATTGATTACTTTGCAGTTTGAAAATTTCAGTTTAAATATTTTCTTCAAACAATCGATTGTTAAACACACACAATCGATTGTTGAACATTGACAATCGATTGTTAAACATAGACAATCGATTATTTGCTATTTTTGAAAAACTTCAGATCACACTGTCTTAAGACAATCGATTGTTATGCATAGACAATCGATTGTGGATGATTTTTGAAAAATTCCAGATTACTGTCTAACGACAATCGATTGTTAGACATAGACAATCGATTGTGGATGATTTTTGAAAAATTCCAGATTACACTGTCTAATGACAATCGATTGTTAGACAAAGACAATCGATTGTTGATTGTTTTTGAAAAATTCCAGAACACACTGTTTTAAAGACAATCGATTGTTAATCATAGACAATCGATTGTTAATCATAGACAATCGATTGTTGACTGTTTTTGTAAAATTCCAGATCACACTGTTTTAAAGACAATCGATTGTTGATCATTGACAATCGATTGTTTTGCAGTTTTTATGCGAAATATGAGATAACCGACTAGTTTTTCAGGTTAGTCGATTACCTCTACTGGAAAGTAAAAATATTATTGATATTTGAGCATATTGATACATTCTAAAGAACTAATACTAACATTATATCATGAACTAACTAATACGAGCTAATACTAATGGCTATTAGTTTATTCATTCACTAATACAAACAAGTAAAATAAAATCAAATAGCTCCATCTTCTTTCATCACGGATCCATCACCGATTAGGTGGTCTATCTTTCCCTCGGGTTACTCAAAGAAGTCTGCCACATCCAAGTGGGTGATGTCAAAGTTGTCGTCAGAGACAAAATTCGTTTCAGGGCGTTTACTCTTTCGAGATGCTTGATAAAGGTCAACCAAAAGTCATGGTATACGGCAAGCCTTTGACCAGTGCCCGTTTTCACCGCAACGATAATATATAGTTAATAAACTATTTGCTTTTGGGTTCTTATCGTATCGTGCTTGTGGCAGAGTGACCAACTTCAGGTTGTCATCTCTTCTTTAAGCCATTCCACAAGATAGGTGGATCTTTGACGGTGAGATATTCAATCTTCAAACCTTCATCAAGGTGATGGCGCAAGAAAATCAAGGCCTTAGCATAGTTTCAAACCTTCATCAAGGTGATGGCGCAAGAAAATCAAGGCCTTAGCATAGTTTCAAACCTTCATCAAGGTGATGGCGCAAGAAAATCAAGGCCTTAGCATAGTTTTGGGTGGATGCATTATTTCTGTCTTTAATGGCGTCTCCAAGACCCATAGCATCCAAAATGGATTTAAGTATCCAACACCCATATCATATAGTTCTTGCCCGAAATTTCAAGGGTAACGAACTTTCTTTTCATAATGTCAGACATAAACCAAAATTACATCAAGAGCGTGTTCATACTTACGGGCTCTATTACAATTATCACATTCACTTCAGGGAATGGATCAAAATCATGTGCTTTACACAATCTCATGTCAAATATTACTTTCATAAAGTGAAAGATTATTTTGAGAATCCTTATTGTTCTCATTACCACAATAATGACGATTATAACTTCGTCTATTGCCATGTCCACATCCATTGATACCTTTACGGTAATTAGTCTTCTTTCAGACTTATCACATACTGCTACCACATTCTCTAAAGGGAATGGAGCAAATTCAATTGGACGGAATTCTTTGCCACGTCCACATTCATTGATACCTTCATGGTAATATTTTAGTCTTCTTTCAGACTTATCATATACTGCTTCCACATTCTCTAAAGGGAATGGAGCAAATTCAATGGGACGGGTTTTCAATTATTTGCCCACAATCATACATGAATTTAATCATGGCAGGACATAGAGATTTTACCACTTCATGTGGTTACAATTTCTTACAAACTCCATTAGAGTTATAATCAAACTTTGTTGTCTATGTTTGTATATAAAATTAGATTATAGAATTCCAAGAATTTGAAAGGGAAAAATAAGTTACTTACCTTTAAGGTATACCAATTATATTTTCAATGTTTTCTTCCTTTTCTCTTTGTTTTTCGTTTCTTTTCCTCCCTTTTTTTTTCGTTTCTTTTCCTTCTTTCTTCATTCTTTCTTTGAAGCAAAACCTTGCACAAACAAAAGTTAAGACAAACGAAAATTAAATTAGGAAGAGGGAAATACCTCAGATTTCTCGAGAATGGTTCTTGAGACGGTAGAGTCTCGTGCTGATAACGTGTTATGAAATAATGTAAAAGACAAGAACAATAACTCAAGAACAAGAGCAAATAGAGAGAAGAGTAGAGAGAGTTCTTCTTATTGATACTTAGAGAATGTTAGGAGTTATTTACAATGGTAGAAGACCCCTTTATTTATAGGGAGGGGGATGATTTATCTACCAAGAATAGAACTCTAGAATCTCTCTAATTATAGACATTCACCTTAAATAGGAGATTTCATAACAGTATTAGAGTTGTTGAACTATTATATCACTTTTACACTTTACATTTATTTGGTTGTAGTTAGTATATGTTATTTTCTTAGTAATAAATGTGGTAAAACTGTAAGTGTCGACTTGCCTAGTTTTCAAGAGTAGGCGCCTTCATGATCCCCGATGATAGAAAATCTGGGTCGTGGCAAAATAAATTTAAAGAACATGAGAACTCCGTTGAGAAGTTGAAAAAGAATTCAATTAAAATTTCAAAAAAGTTCTAAAAAGACCAGTTTGTAATATTATACTCTTTCATAATATTGTATGCTAAAATTGTATACCTTTAGAATAAACTGTATATCAAAATGGTTTAAAGTATATCATTTTAGTATACAGTGCAAATTCTTCCTCATCAGTTCAACTACAATAAATTATACAATATTGAATTAAATATTATATAGCAAAGTGATATATAGTACATTACTTTGGTATATAATATAGATTAGTCTTCTTCTCTAGTTCAACTCAGTTTCAACCTAAATTTAAAAAATCTATTCCACAATTTTCACTAAATTTGCTAAAACTTTTGCCACAACCTCTAATCAAATATTTCAAACTAAAAATTTTGGTCTAAGAAAAAAAGTTGAAAAAATATGAGAACTTCGTTGAAAAGTTGAAAAAGAGCTTAATAAAAATTTTAAAAAAATTTAAATGGACCAAATTGTAATAGTATATTGTTACATTATATAGTATACTTGTACCGATGTGCTGGCCATTTTGAGTATTATAGCCATGTTCCTCTATTTATTGCTTATTCTATATTTTCTTGTTGTTATGTGACTTGCTAGGGTGGTTTTTTGGTTGCAAGGATATTTCGGAATGAATTGAGTCACTTAGTCCCAAGATTGAAAGCCTAAGTTGAAAGAGTTGACCGGATGTTGAAATGTATGTAAATGACTCCGGAATAAAACTTTAATGGTTCCGATAACTCCGTATAGTGATTTTGGACGTAGGACTGTGTCCGGATTTATTTGGAGGTTCGCAAAGAATTTTGGCTTGAATTAGCAAAAGTTTTAAAATTTGAAGGTTGGGGTGTTGAGAAGTTTAACCAAGAGTTGACTTTGTTGTCAATCGGAGTTGGTTTGATAATATTCGGCGTCGATTGTGGAAGTTAAAAATTCATTAGTTTTGTGAGGCTTAAATTGGAGTTCAATTCATGTTTTTGATATTGTGTGAAGTGATTTGAAGCCTCGACTAAGTTCGTATAATGTTTTAGGATGGTTTAGTATGTTTGGATGGGGCCTTGGGGGCCTATAGAGTGATTTGGGTTGAAATTGGAATGATTTGGACTTAGATGATTTGGTGAGGAAGCTGATATCCGGTGCAACCCCACCTGTGAGAAAGGGGCCACAAGTGCGGAGTCGCAAGTGCGACTGGCAATGCGCAAGTGCGAAGAGAGCTGGGGGGTAGTGGTTCGCAAATGCGATAGGTGGTCCACAAAAGCGGAGTTGCTCCTGCAAAAGGGAGGTCGCAGAAGCAGAAATTGGTGAGGCTAAGGTGGTCAGGTGCTTCCGCAGAAGAAGACGTTTGGGCATAGAAGCACTTCTACAAATGCGATAGTGGGGGCACATATGCGATTTCATATAAGCTGATTTTTTGGCTTGTAGGTGTGAGATTTCTAGAAAAATTCATAAAATTGAGGGTTTTGAGATTATTCTGATTTTTGGACTTTGTAAACTTGGTTGGACGGGTTTTTTGAGAGAGATTTCACTAGATTTCAAGAGGTAAGCAACTTTTGGTCATATTTATCTACTAATATTGAATACCCATTGAGTTTTCCACTTATACGGTTTGAGGTGGAATTCAGGGAATTGTGAACTAGGGATTGAGGAGTAAGATTTGGGGATTTGACTGACTATTTAGGTCGAAATTGGGTGATTTTGGGATGGTTGGACTCGTTATTAATGGATGTTCGGATTTTGTAAATTTTGTTGAATTTGAGACATGGGCCCAGAGTTAATTTTTGGGTTGACTTTTTATTTTTGTTAGAACCTAGTTTTATAATATGGAATTGATTCCTATAGCTTGTGTTGATTTTATTAAGTTGTTTGTAGCTAGATGCGAGTCATCTGGAGGCCAATTCATAAGGTAAGAGCTTTGGAGTAGTGATTTTGTAGTTTGAGGTAAGTAATAATTATGAACTTGGTTTTGAGGGTATGAATCCCTGAAATATGTTATATGTGGTTGGTGATGAGGTGACGTACATTCTATGTGACGAGCGTGTGGGAGTGCACCATGCTAATCATGACTCGGTTGATTTCGTGGTACTGTGTAGTTATCAAGTCTTGTTGCTATTCATGAAACTCATACCTGCTAGAGTAATTGAGCTACAATCCATGTTAGAAATCATGCTTAAACTGTATGCTTATTCTGTTGGATCCCACGGAAGTCACTTTGTTGAATTATATTCTTAAAGTACAATTATGTACTTAGTCACACCTATTGATTTCATATCATATCTTAGTTTTTGTCTCCATTTATTGGTACATCATATTATCTTATTTTGGGCTAATTATCATGATATTTGTGAGCCCGAGAGATTGGATAAGTTGATTATTGAGTGTGGACGAGGGCCTGATTGTGAGTTATATTTATAGGATCAGGCCGTATGCCGTAATAGGATTTATTGATTTATGCCATGAATGGCTTATATTAATGCTTCACTAGGATCCGCCCTCGGGAGTCTGACATACCAACAACAAACGCAAGTACCCACTGTGCCCGAGTTTGGAGTGCTATTGCCAAGTGATTAAGAGTGCTACGTGATTGAGAGTGCTGAGTGATTGAGCGTGATGAGCGAGGTTGAATAATCTGAGAGTATATGGCCTTATCATTGTGTTACATTATAGTTGACATGCATATTTGACATGTAGATATCGAAATGTAACATACCTTATATTAGTCCTGCTTGGCATATCTTATCTATGTTAAACTCAAACCGTCAAAGTCTAAAAACATATCTGCATTTGTGCACTATCTATAAATTGATTATTGGATTTCTCTCTAAGTTATTAGTGTTTTTGTCTGTATTTAGACTTTACCTATATTAGCTCGTCACTGCCTTTAGCCTATGGTTAGTTCAGTTACTTATTGAGTACATTGGATCAGTTGTACTCATGCTGTTGTGGGACACTTATCACATTCAGCCCTCGACCAAACCAAGAATGAGGTAAATTTCAATAATTTAACTTGAGATTGGAGAAACGAGTCTTTGAACTTTTTGCAGTATGATATTTTGCTTGAGGATAAAAAGAAATCCCGACTGATATGGTAAAAGGCTGCTCAATATTGCCTAATATGGGTGAATTTATATCTCAAAATGTTTGATGGACCTTTAGCACTATGCCTTGGACCTTCACAAGTTGAATACATATTAACAGAAGTACATGAAGGGCATTATAAAAATCATGCCGAGTGAAGGTCCTTGGTAAATACACTAATAAGAGCTGGATACTATTGGCTAAAAATTGAAGAGGAAGTAGAAACGTTTGTACCAAAGTGCGGTAAGTGCCAATGATACACTAATAATATGCATCGACCAGAAGAGTTGTTAGATTGTTTAATATCATCGTGACCATTAATGAAATATGGAATGGATATCGTAGGATCACTGCCTCAAGCTAAAGGAATGATATTTGTGTTGTTAATCCTAAACAATTATTTCTCAAAGTGAGTAGAAGCAGGTGCCTTCAAATAGGTGCGAGAAAATGAAGTTATAGACTTTATTTGTGATAAGGGGCTACAATTGGTGCAAAAGCTACTAACTTTTCTCAAAGATGGAAGATTAAATGGATTACTTCTGCACCTTACCGCCCAGTGGTTTACGTGAAATCCGAGTCAACAAATAAAGTCATCATCAACAACTTAAAAAAGTGATTGGAAGACTGAAAATGCAAGTGGCTAGAAGTACTACCAGGTAAGTTATGGGCTTACCAAACAACAACAAAAACTAGCACGGGGAAAACCCCATTTTTACTCGTGTGTGGAATGAAAGCTCTAATTCTAGTAGAGATAGGTGAACCAAGCATGAGGTACACACATACAAGTGCACAAAAAATAAAGAATAGATACGAGTAAATTTGGATTTAACAAAAGGTAGAAGAGAAACAATATTAATTCGGTTGGCATCTCAAAAGTAGATGATTAAACGATACTATAACAGGAAGGTAAACTTGAGGTATTTTAAAATTGAGGACTTCATCCTCAAAAAGATGCTTTGGTAAACACAAGCGGCGAACCCTGGAAAGTTGAGTCCAAATTGGGAATGCCCATATAGAGTTAAAGGCATTGATGGAAATTGAGTGTACTAGTTGGAAACTATGGACGACAAGGTGTTATCATCTCATTGGAATGCAGTCCATTTGAAGAAATAATACTTCTAAAGAGAGTTAATACCATGTCAGGAGCTATTCTAGTGTTGGAGATTTCATGCTTTAATGCACAATCACTAGGGGGATTATGGACGACAAGGTGTTATCATCTCATTGAAGAAGTATGGACGACAAGGTGTTATCATCTCATTGGAATGCAGTCCATTTGAAGAAATAATACTTCTAATGGTTTTAATCACACAGCGGCTTGACCAGACTTCTTCAATAGATTCTCAGCATTGGGGACTTTAGCTAAAACTTTCTTCATACCCCGTCTACCGCTTGAAGGCTCAACTTCTTCACGAGAAGTAGCAGCAGGGGCAACAGTTGGGGTAGATGAAGGTAGGGAAGCATGAGGATTGATAACGGGGGAGATTGATGTTATCTGAAGAGAGCCAAGTGGCGACTCTTCTAAAATAGGGCCAAATTATTCTTCACTGTCAAATCTTTCAAATCTATGGGCAAAGACTCTGTCAATGGGACTTGACGAGGGTTATAAAAATTACTAGAATCTTTATCAATGATTTCCCGGTGGACACTCTCTGGCTCATTAATAGGGAATAAAGGAACTAAACTTGGAGGGGGTCTTGAGAGACGTGGGCTTTATCATCTGAAAACACGCTCTTTATAACTCTTGTTTCCTTACTAAGGAACCTTCCTCAGTATCCTCTTCATCTTCAGAGCCATGGGCTTCAGCATTCTTCCTCTTAGAGGAAGACACACTCAAGATATTTTTTCGTGGCTCACAAAGATCCTAGCAGAAGGAACAGAAGTGGGACTGGTGCCACGAATGACAAACCCTAAAAAATACCAAAAACAATATGTCAAAAGTAAAGAAAAGGATGAGTAAAGGGAAGAAGAACCATGTGAATAAACATTTACCATGGGTCTTCACTTTCCATCAAAATTTCTACAACAGAAACTTCCAATATCTCTTGTCCATAGGAGCAACAACCAACATCTTTCAACCCAATCACGAAAGTTAGAAATTTTAGCAAAGACTTTCATGGTTGCTGAAAAATAAACATACACTTATGTGAAGAAAATTAAAGTATGAAGGAAAGCAAAGAAATAAGAATAAAATACATACGCACAAAGTTCCACTTCTTAGGGAAGGGCATATTCTCATCACCCGCTAATTCACGAGTAGAAACGGCAATAAATCAGACGTACCAGCCACAATCACGATCATCCTCGGGGCTGACTAAAACTCCCTTACTTCTAGATACGAGAGAAAACACACATTTACAAAAATGTTTTGGGGAATATAGGTGAAGCAAGTGACGGAGGTAAAAGGAGTAGAAACTAAGTCTGATAAGTAATGAAGACAAGCAACGTCCCTCTACACAATTGGACATATATGACCAAGATAAAGAAGGGTGTGATGAACGAGAAGACATCTTTAATGGTGGAAACACCGGAAAAAAAGAAATATAGGAGAATTTAGAGATATGAGTGCAAGGAAGAAGAAAGGGATTTTCAAAATTGAGCGTGATGAAGTATTTATAGAAGGCAATTGTCATCAGAGATGATCATTATGAACTTCCATCATAGTACCGTCTCTCCGTGACTGATACAGCCATAGAAAAATCCTTATAGGGTGGTGAACACTATATAACAAATTACATTGACTCTTATGTCTTGAACATTAAATAGACATGACATATGTCTTATCGATATTGAAGAAGGCATTATGACGACCGGGAAAGGCGACAAGAAATTCCTGCCATAAATACTTACAACTTTCCAAATATTTAGTTAAGGATATTCAGAAAGTGGGGGTACTATTTGTATTGGTGGAAAAAAGATATTGTCGCTACCCAAACAGATGGTCCGCGACTGGCACCTAATACCTTACTCAACCGAGTACCATTATAACATATCTTTCATATCATTCTATCATAGGTACATGAATCGAAATAAAATCATGAGGGAATACAAACTTATACATATGCAGTACAGGCCTATAAGACCAAAATGATCACTCTTATACTAAACATAGGTCGACAAGGCCATTTAATCTTTTACGTACATGACATATGTCTAGAAGACTCTAAGAATACATAATTTTTATAAAGGGCAGAACAGAGTCCCGCTACCAAACAATATACATATAACTCATACTAACCAAACAAGCAATTCTGAAGCAAATAGAGCGCACCAACGTCCTCCGCTGAGTTTATAGCCTACTTGTCGGGCTGTCGATATATCTATCGGGATCTGCATACATGAAACACAGCATCCCTAGGCAAAACGGATGTCATTACAAATAGTGTACCGAGTATGTAAGGCAAATAAATAAATACATATGAGACATGAAAGAAATATATAGTACATGACTTAACTTGTAAGCTAGAATAACTTTGTAATCATGAAATAATTATAGTATCATGCATATGCGTATGAATGTCATGTCATGCATAGGTACATGTTTCATAACATCATCAGCCTCTGAGGGCATCCCATCATATCATCTTGGCCACTCTGGGCAAAATCATCAACATATACTAGCTGATAAGGTGGTGGTGCATATATAACGTCGTAACCTTTTCCATATCCCGTATATATATATATATATATATATATATATATATATATATATATATATATATATATATATATATATAGATATAATGCCATCTGGTCATGGGTCAATGTACATGAACGCAATGCATGAAAAGTACATTAATAAAATCCTTCGGAATAAAAGATCAATTATCCTTTGAGTATTATCATAAAGAACTCATTTCAACTTTTATATTTTTTCTGAGATCCATGAACAGATGATTAAATATTATGACACATGGGAAATCAAAAAAATATATATCTTTAATACTTTTATGAATAGAATCATTTATGGAATTTGTGCATTTGCTTGTTTCATTTGTGTCGTATAGATCATGCCAAAAAAAAGAAGAGATAGTGTTAGCTATGGCTTTCGTTAGTAACCACAACAACATCCCTTCAAACACACGTTAATCTATGAGAGACGACAATAACGTAACAACAATGGATTAGCGGCAAGCTTGTAGAAGGTCAATTATTATGGAGTGTACTTTTGTTTCCCTCATTTAAACTTCCTTCAGTTTACGTTACCGTTGAAACACAATTATTTCCTGTATATTTTTTGTAGGAAAAATGCTTTAAAAATAATATATATATATATATATATATATATATATATATATATATATATATATATATGTGCATATATAAGAATGCCCAAGTATTTTAATATTTTTCAATCTTTTAAAGATTTTAAAATCAATTTAGTGTCCATTTAAGGAGTATAAAAATTAATAATTATTTCCAAAATCATTAATTGTCGTGAATAATTTATTTTATTCCAACATTTATACCCAAATCTAATTATGTTAATTTTTTAACAGTTTTATAAACTGATTTGGTATATTTAAAGTTAAATTGCATATAATGCAATTTTAGACTGTTTTGAGATTTAATTGTGTTTATAATTACAAAATAGATTCCAGTATTTTTAATATAGTATTTACATATTATTAATGGATCTGGTACTTTTAATTGTTTTCAAAAAATTATTTTACTATTATTTTACTATTACAGCTAAATCAACCCCCAATTAACCCCAATTTCAAACCCCATTACCCGACCCACAACCCACTCAAATAAACCGTCTGGACCTTTTTGTTTTAATGTTAAATCAATGGCTCACACTCATACATTCCTTTTTTTAACTATACAAACCCACAAACACTAAAATTATTTCTCTCAATTAGCCGCCTTTGAACCCCCTTCATCTCTCAAACTCTCTTGAACCTTCCTAGAACCCTAACCGTCTCCCATCATCTTCAACCATGAAACCCACCGGAAACCATGGGTTCTCAGGCTATGGGGTCCTATACTTACCTACTACTACTCCTGTGTGCTTAATGTTTGAAGATTTGAGGCCAGACCTAAAAGACCTTTATCTAGACTTTTGTCGGCTCGAAGTTTTCAGGCCATTGGCAGCCTTGCCCTGGTGTATTCTGGTCTTGTCTTCTAAGACTGATTCTTGCTTCTCTGACTCCGATCGGTGACATTTTTAAAGCATTTCTCATTTTAGGGTTCTTCTGAAACCCTTCGAGGTTTTCCTCCAATCATTCTAGATTTGTTGTGTATCTATTCTCTATTTGAGTTTTCAAACACTCTCCTGACTCTTCTTTTTAAAAACTTCTTTCAAAATCGTTTTTTCCAACCTAGTATTTTTCTGAAAGTGTTTAAGTATTTTTAGGATTTTTCTTTGTCGTTTATGTGTATTTGTCTCTATTATGTTCTTGTAGCATATTTTTGTATATTCTCTTGCTATGTTTTCCTATATTATGGTCTCTTAAGACACTACTATGCTTTTGTGTCCCTCTATTGTGTTTTCTATATCTTGTTCTTCCACTATATTCTTGTGTTTTCTCTCTATCATGCTCTTATATGTTTATCCTATTTTGTTTCTCTATGTGTCACTTTGTTATGCTTTCCAGTGTTCTTGTGTTCTACTATTGTATCTTATTTTTACTAAGTACTTAAGCCTCTTTATTTCTCTTTTACTGAACCTTGTTTTAAGTCCCTTCTGAAAGGATTTTTCTCTTTGTTTCTCTTCTACTATCATGTTGCTATCTCTGTTTGCTTTAAACCTTCTACTGTGTTTGCATGTATTCTCATGAGTTTCTGAAAGAAACTCCTGTGTCTGTTTGCTTCCTCATCTTTGTATTTAATTCAAGGTGGAAGCCCTAAAATTTTGGGTTTCTGCCGAGGATTTGGTTGTGTAATTGAACTAATGTTCTATTTTAGTGCCCTTGACTCTCTCAGACTAGCTTTTGAATTTGGTGACTTAAGTCTAAAATTCTTTACTCATATACAGCTCTGAATTTTTTTCTTCTATACTAGACTATTCTATTGATTAGCCTGACAATTCTTTCATGTTTAAGCATGTCAGCATGCGTGATATGTGTGACAAACCCTTCTTCAAAGAGGTTTTCGAAATAGTGATTAATTCAGCATCTCCTCTTAATAGGTCTAATTGATTTTTACTGATGCTCCTTAAGTTAGAACCTTTTCCACCTTTCACGCTTGGTTCATTCATACCAAATCCTTAGGATTTCTGATTTCTTGGGTGTTAGTTGGTTCTCTTTCCTTAAATTATACAACCGTGTATGTCAAATTCCCTATACCTAAATAGCCATTATGTGTTTGTCCTCAATTGCATGCTTTACACAGGTGCTTATTTAAAACCTTTCCTTAAATGGTATTACCCGTTTTCTTTTGAATCCCTTAATTAAAGAAAACCTTGTGTAATTGATTTATAATAAGTCTTCAATTATTCTCTTAATTTATTTGCTCATGACTTTCACACTATAAATACATGACCTTCATTAACACAAGACACACGATTAACACACTTTAGACTTTACCAACTCACAATCTGGCACACTTAAAGTATTCTATCTTCCTGTTTGCACTTTGGCTTTTACAAGATTAACACTTTCCTCACTTGTTTCCTAGAAACTGGTATATTCCAATTTAGTTTTTCTGCCTCATCCTTATGTGTTTGCTTTACAACTTCTATAATTTTGTCTACTTTGCTATCTATGTTTACTACTAAAAATGTCGTTCTCTTTGTATCTACCGGTGTTGTAAATCCCATACCCCATTCCCTTCTATGTGCTTGATTTAAATTTCAAGGCATGGCAACATCCAAATTGTTGCTCATGTCTAGACCTGATCGTTAATGGGTCCTAACTCCCAAATAATATGGCCAACATGGCTGGTAGGGGTGTGCCAGCACCTCCAATTGCTGGGTATGACCACCAACCTATATTGGCTTCCCCCTAGAATCTCCTCTACTCCACTCACACTCATTCTTAGCTTTTATGTTCTACCCCCTCATGTGAGCCATGCTTTGGGACCTTGTGCTACCTCTGAACTTGGAGACTTGAGGGTTGGCTCTTCCATACTACACTATGTCTCAACCCTGTAAAGAATTTGAGTGTAAGCATTGCTCGGAGCTCATGAAGCTCTTAGGAACTCTGACACAGAAAAAAAGAATGAGAAAGGTTTTGAAACATTAATCATTTGGAGTTGGTTTACTTCATAAATCAGGCAGCAAGTCCGAATTAGGCTTGCCTTGGTTGTAACTTTTAAAGTTTTGATGTATTTTATTTAGTTTATTTTTATTTGGACTGATAACTTTGTATAACTATTGGGGATGGCTAGTGAAAAGGGGAGGGAATAACTGTATGCAAAAGGTAGATAACTTACCGATAGGAATTTCTGATTTCAGCATATCATGTAGATAACTTGCCTATAGAAATTAATGATTATAGCATATCTTATAGATAACTTGCCTATTGAAATTTCTGATTTCAGCATATCATATAGATATTCTGCCTATAGGAATTTCTTTATGAATTTATGCACTCACATATAAATACCACATCTATAAGAACTTTTGCATTCCCATTTAGATAATATGCCTATAGGACCTTTCTGATTCTTCCATACTCATCCATCATTAGTCAAATGTGTCTATAGGCTTTAATAACCATGAAATCAGATATCTCGTCTGTAATAAAAAATAATGCAACACCTAAATAGCGTGTTGTAGGATTTCTCCATTTCTCTGTCTATAATAGTGTTTAAAGTAAACAAACACATAGAAATCATGGCTATAGGGGTTCTAATCAAATAGGAATCATCTCACTCGTTTGTAAGTCCAAACTATCATTAGTAATGCATTATCAATTGCATAAGTTGTACTCGTTCTATTAAAACTGGAACCTTTTCTTAAATCAACATGTAATCAATCCACACTCTTATTCTTGAAATATGTAAATATAATGCTTATAGGCTTTCGTCTATCATTTAGCCAAGCCTTAGGGTAACTAATAAATTGAATCACTTCTTTTTACTTTATTAAGTAGAACCAGCATGCAAGCTTGACTCAGGTTTCCGATCTGAATTATGTAGCAGATCAGTGTGCCTCAAATCTTTAAATTTTTAGTTAGACCTCAAACAATACGTGTAAGACATGCTAAATAACGTGCCTTCTCTAATTTTAAAGGAGGCTTGTCCATGCCTTATTATCTGCTTATATACTGCTCCCCCCCAGACTTGCTATATATGTTGTGTTTGTCGCCTTTATATTTTAACCTTTTGAAATCACAAATAAGACAATGTCTCCTCCATTTAGGACTAGTAATCCCATATACCTCCGGGATTGATATGATCGGGACGGGTAATTGCATACAATAGATGAACGAGACCATTCCGCGCTTTAATACCTTAGCAGGGTGGGAAATTATTGATATGGATACGATGACCGATGCGCTAATACCACGTATAGCCCCTCTTCTGAGGAGTGATTACCGGGTATTGCATTAACGTGATCCATATTATTTATAAACCTAGGACCATCTTCCTCTTACTTGTTTATTTTTTGGAATTTTAAAAGTTGCTCAACTTTTAGCTTCTTTAACTTCTTTACTTTAATTACTTGCAACAATTCTTTGAAAATCCACTTCCCTTTATTCGCTTTTTTTTCCCAGAATTTCCAAACTATTTCCTCAAATTGGCAGCTTCATTTGTTTCTTCAAAACTTCAAATTATTTGCAGCCTTAATGTGACAATCTCTCATATTTCAAACCTTTGTTCGCGTATCTATTACTTAAAGTCACAATTGTAATATGACCGGGAACCATACTAGTGGATCTTGAGGGATGTCTAACACCTTCCCCTCAGATAATTTCTAGCCCTACCCAAATCTCTGATTTTTCTAAATCAAAATTTCCTTTTTAGTGTCCTAATGCACTTAATCATTAGGTGGAGACTCTTCAATTCAAGCCCAAATTTCATAAACCCAATTTCGCCCGAAAAAGGAGACATCGACAGCATGGCAACTCTGTTGGGGTCTTTCTTTAAGGCTTTTTTCCATTTCATGCTATATGTAACTTTATGCTCCCTTAAATGTCTTTAATGTCTTTAAGCGTTTATTTTTTCTCTCCTACCTCGAAAACTGACTTTGCTCTTTATTTCCTTTCGTTAAATCTTTCTTTTACCGCTTTCCTGTAATATTGTTGTAATTATTAGCAATTACTGTAACTATTACGTATGAACGTGCAAATACATGAAAACTTGATTAATTATTGTGACTGCATATTCAACATCATCTTCCACTCATGCCAAACAAAGTACCATAGCAATGCTTATAATGAGTGGTTGTGCCCTCCCGATATTATCAACCCCTAAATCTGGCAAAGACATATTTGCAGTAAAATCAGTCAACGGTGTAGTCGACAATTCTGTGCCTTTCCTTCTTGAGTTGTCTGCTCAAGGGTACCGGTCAAATACCCTATCGAAACCCTACTCTGTTTAATTATGCATGTCTCACCGTCAAAACCTATCCGAGTCAGTTATGTTGTTCGCATAATGACTCTTTAAGATAGCCTTGTCCAAAGTCCACTGGGTTTCCTTTGAACCCAAATGGACACTACCACATTCTGTGCATTTATTTGGAGAACTAAAGTTGCTCATGCTAATTATTGATATTTAATAGCCGAGTCTGGCGGGGAAAAGGGCCTAACACTTTTATTTTGCAGAAATACGGCACGAAGTTCCCAAATTCGGCATGGTCACCAACATCCACCCGAAATCACTAAATTAGTGGGAAGTTCTTCATTAAGTGATCGGATCCTTGTTCGAAAATACATAGGGAATCTACCTTCCATTTTGGAAATCCAACCCAACAACAAAATTATTGAAGTTGCTATCTTGTTCTGGAGTTGCGATAGGTCTGTGTTTTTCTTCAGGGAGATTGAGATGACACCCCTATTAGAGGAAATGGGAGGGCTGGCTGGTATACTGTGGGAAACTCCGAGTCTGCAAATGCCAATGAACCACAAAGATCGAGGTTTTCTAAAAATTATGGGTTTAAAGAAAAATCTGGATTTTACTTTCCTGAAGGAGTCGTACATTCTCTTTGAATATTTGCATGAAAGGTACAGTCATAACATATTTTACCGTACTTATCCTGACGAGTTCGCCCTTACATCATTGGGGCAGATTCATCTGAGGATAATTGTCCTTATGTTCTACCTCTTGGGGATGATAGTATTTTATATGAAGAAGGCTAAGATCCATACCAGACTAGACATGGTCACCAGGACTTTAATGGAAGGAATTGACGGGCAACCATTTAGCATAGTGCCCACAATTATTGCAGAGATGTACCGAGCCCTAGAAAAGTGTCAACGCAGTCCAAGTACTTCGAGGGTTGCAACTTGTTACTCCCACTCTAGCTCATGGAGCACTTCCAAAAGGGTGAATATCGAGAAGAGATCTAGCGTAGGGATTGGGACGATCATATTGACTTCCATCAACCAAGACAAATGAACTATATGCTAAAAATTTTTACTCAGCCGGAGGATGCCAAAGGATGAGTAGAACCATTTGAAAACTTGAAAGAGAACCAAGTGCAATGGATGTTAGAAGGGATCCTTACTGAAGAGTTCGTTTCTCGATCTCGGGATGCACTGTTTCTAATACATATTAGTTTGAGGGGAAGTTAACGTTACGTCCCTCTTCGAGTTATGAGACAGGATGGTAGGAAGAAGGTTATACAAAGGATTGACGAGATAAGACACTACCGGGCAGAATTTCAAGATGACGATAGCCCTCACAAGTGCGAAGCTCAGCATATGTTGCACTGCAAAATCATCATGGGAAGGGACACTATTGAGCCAGACAGGTACCATGCTGGTTATACTCTTACTATCAAAGTTGGCTGGAGAATAATCGTAATGGTTTGGGTTAACCCGGGTTTATTCGAGGTCATAGGATCGTTGACAAATAGGATGAAGCACAGGTTAAGTACAACCAATTGCGTAAGAGGATTCGGGAATGTGAACGTGAGTATCGTGAAATTCAAGAAGCCAACTAAAAGATGATTTGAGAATAGAAAGATATGGTTGTCAGCGCCAACAAATGATTGGGGTACTTAGAGCGGGGTTTAGTAGAGCTGGAAAGGAAATTCTCTAGAAGGATCGGGGACTCCCTGGATGCCGAGGGAAATGAAGACGGGCACCTCGCCACAACCTACTTGTTGTTGGGACTACGCGAGCTGGTACAACTGTTCGATAGATCCAAAGATGTCGACTCTGGGGAAAGTCAATCTGGGACTAAATAGATAGGAATTTACCTTTTCGTTTATGAATGTAATAAGGCCAAAAGCCATTAATGACATTTTATTTTCTACTATTTAGTGTCGATTCGGGATTTGTCTTATTTTTATCAATAAAATGAGGCATTTAGCATTATAAGTTCTCTAAATCAATTTGTGGCTAGGCCTACCTCAGGCAAAAAGAGGCTCCCAAATTAAGGCTGTATTGTGTGGCGGTTCTAGGTCTATTTGTGCCTGGCGTTCTGGGTCTCACAGTTCCGGTTCTGGCAGTTCTGGCGGTTCCTGGTCTGGCGGTTCTCCAGGGTGGCACCGGCCCGTGACGGGTCTATGTACCATGCGGTTCCGGTTCTGGCGGTTCCGCGTCTGGCGGGTCTGGCGGTTCTGGCTGGTCTGGCGGGTCTGACGTATTTTTTTTAAGTCAATATCTTGTATAGTAGTCATTAGTATAGTGTAGAATATATTTTATATGGTGTACTAAGTTATTAGTACAGTATATATTGTGTTGTAGTAATTAGTACATATTGTATATCATGTATATACTGTGTTGTAGTAATTAGTATATATTGTATATAAGTAGTATATATTGTATATAAGTAGTGTATATTGTATATTATGTATATATTGTGTTGTAGTTAGTAATTAGTATAAATTATATATAAGTAGTATATATGGTATATAATGTATATAAAAGAATGTTGTAATTAGTATATTGTGTTGTATGTTATATAAACATTCAAGGATTGATATCGAAGTAAAGACAAAGAAATATTGAGAAAAAAGATATTCAAGGACATGATAAAGAGCATATTTATTGACCAAAATGGCATATCTTTCTTAGTCTTCCTTCCCCCAATGGAATGAGCACAACATGGTACTAATACAACCTTAAAAGGAAAAAAAACTAAAAGAAGACGTGCCAATGTACAAGTTATATCATAATTTATGTTGTATTTCTAACAAATCTCATTAATCCGTCAAGGTTGGGAGGAGGTTGTGTTGGCGGTGATGGAAATGAAGCTTGTTCATCACCACTTCCAAGTGAAGTCGCTTGCTCAGCAAGTTCTGCTATCATTTCTTCATATGCCTCATCTATTGCCGGTTATGATTCTGCTATGCCAAAGTTCCTTCTTTCTCCGCGGATCCGATCTCTAAAAAGCACTGATTTTTCCAACCTCTCCCGCATCGACGCTCTGTGATCACCGATTTGTAGTCTTGCTTGACTAAAAGCGCTCTCCGATGCAACAGTTGATGCTTGAATTGACAGAACATCCCGAGCCATCCTTGCAAGAACGGGAAAATGCTTTTCCCTTGACTTCTCCCATTCCAAAAGGTCGAAAGAGCCGTCTAGATTCTCCTTTTCTAGTCCCTGTGACAAGTAAACTTGAAGCTCATTAATATGGGAAATTTCATCAAAATTATCACCTTGAGAACCCCTGAACTCCGTCCACGATTTAAGAGCTGTTAAGCCAGCAGCTCTTTTAAACGATTGTGATGTAGACGAAGTAGGGGTTGGAATATTTGGCCTAGCATGCTCTAACGCCTGTTTATATGCATTATATATAGTTTGAGCATTAACTTTAATTGATGCTTTCGCATCAGCTAGTGTAGCAATTTCGTCTTCTGAAAGATCTAAAGCTCTATAAATATTAGAATACCAAAAGTGAAGACCTCCTAATTTCATTGTTGGATTTAACATAGCAGCTACACAAAAAATAGTGGGGATTGGAAAAAAATATTTTTTAAACTTTTGTTTCATTTCATTTATTGCAAGTTCATAAATATCCCCACCCTCGCTAAAATAAACAAACAAATCACCAAGTGCGGCAATATAAACTAAACAGTTAGAAATAGTCGGATAATATTGTCCAGAAAAAGTATTTGTAGCCACTTGAAAATGTTCTAAAAAATCTAAAAGAATTTTAACATTAGTCCAATCTTGGGTAGTTAGCATTTCATCATCATCCTCACCACCTACCCGAGAATTAAACGTAGCAGTAATTGGGTTTCTATATTCATACGCTACTACTAAACTTTCGTACATGTAATTCCACCTAGTCGGGCAAGGTTTAGGAACCTTTCTTTCTCTAAGGCCATATTTGTCACATTTTTTAAAATATTCTCTAAGTCTAGTTCTACGGTTTGAATAAAATATCCAATTAAGAGCCATTCTCACCTTTTCAATTTCTATGTTTAATATTCGCATACCATCACAAACAATTAAATGATAAATATGACAAATACATCTAACATGGAAAATATTACTAAATGCAGGATTAAGTGTTTTTGTTAGCATGCCTATTGCACTAGTGTTGCTAGAAGCATAATCCATAGAAATTGCCATTATTTTATCACTAAAGCAAAAATATCTACATATATCTGAAACATTGTTAGCTATAAACCTACCCGTGTGCCATGAATTAATTATTCTATATGCAATTATGCGTTTTTGCATTGTCCAGTCTTCATCTATCCAATGACTTGTTACAGTTAGATAATCACAATTATTTCCACTTCTACCAATATCAATTGTAATAGAAATACGATTAGGTATATGAGTAAATAAATAGCGCAAATATTGTTCATAGTCATGCCTGAATTTATAAATATCGGCCTTAACTATTGCGCGAGGCCATCCTTTATAAGTAGGATTAAAGACTCTTCTAATATAATGAATCCAATTAGGATTAGAAGCAAAAGTATAAGGCAAGCACATAACAGTAATCATTTTCGCTAATTCTTCACGATCCTTATTTGGATCGTAATATAAAATACCACCCGTGACAGTGTTTATTCCTGGTTGAACTAGATTTGAACCAGCACTTGGGTTAACTTGAGAATCAACACTTGTCCCCCCTCTTGTTGCGCTTTCATTTGAAAAAATCTAGCCTTATCGCTAGGGTGTAATTTTATATGCTTAGTCAAACTTCCCATGCCGCTACGATCTTCAGTATACCTATGAACAAGTAATTTCCCACAAGTTTTACACTTAGCCTTATTTTGTTCTCTTACTTGAGTTAAAAATTGCCAAACTAATGATATTTATGTACGTTTAGGAGGTTGTTTACTAAAAGTGGGAGTTTGTACAGGTGGGTGTGCCGGTTCATTACCTAAGTTATGAGCAGGAGTAGTAGGTGTATCAACTAAATCTAGTGCTTGGGTTTCATCATCATCATCATCATCCTCATTTTCCTCTAAGATAGGTTCATTAGGATAAAGAGCATTCATAATATCATCATCTAATCTATCACCTGCTGCAACATCATGTAGAAATTCACTATCGGTAAATTGAAAACAAAGGTAATCACAATCAAGGATTACGAAGGGTTGATTAGGATATCTAGGTTGGCTACTACTTTCAACTTGCTTATCTTTTTAGGTTGGGGAGCCGGGGGAAGGGTAGTATTTTGACCACTACTTTCACCGGTTTTACCTTTTCCTTTACCGAATATTTTTTTCAACGAAAATGCCATACTAATTAGAATTAAGCAAACTAAAAACACAAAAAAATACTATTAGCACGTAAGAGTTGAAACAAGTTTACCGGATTGACGAACAACTTCTTGAAAATTGAAAATCGTTGAACTTGAACACTTGAAAACTTCAATTCAACAACTTCACAATTTTTCACGAATTTTCAACAATAAATTAAGCACTTGCACTAGAAAGATTGAAAGAGAGCTTGAGAGAGATTGAGAGATATTGATGAATTGGTGAATAAAAATGAAAGAATGAGGGGGTATTTATAGTTGAGAAATGGGAAAAAGTTTAATTATATATAGTTTGAGGGCCAAATGGCTATTTTTTAAACTTCCAAACGGCTACTTTTTGCAAAGAGCCCTTACTGAAATTTTTTTTTTTTAAAAATATCCGTTGGAACCGCCCAAACCGATCCAGAACCGCCACCCGGTCCCGGGTCTGGCGGTTCCGGTTCTAGCGGTTCCGGATATTAAAACTGGCCCGTCACGGTTCCTTGGAACCGGTAGAACCGGAACCGCCGGAACCGGCCCATTGGAACCGGTAGAACCGGCAGGGATGCAGTTCCGGTCTGGTTCCGGTTCGGAACCACAACATCATACAGCAATATCTCAAATTAGGACACAATTTATATTCCCCCACTATGTGTTTAAATATCTCAACATCTTCTCTTATAATCCTCAGTAACTTGTTACCTTGTTTTGTTTTTACTTTGCTTTTTTTCTCTCCCCAAAGGTTAGTTCGTGCACTCTGACATCATCATTATACTCCACAAGGTCCAAGGTCTATCCACCTACTCCTCTTCCTAGTCCTATTAGAAACATAAATAGAGGAAAAACGGAAGATTTGAGCAACCCCATGAATGAGAATTACGTTGAACGGGCAAAGGTTACTTAGGGTATTCAGGTTTCTAAGGGAAATGCCTCTCAGCTCGAGCAGAAGTGTTGAAATTTCAAGAAGAACTGGACCAAGTTCGGAACTTAGGAAGCTTATCGTTTTCCCTCACTACCCGAGACGTAAGTTTCTCAGATGCTCAAAACCTCACAACCCCACAAAACATTCCAAAATCGCAAAACCACTATGCTCCTCATCACCACAGCAACACTTGCCACACATCTAACAATACTCCATTACTCATCCAGGAACCTGTGAAATCCATAAATGACCATTCTCACCCTCACATAAGCACCATTATTGATAATAGGTAAATTAGACTATAATTATGCCCTAAAGAACCACATTTTCGTATAGCTTTTACGGTAAAAAGTGATAACAAAATGCTCTGATTAGTGCTTGTCATGCTTTGCAGGTTATATCCAATAAAAGAAGTCTATGGAGTACTTTTGGGATCAACTAAAAAGAAAAGGAGGCCAATAGTACAATATCCATAAAGTGCACCAAGCGAAGGGAAAAAACCAAAATTGAAGCTAGTATGCCACTGTCCGGGCGTAACAGCAGTAGGATCGCGGAAAAACACTGCTGTAGATTCTGAAGGTCACTCTGACTGCGATACTGGCATAGCCGTCGTAGGACCGCGGCAGGACGCGTAAATGTTAGAGAACAAAGTGCAAAACATGGGATATGAAGCCCTAAACTCTATATTAAACAAATGAATCTGGCCAAGAAAGAGGAGAAAGATGTTTGGAAGTGAAAAATATCAGAAGGAAGGGCAAGAGGCAAGGAGGATCATTGGGCATCAATCTTTAATCTTCTTCTTTGTTCTTTTAGCTTTGAATATAAATTATTTTGTGATTTTTCTTATTTTCATGAGTAGTTAACTTTTCTAATCTAAGGTTTTGGTGGAACCCGTTGGCGATGAATTTATTGTGATGTTAATATAGTTTTAATTGGTTGTTAATCTATATTTGTTCAACTACATTCTTGTTGTAGTTGATTGAAGGGCCATCAATTAGCTGTGCCTATTTATTATGTATCTACTTGAGAGAGTGCATATTGAGGTAGTTGTTTGAACAACATCACTCTCGGAGTATAGACGAGAATCATAACCAAGGGTTTAGAAGTTGGATTAGAGATAACGATACCTCGGGTGCAATCTAAGTGAACTGTAATGCGAATCTAGCTAGCGTAGCTTGAGAGAGTGCGTCTAGTAAATTATCATAATTGATTGAGAGAGATTTATGATAGCTGGAGAATTCGTGATTGATAGACGTAACTAAGTCAACGCTATAAGAAACATACAACCAAGGAAATCAACGAGGGGGGAAGCCATTACCTTAGACCTATTCCAATTGCTTTCAAATCAAGATAGTTAATTTTTAGCTGTTTATTTACTTTCAGTTTTAGTTGTTAGAATTACCATCAACTGTTATTTACAACGCTTAAGGAAGTTGGTTCTACAGAATTTAGTAAGTCCAACAAAAGTAATTGATAGGTTAAGTCCCTGTAGGTTCGACTCTGGGCATAAATACTCAGATTATATTTGCAATGCCCGTGTAGTCTTTTGCGAGAATCAGTTGAGCGTGATCACCTATCTATGTGGAAACTGTGCCACATCCAACTCAACCTATTACATACACACCCGAGTCTAAGGATAATGACTCGCTTTTAAGGAATCTGGCAGAAGAACTCAAGAAGCTGACTAGCAGGATTCAGGGTGTCGAGGGACGTAAGGGGGTTGTAGGATTGATCTATGAATACCTTTGTATTCAACCCAATGTTGAACTGCTCGAGGGGTACGAACCTCCGAAGTTGGAGATATTCGATGGTACAAGGGATCTGAGAGTTCATCTAAGGACATACTGTGACAAACTGGTCGGAGTAGGGAAGGACGAGAAGATTTGCATAAAGCTTTTCATGAGAGTCTAAAGCGAGATGATGTCTTGGTACATCAGCCATGACCCAAAGAAGTGGTCAAATTTGGTGAGTATGGTATGTGATTTCATGGACATTTTGATATTCAACATAGAGATACACCAGATGTGTTCTACATCCCGAACCCAAAAAAGAAACCTACTCAAACTTTCCGCAAGTATGCTGCTCGTTGGAGATCAAAAGCTGCTAAGGTCTGACCGACTTTAGAAGAAGTACAAATGAACAAGTTTTTTGTCCGGTCTCAAGAACCACAATACTATGAAAGGTTGATACCGATTGAAAGCCAGAAATTTTTCGACATCATCAAGCTAGGGGAACGGAACGAGGAAGGTATCAAAAACGGTATGGTCCCAAACTTTGAAGCTTTACTACATACCAAAAAGGCTCTATAGTCTGGTGGCACGTCCAAGAAAAGGGACGTAAGCACCGTGATGGTTGCACAGAGAACAAAGTCCCCCATCAAATACCAAACCTTCTCAATACCTCCACTTACATATCAACCTAACCCAAATTACCAATCACCTCCACCACCCACATACCAACCCACTTCACCCAAATACTCCCAACCAGCACATGTTTACCAAACCTACAATACTAAACGGCCTCACTATCAATCACCTCCACCACGTTAAAATTTCCCTAGACCTTGACTAAATTTCGATCGCATACCTCCCAAATAGTATACCGCCATTGTTGAACCAATTGATCAACTCTACGAAAGACTCAAAGTTGCTGGTTATGTCAACCTTATCCTTTCCATAACCCCAAAAAACCCTTCCTAGTAGGTCAATCCAAATAAAATTTGTGCATACCATTCTGGCAAGAATGGGCACACCATCGACGTGTGCCGCTCCCTGAAGGATAAGATCCAGGCTTTGATTGACAACATGATTGTTGTGTCAAAGGAGCCTACCCCGAATGTCTGCAATAACCCTTTACCAGACCAAAAAAGCACATGTGTTCATATGATTGAGATATGGTATGATTGGCATGCCGAAGGATCAATCGGTTTGATCACAGAAGGCGATGGTCCAAAGAAAACAACAGTCACCCTTAATCCAATTGTAGTCCACATTCAGCCTTCTAAAGATGCCAAAGTGAACATGTCCATACCATTTCAGTTTGAAGCACCGCCTTCTGCAAAGAGACCAACACCAATTGAGGTTGCGTTTGGGTCCCTGAAGGCGCCTATACCATTTGAAGTTGTTGTAGTACCTTCTGAAGCAAGTGTGCCCATGCTGGTATCAATGACAGTTGTAACTCCATTCCACATGATAGTCGTACCATAGGACTACACAATCGAGGTGAGAAGGAAAGGGAAAGACAAGTTCGTAGAAACAATGGCGGCACAAGGTATGACAAGGACTGACATGGTTTATACTCTGGAACACTTGGCTGAGTCAAGTAAGCAAACCTTTGGTCAACAAACTACCACCAAAACTAGGCCCAATGATCTCTGGAGGAAGATACAAGAAAAGGAATACCCAGTCATTGATAAGCTGAACAAAACATCGGCACAGATTTCTATCCTTGCTTTGCTACAACGTTATGATGCACACAAGAATGCCTTGTTAAGAGTACTAAATGTGGCATATGTACCAAGCAACATCACTTAAAGGGAAATAACAAACATTGCTGGGCAGGTGAGTCACAAGATTATTTTCCATGAAGATGATTTGCCACTAGAAGGTTTGAGTCACAATAAGGCACTACACATCACCGTGGAGTGCGATGATGACTCTATCACCCGAATTCTGGTCGATGGGGTGTCCAGTCTCAACATCTATCCGCTGGTGACACTTAGGACATTGGGGAAAGGGCTATATGAAATCAAGGACAAGGCCATCAATGTTAAGGCTTTAGACGGGTCTCATAGGTCTACCGTTGGGGATATTAGCATGTGTCTACAAATGGGCACAGTTTGTTTGATATTTCTTTTCAAGTAATAGACATACCGAGATCTTACAACTTGCTTTCGGGACGGAGTTGGATTCGTGCCGCTGGGGCTGTAGCATCAATCTTACATCAAGCAGTGAAGTTTGAATGGAATCACTAGGAGGTACTCATTAATGGCGACAGTGGCAATCCTATATACAGTCTGCAGACCATCCAAGCGATTGCAGGAAGAAGAAGGATAAGCGGGGAAACTTACCACCACATTGAGCGAGTCAACACCGTCGATAAGGATAAATGGTGGGATAACAAAATTGAAAGACTATTGAACTCGAGCGGGAATGAACTTGGCAAGAGACTTGGCAAAAATCTTCGAGGAATCGTTAAGCCCATCAAGCTCAAGAAACATAGCACCAGCTTCAGATTGGAGTATGAGTAGACTTGGGATGAATTCAACCACTAGTCGCCACCGTGGCGCGGTCCTTACTACCCATTGGGGCAGCCAATACCCTATTTGTAATAAAGTAGCTCGGTGGAACTTTATGAAAGGACATCGGGGTGAAGGTATCTACGGGTCAAAAGAAGAAGAAGCCCTAACAACAATGAGGAATTTGTTCCTGGAAGACGATGATATGGACTGCTATGTCATTTTTGAGGAGCAGGGGGAGGAAGGCCCTTCCATACAGGCTGTAAAAAGAGGAGCACGCCTCAACAACTAGACAGTCAAAACTACCAGAGCCCAGCATACCATGGGGTATCAAGGCTGAACAAGCATCACGCATTATTTTATTTTACTAGTTTACTTTCCTTTCGCACTTTTGTTTTTGCGAGAAAGAGCTCCAATGTTCAAAAAATTTATGGAATTTATCAAAAGCACTTCATTTTTCTTATAAATTTCACTCTTATTACTTTCTGTCATTTACTTTATTCATAGTATTACTATTACTTATCTTGATGAACCAATGACTGTGACATGCAACGAGACAATGCAACAAATGGACATAGACTCGGAGGAAGATGATATACCGGAGGAGATTATTAAAGAAGTTGAGAATTTTGAGAATCGAACTAAGTCCAATTTGAACGAGACTGCGATTGTCAACTTGGGAGATATAGAAAATGTCAAAGAAACTAGCATCAGTGTTCATTTGTCACTGTCCGAAAAGGAAGAGTACACATAATTTCTAAAGGAATATGAGGACATATTTGACTGGTCATATGATAACATGAGTGGTTTGAGTACATCTATTGTGGTACACAAACTGCCAACTGACTCGACATGTACACTGGTAAAGCAGAAGCTCAAAAAATTCAAACCTGACATGAGTTTGAAAATCAAAGAGGAAGTCACTAAGCAAGTCAAAGCTAAGGTTCTCAGGGTAGTAGAATACCCAACATGGTTAGCCAACATTATACCAATATCGAAGAAGGATGGGAAGGTTAGAGTGTGTCGACTACCAGGATCTCAACCAGGCCAGTCCAAAGGACGACTTCCCCTTGCCGAATATACACATCTTGATTGATAACCGTGCCAAGCAAGAATTGCAGTCGTTTATTGATTATTTTGCTTGGTACCATCAGATATGGATGGATTAAAGAAGATGCTAAGAAAACAACTTTTATTAAGCCGTGGCGAATGTTTTGTTACAAAATGATGCCATTCAGACTAAAGAATTCTAGGGTCACCTACATGAGGGCCATGACTACCATTTTCCATGATATGATACACAAGGAGATCAAAGTATATGTAGATGATGTTACCATCAAGTCCAAAAAAGCCATTGATGACATGGAAGATTTGAAGAAGTTCTTCAATAGATTGAGAAGGTACAATTTGAAGCTGAATCCCGTGAAATGTGCATTTTGGGTTCCTGTCGAAAAACTTCTTGTGTTCATTCTGAGTCGTTGAGGGATAGAACTGGATCCATCAAAGGTCAAAGGTATCCATGAAATACCACCGCCAAAGAACAAGAAAGAAGTAATGAGTTTCTTGGGGAGACTTAACTACATTAGCTTATTTATAGAACAATCTACTGTCGTCTGTGAGCCGATCCTCAAGACATTGAAGAAGGATGCTACTACCAAATGGATAGATGATTGTCAGAAAGCCTTCGACAGAATCAGGGAGTACCTGTCCACGCTGCCAGTTTTAGTCCCGCCCGAGCCAGGCAAACCTATGTGGCTCTACCTTATAGTATTGGATAGGGTATTCAGTTGTATCCTAGGGTAGCATGATGAAGCAGGGATAAAAGAGCAGGCCATCTATTATCTCAGTAAAATGTTCACCCCATACATGGCTCGATATTCTCTGTTGGAATGCACCTGCTGTGTAAATCTTCTAGAAGCCCATGCCCATTGGCAAGCTAGCCATATGGCAAATCCTGTTGAGTAAATTTGACATTGTCTACGTGACTCAGAAGACAGTCGGGAGACAAGCACTAGTAGATCACCTTGCTGAAAATCTTGTGGATGGAGAATATGAACCCCTAAAGACATATTTTCCTAATGAAGAGGTATCCTTCATAAGAGAGGACATTGCAGAATCCTATGATAGTTGGGGGATGTTTTTCGATAAAGCATCGAATTTCAAAGGAGTTGGCATAAGAGCATTCCTAGTGTCAGAAATTGGCCAGCATTACCTAGTATCCGCCAAGCTTAGGTTCCCATGTACTAACAATATGGGCGAGTACGAAGCCTGCATCTTGGGGCTAAAGATGGTCATTGACATGAATGTTCAAGAGTTGCTAGTGAGTGGAGATTCAGACTTACGTATACATCAGGACCAAGAAGATTGGGCAACCAATAACTCCAAGATACTTCCATACCTGTATCATGTACAGTAGTTGATAAACAGGTTTAGAAAGACGGAATTCCAACATGTTCCGAGAGTCCAGAATGAGTTCACCGATGCATTGGCTACCCTGGCCTCTATGATACAACATCCGGATATGATTTCATTTATCCTATTGCCATGAAGATCTACGGTCATCTAACTTATTATGCTCATTTCGAGGAAGAAGCAGATAAAAAATCTTGGTTTCGTGATATCAAGGAATATTTGGCAAAAGGAGAATATCCCGAGCTCTCAAATGCTACTCAAAAGCGCACACTTCGGAGATTGTCTAACAATTTCTTTCACACCGAAGGAATCCTGTATAGGAGGACTCCAGATTTAGGATTACTAATATGTGTCAACGCGTGGGAAGCATCTAATCATCTAGAGGAAATTCATGCCGGGACCTATGGTCCACATATGAACGGTTTTATCTTAGCCAAGAAGATACTCCGTGCTAGTTACGTTTGGATGACTATGGAAACAGACTGCGTCCAGTACGTCCAAAGATGCCACCACTGTCAAACAGTTCATCATAGGAGGGGGTGGATGTTATCGGACCAATCGAACCTACCACATCAAACAGGTGCAGGTTTATCCTAGTATAAATTGACTATTTTACCAAATGGGTTGAGGTAACCTCTTATAGCGCAGTGGCTAAGAAAGTTGTGGCAGATTTTGTCCGTGATAGTATTGTTTTTAGATTTGGAATTCCAGAGCCAATTATTACAGATAATGGTTCCAATCTCAATAGTGACTTGATGAAAGACATGTGGGAAACCCTCAAGATCAAACACAAGAATTCTACAGCTAGACCTCATATGAATGGAGTCGTAGAAGCCGCCAATAAGAATATCAACAAGATACTGAGGAAAATGATAGAGAAGCATAAGCAGTGACATGACAAGTTATCATTTGCTTTATTAGGGTACCGCACCACATTCAACACATCAACCAGGGCAATACCCTACATGCTAGTTTACGGTACAGGAGCGGTCATTCGCGCCGAAGTAAAAATTCCTTCCTTGAGAATCATACAGGAAGTAGAGCTCGACGATACAGAGTGGGTGAAGAGTCGTTACGAGCAGCCGAATCATATATATGGGAAGAGAATGAATGTGGTTTTCCGTGGTCAGCTTTATCAGAGCAGAATGTCTAGAGCTTTTAACAAAAGAATCAAACCAAGACGGTTCACCCCGGGGAAGTTGGTATTAAAGAAGATTTTTCCACATCAAGATGAAGCCAAAGGGATGTTCTCTCCCAATTGGAAAGGCCAATATATGGTTCATCGTGTTTTAATGGGAGGAGCCCTTATACTTGCAAAAATGGACGGAGAGTTTGGCCAAAACCAATCAACTCAAATGCAGTGGAGTGATACTATGTGTAGCTTATGTGATTTCCTATATGATGTAATTTGAACTACATCTGACATGATTTCCGTTTAAGAGGGGATACGTAGGCAGCCTTATGGGTTCAGTCACAATAGAATAAAATTTTCATTATTCCTGCAATTGGAAACAGGGGCAGAATTTTGAGGAGGGCCCTAAAAATTCCAAACTAATTTCAACCGATAACCGTAGGCAGCCGCCAGAAGCACCAGCCAAGTAAACTGGGGCATAATTTTGAGGAGGGCCCTCAAAATTGGAGAAACAAGAGAGGTTGCAATGTCTTGAACCACGTCGCACTCGTTGGTTTATCTAAATAAAGCTATTCTTAATTTTGTATTTATGCCATATCTTTTTTAATAAATTTTGCATGTTTTTTACGAAAGTCTCTTTGTTTAGCAGTGCTACCCCAATGATACGCACAACATCATCAGATTAGAATCAAGCAGATCAAGTAGAGCCGGTATGGACACGAACTAACCTTTCCCCTTCGGGCGAAACTCAAGATTGTGTTTGGATGCAGGCACCCGAGTCAAAAATTTATATACTCACAATGTTTAGGAATACAACTCTTGGAATTATCACTTCACTACCGCTATCCACAGATAATATACCCGACAACCGCAATATCACAATCAGCTACAGCTGTCAGCTAAGAATTTTTTATCACTATTCGCCTTTTATCCTTTTTATAAGGCAACTATTCTGTCTTCCGAGGTTATGCTCTACCTCCACCTACATTCCTTCATTGCATAAGGCTACTATTCTTTCTTCCGAGACTAAGCTCTGTCTCCACCTGCATTACTGCATTGCATATGGCTATTATTCTGCATTCCGAGACTAAGCTCTATCTCCATCTGCATTTCCTGCATTGCATAAGGCTACTATTCTTCCTTCTGAGACTAAGCTCTGTCTCCATCTGCATTACCTGCATTGTAAAAGGCTACCATTCTGCCTTCCAAGGTTAGGCTCTACCTCCATATGCATTTCCTACATTGCATAAGGCTATCATTCTACCTTCCGAGACTAAGCATTGGCACTATCTGCATGACTGAAATATCGCAACTTTTCTTTACCTCCTGCATCGGCTGAAATATCGCCGCCCCATTGCGTCGGCTAAAAAATCACCACTTTTATTTGCCTTCTCCATCGGCTGAAAGATTGCCACCTCATTTACTTTTGCATTGGCTAAATATCGTCGCCTCATTGACATCTTGCACTAGCTGAAATATCGACACTTCACTTAAATCCTACATTTTCTGAAATATCGCCACTTTATTTATGCCTTGCATCAGCAGAAATATCGCCACCTGTATTTACATCTTGCATGGCTCATATATCGCCACTTCATCTTGCACCGGCTGAAATATCACCACTTCATCTTGCATTGGCTGAAATATTCGCTACTTTATTCACCTTCTGCATTGGCTGAAAGATCGCCAACTTCATTTACGTCTTGCATCAGATGAAAAATTGCCAGTTCGTTGTTGTATTTCATTGGTGTGAGCGCGTGATTTTTTTCCTCATTAAAATTACTCCAATAAAACTCTCAGACTTAGGATTTTCCTTTTTGATTATTCAATTTTAGGATTTAATTGCGCAAATTTGTGTGTTTTTTTCATTAATACATGAGTGACTTGTCAAAAAAATACAAAACAATTACATACGCATATAGGATTTGATTTCACATATTTTTGTTAGAATTAATTGGTAATTAAGGTTTTGTTTTACGAAATATAAATATCACAAAAAATAAGTAGTTTATTTCGGTATTATTTAATTTGTAGCTTCAAAAATGTTATTTTCATATTTGATTAGTTTAGGTGACTATTGTCTAATCTAATTGAATTTAGTATTTAGTTTAATAAGATTTTTAAATAAACTAGGGAGTTTTTTTTGAAATGAAAATGAAAAAAGAAGTAGGAATTAAAATGAATTAGATTAGGCTGGCCACAATTGGGCCAAACTTCCAAAAAATACCCAAAACCGGCCTAAACTCCGTTTCTGACCCAAGTTGCTTTTAGAGACGCCCCAAACGATATTGTTTTGGGGCCATCAATCTCCGCCGTTCATTAACAATGATCCAACGGCCTGGGTTCAATGAGATCATTGCATAACAAGGTCTGAATCAGACCAAACACTAGCCTGATTTTCATATTTGATTCAGTAATAGGGAGTCACCCCATGTACATATATTCTGATTGATACGTCCATCAGCTTTAGATACTGAATTCGAAACCTGAGTTGTAGCATATTGATTTACTAGTGCGAAAAATCACTACTAGGATTTCCTTCTATTTAATGTCTTTAATATGTTAAAATGATCATTTATAAGCAATCTCAATAGTTGTAGTGTAGTGATTTGGGAAATGCTATTCTTGCTTTGCGAATAATTTGTAGTACCAAATTTTTGGGCTCAATCGAAGGCCCAGACTATTTTACGTTATGAAGTATGAGAAAATATACTTATGGGATGTCTACTTTCGTTGATAAAAGCCCAATTGCAGAAATCTGTTATACAAATGCTAAAATATGCATACTGACTGTTTCATTTGGATAAACCATTAACATATGAATCGATTAGGACTTCTCTTTTATTTAGAGACACGAGTAATAGAGAATCATAGTCCCTTTAGGTTTCCTTTCTACAATAAAATGAGTGTGCCATGCCAAACAAAATCATACGTTGCATGGCCCTTTAATTATAATAAATGCTTAGAAATTGAAGAGATACCGTTTAGTGAATTCCACGTTTTTCCCACAAAGTTTAAAACGCGTAGTTTCCATAGGCGCGTTATTTTAATAATGTAACTTCCTAAATTTGAATGCGCATTTATGTGACCCAAATCCAAATCTTAACGATTTAAAAATATATCGAGAACCCGGGTGCATTTATGTGACGCGGTTCGAGGAATATTTTAATAACGTTGCAAATATTCCTAAAAGTTAATAACGCGGTTAATAATTAATATTGCACTATAGAAACATGTATTAAAGTCAGATATTAAGCCATTTATAATAGATAAAGCGAGCATGCTAGAACCACGGGATCTCAGGGTGCCTAACATCTTCCCTCGGGTCAACAGAATTCCTTACTTAGAATTTCAGGTTCGCAGACTTCAAAAGAAAAGTCGAAATACTCCTCAATTTGGGATTTAAAGAATAATAATAAACGGTGACTTGGGACACTAAAATTCAATCCATCCCAAGTGGAGACTCTTAATAAATACACAATCGCATTTTGAATAATGTCACTTTAATTGAAAAAATTACCTTATACGTTTATCCTTCGGGGTAGTCATGTAAAAAGGAGGTGTGATAGGTCTGGCGACTCTGATGGGAAACAAACCCAGAATCTCTGGTTCAGAATTCAACAATTCGAGCTTGGAATGACTGTAATATTTGTCTTCTTCTAATTTTGTTACATGTTCTATGATAAGTGCTAAATGCTTTACCGCTTGGATATTATCTGAATTGTACATATAAAGTGATACGAAACCCTTCTCTTCTCACCTCCGGGGATGTGCTTGCTGGTTGAGACTCCTTATTCTGTTAGTGTCATACCTGAAATTAAGAAAGATGCCGGACAAATTACTAAGCCGGATGGCCTTTTGGTTCCCGGTACGTAGCCCCATCCTCGACTCGAGTTGTCCTCTCGGGTGCACAGTCTAGACCCTGTACCAAGGTTGTTAACTTAGAATAACTTGAACACATGCCGGATCCCTAGTAGGAACGCATATTTGCATCATGCATTTGACATAGGGGACTCAACACAGGGGTTGGGTCTGTCTTGGACAGGTGACCCGAAATGAAAAGACTATCCTGATGCATATTATGTGCTACTTGTGCATTTATTTGCTTTGGATTGGCATGTCGACCGTCTTGTGAATAAACAGGAAATTTGAGACTTACTAAGATAAATCATTTGTAAAACCAATTTTTAAATAGCGGTGAAATGCTGCCGGATTTTTCTAAAAAAAAGCAAAACAACACTACATAAAGATAAAGAAAAAGGGGGTGCTTTCAATAACTTTTTGGCTTTAATAAATTTTCTTTGACCAAATGGCCACCTCTGAATCGTATTTTGATCGAAAAACGAGTACAACCTTAAAAAACCTTCCTTTGGAAGTGTTGCAAGGCCGTATTCGCAAAGTCGGACCCTGATTTTAAGAAATAAATTCGTAAAGTACTGGTGTTAATATTTTGTGGAATCAAATAGTCAAATTTTGAGATACTAATTCACCTTAATAAATGTGCAGAATGAGCACGATAATGTTCATGAACAAAATTCCCTTGGAGTTGCAACTGTGGTGGGATGACCTGGGGAAAGCAGGGCAAAAAAGGGTTAATACGCATCTGGGAGGCCTCACTGATGTGTTGAAAATAAATCCAAAGGGAGACATCATGAAAGCATTAATCACATTTTGGTACCCGGCTCACAATGTCTTCCACTTCTCGGAATTTGAACCCACAACGACATTTGAGGAAATAATTGGATATATTGGGACTTCTAGAATTCCTTTGAGACACCAATACCTGATTGCACCAAGAGCCCTTGCCGGGCACAAATTCCTGGACTCCTTGAAAATCAGTAGGAAGGTTCACAATTTGGACTTATCAGCTGGCTTCTGCACCCCGTAGTTTATATATAAGATATACAGACATATCGAGGGATTCTACCCCGAAAATCATATTTGTAGCAAAGGAAATCATCTCAAATAGGAGGAGCATCGATGTTTTTGCATTCATGGTATTTTTCTTGGGTCTTCTGGTGTTTCCACAAAAGGATAGGAATATTGACATACAGATAGCAGGGGTCCTCAACACTTTATTGACCCAGGCCAAAAGTACCCTCGCTCTAATGATCTTATCTGAAATCTTCTGTGCTCTCACTGCCTGTAAAGCAAGAGGAAACTTCTTTGAATGATGTAACCTGTTGTTGCAAATATGGACGATCGAGCATCTATGCCACCGGCCTCGGTTCATGAATTATGCGTCACCAACAAAGAGCTGAATAGAAGAATTCTGTAATAGTGTTAATGGGTTTAGAGTACCTGAGGGTGTCACAGAATGGGTGTCGCATCTTCTGGTCATCACTGCAAGCCAGATAGAGTGGACATTCAGGTGGCTCCTTGTGGATAAAGTTGTGTATATGCCAGCCACCGGGCCTTGTTTCCTTCTGATGGGTCTCCGAAAGTATCCAGCCATATGCTCCATACAGACTACTAAGACAATTAGGTAGATACCAAATGATCCCCAAGAATGAGGATATTAGTCGTCATGCGGTTGAGATAAGCCCAAATGGTCAATTCCCTGAAGTCGTCGTACGTCAAATCTGGAGTGAATATCAATACTTAACCGCATGTACTCGAGTACGCGACATTTTTAAAGGCAAGGTTGCACCGGGGTATGTTACTTGGTACAAAACATAAATAGAGCCTGGGAGGCCGGCTAAGAGACCACATCTCCAAGAATTTGCTGAAACATCACAAGAGCAATGGGATTGGCTAACCAAGTAAAATGAATTGAGGGCCACAATAGAAAGATTGGAAAAGCAAATCAAAGAGCTGCAATTTGAAAGTAGTTTGCACGCGGCAGCCACTGAGGGAGAAAATAAGATATTAACCAAAGAAAACGAAGCCTTACGAGCCCAAATCTAGAAAATGAAAGCAGCCATAGAAAATTCCCCTAGAAGCACAAAAGATGAGAGACTCATAGAAAATTTGCGGCAGAAAGTAACTGAGTATGGGTTTCACTTGAATAAGGCGAAAGTTGAGCTATCCAGGGTTCAGAAGCAATTGGTTAAATGTGTGGGGGAATGAGCCCGCATCCTTGAGCAATTAAAAGAAGAGCACAATGATGAGATTGTTGGTTTAAAGCGGAGGAATATCATGACTGAGAATAGAATGACCAAGCAAGTCGGGGACTTCAAAGCCGAAAGAGAACATTGTTATACAGTAATAGCAGGATTAGAAAGGGATTTGCGGCAATTCCAGAAGTTGAATCGGGTAACAGAGCACAATCTATAGCTTAAATCAGCCCTCCAATTAAACCCTAATTTCAAAACCCATTACCCGATCCACGACCCACTCAAACACCCACCCAGACCTTTTTCTATTAATCCCAGCCATTGATCCAACAGATCAACGGCTCACACTCATTCATTCCTTTTTTATTATACAAACCCTACCAACCCTAAAATCATTTCTCTCAATTAGCCCCCTTTGGACCCCCCTTTGTCTCTAAAACTCTCCCGAACCTTCCTGGAATCCTAACCATCTCCCATCATCTTCAGCCATGAAACCCAATGGAAACCATAGTTTCTCAGGCCATGGGGGTCCTATACTCACCTCCTACAACTCCTATGTGCTCAATGTTTGAAGATTCAAGGCCAGACATCGAAAGTCTTCATCCAGAATTTTGTCAGATCGAAGTATCAAGTCATCACCGGCCTTGCTCCGGCATATTCTGGTCTTCTGAGCCTGATTAGTTCTTCTCCGACTCTGATTGGTGACCTTTTTAAACCCTTTCTCATTTAAGGGTTCTTCTGAAACCCTTTGAGGTTTTCCTCCGATATTTCTTGATTTGTTGTGTATCTATGCTCTATTGGAGTTTTCAAACACTCTCCTGACTCTTATTTCAAAAAACTACTTTCAAAATATATTTTTTTCTAATCTAGGGTTTTTCTAAAAGTGTTTAAGTATTTTTACGATTTTTCTTTGTTGTTTATGTGTATTGGTCTTTATTGTGTTCTTGTAGCATGTTCTTGTAAGATTCTCTTGCTATGCTTTCCTATATTTTGGTCTGTGAAGACCATACTATGCTCTTGTGTCCCTCTGTTGTGTTTTCTATATCCCGTTCTTCCACTATATTCTTTTGTTTTCTCTGTATCATGCTCTTATATATTTATCCTATTGTGTTTCCCTATATGTCACTTCGTTATTCTTTCTGGTGTTCTTGTGTTCTGCTACTGTATCTTTTTTTACTAAGTGCTTAAGTCACTTGTTTCTCTTCTACTGAACCTTGTTTTAAGTCCCTTCTGAAAAGATTTTTCTCTTTGTTTCTCTTCTACTATCATGTTGTTATCTCTGTTTGCTTTAAACCTTCTACTGTGTTTGTATGTGTTCTCAAGAGTTTCTAAAAGAAACTCTTGAGCCTGTTTTGACTACTTCATTCCTCATCTTTGTGTTTGATTCAAGGTGGAAGCCCTAAAATTTGGTGTTTTTTCCGAGGATTTGGTCGTCTGTTTGAACTAGGGTTCTATTTTAGAGCACTTGACTCTCTTAGACTAGCTTTTGAATTTTTTGATCTAAGTCTGAGCTTCTTTGCTCACATACAACTCTGAGCTTTTTTTTTCTTCTACACTAGACTCTTCTACTGATTAGCATGACAGTTCTTTCATGTTTAACCGTGACTACATGCTTTATATGTGTGACAAATCCTTTTTCAAAGAGGTTTTCAAAATAGTGATTGATTCAGAATCTCCTTTTCATAGGTCTAATTGATTGTTACTGATGCTCCTTAAGTCAGAACCTTTTCCACTTTTCAGGCTTGGTTCATTCATACCAAATCTTTGGGATTGCTGATTTCTTGAGTGTTAATTGATTCTCTTTCCTTAAATTGTGCAACCATGTATGTCAAAGACCATGTCCCTAAATAACCCTTATGTATTTTCTCTCAATTGCATGTTTTACGCATGTGCTAATTAAAATTCTTTCCTTAAATGGTTTTACCGATTTGCTTTTTAAATAAAGTAAACCTTGTGTAACTGATTTACAATCAGTCTTCAATTATTCTCTTATTTTATTTGCTCATGACTTTCACACTATAAATACATGACCTTCATTAACACAAGACACACGATTAACACACTTTAGACTTCACCATATCACATTCTCGCACATTTAAAGTATTATGTCTTCCTGTTTGCACTTATTTTACAAGACCACTACTTTCCTTGATTGTTTCCTGGAAACCGGTATATTCTAATTTAGTTTTTCTACCTCATCCTTACGTGTTTGCTTTAAAGATTCTATAATTTTGTCTACTTTGCTGTCTATGTTTACTATTAAAAATGTTGTTCTCTTTGAATTTGTTGCTATTGTAAATCCCCATACCTCGTTACCTTCTATGGTCTTGAGTAAAGGTTCAAGACATGGAAACATCCAAATTGTTGCTCATGTTTGGACCTGATCTTTTAATGGTCCTAACTCCCCAATAGTATGGCCAACATGGCTGGGGGGTGTGATAGCAACTTTAATTGCTGAGTATGACCACCAACTTGTATTGGCTTCCCTCCAGAATCCCCTATATTGCACTCATACTTATTCCTAGCTTCTAAGTTCTGCCCCCCTCCTGTGATCCATGCTTTGGGATCTTGAGTTCCCTTTGAACTTGGAGACTTAAGGGTTGGTTCTTCCACACTGCACTATGTCTCTACCCTATAATGAATTTGGATGTAAGCACTGCCCGAAGCTCATAAAGCTCTTGAGTACTCTGACACACAAAAACAAACGAGAAAGGTTTTGAAAAATTGATCATTTGGAGTTGGTTTACTTCATAAATCAGACAGGAAGTCTGAATCAGGCTTGCCTTGGTTGTGACTTTCAAAGTTTTGATGTATTTTCTTTACTTTATTTTCCTTTGGACTGTAATAAATTTGTATAACTATTGGGGATGGCTAGTAGGAAGGGGAGGAAATAACTGTATGCAAAAGGTAGATAACTTGCCTATAAAAATATCCGATTTCAGCATATCATGTAAATAACTTGCCTATAAGAATTTCTGATTGCAGCATATCATGTATATAACTTGCCGATAGGAATTTCTAATTTCAGCATATCATATAGATAACTTCCCTATAGGAATTTTTGATTTCAGCATATTATATAGATATCTTGCCTATAAGAATTTCTTTTTGAATTTATGCACTCAAATATAGATACCATATCTATAAAAATTTCTGCATTCCTATTTAGATAATATGCCTATAGGACCTTTCTAATTCTTGCGTACTCATCCCTCATTAGGAAAATTTGTCTATAGGCTTTAATAACCATGCTATCAGATATCTTGCCCGTAATAAAAAAATGCAACACCAAGATAGCCTGTTATAGGATTTCTGCATTCCTCTATGTCTATAACAATGCTTAAAGTTAACAAACACATAAATAGCATGCCTATAGGGGTTCTAATCAAATCTGAATCGTCTCACTCATTTGTAAGTCTAAACTATCAGTAGTAATGTATTGTCAATTGATGAACTTGTACTCTTTCTGTTAAAACCGGTAACCTTTTCTTAAATCAACATGTAATCAGCCCACAGTCTTATTCCTGAAATCTATCATTCCCATAGGTTTTCATCTATTATTTAGGCAAGCCTTAGGGTAACTTATACATTGAATCACTTCTTTTTACTTTATTAAATACAACCCGCATGCATACATGACTCAGGATTTCTATCTGAATAATGTACAATATTAGTCTGCGTCAAATCATTAAATTTTTAATTAGACCTCAACAGTATTTGTAAGACATGCTAAACGGCGTGCCTTCTCTGATTTTAAAGGAGGTTTGTCTGGCCTTATAATCTGTTTACATACTCTTCCCCCCAGACTTGCTATATATGTTTTGTTTGTCGCCTTAGTATTTTAACCTTTTGAAACCATAAATAAGCCAATGTCTCCTCCATTTAGGACTAGTAATCCCAAATACCTTCGGGATTGATAGGATCGGAATGGGTAATTGCATGCAATAGGTGAACGAGGTCATTTCGCGCTTCAATACCTTAACGGGATGGGAAAGGGTAGATATGGATATGATGACAGGTGTGCTAATACCACGTTAGTCCCTTTTCTGAGGAGTGATTACCGGGTATTGCATTGACATGATCCATATTATTTATGAACCTAAGACCCTCTTCCCCATACTTGTTTATTTTATTAGAATTTTAAAAAATTCTCAACTTTCAACTTCTTTAACTTCTTCACTTTAATTACTTGCAATAATTATGTGAAAACCCCTTTCCCTTTATTCCTTTTTCTTTTCAGAATTTTCAAACTACTTTCTCAAATTTCCAGCTTCCTTTGTTTCTTCAAAACTTCAAATTATTTGCAGCCATAATGTGACAATATCTTTAACACCTTTGTTCGCTTACATGTTACTTAAAGTCACAATTGTAACATGACCGAGAACTACACTAGTGGATCTTGAAGGATGTCTAACACATTCTCCTCGAGATAATTTCTAGCCTTTATCTAAATCTCTGGTTTTCTAAATCAATTTTTTTTTACTGTTCTAATGCACTTAATCATTAGGTGACGACTCTTCAATTCAAACCCAATTCCCAAAAGGAAAAGAGTTGTTCGCCCAAATATCGTGAAGTCGATTTCGCCAGAAAAAGTGGGCATCAACAATTACTACGAAATAACTTCAATCCGCTAATAACCATAGGGAATTGGTATTAGAATCGTAAAATTGATGGGAGAATCAAGTAGAGAAAGTTTAATCTTTTCTTACCTTAAATAGAAAACGGTTTCTGCCCTTAGTGACATGCTCATCTTGCCATTCTAAATTATGTTGTTGCTCCTTTAACAAACAATGCTATAGTAGCTTAGTAATTGAGACCTTATTCAACTTTTCCCAAAATGAACTAATACATCCCACTTTATCAAAATTTAATTCATACTGTTGTTGTAGTTTTACACAAGTCATAAGCCTTTCACTTTGTTAATTTAGAGATACCTTAATAGAATCTTTCAATCCAAAATGAGATAAGGTGCACATGAATAGTGCCACCACCTCCTTAAGTGTAAGATTAGTTGGCAATTTGGTACCATATCTTCATAATTCCACGCGGATTGTTGTCCCCCTTAATAATTATTCAAATCTTACCTAAACAATTATCTAAAACCTTTAATTAATTTGTTTAATCTCTCATTAAACTAATAATTAACTAGTTAATCACATAGTCAAGAATTATCTCAAGTTACTAAACATACTACTCACTTTTAACACACTTTATACACCTTACTGTTATGGTCATGTGGTACCATATATGACACTAGTCCATAAATATCGATTATTAACGCTCGGCCCGTATTTACCTAACATGCCAAACTTGGAAAAAAATTCATTTTCTTTGACTCGCTTCCCCTCTCACATTCACGAATTTACCCATCACTTCCTTGAAATAACATAATCCTTGTAATTTCTAAATAATATTTTCCTTAGACTGATGTCAATTACCTTACGATAAATACAACGTACAATACTACATGGTGCAACATCATCGTAATTTAATACTGCAAAGCATAAAATAATGAATGTAATATTAACATAATATTACGGGGCGTAGCAGATATAACATGTGGACCATCAGCAAGCTGACAACTGACACTTTTAGTTGAGTCCATTAAAGATTTTGGAAAGGCACGGACAATTAGAAAAGAAGAAATACGCACAAAATGAATGAAGACCATAAAAAAGGAATATTTAAGTATCTGTTATAAATAAGGAACAAAAATCGGCATTAACCCTGATTACGAAAAATCTTCCGTCATTAATATAACCGTTACTATTATATATGGTAATGGACAATTAAGGAAATTAATGTCATTAATTACCAAAATTAAGTAGGAAAATTGTTATAATTATGTATCTTTATATAAGAAGTCAATTCTCATTTGCAAGGGTATCTAGATTTTTATCAATATATACAATTAATATTTTATTTTATTCAAAGTAGTCGTAGTTTTGGGAGAGATTATCGATCTATCCTAATCTTTCTTTCCTTATCTAATAATTTTATTATTCTTTTTTATTTTTTGAATTATCAAGAAAGTAAAATAATTTTGATTATCGATAATCCAATTTATTCTCGACATTAACTTTGTTAGAAATTTATTTTTGGCTTAAACATGAATAGAACAATATATAAAACAACAAACACTACATGTGACAAAACAAGAAGGATAAGAAAATATTTCAATACAGATAATACTACACGTTTCAAGATCAAGGTCATTGCCTTGCTGGACGTTATTTCTGGAACATTCCTAATTCAGTTTAAGTTAGTCGCTGAAAATGAAATTTCTGTTTATTGACATGTACGAGGAATTAGGGGAGAAAGGCGGGGACAGGAAGTTATTCCGGTTAACTAAAGTAAGGGAAAGGAAAGCGCGTGATCTTGACCAAGTTAGGTGCATCAAGGCGATGATGGTAGAGTTCTGATGGGGGAGTCTCAAGTCAAGCAGAGGTGGCAGGCGTACTTTTGAGACTTACTTAACGAGGAGGGGGATCACAACATAGATCTAGGGGAGTTGGAGCATTCAGAGAAACATAGAGACCTTGGGTACTGCAGGTGCATTAGGACGGAGGAGGTCATGGGGACTTTGCATAGGATGAGTAGGGGTCGAGCGACCGGGCCTGACGAGATCCAGGTGGAGTTTAGGAAATGCATGGGTATGTCAGGAGTGGAGTGGCTCTCCAGGTTATTCAATGCAATCTTCAGGACCAAAATGATGCCAGATGAGTGGAGGTGGAGTACAATGGTGCCCTTGTACAAAACCAAAAAAGATATCCAGTGCTGCAACTACTATAGAGGTATCAAATTAATAAGTCACACCATGAAGGTTTGGGAGTGGGTGATCGAGGCGAGGGTGAGGGAGTTGACATTTATATCTGCGAACCAGTTCGGTTTCATGCCGGGTCGCTCCACTACAGAAGCTATCCACCTTGTCAGGAGGCTGGTGGAGCAGTTCAGGGATAAGAAGAAGGACATGCACATGGTGCTTATCGACTTGGAGAAGGCGTATGACAATGTCCCAAGGGAGGTGCTATGGAGGTTCTTGGAGGCGAAGAGCGTGCCGGAAGCCTACATCAGAGTAATCAATGATATGTACGATGGAGCTAAGACTAGGGTTAGAATGGTGGGTGGCGACTCAGATTATTTTTCAGTGGTTATGGGGCTCCATCAACGATCGGCGCTTAGCCCTCTCTTGTTTGCCTTGGAGATGGAGGCTCTAACCCGACATATTCAAGGGGATGTGCCTTGGTGTATGCTATTTGCTGATGACATAGTCTTGGTAGACGAGACGAGGGTCAGTGTTATTGAGAGCTTAGAGGTATGGAATTAAACTCTCGAGTCTAAGGGTTTCAAAATAAGCAGATCTAAGACTGAATACCTGGAGTGCAAGTTTAGCGCCGAGCCGAGCGAAGTAGGCAGGGACGTGATAAGTTGATCTCAGGTCATCGCCAAGAGGGACAGTGTCAGATATCTTGGGTCGGTGATTCAGGGGATGGAGAGATTGACGGGGATGTCACTCATCGTATAGGAGCGGAGTGGTCAAAGTAGAGTCTTGCATCAGGAGTCCTGTGTGACAAGAAAGTTCCAAAGAAACTCAAGGAGAAATTTTATAGAGTGCTGGCCAGTGAAGAACTCTCATGTTCAGAGAATGAAGGTTGCGGAGATGAGGATGTTCAGGTGGATGTGCGGGCTCACCAAGTTAGATAATATTAAGAATAAAGTTATTTGAGAGAAGGTGGGGGTGGCCCCGGTGGATGAGAGATGCGAGAAACGAGGCTGAGGTGGTTCGTGCATGTGCGGATGAGAAGTCCTGATGCCCCGATGATGAGTTGTGAGCGGCTGGCGATGGTCAGCGTACGACGAGGCAGATGAAGGCCTAAGAGGTATTGGGGAGAGGTGATTAGGCATGACATGGCTAGAATGCGGATTTCCGAGGACATGGCCCATGATAGGAAAGTCTGCAGGTCTAGTATCAGGGTTGTAGGATAGGGGCTCCTAGAGTTTTTCGTACTCCTCACCCGGGGTTGGGTGAGGCTTGGCAGGGCTATCCATAGATGATTTGTATATTGGATTGTGTCTCCATTATGGTAGTTATTTATGGTAGCTACTGTCTGATGTTATTACATGCTATTTTATTTATGGTTCTTATGTTTAGTTAATTATTTACGCTATTTGTGATGGAATTACTAATGCTCTTTTGTTTTTGTTTTTATTTTTCCTTTCCTTCATTGAGCCAAGGGTCGATTGGAAACAGCCTCTCTGCCATTTCGGGTAGGGATAATGTCCGTATACATATTACCCTCCCCAGACCCTACTTTGTGGGACTATACTGGATAGTTGTTTTTGAATTGAATGAGGTGTGAAAGATGAATAAAGCAATTGCTATGCATTTAGAAGCTAATGGAAAAAAGAATAAGCGAGGCATGACAGAGTGGACATTCATATACAATGGGTGGTCGGTTGTCGCGTAATGTATATAATGGGTTTTGCTTAGCTAAGTGGACGGTTGATTATCGTAGCAACTTAGTAAATACTTAAATTATTCGTTAGAGTAATCCGGCTCCCCCTCACTCCACAACCCCCTTCTGTTAGAGTAATCGTTCTGGTAAATTGAAACACATAGGAAATCTGCTGATCAAGCATGACACTATATTTTATGAGTGGTTATTTAATTTTATGTTTATTATCTAAATAGTTTTTTTTCTTTTATTAGGTAAAAGTCATTTAAATTTGTATTTATTATTCAAAAATTATTTTTTTCTTTTGTTTCCCATAATTATTTTACTATACTCTAGTTATTACAATAAACTGTTTGACCAAATTTAACAAAGAGTTCATCTAAAAAGTTTATTATTCCTTTCATATTATAAATCCTCTTAATTATGTAATACCTTCTATATTATATATCATATAATATAATTTTACTCACATATTTTACTTATAATTAAAATAACTTAATATTTTGTTGTTTATTTTTTTATAATATATTCATACTTTTAATTTTGTTAATTTTTAAGATATAAGTAGCATTATTAAATTTATTAGTAACATTTCCGAGAAAAAATCTCAAGTTCATATTCTTAATCATGCTTAATGAAATATATTTAATGCAAATTAAAAAAATCAAAGTTCATTGATTTATCAACTAAGCCATACCCGTTAATTTAATGGATAAAACACGGACATCTAGCAAAATGACACATCAAATTAATACTTTCACATAAATAATATTAACGGATAAAGCTTTAAGAAACTTAATATTAAATATATATATATATATATATATATATATATATATATATATATATATATATGTTTGAAACTTCTTTTACTTTTATTGATCATAAAAAGCCATTATTTATTAACCAAAAATGTTTTTATTATTCTAAATAAAATTAAAAAATAAATATATTTTTCATCATCTTTTTCTATTTGAAATATGTCATGTTCTAATACGATTAAATAAATTGAGTGTCATGAAAAAACTTAAATGTATGGATATATTATAAAAATAATAAATAAAATAATTTAAAGTTATTTGGATTATAATTAAAAATATCTAGGTAAAAACATATCATATAGTATATAATATAGAAGATATCGCATAAATGAGAGGATTTATAATATCAAGGACATGCTTAACTTTTTAAGAAAAAGTATTATAAAATTTGGTCAAAGTGATTTTTGTAATAAATAAAGCAAAGTTAAATAATTTTCGTATAACAAAAAAAAGATTAGTGGTTTTTGAATAATGAACATAAAGTTGAATGAATTTTACATAACAAAAAAAAGTAACTTTTATTTAATGAACACAAAGTTGAATGACCACCCACACAATTTATCCCTTCTTCATTCTGGTGCTCAAAACATTGTACTAGACAATTACTTTTTCTCACAATTATTTTTGTATTCTCCTAAATGCAAAGTATAAGTATCCTAAATACTTAACGTTACATGTATAGGAAATAAAATACTACTTCCCCTAGACTATACGAGTAGCTGTAAAAAATGTAATGTCAACATACGTAAATCCAATGGCTCAAAAATTGTTTAAAGGCTGCATGTCATAAATTTAGGCGCTGACATTCTCGATTTTCTTTTTCATCAGGTTTACGATCCGCATTGAAAATAGACTAAATTTGAATTAGCCAAAGGAAAGTCCTACATTGAAGGTGTATGAATTCAAATTTTATCAACCTTGACCTACAACAAATACAACAAATGAGCAAGCCTTTTCAAGTCAAGTCTCGAAAGATACGATCTTACACAGAAAAAGAGAATGTATGACCCTTGTAATATTATGAGCCTGTTAGGGAATATTGAGAATATTCTATCGAATATTTTTGGTAGTTTATTTCTGACAATTTAGTAGAGTCTCTCTCTAGCATATAAGGGGGATAGAGGGCTTTTTGTAAAGAGGGAGAAGAAACTTTGTAAGAAAATAATATCTGAGAGCAGCGCACCTTTATTTTACTTAATCTACTACTTATTATACTTAGCTAAGATTTACCCCTTCTATTTTCGATTGATTTGTTCAAAGAGATTCTTATATCTTTTGAGTCAAACAATTTGTCGCCGCCTGTGGGGATTTCTATAGCTGAAACAATTGTTCTTTATCTATAATTCTGAAAAGCGATAACTATGGATGAAAAAAGGTGAAGCAAGGCTAAAAGAATAAGCGGATATCGCGAACAACCTCCTTAGTTCGCTCAACGAGACCAGCAGATAAAATAATGAGAATCCAACGGCAAGCGCCACACTGGAGGGGGAGACCACCCCTTTCGCACAGAGATCTAACAATCTTGAATGAAAGGAGAGCATAACTATCCATAGTGAGGGAAGCACCTCCAGCAGTCAAGAAGCTTCTGGAAGAATGGTTAACAAGTGTTTTAAGCGACATGCTCGAGAAACCCTCTCAAGGAAATGTCGAAGACGTAACACCTATAGAAATCACAACTGCCGCCAATGAGCCAAGTGCTATACGAACGGGTAACACCCGCACTGTTACTAATGCAAATGATGATATGCTCATGGCCATCTTAAAGAAAATGTAAGATGGAAAATAAGAATAAAATGCTCTGTGGCCAAATGAAGGAACATCATGAGAGGGTTGATAAAATACCAGACGCTCCGAAGCTATTACCAAAACGCGGCGTGGGCTAATTCATCGAACAACCATACAGCAAATGGGCTGCTCCTCACCCCATTCAAAAGACTTTCAAGATGCCACCATACTTGAAAATATACGACATGGCTATGGAGTTGGAGGATCACCTAATGCACTATGTTACGATAGTAAAAGGCAATGATCTGTCAAAAGAACATGTACAGTCTATGCTGTTAAAAAAGTTCGGTGAGACTTTAACAGGGGGAGCATTGACTTGGTACTTGTGAGCGTATGATTTTTTCCTTGCTTGAAACGTTCCTATAAATTTGTATAATAGAATTTTTTTTTTATTATTTGTATTTTTAGGAATTAATTATGTGGTTCGTGTTTATTTGCATTTTTAGGAATTAATTATGTGATTTGTGTTTATTTGAATTTCTAGGAATTAATTATGTGATTTGTGTTTATTTGCATTTTTAGGAATTAATTATTTGATTTGTGTCTATTGAATTTTTAGGAATTAATTATGTGATTTGTGTTTATTTGCATTTTTAGGAATTAATTATGTGATTTCTGTTTATTTGCATTTTTAGGAATCAACTATGTGATTTGTGTTTATTTGCATTTTTCCTTATTAATTGTGTGACTTTGTGTTTATTTGCGTCTTTATTTTATTATTTAAATTTTTGGGAATGCAATTGCATGTGAGTGCATTTTTAATTCACAAAAAATTCAAAATAATAAATAGCATTTCATTAATAAGCCCAATTTTGGATTTTAAATAAGTTTTTATTAATTTTGGGTTAATTCTGATCGAATATGGGCCATGCATAAATAATACCAGCCCAAAGGCACACCTCCAAACCAGCCCAATTGCTCCCTAAACCGGTCCAGTCATTTTGTGACCAAAACGACGTCGTTTGATCCTGACCATTTATCACCCCTTGATCCAATGGCTCAGAGTGAGCCTCCCATTTTACATATAAGGGTTTGAACATATGTAACAATTTAGAGACAAAAATGCACCCTCCTCGTATAATTCAACAAACAGTGTAACACCACCATCAAACCACCACACCCCCACCATCCGCTAAGGCTGTATCCGGTTCCGGTTCTGGGTCTATTTGGGTAAATGGTTCCGGTTCTGGCGGTTCCCGGTTCTGGCGGTTCCGGTTCTGGCGGTTCCCGGTTCTGGCGGTTCCGGTTCTGGCGGTTCCGGAGCCGGAACCGGAACCATACGGTTCCGGAACCACCCGGTTCCGGTTCTGGCGGTTCCGGAACCGCAGGTCTGGCGGTTCCGACCTGTTTTTTTTTTTTTTAAATTAAATATCTTGTATAGTAGTGATTAGTATATTGTAGAATATATTTTTATATGGTGTACTATATTCTTACTATAGCATATATTGTGTTTGGAAATTAGTATATATTCAAAATAAGTAGTGTATATTTTGTATATATGTAGTATATGTTGTAGTAAAGTAGTATATATTGTATATAAATAATGTATATTGTGTAGTAGTTAGTATTAATAGTATTATGTGTTGTATGTTATATATTATATGTTATATAAATATTTTATATTCAAGGATTGATATAGAAGTAAAGACAAAGAAATATTGAGACAAATATATTCAAGTATATGATAAAAAGCATATTTATTGACCAAAATGGCATATCTTTCTTAGTCTTCCTTCCCCCAATGGAATGAGCACAACATGGTACTAATACCACCATTAAAAGGAAAAAAAACTAAAAGAAGACATGCCAATGTACAAGTTACATCATAATTTATGTATTATTTCTAACAAATCTCATAAAACCTTCAAGGTTTGGAGGTGGTTATATTCATAGCACTCATCTATTTCGGGTTGAGATTCAGCTAGCCCAAAGTTTCTTCTTTCAGAGCGGATCCAATCTCGGAAGAGCACTGATTTTTCCAAGCTGTCCTGCATCGACGCTCTATGATCTCCTATTTGTAGTCTGGCTTGACTAAATACGCTCTCCGATGCAACAGTTGACACTTGAATGGACAGAACATCCCGAGCCATCCTTGCAAGAACGGGAAAATGCTTTTCCCTTGTCTTCCACCAATCCAAAAGGTCGAAAGATCTGTCTGGATTATCATTCTCTAGCCCCTGCGACAAATAAACTTGAAGTTCATTTAGATGGGAAATATCATCTAAATTCTCACCTTGAGTACCCCTGAACTCCGTCCACGATTTAAGAGCTGTTAAGCCAGCAACTCTTTTAGACGATTGTGACGTGGACGAAGTAGGAGTTGGAATATTAGGCCTAGCATGCTCTAAGGCCTGTTTATAAGCATTATAAACAGTTTGAGCATTCACTGTAATTGATGCTTTCGCATCAAATAGTGTAGCCATTTCTTCTGGTGAAAGATCTAAACATTAATAAATACTAGTATACCAAAAGTTAGGACCTCCTGCTTTCATAGTAGGGTTTAACAAAGAAGCCACACCAAAAATAGGAGGGATTGGAAAAAAATATTTTTTAAATTTCTTTTTCATTTCAAATATTGCATTTTCATAAATTTCCCCTCCCTCGTTAAAATCAGCAAATAAATTAGCAAGTGCGGCAATATATACTAAACAGTTTGAAATTGTAGGATAATATTGGCCAGATAAAGCAGTTGTAGCCACACTAAAATGTTCTAAAAAATCTAAAAGAATCTTAACGTTATTCCAATCTTGATTAGTTAGCATATCATTATCTTCATCCTCACAATCCCTAGAATTATAAGTAGCGGTTATTGGGTTTCTATATTCGTACGCCACTACTAAGCTTTCATACATGTAGTTCCACCTAGTCGGACAAGGTTTAGGAACCTTTCTTTCTCTAAGGCCACTTTCGTCACATTTTTTTATAATATTCTCTAAGTCTACTTCTACGGTTTGAATAAAAAAGCCAATTAAGAGCGAATTTAACTTTTTCAATTTTTATGTTTAAAATTCTCATACCATCTCCTACAATTAAATGATAAATATGGCATATACATCTAACATGAAAAATATTTGTAAAAGCAGGATTAAGTTTTCTAGTTAAAATACCTATTGCAGTTGTGTTGCTACTAGCGTTATCCATGGAAATTGACATTATTCTATCACTAAAACAAAAATATCTACAAACATCATAAACAGTGCTAGCAATAAACTTACCTGTGTGCCGTGAATTAATTATTCTATATGCTATAATGCGTTTTTGCATGGTCCAGTCTTCGTCTATCCAATGACTGGTCACGGTTAGATAATCACAATCATTTCCACTTCTACCAATATCAGTTGTAATAGACATACGATTACTTATATGAGTAAATAAATAGCGCAAGTACTGTTCATATTCATGCTTATATTTATAAATGTCGGCCTTAACTGTGGCGCGAGGCCAACCTTTATATGTAGGATTAAATACCCGTCTAATATATTGAATCCAAGCAGGATTAGAAGCAAAAGAATAAGGTAAACACATAACAGTAATCATTTTAGCTAATTCTTCACGATCCTTATTAGGATCGTAGTACAATATACCTCCGGTGACAGTGTTTATTCCTGGTTGAACCATGTTAGAACCAGTACTTTGGTTAATTGTAGTATCAGGACTTGACTTCCCCTCTTGTTCCGCTTTCATTTGAAAATATCTAGCCTTATCGCTAGGATGTATATATATATGTTTAACTAAACTACGTGTTCCGCTACGATCACCCGTATACTTATGAACAAGTTCTTTACCACAAGTTTTGCATTTAGCCCTATCTTTATCTCTTAGTTGAATAAAAAAATGCCAAACTAATGAAGTTTCTGTACGTTTCCGAGGTTGTCTACTAAAAGTGGGAGTTTGTACGGGTGGGTGTTCTGGGTCATTAGGAGCAGGACTAGTAGGTGTATCATCTAAATCTACCGGAGGTTGGGTTTCGTCATCATCACCCTCATTTCCCTCTGATATTGGTGCATTAGGATAAAGCAAATTCATAATATCATCATCTATTCTATCACCGACTGCTATATCATCTAGAAAATTAACATCGCTAAATTGAAAACACGGGTGATCACTATCAAGTATTCCTAAGTTTTCATTAGTATTTCTAGGTTGGCTACTAGTTTGAACTTGTTTATCTTTTCTAGGTCTGGGAGCCGGGGGAGGGGTAGGATTTTGGCGACTACTTTCTCCGGATTTAGATGTACCTTTTCCGAACATTATTTTCAATGAAAATGCCATGCTAATTATAATTAAGGAAAATATCAACACACACCAAATATTCTTAGCACGTAAGAGTTGAAACGAGTTTACCGGATTGACGAACAACTTCTTGAAAATTGACAATCGTTGTAATTGAACACTTGAAAACTTCAATTCAACAACTTTACAATGTTTCACGAATTTGCAACAAAAATTAAGCACTTGCACAGAAAGATTGAAAGAGAGCTTGAGAGAGATTGAGTAAGATTGATGAATTGGTGAATTAAAATGAAAGAATGAGGGGGTATTTATAGTTGAGAAATGGGAAATTGTGTAATTATATAAAGTTTGGGGTTAAATTAAATTTGAGGGGTCAAATGGCTAAATTTTAAAAATGCCAAACGGCTATTTCTGCAATACCAACGTTCTGATTTTCAGAATTTAAAAAAGAATTTTTTTTTTTTTAAAATATGGCCGTTGGGAACCGGATAGAACCGGAGCCGGAACCGGACCGGTTCCGGCGGTTCTAAACGGTTCCAAACGGTTCCGCCAACGGTCCGAATTTAAAAAAAAATCTTTTTTTAATATCGGAACCGTTTGGAACCGTTTAGAACCACCTGAACCGGTCCGGTTCCGGTTCCGGTTCTGGCGTTTCCGGTTCCGGTTCCGGTTCTGGCGGTTCCGGTTCCACGGTTCTAAAGGGTGGAACCGGCCCGGAACCGCGGAACTGGAACCGCGGAACCGGAACCGTATAACCGGAACCGTTTAGAACCGCGGAACCGCCAGAACCGCGGTTCCGGTCACGGTTCCGGTTCGGAACCGTTACATGGTACAGCCTTACCATCCGCCGCCGGCCGAAAATCATTTCCACCGGCGACAAGTCTCCAAACTATACCAAATTAATACCTCATACGCATCTCAACTGCCTCTATCTAAATTCCAAGTCTTGGTCCTCGAATCATCTCCGAACTCATCGAATATTCGAAGAAACGATCTCCGGCTCCGCTGTGTCCGGCGGCGTTGCTTCCACACCACCCAATATCATACACAAGGGTCTCCTCACCTTCTTCTTCCTAAATCCAAGACCAACTTTTCTCAAAACCAACCAGAACTAAGCAAATTCTAGATCTAAGGTCTCGTTCCAAAACGAGTCGAATTTTCAAGGTGCCAATGGTCGAATAGAGGTTCCAAATTAGGTTATACACTTGTTCTTGGCAAGAACAAGTATGCGGCATTATTTAGAGACCCAATTCGAGGTCAGTCCAAACGATAAGCCAAAACTGTGAATTTCTCAATTTTTTTCTTTTTTTTTATTTCTCTTTGCATGAGTAATATGTTTCAATTGTATGTTTTTCTGTTCTAGTACTTCTTTTGTTTTGATGTGAGTTAGGGTTCTTCGATTTAGGCTTCTGATTCTTGAACATTGCAATCATCTGGTTTAGTTCGTATTCAATTATGTGTTTGTTTCGACTAAATAATTTGTGATTGTTGCTATTAATTTGTTTTTAGTTTTATGTTTTGCTTCTAATTAGCAATTATAGGAATCCTGAACATCTATTGTGAATTTTGTTTTTAGTTAGTAACTTCTGTTCTTTTGTGCCATGCTTGATGTAGGCTTAATTTTTAAAGTTTATGCACGTGGTCTCCAATTTCTGTAATCCTCTTAATTTCTGAATCTGATTATTAATTTAAATTCACATGCCATGGTTTTTATTATTAGATTTGTTAGCACGAATTACCATGTTTGTTCATTAATGATAGTAATCTCTTGATTTTTTAAGTTTAAGTGTCGATTATCACATGTTTTGAAGTATCGATTTCTGAGTTTGAATGATAACCTTCCATGTATTGGACTTGATTTCTAACTTGATTACTGAGGGTTGATTGGTATTTGTCCTTGAGTAGTATTATTTAGATTTGTTATAGCTGTTAGGATTATAAAAGTTAGTTTTAGGAGTTAATTTTAGCACCAAATAAGTAACTTAAGGGTAGCAGAAGGTTCTCCTACTTAATTTTGATAACTTTGGGGTAAATAAGGGTAATATAGAGCTTTCAATTTGCTTTTGGTAATATTTAGGAACAAATAAGGGTAGTATAGGTAATATATAAATGGTAGAAAATGGTAGAAGTCTAGACCCTTCTAGAAGGGATCTTTAATACAAAATCAGTAGTACTATTACAGTAACTTGGGAAACAAGTCAAGAAATGAGGGCCCAAATAGGCAAAATCTTAAAAATTGAAAGGGGACCGCCAGTTAAAACAAAATAGTAGTGATGCCCTAGCCTTTGGCTATAAAAAAAGGGACTAAAAATCACTCGAAGGGGGGTTGGACACTCTGAGAATTTTAAAAAATTTCCAACCATAGTCATAAATCAGTTTTCCAATTTCTGCAACTTTAGTCAAAATTACATTAGTTAGTAGGAGCAATTGGAAGCCCTTCCTTGAAATTTGGGCATTTTAGGACTCCAAAATGAGATGAATGTTTAGCAAACACTGTTTCATTGAGAGCTCAGTTATTTTCAGGGTATTTTGGTTTTTGTTCTGGTTTTGACCTCACCTGCTTGGGTTTTATGTATTCTTGGAGTGTTTAGGAATGACTGCATGTTGTTTGAGATGAATTTAAGTTATGTGGGTTGTTTATGGGTCTCATTTGGTAGCAAATCTTCCTAGTCCATCCTATTCTTTGGTTGAGCTGTTGATTTTGCCATTATATTGCAGATTAATTTCGTTGGTCTCTAGCTGACTATTCTCCTTCCTTTGTAATTCTAGGTATGCCCAGCTTCACATGTATAAGGAACCAGAATTAGTGTTGTACCTGATTTGTTATCATGAAAAACCAGTTCCTCTTATTGATGTCTTTTTGCACTTTGTTTTTTTTTTCAAACTTGTAATTTGTATGAGATCTAAGTAGTAGTGTTGCGCATGAATTGCCTGATAGGACCGTTAAATTGGACTGGATATGTTTGCATCTGTGCTGTTACAATTTTTGTTTAAATAGGAATCATATATCTACGATTGGCATGGTCTTGCCATTCGAATGAGTGATTTGTTTGATGGCTAGTAAATGTTGCTAGGTTAACTTGTGATGACAAGATCATGGTGTGAATGCGTTTAGAGTGGGCATTATAGAATTAGTAAATTCAGCAAGTTAGTGATGTGCTCGTTTAGAATTTCAAACTCTGAAACTGCAAAATAAGGTTTTAACATGTTAATACATGTTTGGTTGATTCAAGTTTGATACCTCAGCATTTTTAGTGGTTCAATAATTGGACCCCTAAATTCCTCATTTTCCGCTTAAAAATATATAGTTGTTGTTGGAAGCAATTGTTCTCTTTTACAATGCATCCCTTTATCATTACACATGTTTTGGACTCTTCTGTAATAGGTTCTAGTGGACTTAAGATTTAATTGAGGACCATTGTTTCCCTGGTTGGCAATTAATTGGAACCCCTTCCTATCAGGCTGGTTGTAAGCCCAAAGATTCTATGAGTACAATTCTTGTTCAGTTGTAATAATCGAAATTGGGAAGTCTTCAATAACAGATTAAGTCTCATTAGGGGCACGCCGTATAAAAATCTTAGTTCACTTTTGGATGGACCGTAAATCACAAATAGACCGAGGTGCCACGCCCAACAGAATCAAAAATCGAGCAGCCCTAGCTAATTGTGTATCCTAAAATACTTAGAAAATTCGGAACACACCGTTTAGAAAATTCCACGGTGTTCCCACGAAGATAATAATGTGTTGGTCACTTTTAGGCGCGTTGGTTTATTAATTCACCTTCATAAATTCGGGTGCACATTTACGTGACCCAAATCTGAATCCCAATGAAGTTGAAATGTGTCAAAAACCACGGGTGCATTTATATTACCTGGTTCAAGGCATGTTTAACAACGTTGTGATCTTCTTTAAAAATAATAATAAGAGTGGTTAAAGGGTTAAAAATTTACATAGGTTCATAATTGTAAAAATAAGATAATTCAAGCCAAATATAACATTGAACACCGTACTAGAACCACGGAACTCGGGAATGCCTAACACCTTCTCCCGGGTTAACAGAATTCCTTGCCCGTATTTCTGGCTCGCGGACTGTTAAACAGAGTCATTCTTTCCTCGATTCAGGATTCTAAACCGTGACTAGGGATACCACAAATCTCCCATGTGGCAACTCTGAAAATTCTCTTATATAATTGAATCCCGTTTTGATTGTCCTTTAATTGGAAAAAGTCTCTTATCTATGCCCTTTGCGGGGTGTAGTAGCCAAAAGGAGGTGTGACAATACTCACAGTTACCATCGTCATCAATATCAACGTTCGAAGAGATGGTAGATAAATTCGTCTCTGCCCATGCAGGAGCGAGAAAGGCCAAAGCTAGGGTCAATGATATCTTCACTGCCGAAAAAACGATGGGTGATGGACTCTTGGATTTCTTGGACCTATTCAATAGAGAAAGGATGAGTCTACTAAACGTGTCAGAAAGGATGGCTGTAGCAACCTTTCAAAATGGGTTAAACAGGAATTGATAATAGGCGACCAAAAAATTGCTCAGTAGACTCATGAAATACCACCTAATACCTGGGGAAAAATCCACAATGGATACTGCATCGAGGTAAGGGCAGACGTGGAAAACCTGAACGAGTCACTTCAGCGATTAACGTCAGTCCAGACCGAGACAAGGAGAGACCAACATAAAGAGGGGCGAAAAAATCAACCACCACGTTTCAATTGAGGAAGGCATCAGCCCTATATCCGCACATCTAACCTGCCCCCTCCATAATATGCGGACACCGTGTCACGGTATACTGCATTCCTCCGAAACAAAATAGGTATGCCTCTACTACTATCTGCTCATAGTATCTATATTTCCTTTTTAGAGATAGTGTACGCATTAGAGAAGCTGGGAACGAAGGTACAGTGGCCATAAAAATGAAATCAGACCCAAGCGCCAAGAGATCAAACGTACTCTGTAAATTCCACCAAGAAAGAAGACACAAGACCGAGGATTGCATAGGCATGCAGCAACAAGTGGTTAGGATGTTGAACCAGGGCTAGCTAACTGCTAAGCGATAAGGGAAGAGCTAATTTCGCTCAAGGACGCGACCCATCTCAAGGACCTCCAAAGCCACCCTTGCCAACATGTATCATACAAATGATCATCGATGGAAGTGATGACATAGTAATCAACCACGTGAATTTTACCATCACACACAAAATCAAATGGACGCTCGCCCATGAATGGTATGACGACCTCGAAGATAGTATCATTTTTCGATAAGTCAGAAACTGATGGTTTGTCTTTCCCTCACTAAAATGCTTTGGTTATAACATTATGTATCGATGATACTATGTAAAAAGAATCATAGTAGACGACGGAAGCGGTGCGTGTATTGTCCACTCGCAAGTCCTTATGCAAATGAGGCTCAAGGATAAGATAATACCGGATTCCTTAACAATAACGGGTTTTAACAATGAAGTAGAGAAGATGTGCGGAGAAATAATGCTACCTGTTTTGGTGGGATAGGTAACCCTGGAAATAATATTCCATGTATGAACTAGGAAACGACTTACAACACCATCATATGATGCCCATGGATACACGCCATGCGAGTTGTCCCCTCAAGTTTCAACCAAGTAATCAAATTTCCCACCCCATGGGGTATATACATATCTGAGTTGAGCCATGCACTGCCAAAGAGTGCTACTGAATTGCCCAGGATTGTACGCACACCAAACTACTAAGAGGGGCAAGTGGGAAAGCATAGCAATCAGCCATGTCAGGTACCTAATATGACGTAAGGTCAAAGCCATCAGGGACCCCGACATTGTGGAAGCCTACAAGGAAACCGTAGAAGAGATCGACCCCGTCCAAATGGGCAACACTGACAGTGAAAAAAGGATTACATTGGACACAACCTCTCAGAACCCGGTAAATATCGTGAGTTCTTAACTAATAATTCCGATTTATTTGCTTCCTCACACTCGGATACTCCAGGAATCCCATGGGACATTGCCACACACAAGCTGAACGTCGACCCACTCCATTTTCCGGTTTGGCAGATAAGGAGAAAATTTAATGCCGCAATAAATGAGGCAGTTAGCGAGAAGGTTGATAGGTTACTCGCCAACGGTTCCTTCAGGAAATCGAAATACCCTCAATGGGTCTCCAATGTTGTCATGGTAAAAAAGAAGAACGCGAGATGGCAGATGTGCGTGGACTTCAGCTACCTTAATAAAGCATGCCCAAAGGACTCCTTCCCATTACCTCACATCTACTATTTTATCGATGCAACAACAGGTCCTGAATTGATAAGCTTTCTAGATGCCTACTCCGGCTATAACCATATTCTGATGGCTGAGAAAGATCAAGAAAAGACCACCTTCATCACCCACCAAGGGACGTACTGCTAAAGATGATGTCCTTCGGGCTCAAGAATGAAAGGGCCACATATTAGAGCTTAGTCACCAAGATGTTCAAAGGACAACCTGGTAAGACTATGGAGGTCAACATCGACGATATGCTGGTGAAGTCGGCAAAGAAAGAGGACCATATTGGTCATTTGGAAGAAGCCTTCGAAATACTAAGGCAGTAAGGGATGAAACTGAATCCCGAAAAATGCGCCTTCTGCAGAGCTTTCGGAAAGTTCCTTGGATCCTAGTATCACAAAGGGGAATCGAGGTCAACCCAGATCAAATAAACACAATCGATGCTATACTTGAGACACTGACCAACAAGAAGCAGGTGCAGAAACTAATAGGACAAATAGATGCCTTATCAAGGCTTACTTCAAGATCCTTGGATAGATGCCATAAATTCTTCGACGTGCTAAGGAAAGATCACGGGCGATGAATGTATCGACGCATGTTCTCGCCCCCACCACTCGTCAAATAAGACCCAGGCGAATGCCTACTATTGTTATCTAGCCATTTCTAAAGTTGCGGTAAGCGCGGTCCTGGTCCATGAAAATTTTATTATATCAGTAGAACTTTAATCGATGCCAAGATGAGATACCCTCACCTCGAAAAACTATCTTTGGCATTGGTCATAGCTTCACGAAAGCTTAGACTATATATCCAATGTCACCCCATAAAAGTGGTGACGACGTTCCTCCTAAGGGGTATCCTACACAAACTCGAACTATTGGGCAAGCTCACCAAATGGGCCTTAGATCTAACCAAGCACGATATAATGTACCGACCGCAAACTGCCATTAAGTCGCAAGTACTCGGAGACTTTGTCGCTGATTTCAACATGGAGATATTGATCGAGGTAGAACTGGAAGCACTACACACTTCTACCCATACCAACCTCTGTATCCTCTACACTGATGGTGCTTTTAACGCCTCGGGATCTTGACTCATTCTCGAGGTCCCTACAGGCGAAGTAATTTGCCAATCCATACGATGGCCCGAGATGACTAACAACGAAGCCAAGTATGAGGCTGTGATTGCAGGTTTGAAGTTAACCCTCAAATATGATGCTCAATGACTCATCCTCCACTGCGACTCCAAACTCGTGGTGAATCATGTCCCCGAGACTTTCCAAATTAGAGAATAGAGGCTACAAAGGTACCAGTCCGAAATCCACAACTACTGCAAGAATTCAACAAATTCAGCCTTGACCAAATATCTAGGGCACAGAATATCCAAGCAGACGGCCTCACTAAACTAGTTGCGTCCACTAAATATATCAACAATGGAAACGTGGTCACCCTCTTTCATTCCGCAATAGACCACACCGTGGTACATTATATAAACTTAACTTGGGACTGCTGTAACTGTTATGTAGCCTATTTGCAAGAAGGAACACTTCCACAAGACAAAAAAGAAGCCAAAAATCTCCAGGTACAAGCAACCCGGTACAACTTACTGAACAGTGATCTCTATAAAAGAACGTTCGGTGGTCCCTTAGTCAAATGCCTTGGACCGCACTTAACTAGGAAGGTACTAGAAGAAGTTCACGATAGGCACTGCGGTGCCCATACAAGAAATCACACCGTCGTCCGATGCCTTATCCTTGCTGGGTACTACTGGCCCACCATGAAAACAGAAGCCGCTGACTACATCAAGAAGTGATAATAATGTCAAAAGTATGCCCCTATAATGCATCAAGTAGGGCAACTCCTTCACTTCGTCACTTCGCCATGGCCGTTCATAAAGTGGGGAATGGACATAGTCGGCCCCTCCCATCAGGGGGAAGTGAAGTATGCTTCCTCTTAGTTTTAACTGACTACTTCTCTAAATGGGTGGAAGCATGTGCATACACTTAGGTACGCGTGTAGGAGGTCATCGCCTTCATATGGAAAAACATCATATGCCATTTTGGCATCCCCAAAGAAATCAGTTACAACAACGGTCCTAAGTTCATCAGAAAAAGAATGACCGAGTTTTTTGAAAAATGGCAAATCAAATGAATACTCTCCAGGCCATACCACCCTGCCGCCAATAGTTAAGCAGAATCCTCCGAAAACATAATATTGAATATATTGAAAAAGAAGCTTAAGGAAGCCAAAGGGCTATGGCCTAAAATGCTACCAGAAATATTATGCACATACTACACTATGCCGAAAACTAGCACAGGAGAAACGCCATACTCACTAGTCTACGTGACCAATACAGTTATACTCGTCGAGGTCGGGGAGCCCAGTTTGAGATAGTCCAACGAGTGAGGAATACGTATGATGAAAGCATGCTACAGGACCTAGCAAAAGTTGAAGAACGACGAGATATGGCCCAAGTAAGACTGGTAGCTCAGAAGCAGCAAGTAGAAAGATACTACAACAATAGAGCCAAGGTATGACCGCTCAAAGTCGGAGACTATGTCATCAAGGCTAAGACACAAGCTTCAATAAAAGAATTAATGAAGGAAAAACCGGGGACAAACTAGGACGGACCATACAAAATAATAGCTACAACAAACAAATGAGCATTCCAATTAGGAACAATGGAGGGAAGATACTCCGAAATAACTGGAGCACCGCCTATCTCAAGTACTTACACTTCTGAAAGAAGGTGTCGCCTAAGTTGTACTTTTTTTCCCTCACACGGGTTTTGTCATAATAATGTTTTCCCAGAGATGTTTTTAACAAGGCAGCAAGGGAGACGTATCAAGGATTAGAGTGCTGTACGTCCTCTAGAGCAAACTAATGAATGGACTAGATATATATCCGTGGATCTCCATTGTACGTGCATAATCGACATGTAATTCTCATAAGAACTTAACAAAACCTCTGTTATATATAAATGGATCTCCATTGTACGTGCGGAATTGACATGTGATTTTCACAAGAACATCGAATCTCCATTATATGTTCAAAGCAAACATGTGATCCTTATCTCCATTGCATAAGCAAAATACTGTCTTCCTACGGGAGCATGATCGAATCTCCAATGGAGAATGGCCAAGGCCATTGCCGATAACATAAGTTTGACCTCGTTCGAACTACGACAGGATCCTACTTCGACGACAGTTTGAAGCAACATCCCAATGCCCAAGGCTATCAACGACAACATAAGTTTGACCTCATTCTAACTACGATGGGACCCTACTTCGATTGCAGTTCGAAGCAATATCCCAATGGCCAAGGCCATCTACAATAACATAAGTTCGACCTCATTCGAACTACGACGGGATCTTACTTAGAAGACAGTTCGAAACAACATCCCAATGGCCAAGGCAATTGATGACAGCATAAGTTCGACTTCGTTCGAACTACGACGATATCCTACTTCAATGACAGCTCGAAGCAACATCCTAATGGCCGAGGCCATCGATAATGACAGAGGTTCGACCTCTTTCAGACCATGACGAGATCCTATTACGACGAGAGTCCGAAGCAACATCCCAATGGCCAAGGCTATCGATGATGACATAGGTTCGACCTCATTCGAACCATGACGGAATCCTATTTCGATGATAGTTCGAAGAAACATCCCAAAGGCCAAGGCCATCGATGATGACATAGGTGCGACCTCGATCGAACATCCTACTTCGACGATAGTTCAAAGCAACATCCCAATACCAAGGCCGTCAATGACAAGTTTTACCTCATTTGAACTACAGAGGGATTCTACTTTGACAATAGCTCGAAGCAACATCCTAATAGCCAAGGCTATTGACGAGAATATAAGTTCGACCTTATTTGAACTACGATAGGATTCTACTTCGACAATAGTTCAAAGCAACATCTCACTAGCCAAAGGCGTCAAACAATATCATGTGCGCGGTAAATGTAGGAAATAGAGCCAATAAAAGTAAATTTTACATTACAGCAAAACAATACATTTGCTCCTACAAACAGGCCCAAGTACGACCCGTACAAAAATCCCTAAAAAAGCAAATACAAACTAAGTCTACACATCGTCCCCGGTGGGATAAGCATTCTCGTACCATGAATACGACGCTTGATAACCCACATCATCAGAGTTGATGTCACCCCTATCGGGAGTATGAGTGTTGTACTTATAGGCCTCATGAGCTACACAAGCTTCGGTATGAACGGCCTCAAGCTCCAATTGAATCACCCTTCCTTCTGCGAGAAAAGCTTTATACACATCTACCCAAGCCTCAGCATGAACCCACAACTCGTATAAATAATGAGGCACGACCAGATTGACTGTAGCATGAGATGTGGAAGGTTGAGAACGCCGACTCATATCCTCCGCCCTTAACGAGGCTATTTGACCGTTTAGTGCAGCCAACTTCACCTCCATCTCTTTGATATGCCCTTCGAGTCTCGCAACCCGAAGAACAGGGGTTTCCCCCTCCCCAATCAGTTCTGACATGTATATATGGAGGGCATCTTCCAAAGACACCGATTCAGAAATGGCTGCCACCAGTTTATCGACACTAACATTCAGCTCACCCTTAAGCCCCTCTATCTCCGCTATCATGGCATTTAACTCAATGGTCAAGTCAGCCACCTTTGCCTGAAGTCGGTATTCTCAGCCATTACCCCCTTTCTCAATTTGAGCTCATCCTCCTTCGCCTTGAGAGAAGCCTCCAATTCACTATTAGGGACGACAACCCTCACAAGCTCTTCGTCCCTCTCTCTCAACTCTTCTATCTTACGCTCCAATTGGTCCTCTCGCTGCTTAAGCCCCTCACAAAACACCTAAAACTGAGGGTCCAGACAATAAATGTCGGACATCACTCGATGCTTAGTATGATACTGCTGATAATTGGAACGAAATCTTTTTATAAAGACCCGTCCTTCTTCTATATCAACAATCTCTCTCCGCCTCAAGGACAAGGGTGTGACAAAAGAGAAGGGCAGATGTTAGAAACAAAATATAGAATGATGATTACCACACCAATACAACGACACAAAAAAGAGGGGGGGGGGGGGGGGGGAGAAGGAAAGGAACCAACCTACACGGCTATACCAACGACCTTCTAAGATAAGTTCATGTCGCTCATTGCCCCAAGAATCTCGCATTCAGGAGCGACACACAGAGGAGCGAGGGTCGATAGAGGATGTATCGGTAATAAATCCCCCACCATAAGAGGGTTGTCACCCTCTTATACCACCACATGCCTGCTGATAGAGGGAGGCACTGTGGATGACAAAGTAGCCTCAGAAACCTCTTCATGAGGACAACAAGACCACGGTATAATAGCGATCAAAGGAGTACTAACGAGGAAGAAGAAGGTGTAACCCTCAGGAAAAGAACAAAAGAACAAACAGAAGGACATGAGAGCCAAAGAGGAAGAGTAAAAGAGATTTTTCGAGAGAGAAATGGCTAAAGTTCTTCAGAAATACAAATCCCCACCAATTAATAAGATTGTGTGACGCTAGAATCGAGGCAGCAAGTCTCAACGTTGCACAAGAATCGAAGCATCAAGCCATCAAATTCTTGTCTCGTGAACCTGCATAATGATGATGCCCATGGAGCTGACATCATTTCTTGGTGAGAAGTACCACTCATTGCTTTGCTGATCGTTATGATCATCCCCTATTAACAGTGTCGTAATGTTCCAATGGGTCAAACTCCTCCTAGTGAGTGTGTGAACTCAACTTATCGAAGACGCATCCATTCGCAACTCCGACAAGCGGAGGGACTAACTGTATGGGTCCAAATTTGACCAACCACAACCTACGGCGAATACGACAAACAACCAGGCCTCTTCAAGTTGGTGTCCAGAAAGAGACGACCTTGTTGCAAAAAAGGAGAATGTACGACCATTGTAATATTGTGAGCCTGTTAGGGGACATCGGGAATATTCTATCCAATGTTCTTGGTATAGGTAGTTTGTTTCTAACAACTTAGGGGAGTCTCTCTCTAGTATATAAGGGGGATAAAAGGATTTGTAAAGGGGGAGAAGAAACTTTGTAAGAAACACTATTTTAGAGGAAGAGAAAATCTATTGTCGATCATACCTTCATTTTACTTAATATAGTACTTGTTATACTCAGCTAAGATTTATCCCTTCCTTTTTTCGATTGATTTGTCCAAAGAAATTCTTATATCTTTTGAGTCAAACAGGGGCAAAGCGTACCCCGACAAAGGCGATTTCTTACCCCAAAAATCTAACTCGAAATATCTTATGAAGGATAAAAAAGTATTTAGTGGTTACTACTTACCACAACCTTCGTTGGCTTGCGGAATTCGATTGCATCCTCTTATTGTGATTTCTGACTTTGTTCTAGGAGGGTATTTTGAAAGATCCGTATTTTGGATTTATGAATCTATGCCGTATCAATATGGATAAGCTCTTGGAAGGACATAGACAGAAAAATAAAATCCTTGTTGGAACAAACTGTATTTATTTTCTTGAGACATAAAAGTAGTAAAAACAACTAATAAGAACATGATGAAAGATCATCAAAATCTCATATATTTACAACAACATTACACATCGTCATTTGTGGGCTTGCAGTGTTTACGCTTTTAGGTGAGTCCTCCAGTTACATTTATCTGGCAAGGCTTAGTTGGCTACCAGCCAGCCAATAATATGACAACATTGTGCCACAAAGATTCCAAAAAAAAATGTCTTAATTAATTGTACTTGAAAAATTATGACGATTCAATTGATTAGTGAAAGATTAATTATTGCTGTTCTCATCATATATAATTATCAGTGTCCTTACCTAAAAAGGAATCGCGTATTAATACAAGAATATGCAATTCCAATATGAAGGATAACCACTCATTAATCTTGAATTATTACACCGACCATCTCAATATAAATTTATTGTGATGTAAGAGAACAAATTTTAAAAAGAAGCAGAATTATAAACAGACAAATATATCAATTTAAAAGTTTCTTAAATAACTTGGTATGATGATAAGTGAAGACAGCAAACTAAGGACATCACTATCATATTTTTGTGTGGGTATTTCTTTGATTTATTTACTTTTGGATTTCTTAATTTTGATATGATAGATAATGTTTGAACCAGGAAACTCCTGGTGACATAACTTTGTCTTTCAATTTGGTTCACTAATCTTCATCCTTTCGACTAAAATAATCTCTTGCTATATTTTTTTTATAGCGAAAAATGGTTTAATTCACATAAGCTAGCTAGTACTTAACGTGTGTCATTTTACGTTTTCTTTTTATTGGCAAGCAGTAGTAAAGTCACAGTATTAATGTAGCTTAGACCATCTCTAAAGTATACACATAAAAAGGATAATTGAATTCGACCCTTTCATGTCCAAATCTCCATTTCTCTGAGATTTTGACATAGCTGTCCGATATGTAACTAAAAAAATTATTACTGGCATTTATTAACCTCTGATGTTATAAACGTGATTAAAAAAAATTCAACTGCTCCGTGGATAATACAGGAGTCAAAATTTGAAGTTTATAGATTTTCAATTGACTATCAAACTTATAATTTGTTATAATTGTCGGACTCACAATTGAATATTGACACATATTTAATAAATTTCCTAATATAGATATAAAGTTTAAGCAATATATAACACCCCCCCCCCCTTTCCCTCTCCCTGTAGATGAAGAAGAAGAGAGTACTAGGGGGCTCGCTGGTACGAAAAATAAGAGATAATTAATTTTCGGGATAAATTTAAGATAAGTTTATCTCATGGTTAGATGGGAAAAAATTGTGCTATAGCTAATTTCTGATTTAGTTATTCTGAAATAATAAAATTTTAGAATTTTTATGAAAGTGTGTGAAAATTAATTCCGAAATAATTAATTACCGGATAATTTATTTTCGGATCAAACGACCCCGAAGTGAGAGCCGTTGTGTGACAACGGTGGCCGTGGGACCAATTCCACAATTATAATATGTATTGGGCGGCTTAAATTTTAATTTAAATAATTAATCGTCCCCTCTTTGCTGTTCCGCTTCATTCTAGTCTAATATAAATAGCTGCCCCCTCACCTCTGACTTCTCATCACACCTAGAAACAGAGCAGCAACAGAGTGTTGAACAGTTAGTGATGGGAAAAGACGTAGAAGCAGCAACAGAGTTTTCAGCAAAGGACTACACAGACCCGCCACCAGCACCGTTGATTGATTTTGAGGAGCTGAAACAATGGTCCTTTTACAGAGCTGCTATTGCTGAGTTTATTGCCACTTTGTTATTTCTGTATGTAACTGTACTGACTGTCATTGGATACAAGCACCAATCGGACGTTGATGCTAATGGCGATGTCTGTGGCGGCGTTGGCATCCTTGGTATTGCCTGGGCATTTGGTGGCATGATCTTTGTTCTTGTTTACTGCACGGCCGGTATCTCTGGTTAGTGGTTTTCTTTCTAGCTGAAACTTTTCTTTATCATTTTTCGTCTATTTATCGTAAAGATTGTCCCATCCTTGCTTTGCATAATTGTTTATTATTGTACTGATGATAAATTAATGTGTGAATAATGCAGGAGGACACATTAACCCGGCAGTGACATTTGGGTTGTTCTTGGCAAGGAAAGTGTCACTTATCAGGGCCTTGGTGTATATGGTAGCACAGTGCTTGGGTGCAATATGTGGTGTGGGTTTTGTGAAGGCTTTTCAGAGCGCTTACTATGACAGATATGGTGGAGGTGCTAATCAGATGGCTCCTGGCCATACAAAGGGTGTTGGTCTTGCTGCTGAGATCATTGGTACCTTTGTTTTGGTCTACGTTGTCTTCTCTGCCACTGACCCCAAAAGAAGCGCCCGAGACTCCCATGTTCCCGTAAGTATTCCATCAAATGCAATTACTTGTACTAGAGTTTAACTTTAACTACTCCTAATATTACGAAGTTCAAGAAAAAAGTAATTTTTTTTATAATAATAAACAAACCATAATATTTTATTGCTATAAATTTTTGAAATTTTGTTTTAGCATATATCATTGTATTTGTGTGCTTTTAAAAACTTCTTATTGAAGATAAATTGCAAGTTTAAGTTTCCATATTTATAAAGGAATTTTTTTTTAAATTGACAAAAAAGAAAATAAAGGTTATATAGAAGAGTGTTTAATTTGCCTAGCAAGTATGCGTTGAAGTACTTTTTGGCTGTTTCAGTTGGTGATTATACATAATATAGCACTATTTTAAAATATATATATATATATATATATATATCAAAATTAAAGTTTTCTCCTCTATGTGGAATGTCTTTTTTTTTCCTCATAATTATTGTGACTAAAAACAAAACTAATTCTAGATGATTTAATCTTGTTTTTAATTTGAATGTGAAGGTATTGGCTCCACTTCCAATTGGATTCGCAGTATTCATGGTCCACTTAGCCACCATTCCAATCACCGGAACCGGTATCAATCCGGCTAGGAGTTTCGGAGCAGCCGTGATTTACAACCAGGACAAGGCATGGGATGAGCACTGGATCTTCTGGGTTGGTCCATTTATCGGAGCCTTTGCCGCTGCCGCCTACCACCAGTATATTCTCCGAGCTGGTGCCGCAAAAGCTCTCGGTTCCTTCAGGAGCAATGCCTAAGACTTCTCATTGTTCCAGTGATGAATAAAGGACCCAAAATTTAATGGAACATGAGCTATGCAAAATTGTATAGAAAGAGGGTGTCTTTTTATCCCTACTGTATTTGTTATTCCTCCTTTGGTTTTCTTTCCTATTTGTTTCTAGTAATTCGTATGTATGTAAGCTTGAGTTGCTTCTTTTATATTCTTTTCGTCGTAGCTCATTATATCTGTATTTTTTTCTCCACTCTGTTAATTACGTAAATGAAATGCTTTGTGTCTTTATCAATCACATCCGACATTATTATCGCTATGGTAGACCGTACGTAGGCTTTATCATCTACAAACAAATAGAGTTAAGATTCCCAAATGAATTCACCTAATAATTTTATTTCACTGAACTACTTTTTACGTTCTCCAATAGTCATATTCATCGACAAAGAATATAAAAACCATTAAAGAAGGCTTGTTAAATATAAAAAAGATAAATTTATCTATATTCTCCGACCACGAAAAATTAAATTATTTTTATGTAGAAACTTCAGGTTCAACTAGCACCCTGCACCCTTTCAATGTTCAAAATCCTACCGTTGAAAAATAGAGTCATACTTTTAGATATAATAAGCACAAACAACTTATTTATTTACATTGTAAATTTTTTTTTTAAGTTTAATCCATTTTGTGGTGGTCAAACGAATCTTTTTTCAAATTTAAATTAATTTCGAAACTGTTAGTAAGTATTTTTTGTAAGATATATGGACTTAAATCTACATACATATGAACAATATATGGATAAATTATACGGTTAAGGGTCAGATTTGCCCTTGTACTATTCAAAATAAGCTACATTTATCCTCCGTTTGAATTCTTTAACAAATATACCCCCACCGTTACACTTTCGGGCCACATTTACCCTTCCACCGTTAAAACTTGTTTCCTCAAAATTTTTAAACACGTGGCATTCTCCCATTGGTCCAGATTAGCCCACCCATTGAATTCTTTAAACCCGACCGACCCGAAGATACAACCCGCCCCGACCCCCAGGTATTTATGTACTCCATCGTTACTTTCCAGACCCTTTTCCTCCCCTTCATCTTCCTCTCATTTTCACCTAGGGTTCTATCTCATTCCATTGAAGAACAAGGAATAATATTTTGCTTCTTCTCTTTGTTCTATTTTTAGTTTTAGAATAGAGAAAGAGCAGAACTAAAGGTACTCTCTCTAGAAGACTTGCTTTTTCTGCCCCACTTGGTCACTTCGTTTCTTGAAACTTCTTCGCTTGAGTGGCAGAAGTGGAAAGAGCTCTTCATGATGTATCCATATACAAAATAAAAAATTAAGATAATGAAAGCATTTTAAATCAAATTCTTCATTCCTGGGAAGAGAAAGAAGCACATGGGGCAAGGCCCTTATCTTTCCTGTCCGCTCTCTGTGCATTTGAAGGTTCACCGTAACATGATCAAAAAAGGAAACGAGAACCTTGGAGGCTGGAAAATTAAGCCTTTAACTCAAGATATAGCATGCATAAGCCCAGACGCTTGTGACTTTGCCTTTACAAGCTATTTCCTCTGCCGAGTGTTGTGTCTATTTCCGAAATAGGATGCCCAGAACTGAAGTTACCTTTCTACAATTAGTTATATCGAAGCAGTTTTGCCTTCTGACGTAACTAATCATTTAGATGATGATTTATAAGGGTAATTTTCTCAGGTAGGAAGATGAGAGGAAGATGAAGGGGAAGGGGTTGGAAAAGGGTCTGGAGTATATAAATACCTGGGGGTCGGGGCGGGTTGTGTCTTCGGGTCGGTCGGGTTTAAAGAATTCAATGGGTGGGCTAATCTGGACGAATGGGAGAATGCCACGTGTTTAAAAATTTTGAGGAAATAAGTTTTAACGGTGAAAGGGTAAATGTGGCCCGAAAGTATAACGGTGGGGGTATATTTGTTAAAGAATTCAAACGGAGGATAAATGTAGCTTATTTTGAATAGTACAAGGGCAAATCTAACCCTTAACCGTAAATTATATGTTATGTGCTATCTTTTGGTTTGGTCTAATTTTGTGGTCTTATGGACCTTATGTTAAGGGGGCCAATGTATTGTCATATAAAGTGTAGGACTAATATGTAGATACCCAAAAGGGTAACCTTAGTTAATGATGGGCTAACTAAGGTTACATATATGTAACCATGGTTACATGCTTGTGACTCTTGAGTTATGTAACTCTTGTGACTCTTGGGTTATGTAACTCTTTTGTTATAAAGTGGGCGTTATGGTTCCCACATTATTGCAAGACATAATCTCTTCTTCCTCCCATTGAATCAAGAGAAACTCCATTACTGTCTTGCAAATTCTTGTGGAAAACCATTCCCATATTTGGTCTTGTGTGATATTCTTGTGGAAAGCCATACACCAACTTTGGGTATTGTGATATTTTTGTTGTTATGAAATCCATACTTCAAGAAGGATCAAGAAGACAATCTTGAAGGAAGGACTAAGGAACTTGCTAAGGCACACTTCAAACAATCATCAAAGGAGGTTCAAGGATTTCCACATATGGATTCAAGTAAGCTTCCGCTCATGTAGTTGTTGTTCCAAATTGTTCAATATGAAGGTTATTGTATTTTAGTCGGAATCATTATCCTAACAATTGGTATCAGAGCCACCTTCATATTTGTATAATTTGGATGTTCATAAGATTCATGTTATATAAAGTTCATGTTCAAGTTAAGTTAGAATTTTGTTTATGAAATTCTAGTGCCATGAAATAGCATGATTTTATGAATGTTATGTTTTTGATGAACTTTGATGTTTTAATATCATGTGTATCATTACTTGAATTGAAACATTGAATTTTGCATGATTTTGGTTGATGAGAAACATGTTTTCTTGTTTAAGTTTCTTGTTGAAGACCATATTAAGTTGTTGAAACTTTTTTTAACCTTCAGTGACGACAAAAGTCGCCACTAATACATTTAGCGGCGACTTCTATGGTTTTAGTGGCAGCGACAGTCGCCACAAAAGGTTCTGCCAATAAAGACAGAAACTTTTTTAACCTTCAGTGACGGCAACAGTCGCCACAAAAGATTTTGCCAATAAAGACAGAAACTTTTTTAACCTTTAGTGACGGCAACAGTCGCCACAAAAGGTTCTGCCTAAACAAAAAAAAAACGTTTTGTTTTGATTGTTTAATAAGGACATAATGTAAGAAATGTTTTTTTTAATTAATAAAACGTTTTAAGTATTTTAAGTTTCAGATTTTAATTGAATATGTATAATATGTCAATTAATATTAAGTTTTTATAATTATTAATGTATTATACATTAATATTTAAGTTTTGAATATTAGTTGTTTTTTAGTCCATCAATTTTCAGATTTTGGAATTGTCCAACTAAGTCTAATAACAATTAATATTCAGTTGTTGCATGTCAAAACATGTAACATACTAAGTTAAGATTCATAATATGGCTTAAGGAACTAAAGTTTTTAGCATCTAATATTTTAAATTAGTCAATTGAAGCATTATGTTGCCAAAGTAACCTCTATTGTGTAGATTGATTGATCTTGAAATATAAGATGACTGTGGATGTTAGTCTTCCATGCGTTTAACACCGGCCCAAAGGAAGGTTGTTATTTGGCAGGAATTCGAACATGCTTGTGGTGATAAATATGAGACAATTATTTGGTTTTCCATGTGAATATTAAGTCGGCCCAAAGGAAGGCTTGATATTTGACAGGAGTTTATTGTCTATATTTGATCACTACACCATGAGTACCACTTACAAGTTGATTTTCTGTCCAAAGACTAAAATCAATGTTGTGCTAGGTATCTTGTAATGGGATTTGCCTATTTTGAATCTATAAAGTAAAGTTAAAGTTCAAGTAATTGTAAGCATGTGTTAAGTAATCCTTTTGTTCTATTTTCAGTTAATTCTTCTGCTGCTTCGATATCTGCCAATATCAATAGCATCCCTGTGCTTAACGGCACAAACTTTAAGGAATGGAAAGAGAACATAATGATCCTTCTCGGTTGCATGGATCTTGACCTTACTCTTCGGATTGAGCAACCCGCTTCTCTTGAGGATACATCCTCTCCTGATGAAAGGAGGGAGATGGAGAAGTGGGAACGCTCGAATAACATGAGTCTAATGATTATGAAACGTGCAATTCCAGAATCATTCAGGGGCACTATGAATGATGAAGCTAATGCCAAAGTTTTCCTTGAAAACCTTGAAAAGCATTTTATGCAAAACGAAAAGGCGGAAACAAGTGCACTATTGAGTAAACTTGTTTCTATGAGGTATAAGGGTAAGGGAAACATTAGGGAGTACATTTTGGAAATGTCTCATCTTGCTTCGAAACTTAAGTCACTCAAGCTAGTATTACCTGAGGAATTGCTTGTGTACTTTGTTTTGATATCTCTTCCTGCACACTTTATTCAGTTTAAGGTCAGTTATAACTGCCTGAAGGAGAAATGGACTCTAAATGAGTTCATTTCACATTGTGTGCAAGAAGAGGAAAGGATAAAGCAGGATAAGACTGAAAGTGCTCATTTGGCATCCTCTTCTAAGGAAACTAAGAAGAGGAAAGGTAAGGAAGTTGTGGTTGCAAGGCCCAAGATTAAGCAACATAAGGAACCTAAGGTTGAAATTACTGAATTAGGTTGCTTTTTCTGTAAGGGGACTAATCATGTGAAGAAAGATTATACCAAGTACCATGCCTGGCGTGCGAAAAAAGGTACATTTCTTTCTCTTGTTTATTCTGAAGTTAATTTAATTTCGGTACCTAAGGATACTTGGTGGGTAGATTCTACTGCTACTACTCACATAAGTATATCTATGCAAGGTTGCCTGAACTGCCGAAAAACCAAATGATGGTGAAAGATACATCTATGTGGGTGACGGCAAGAATGTGCCAGTTGAGGCTATTGGCAAATTTAGGCTGTTGTTTAAGACCGGTTTTCATTTTGATTTGGATGAGACTTTTGTTGTACCGTCTTTTAGACGGAATTTAATTTCTGTTCCCAAATTGGACATATCCGGTTATACATGTTCTTTTGGTGATAATAAAGTTAGTCTCTTTTAGAATTCAAATCTTATTGGTACTGGTCTTTTATCAACATTTGATAGCCTATATTTGGTTGATACAATAACCTAAAATAATGAAACCTTGCATACAAGTTTAAGTGGTACCAAAAGAAAATTAACAAATGAGAATTCTATATCACTCTGGCATAAACGTTTGGGTCATATATCCATTCAAAGAATTCAAAAACTCGTGTCAGATGGAATTCTTGATTCTCTTGATTCCTCAAATTCGGATATTTGTGTTGAGTGTATCAAGGGAAAACAAACAAACAAGACGAGATTAGGTGCTAAGAGAGCTTCGGACGTCTTAGAATTGATACATACGGATATTTGTGGGCCATTTCCTACTCCTTGTAGGAATGGTCAACAATACTTTATCACATTCATAGACGATTACTCTCGTTATGGGTACCTATATCTTATTCATGAAAATTCCCAATCCATAGATGTGTTCAAATCATTTAAGTCTGAAGTTGAAAATCAACTAAGCAAAAGAATTAAATCCGTTAGATCTGACCGTGGTGGTGAATACTATGGTCGATATGATGGTTCAGGTGAACAACGTCCAGGGCCATTTGCTAAATTCCTAGATGAGTGTGGGATCGTCCCTCAGTATACTATGCCAGGCAGTCCTACGATGAATGGTGTAGCTGAGAGACAAAATCGGACCCTTAAGGATATGGTAAGAAATATGCTTTGTCGTACTACTTTGCCAGATTCACTCTAGGGTGAGGCATTAAAAACCGCAGCTTATATTCTTAATAGAGTTCCAACTAAAGCTACAATCAAAACCCCATATGAACTTTGGACTGGGCATAAACCCAGTATTAGGCATTTACACATTTGGGGTTGTCCAGCTGAGGCAAGGCCTTATAGGCCGAATGAAAGGAAACTGGATGCTAAGACGGTTAGTAGCTATTTTGTTGGATACTCTGAAAGATCCAGGGGTTTTATGTTTTATGATCTCACTTCTAGAACTATTTTTGAGACGGGTAATGCTAGGTTCTTTGAGGATATTGAGTTTGGGGGGTGGGGAGATAAAGTTGTTAGAGATTTTTTCTTTGAGGAAGAACATGTGTCTTTCCCTCAAGTTGTTGATCTTGGTCAGGGAGTTCTTATTCCTGACACGGCTCATACAACTCCAGTTCAAGACAATCTCGAAAATCTCCCCAATCAGGATCCTGTAATTACTAATGAAATTCAAACTCAACAACCTCAAGAAACTGAAGTGCCATTAAGGAGATCCACTAGAGAGAGGAGAAATGCAATTCCGGATGATTATGTTGTATTTCTCCAAGAACAAGAAAGTGATATTGGACTTGAGGAAGATGATCCAATCAACTTCCGTCAAGTCATTAAGGGTTCTAACTCTCAAAAGTGGATTGATGCCATGAATGATGAGATGAAGTCTATGAGCGATAATGACGGTTGGGAGCTTGTTACATTGCCCGAAGGTATTAAACCTATTGGTTTTAAATGGATTTTTAAAACCAAAAGGGATTCAGATGGCAATGTTATTACGTACAAAGCTCGTCTTGTCGCAAAAGGCTACACTCAGAAGGAAGGCATTGATTATAAAGAGACTTTCTCTCCAGTTTCATCGAAAGACTCTTTCAGGACTATAATGGCATTAGTAGCACATTTTGATCTTGAGCTTCATCAGATGGATGTTAAGACAACGTTTCTCAATGGTGACATTGAGGAAACAATTTATATGGTGCAACCTGAAAACTTTGTTTCGGATGAATCAGAGAAAAAGGTTTGCAAATTATAGAAATCCATCTATGGGCTCAAGCAAGCTTCTCGTCAATGGTATTATAAGTTTCATGCAGTCATTACATCTTTTGGTTTTGAACCGAATATTGCTGATGACTGTATATACAATAAGTTCAGTGGGAGTAAGTATATTTTTCTGCTTTTATATGTCGATGACATACTGCTTGTCTGTAATGATATAGCATTATTGCATGAAACTAAGAAATTTCTTTCAAAGAAATTTGAAATGAAAGATCTTGGTGAAGCTTCTTTTGTATTAGGAATTCAGATACAACGAGATCGCTCCAAAGGTGTTCTCGGTCTGTCACAAAAGGGCTATATCGATAAGGTTCTAAAAAGATTTGGCATGCAGGATTGTAAACCAGGTAACACCCCTGTTCCTAAGGGAGACAAGTTTAGTCTCAAACAGTGCCCAAATAATAATTATGAAATTTCGGAAATGCAGAAGACGCCTTATGCTTCGGCTGTAGGTAGTCTGATGTATGCTCAGGTATGTACACGACCTGATATAGCATACATTGTTGGGATGTTAGGCAGATATATAAGCAATCCGGGAATGGACCATTGGAAGGCAGCCAAACGGGTCATGAGGTACTTACAGAGAATAAAGGATTACATGCTTACATATCGAAAATCGGACCAGCTTGAGATCATTGGGTATACCGATTCCGATTTTGCTGGATGTCAGGATAGTTTGAAGTCCACTTCAGGCTATATTTACATGCTTGCGGGCGGTGCTATCTCTTTGAGAAGCATCAAGCAAACTCTTACAACCACTTCCACCATGGAAGCGGAGTTTATGGCATGTTATGAAGCATCCAATGAGGCATTATGGCTGCGGAATTTTGTTGGTGGGCTGCGAATTGTTGATAGCATCAAAAGGTCACTTAGGCTATTATGCGATAACAGATCGGCAGTCCTTTATGCTAATAACAACAGTAGTTTGATGAAGGCAAAACATATGGACGTCAAATTTCGGGTTGTTAAAGAAAGAGTACAAAATGGACAATTGTGCATTGAGTACATTAGTACAAACTCCATGCTTGCGGATCCGCTCACTAAGGGATTGACACCAAAAGTATTTCCTGAGCATATTGCTTGTATGGGTGTCAAATCAGATAAGGATTATGTATTTTAGTGGGAGTTTTGTATTTTACATTTATGTATTGTCCATTGTATTCAGAAATTCAGTAATTCAGTTATATCTGCGCAGATATTCAGTTTTAAAGTTTTTTGTACTCTTACAGTTTATGATTGATCTCAATAAAGAGAACCAGTTGGAAATAGACATTCTATTGACCACACTTTATGTTATTTCCATGCTACATACCTACACTTGATCCATGTCGTTGGTTATATTGATATACGTGATCTATGTTGGCTCTAGTTACGAATGAGTAACGAAGAGCACTTAGTTCCTATGTTGGTATGATTGATGGACCGGATTGTTCATGACAATTTTACTGTGATAGCAATTTTGAGCTCCTAAGGTTATTTTGTAACATATAGTGCTAAGGTTTGTACATATGTATGTGTATCTCGTCCAAGTGGGAGATTGTAAGATATATGGACTTATATCTACATACATATGAACAATATATGGATAAATTATATGTTATGTGCTATCTTTTGGTTTGGCCTAATTTTGTGGTCTTATGGACATTATGTTAAGGGGGCCAATGTATTGTCATATAAAGTGTAGGACTAATGTGTAGATACCCAAAAGGGTAACCTTAGTTAATGATATGCTAACTAAGGTCACATATATGTAACCATGGTTATATGCTTGTGACTCTTGAGTTATGTAACTCTTGTGACTCTTGGGTTATATAACTCTTTTGTTATAAAGTGGGGGTTATGGTTCCCACATTATTGCAAGACATAATCTCTTCTTCCTCCCATTGAATCAAGAGAAACTCCATTGTTGTCTTGCAAATTCTTGTGGAAAACCATTCCCATATTTGGTCTTGTGTGATATTCTTGTGGAAAGCCATACACCAAGTTTGGGTATTGTGATATTATTGTTGTTGTGAAATCCATACTTCAAGAAGGATCAAGAAGACAATCTTGAAGGAAGGGCTAAGGAACTTGCTAAGGCACACTTCAAACAATCATCAAAGGAGGTTCAAGGATTTCCACATATGGATTCAAGTAAGCTTCCGCTCATGTAGTTGTTGTTCCAAATTGTTCAATATGAAGGTTATTGTATTTTAGTCGGAATTATTATCCTAACGTTTTTCTTCCCATTACTCTAAACATTTGTCTTGGAATATATTTTCTACTCCTTTTATTTTTTGGTAGAAGGGAAGAGTTTTCATTCATTAGCTAATATGATTACATATGGATAAAGTCCCGTTGGGATCCTTTGCGATTTCGCCCGTAAGGCTGTTGATACTAGGATTACAATTAACAAAAGGATTTTCAAGCTCAGCCAAGCTATCAAGAACATTAATAGTTGCAAGTATAGAACTAGTTGATCCGTTTTTTCATTCATGGAGGAGCTTCAAAAAGGTGGTAGCTGAGTAGTTTCAAGTTGATAGTGTTGAGATGAAAGAGCTTACATGATTGTACACACTGTATATGCACCATATATTTATTGTATTCTCTAGTATAAATTGCATGGGCTATGATGATCTATTTGTTGTTTGGGCCAAATGTGTGTAACGAGCCCAATATGTCTGAGCCCCATTTTCTTTCCGTTATTGGGTTGTCTGACCCGACCCAATGATAGATTTATATATAGCCATCCCTCAGATATTTCAGCTTACGGATTTCATTTCACTCTCTTTTCTGATTAATAATATTCTCTGTCTTCCAGAGACTTCTCTCAGACGCTCCTCCTTCTCTCTAGATTCTCTCACTACATTTTCCATGACTCTTCGGTTTAATCTCAAAGTTTTCATGGTATCAGAGCCTAGACGACAATCCGACTATGTTTTTCTGCATCTCGTTGTCTTGGTTGAAGTCTCCTTTGAGATTTTTGGGGGTGTTTCTGAGACTTTGTGGTTGATGACGATTCCAATCTAAATCGGATGCCTTTTTGAGTTTTTCATCGTGATATCTGAGCGTATTTTCTTCACTCAAACGTTCTGGGAGATTTTTTGCTGATTCTTGGGTAATTTTTCGGTGACCTATCGGCTTCTAGGGTTTCTGGTGGTTTAACCTAGAGTTTTACAGCTCCTTATTACTCCATTAAGGCAATTTCCCGAACACATTGTGGGCAAGGCAATTATCTTCACATTCATGGCCCATGGGAATCAAGAAACCTTCCCCAATTCAATTATTCACTATACCAACACACCCCACACTTGCTACAGAAATCACCCACCAACAACACCCTTTCAATAGTCAATACACAATCCTTTCATCAACATATCCAACCACAACGAAATTACACTACAAAAGAGAAAAAGAGAAAACTAAAAAAATATTCTAGCACTAATTCTACATTATACATCATTAAAGTAGTATCAACACAATAGATAGGAAGAAAAGAGAAGGGGGATCGGAATTCATACCTTAGTGGGGGAGGATGATGGGTTTTGTGAAAGAAGAGGGAGAAGGAGAGAGTATGAGGAGTGGGGAGTTAGGGTTTAGAGAGAGAGAGAATGGGGATTTGAGGAGGAGGGGTGGGTATTTTATGAGGGGGGAGGGTGTTTTGTTTTAATTATAAGAGAATAAGGGAAGAGAAGTTGTCGTATCCTTAGTACTTTTGTACAGGATCAACTATTGGGGAGGGTTGAGCGGTTTGATTCATAGTACTCTCACAAGTGTTTATGGCGCTGACAGAGTAAACCTGATCGAGCAAGCCTGTTAGATCTCATTCTACCCAAACTAATTCATGAATAAATTGGAGATGGACTCTATTAATCAAATTCTATGAACACGTCATTAACGATGTCCGTTTCATTTTCATTAGCATCTCCATCCATAATTTTGAAGGTATTACAAATTTTATGCATCATTTCCAAACATCGTTGTTTCCATTTTAATTCTAGTACCCGACACTACCCACAACCTGTCTACGGCGCCTCTAAATACAACTGAAGAATAATATGGAAATGCCGGTAACAAGGCTCTGAGTATACCTCAAATACAAAGTACATGATTAACAGATGAAACAAGAACCTGAAATGAAGTAGGGCTCACCAAGTCAACTGAAAGGATGATGCGGCACTAACTCCGACCAACACTGCCTGCTGTAGAATAAACTACATCCATTAAAGATGTAGCGCCCATAGAAAAAGGGACGTTAGTGCCATCGAATATCACTAGTATGTATGGAAAAACTTTACGATAAGTTGAATCAAACAATATGCAAGTTGAAGACAGTCAAAGAAACCAAACAATGATGCACCAAAATACAGAGAACACAAGTGAGAGTTTCATAGTTTCTTATTTCATATTTTTGTCCTTTTGATTTGAAGTCTCTTAGTGTCAAGTGCCACAATTTTTCATGCCACCGTGGGGTTTTTAACACGGAGTCCGGTCTCTGCCCGACCTGCTAAGCAATCCCAAGTAAGACATATTTGTATTCACAATAATATTCTGGAACTTAATATAAATGCCACCATTTGTACAACATGACGTCTGACCTCGGCCTGATCGGCTAAGCCATCTCACTTGAGACATAACCTCTTTCTGTTATTCCCTAGTTCACATTTCTTTCCACTTCCCATTACATGGCACCACACAACTCTTTATAAGCTTATTTCTTGGAACTTTGATATATTGTTACAATTTAAATAATCAAGTCTTCCCTTTATATATTCATAAATATCATATTATCCTTCATGTTGATAAGTTCCAACATATGATGAATTGTGCACATAATAGGATGAGAACAACCAGTCATGATTCGCAACTTCAAGCAACATGGTGAAATGGTAAACAACTAAGACAACTTGGGAACATAATATTTCACCTCATCACATTAGAACAAACAATTCAAGTATTATCAAGCAAGGAACTTATATAAAATGCACAGACACCAATGAGATGATTCTACAAGGATTAAAATTAGCCATACATACCTTATTTCAACTTTCCTTAGATTATACGACATTCAAAAAATTCTAGCAATCCCAATCTACTTTGAGACATAGCAAAATTGAACACAATTTAGGATGGTATTCATAGCTTCAACTCATTTGAGCATTTTATCAAATACTAGTTGTGCATCATGATTTCAAATCTATTTTGCACGATTTCCTTCATTCCCCAGCCCAATCTATACTTATTTATGTTCAACAATCTTTCCAAAAACCTAATTTGTACATGCATGTATATATATAATGCAATTACACCCAATAATCATACATCAATGCCCACTTTATACCCCAAACTCGAAATTAAAGCCTAATTTATAGAATCTTACCACTTAGATGAAGAACTAGTGATTGGGTTCTTTGATTCTATAAGGTTGATATAAGGTTGGATGATTGAATGTTAGGTTCCTCCTTATCTCTAAAAAATGCTCTTAGCTCTCTCTAAAATCTATAGAAAAATAACCCCAAATGAAGTCCCAAAGTCTATATATTAAAATGGGGTCAAATTATGAAAATAGGAAGATTTACCCTCCGAATGCAGGTCTGGTATCGCATAATAGACCGCAGAATTGGTATGCTGGCTGCAAACGCGTTGCAAAGCTTTTTGCCCAAAACTGGGCTACACTGGACCTAATTTGCAATCACAAATCATGTATGCGGACCTCATAATAGATTTTTTGATCGTATATCTGACACAAGATCACATTTTACTAGCTTTTGGTAATTTGATAATAACTTTGTGTAGGAATGTTCAAATGATGAACGGTTTTAAGCGTTGGAAAATAGACTCAAAGAACTTCCATTTGATAGGTTATTCATCACATAAAACCTTATACATATTTATTTATGCGTGTCTAAAGTATGGACTAGTGAAAGTACCTTTGGAATCTTAGCCTATTATGAAGATTTTCCCATTTGGCTTAACTTAGGCCTCTCCATATACCCCACCTTACTTAATATATGACTCCTACACTTGTTTACCAAATCCAATTGATGTCCACCATGTTAATAGCACATAAAATACTATAATTAGCCTATGCGGCACCACAAAATCCTATATTACTTAGCCAAATTTTCTGGGGCCTTACATCCTCCCCCAGTAGGGTTATTCATCCTCAAATGAGGAGTAAATTCCGACTTAAATTCTTGATATAGTAAATATCTTTTCTCACCTACCTCAAGTCCCTAATTTTTGACAAACTCCTAAATTATTTAGAAATTTAGGCAGAGTCTCCTTTGTAACTAGGCCTATCCTCTTGCTATAGAACCACAAAAACCATCCTAAAAATACATCCATAACTCGACAAAGCACCACAATGTGTATATAAATAACATGAATCTCAACATTACAAGCACTACATTATCATAACGACATCTGAGCATGGACTGCATATTTTTAGATCATAACAACTAAAGATATCTTTCAAGTCAAAGCTTATTGATATATGATCAAGCGAAAATATTTTCCTTCCACGACATTTTTGACCCTCAAGGTGGCCTCCTTAACTCATAAGCTTTGCCATAACACTTTTACAGAAGCAATTCCTACCCACAAGGATGACAACTACACACCTTGCATAAGCTAAACTATCCATCAATATTCACCTTCAATAATTCACACCAGGATAATACACAAATGATATCCACCTAATTCTTAGACATAGACATATGAATACACAAAATATATGGCAAACAATTATAGGGGAACCTTCATAATTCAAGTGCAGCCTAATGTAGAATACACTTATGCAACCTTTATTATCAACTCACATAATATATTCAGGGGAGGTTATTGAGAATAACGTGTTCACCCTTCTAATTTCTAAATTTCTTGGCGAACCCTGACACTAACCGCTTGATGACTTTCGACAGTTATTCTATGATATGATGTCATAAATTGGCCATAAAAGTACCTACGGAATCTATTTAATCACAGGGTAACTTTGACACGTTTGAACCTTTAATACCAAATAGATCTAATATAGTAAGGAGCAACGGAGTTCAAGATTGGGCTGGAATTATTCAGGAATCCATTTATGCGCTCAGCAGACTATTTCATAAGGTTACATACTAAGAGAGACGAGGATTTCTATTAATGATGTTAACATCATTTAGTCCAGGTGATTAATCAATTATTAGACAATAAGGCATAGGGGTATCTCATACATTGGCAATAGAAACCATTAAGGAGGAATATTCAAGTACGTGACCCAGTCGTCTCCTGGAGTGTAGGGAAATTCTATTTATCAAGAATGAGAATACTTTGGCACCTTGAATGTGACATGGATTTCAAATACATGAAGTTGAATTATACTCTTAACATTAACTGACACCAGGAATCTATGCCACAAGCCCATGATGATGAAAAGAACTTGAACACCTATGAGACTATCATGTTTCAAACAACTTAACCCTTCCTGATAGTTGATCCTATATGAGAGAACTAAAGATACGCCAACATTCCTTCTAAATCAATATGCTCATGATATGTGCAAAAATATTACGATAACTAATCTCAACCTTTGACGAGTGAAACCACATAGCTAGGACATCTGGCCATAGTGGTGAAATAATGTTAGAGGAGTTCCAATGGTTCACGTAATGCTCCGGGAAGAAAGATAATTAAAAATTATATCCTCCCTAAGGAGGTGGAACGCCAGGGGTAGTCACATGGACAAGTAGAGCAGGTAGATGATTGTTTAGGAGAACATCTCATAAATAAATTTTACAATGAGAGTTATCAGATGAAATAGATAGTAGGGTAGCAAAACATTGACCACCATTTGGAACTAACGAGCTTAAACAAAGTTGAAGGCATTAAATCAGATCATATAGTTGGGTAAACGACACATGATGCAAGACAGATTAAAAGAAAGTGAGAGAGCTTTAAGGAAGTAACCTCTACATTTTAACCACTAGAAATGGTGGTAATATAAAGTGATTGCAAGAAGCTTATTTTTTAAAGAAGATCTATGTATGAAGTCACGTGATGTATAGCTCTAGAATTCAAAAAGCCAGTTATGTTTAACAGCTTAACTTCAAAACAAAGCACTATAGCACACTTCTACACAACCATCTATTACCAGCCAAATTCAGAGATGCTATAAGACTTGATTGAGAGATAAGTTTTGGCATACGAATGTGTTACTAGGTGTATTTCTCTCTGGTCAACCCAAAACCAAAGGCGAGAGTTAGACTAACAAGCAGATCCTTGAACTAGCACATGTGTAGACAATCCATTATAGAAAGAAGATCATTGAATCTCACCGATTGCGATATGCTATCACCTTTGATGAACTCGAAGTGAGGTGGGAACCTAACGGGATAGTATAAAATGATCATGGAAGGTTTGCAGGTGTTCATAATGAGTTCTCCATGGATTTTGGCCTAAGAACTACCCAGACGATAATGACAGACAGAATAACATGAGAAACATGCGTTGTGCTATAATAAGCCCCAAAGGTGTGCTTGGTCTTGACGGAGAGCCTAGTAAGGGTCCATATGAGAAAGGGAAAGTTACAATGACTCATAGAAGGATATGTTTTCTCATGGTTATCGAACAAGTGTGGTGAAACTAGAAGATTGAATGCACTAACTAAAGAACAAAATTGACACATGTTATGGAGGTGTAAAGAGAAAATAAACATTTGTTATAAGCCGGACATGCTTCTGCTATATTACCTCCGAGAATGCAATATACGACCATGCCACGAGCAACCACAATACAATGACAAAGTGAACTACTTACTACAGTATGTCCCAAGTGGGCATAAAAGTTATGGCGACATAATATCTTCCTATGAACGGGGTGTGAGGATCCCAATTTTCAGAGAGACTTTATTCACATACTGACCATTTCGATTGACATGCACTCATGTGATATGTGTTAAGGTATGCTCTTATGTTACTAGGTAGCGTGAAGCTTTCATGATGATATTCGCAAGAGAATAGATTGGTTGTTCAAACCACTTAAGCCTTATACACAACTGAGTAAAAGAGTGACTCGAGAAGGATCGTAACACTAGGATTCTTTACATGGAACTCGACGCCACATAGGCAAACTTTACGACGTGCATGCATAGGCACATGTGGGCAAATGTTGTCCATTTCAATAAAATATTCTATCAGAAATTCATCAGGTATAGTCCCTCATTGAGAATTTAGGGAAAGAAAGCGTGAAGTATTAATCCTAGAGTTATAACTAAATTCAAGGACGTATTTATAGTACTTAATTCTACAAGAGGATGTAAATAACAAAATCTGTAATAGAGTGGATTCACAAATAATGCGTCTCATACAAAGAGTTGATACTTACAATGTTTTGTTATTCGACACCTTGTTAAGATCACGTTTATAAGAACTCTTCAATATGGATGTACATGTATAATATGTAGAAATTTCTATTTGACTAACTTAATGACTTTAGATTGGTAGGGTAATAACTTAATCGATACTCCTCGACTCCACATCTCCAACGTACTTAGGCGACATACTGATATACTACATGATCTGATGGTGCAGAGACATCAACAGGGACAATGACATTCCCCTCTTAGCGATAAGTTTTACCAATCTCTCCACTACTCAATACATTCTCCTAACAAGTCATTGGGAAATCCACTTGGATACAATGGTGATCAATCCCTTCTTACATGCTTCGAATTCACAGATTATTGTATCAAGGTACCAATCTAGAGAATAAGACTTAGAGAGGAAATCAGCTCCCTAACTTGACCTCTATCACACGGTTGGAGTATCAAAGAAGGGTGAAATTCCTAAATGTCTGAATAGCCTCAAACTTATAGATATGGTCGACTACATACCGATAAGAAAGACTCTATTAGACACGGCTCCTAGACATCCTAGGACCCTCTAAAACCTTAGGCTCTGATATCAAGTTTTTCATGCCCAAAAATTCGAGGAGGGCAACCGGTGCTCAACCGAGTAAATTCGACTGCGCAAGCCTATTAGGTCTCATTCTACCCAAACTAATTCATGAATAAATTTGAGATGGACTCCATTAATCAACTTCTATGAACATGTCATTAACGATTTCCATTTTATTTTCATTAGTAACTCCATCCACACATTTGAACGTATTACAAGTTTTATACATCGTTGCCAAACGGCAATATTTCTATTTTTATTCCAATATCCGACACTACCCACAACCAACATACCGAGCCTCTAAACAGAACTGAAGAATAATATGGAAATGCCAGTAACAAGGTTCCGGCTATACCTCAAATACAAAGTACATGATTAACATATGAAACAAAACCCTGAAATGAAGTGGGTCTCACCAAGTCAATTAAAAGGATGATGCGGTACTAGCTGCGGCCAACACTGCCTGCTGTGGAATCACCTACATCCATTAAAGATGTAGCGCCCTCGGAAAAAAAGATCGTTAGTGCCATTTAATAGCATTAGTATGTATGAAAAAACTTTACTTTAAGTAGAATCAAACAATATGCAAGTAGAAGACACTCAAGGAAACCAAATAATGACGTACCAAAATACAAAGAAAATAAGTAAGAGTTTCATAGTTTATTATTTCATCTTTTCGTCTGTTTGATTTATAGTCTCTTAGTGTAAAGTGCCATAATTCTTAATGCCATCGTGGGGGTTTTTAACACGGAGTCCGATCTTCCCCACTGGTTAAGCCATCCCAAGTGAGACATATCCATATTCATAATAATGTTCCAGAACCTAAAATAAATGCCATCATGTGTACAACATGGCGTCAGATCTCGGCCCGATCAGCTAAGCTATCTCACTTGGGACATAACCTCTTTCATTTAGTTGACATTTCTTTCCACTTCCCATTACATGGCACCATACACCTATTTATAAGCTTATTGTTTGTTACTTGAATACATTTTTACAATTAAGATATTCAAGTCTCCCCTTATTTATTCATTCATATAATATTATCCTTCATGTTGATAAGTTCCAGCATATGATGAATTGTGTAGATAATAGGATGACTAGCTTGGGTAGAATAGAACTCACAGGCTTGCTCATTCGAGTTTACTCGGTGAAGCGCCGATAACATTCCACGATTTTGGGGCATGACAAACTTGGTATATGACCATAAAGTTTTAAAATGTCCTGGTATGTCTCGGAGCCGTGTCTAGTAGAGTCCTTCTTTTCGGTGTGTTGTTGACCACATCTATAAGTTGGAGGGTATTTGGACATTTAAAAATTTCACCCTTGTTTTATGTTCCATATCGGTCTATTGAGCTCAAGGTAGAGATCTAGTTTTCTTGTTATGTCCCATTTCCTAGATGAATAATCCACGAGTCCAAAGCAGCAAGGAAGGAATAACCTTGCCACTGAATTTAGGGGAAATTAGGCACGAGTTTTTAGGGAGGATACGCCAAGCTGTGGAAGGACTGGAAGAACTTGTTTCCAAGGGAAGTGTTCTTGTCCCTGCTAATGTCACCACATCATTAGAGCGTGTAGTGAGAGCACCAAAGAAATGAAAGAGGGTGGTTGGTGCTAATGAGCCGGATTGTTCAGTCTGTAAGAAGCGTCACTTGGGGAGATGTTGGATGACTCTCGAGATATGTTACTGTTGTGGAAAGAGAAGGCACAAGCAAAATAAATGCCCTAGGTTGGGTACACCTATAACTTCCTTCCCGGTATGTGGGAAGGAACATTTGATGTCGTGTTGTAAGTATGCCCAGCGACATGCTCGGGGTGGTAGATCTGGGAAATTCCAAGGGCTCGCACACAAAACCAACACTGGAATAGGTACTTCTACATTGGAATCATGGAGAAAGGACAAGGGGCTATTTATAATGTATGCAATAATAGTGAGTATCAGGTTGGTGGGACAAGTCAATTTAGTGGACCTCATCCTCGTTGTTGGAAATGTCATCCGGGAGTATGTCACTATGGTACCAGTGTATGCTACAACTGTGATATATCAGGTCACCTGCAAAGAGATTGTCATTCATGTTGCCAGATCATGGGCAGGGGTGTGGCGCAGCGAGCCAGTTTTACGGCTACTTCATGTATAGCACCATCAGGAGGTGGAGCAGCCGGTGGTGGTATTCAGAGTTCGAGATAGCCCAACGGGTTCTATGTTATGAGGAGGCATCAAGGGTTGGAAGCTTTTTCAGGTGTGGTTACAGGTATATTGACTATTCAATCTCGGTTTGTGTATTCTCTTATTGATTCCGGTTTCACTTGGTCATATGCTAATCATTATGTTGCTACATGATTTGGGATAGAGTCAGGGCGACCTTATGATCCATTATGCATATCTACTCTTTGAACAAGACGAATTATTCACGAAACCTCTTTATCACAATTATCTTACTTGCAACTTCGTATGGAATTGAGTTCTATGAGGGTTTTCTGAATTGAGTCAGAATCTGAGGGTAACCATTTCCACTTGCTTTCTTAGAACCTTACTAGGGAATTATATCTGATAAATTCCGTACAAGTCATTTTATTCAAATAGATAACATCTACTGATTTGTGCTTACAAATGAACGATAATATAATTTGCCTATATGGTGCAAAATTCAACGAAAAGCAGCATGGTGTTGTAATCCTTCTCGAACTCACTCTTTCCTCCTAGGTATATATGGATTCTATGGTTCAAACAATCATTTTGATCCTTCATAAATATTATCATGACGTAATTTCACTAACTGGTAACATGAGAGCCTATCTTAACTCCAATCATATGTGTTCATATCAGTTGAAGTAGATCATTTATCCAAATCAGTTTTTAAGAGACTTGAGGTTTCCACAATTCGCCACAAGAAGATCATTTCTTTACCCATCGTAGTATGAATTTTTTGCCCACTTAAACCATTCCCCAATAAGTAACTCACCTTATTCTTAATATTTCTCATGAAGTGGCCAAGTATAGCTACCGGATAATTTTAATGACAGAAGCATATCAATCTCATAAAAAAGAGTTTATTCCCTCAATATCCGGCACATGACCCCCCCCCCCCCCATATTTTTATACACCCTAACAATGTGGATTCAATCGTGAATTGCTCATATTAGATGTCTATGATCAACTATCGGGGAGGGTTGAGCGGTTTGAATCATAGTACTCTCACAAGTGTTTAACCACAATTTCATTCTCATAGGCTTGTGGCGCTGATTCCATGCGTCAACTAATATTAGGAATGTAATTCGACATCATATTTTGAGACCCCTATCTCATTCCAGATGCCAGAGTATTCCCATTCTTAATAAATTGATCTTCCCTACACTCCAAGAGTCGTCTGGTGCATGTACCTGAATATCCCACCGTGAATGACTTTTATTGCTAATACGATATGCAAACTCCATGCCTCATTGCTTCAAACCAATGATTTTATCTCAATTATTAATCGCATCATTATAATCCATAGTAAGTTTTATTTTTCCCAAAATAACATACAACCTCATGAAATACCCCGCTCAACACATCTACATTGATGGATTCTTGAAGTACTTTCAATCCAATCTTGAACCTCGTTATCCCTACTTGTGGTAACTCTATTATGGGTATGGGTTCAAGCATATCCAAATGGTAGCGTCACTCCATGGTTAATCATATTGGGTGGGAACTCTATGGTCGTATCTATTCTATCATCTCACAGAATAATGGTTAAAAGTTGCCAAGTGTTCAACTCGGGTTTCCATCATAAAGATTTAGAGTTAAAGAAAGTAAGCAAGTTGTCCCCAAGGTTACCTCTAGGGAGACGCTAGGCAAATTGTTCCTAAAGGTAAAGTAGGTGTAGTGCACTTTAGAATTTAGGAAACCTTGAATAAGATAGGTCGAGTTGTGAAGTATGATATTCCCCTATCATATCGTTGCCCTCCATGGTTCCGGTATTCCAGGTATGTATGTCTAAGGAAGTGATTGGGAATCATTGGTATATCATTCCGATGGAAATTATTGGACGAGAAGTTAATGGATAGTTATCTTATGCGAAGTATCAAGTTATCATCCTTGTTAGATGAGATTGGTGGCTGCGATTGTTTTCGTAAATGTGTTATGGAAAAACATGTAAGTCGAGGAGGGCACCTTGAAGGCCGAAAGCATCATGGGAAGAAAATATTTTTTGTAATTGTATAATAAGTGGATTTGATTTGAAAGGTACCTTATATATGTTGTGATTTAAAAAATTGTGCAGCCCATTCAGGTACCATTATGATAACGTGGTTCTTGTATTTATGAGAATGGTATTGTTGATATATATAGTGTTATGCTTCGTCTCGTTGTGGATGAATTGTTAGGATGTTTTGGTGGTTCACTGGCATGTAGATAGGCCTAGTTACAAAGGAGATATTGCCGAAATTTCTGAAAAATTTAGGGAGTTAGTCGAATTGGAAATTTTTGGGGTATGAATGAAGAATCGAGTCTTACATAAAGGGACCTTACGAAGGTGGAGAGTCAATTGTTGTTGTTGATGTTGTTTGTAGAATGAAGAGTAGTGTTGAGGCTCTAGCGAGGATTGTTCTATCGGCACACCAACTGCGGTGGTGGTAACGGGTTATAAATCTGGTGTGAAAGAGGAAGAGGACGATAATGTATTAGGCTTTTCTTGGAAGATGGATTCTACCCCTTTGGCTTCTATATTCAGTTTTATTGCCACCATTGATGATGTTTAATGGTTATTCTGGTTCGAGGGTTTAATATGAGCAAGTTAGCTCTCAGTTCACGGTAGGATACTATAAGTAGTTGAACGTGTTGATTAGGGAAGAGCAGAAGGATCACTTGATAAGTACATCATTACCATAATTGAGAGGCATGTGAAATTTGGGGAGTTTGAGGTAGGTAAGGAAGGAAATGAGTCCTTTTGGATGTTAGGGGCAGGCCATGATCCTCATTCGAGGAAAGATCTTAAGTAATGGAGGATGCAAGGCCCTGTAAAACCTTTTGCTCAATACTCGCAATCTCATAGTGCCAAGTTAGGAATATGTGTTAGAGATTCGTAAAAAAATTCCGCTTGTTGCGGTTCAGACCCTTTTGGACTAAGCTATGCATTAAAAAGTCAAGAAATTATGTTTCCCAGAAAACTGCGATTTTGTGGTCAATAATGCGGTTGCATATCAAGTATGCGGATCGCATTTCTGTCGCAAACCCAGTCAGTGTGTTCAATTGTTGGGACTATTTTTATGGTCTATTTTGTAGACCACATGTCCATTATATTATTGCAAATGCGATTGCAGATATGTTCCGGAGGTCCAAATTTCTAATTATCTTACCCGACCCCATGTCAATATATTACACATACCCTTCATTTTAGGCATATTTTCTGATGCATTTATAGAGAGAGAGAGAGAGAAGGTCCTAGAGGGAGAAGGGTTTCTTCATCAACATTTATCCAAAATTCTTGCTTAAACTTTGAAGATTTGTTAAGAAAGGAACCTAGGTCTTCTTCCAAAAAGGTAAGGTTCTATAACCCAAGGTCTCGATTACTAGATATAACTAGGGTAGACAATTAGACGGGAATTAATGAGGATGAAAGTGGATATCTTTCTTACATGAGTTCTTAAAAGTATTTTGTTAGGTCTTGAGCTAGTGATGGGATGAGGGACAATAGGATATTCCACAAAATGGTTTTAATAGCATAATGCATACTTTGTGTTCGAGATTATGCTCAAACGAGCTAGAACTATGATCACCTCTGTAATTTGTGTTTTGATTTGTTATGTTCTTAAAAGATTAACTACTCTAAGTCCTGTTTTGGACTTGCGCATGTTTAACTACTTTATGAGTTGATTATGGCTCATTTGCCTCCTTTTGATCACACCTTACAAGCAAGCACATTATGTCAGTTTTAGAGAGTACCTTCATGTATTTTCGACCAAAAACCTAAGATAAAGAGAGCACATAATAGGTTAAAATTAGAGCTGTCAAAATGGGCCTGCCCAGCAAGCCCTTGTGGGCCCCAAAAGTTGATGGGCTAGGACGGGCTGGCCCTTTATGCAAAGGGCTTAAAAATGGCTAGCCCAACCCAGCCCTAAGAGGACCGCAGGCTAGGACGGGCCAGCCCTTTAATTTTAGTCTTTTTTTATGAGATAATTTTATTTTTAAATGGTTAATGAAGCTTCAAGAGTCAAGATTTAATGACTAATAAAGAAATGGAAAAGGCTTGAAAACATACCAATAAAGTGAAACATTTACAACACAAACTATGACAAAATTTATCATGAATTCATCAATACTTTGTATATATCATAATTGTAATTTTGTCAATTAAAATCAAGAAACCAAATATTTTTCAAGTCATTAATAGATCGACCAAATATAAAAAATTAAAGCCCAACAACCAAAATATACTCTATTAGACTACTGCGTAGTGTCTAATCAAATCTTAGGTCCATAAGACCATAACCAAACCGTTTCATTAATATTGCTAAGATAATATTGTATAATAAAAAGTCATTAAGCAAATGACATCAGTCATCACAAAAATAAAAAAAGAACTTAATGAAATAAACTCCTAAAAAAATATTGTACTGGCACTTAGAGCATATCCAATACCATCACATTGTCAAACATATCTAAATCCGCTTCTGATAATGTTTCCTTAACATTGTCATCTTCATCTTTATCTGCAATTTATATGCAATGTTGATTAGTTAAACATTAACAAATAACTATATTTTAAAAATAAACAACATTAAATCTACATATAAAATCTTACCACTTTAAGTATGAGTAAAGCCGTGGAATCAATTTCGAGTCGCAAAAAGTGTTTGGATATTTTTATGATGGATGAAACTTTTATATTTTATGAGAACACGACCAATAATACTAAATATTGATTCTGATGCTACAGTAGTAATCGGTATACTAAGTACATCCCTCGCCATTAGTGATAAGCCAGGATACTAATAAATTATTGGCCCGCGGGCTAGCCTCGGCCCAGCCTAAATCAAGCCTCAAGGGCCACAAGGTAACTTGGGTCGAGCTTCTTTGCCTCAATTATAAAATGGGATTAAAATATATTAGCCCACCCTACCTTAATAGTGGGCTGGGTTGGGCTGGCCTGTGGACTAAACCCATTTTGATGGCTCTAGATAAAATCCATAGTTATCAACTACCCCAAACATAATCTTTTGCTTCTCTTCAATAAAATAAAGTTATTCCCACCTCCACAAGAAAAAAAAAGGAAAAATGTAGTGGTCCTAAGGTGACTTCATCATGCATCAATAGGGACTAATAGTACCCCCTACACAAATGCATTATCAACAACACACAACATTTTGAGTACCATAGTTCTAGTGCGTTACAAAAGCATCAAGAGTTGACTTAACTCATCAATGAATCGCTCTCTACTATGTAGGTCATTATGGAACCCAAACTATTACTCCTCTACTCTCCATAACCAAATCTCACTTTAGATTGTAGCACTAAAAAAGGAATTGTGACAATGTATGCTCATCTCTCTCAAGGGAAGATGTCAAGTCCGACTCTATGTACCATAAGCTTGACCCTTATGTCAATAAGAAGCAATGTAATCTCACTCAACTCGAAATAATATAGTGATTTTGCGGGAATGTAGTGAAGGGTTTTTGGTTCATGGTAAGATATATCGATCTATGAAGGTTTCATCTTTACTTAAGCACTTCATTTTCTTATTGTGTATCACACGATGTTGACTCTATGAGTCATTTTCTTCTTCTTTATGGGATTAGAGAGACACACTGTCACCCTTTCTTGTGCAAGACAATCATTTTTCTACTTTTTTAATCATTCCAAGCCTTTCATCATTTCTTTAATTGAATATCTTAATTTTTCCATACTATTTACTTTCTTTTTGACTTTTCTTTCTTTTCTTTTGCCTCTCCTTTTCTTTATTTTGTACCTTTTATCACATTCACATTCCTCTTATCTCCCCCAAAACTTGTGTTTTTTCAAATTGTGCTAAGGAATAATCGGGTGCCAAGATAGGGTCATTATAGAATGGATAAAAGCTTGTATCATGGTTATTGAAAGAACACAGGCTTCGGCTGAACGAGGTTTACTAGGGATATCATATTTGGAGGGCTATGGATTCTTTCAAGTTTCAAATTGCATCAAGAAGCGCCTATCTTTATTTCTCAAGTCGAGGTACACTTAGAATTTTGCTTAGACAAGCATTCAGGGCAAGCTCTAGACTTATTGGCATGGACTTGGACTTGCAAAGCAATATCTCAAAAACTATTGGATTGGTAAAGAGAACAGAGTCGAGGGACCATAACAACCCTAGGATTGAGCAACACAAATAGCTTCAAGAAGACACTTGATGCTTGTTTAGTCAACACAAGAGTCTAAAGGTTACAACTAGAACCATTCTTTGCAAATCAACTAATTTCTAATCATAAGGTCTAATGTAAATGTTCTAGCCCCTAGTGAAGCTTATCCGACACTCTTTTATTCATTACTACTATTCACACAAAAATATTAAGGAAATAAAATCAAACCCTTAAGAATGTTGTCACGCTATCTATCACCGGTAAGAGCCACCTCGTTCAGATAACATCAACCTTCGGAAAGAACCATGGAATTAAGAGAAGCAAAGGTTTATTGATCACGAAGCTAAGAACAAAAAAGAAAGAAACTACTAGAGGAAGTAAAAAGCTAAGCTACTAAGGAAAAAGAACACAAGAAGTTATAAAGTGAGCTACGGAAAGTAAAATGAATATGTACAATAATGGAAATAAACGAATATATACAAAATGGGATTGAATATATACATGGAATGGAAAAGTTGTATACATACCAAAAGTGCAAAATAATGAAAGTGAAAAATATCGATAAAGTTATAAACATACCAAAAGTGAAAAATAATGAGAAGTAAAAATACGGAAAAAATAGTATATCATTATTATTAGATGCTAGTATGCAAATAAAAATAGGACCACTCCCAAATAAAATCTAGCATTGTCCCAAATGCTAATAGAAAAAATAAGATTAAGGAAGGGATAGAGAGTAAAGAAAACTCCCTATATGGTCTTGCAGATCAGCGAGATCCTCGAACTGCATTGGATCAGCAGGTCCCACCAGGTCCTTTACAGGGTTTCGGAGTATTTGACTCATCTCTGTAGTAGCCTATTTAGTGGCAGCTGGCTACTCATACTGGCCAGCTATTTGGTGCCTTTTGTCCTGCTGCCTGTGATGCTCTGACATGCTCCTTCAAGAGCAAACCCAATGGAATATCATCAGGTTATGTGAACCTCTGTACATCTTGCCTAAGTTGTTGCAATTATTTCATTGAAGCTCGGGTCTTCTTCATTTTCCTGAACTGCTTGCCTAGGTCTTTAATAGCTTTTCCCTAAGTATCCAAAATGGCCATGATGAGCTTTTGGTTTTCTAGGAGCTTCTTGATTATCCAGAAGCTCCTTCAATGATTCCTCCACTAATGAAGGCACCTAAGGTTGAGCCGAAGATGACTAAGCTACCACTGCACTTCACAAGATGGAAAGCTTTGATGTCACTACCTACATCCAGTTGTTGATACTTGATAGAGTTTGAGAAATCCATAGTGCAGTCTGAGGTACGCGGAGGAAAATGGAACAAACAATGGCTCTACGATGGATGGCTTGGATGTAGGAAGAGGTAAGGCAGCCAAGGACCCCCATACTACAGATGGCTATGACCCGGTGGACACTAACCTTGGCTCTTTAGACTGGCCAGTGGGGATAGCAGCTTTACCTTTTTTTTAGGGTTGTCTGGTCCTTTGGTGATGTACCACCAGAAGGGTTTATTTGTCTTTGTATTTGTGTCATAATTCTTCTTCTCAACTCACTGGTCCTCAAAGTACACATCGAGGAAATTAGGGTAAGGGTATGATCTTTTGTCCTTCCCAACTGCCTTTGTGATGTTGTAATACATAAGGCACCCCACACATATTGTAAGGCATGAGGTTCCCCACAATATGGGATACCCCGTCATAATGGAAGCAATCAAGATGCACCAGGTTAGTGGAAGAACATTGTCATGCTGACACGGATCAAACCGGCTGCAAACAAAGATGGGCCACCCTTTGACTTAATACTGACTGCGTTTCTAGCTATTGGAAACCCTACTGTGAGCCATGCCGGTGTCATCTTGGAGCTAATATTCCTGCCAACCATCGCCTGGCTGCCTCACCAAGTGCCAGCTTTTCCAAATATTTTAGAACTTTCTTATTCTCGAAACAAACATACCTATTTAATGTCTGGACATCAATCAGATCCTCATATTTGGGACATTTGTCACCGTGGCGCCCTTTTTGATGTGGACCATGTTTCCGTAGAATTCATTGACAAGAAATTCATTGGCCTCATGAACCTTTCTAGTGAACCATTTCAGCCCTACCCTCTCCTGAAATTTCCTTATGATATTTGGATTGTGGGAAAGGAGGTCTCGCTTAAAGATTTTCCTCTCTAGTATGAGTGGCATTTGGGGCCAGCATTCTCGAAATTTTTGGTAGGCAAACTCACTGACAAATCTATGCTTCCAAACCTCCAGATTTCTTCATCTTTTCAAACCTCCAACAATAGTATCATCCCCTCGCCCTCGTCTGGGACCTTGGCATCGTCAACATCAATATGGGCAGAGGCAGCTAGTGAGGTGAGAGTTGCAACACGTGGGGAAGATAATCTCGATCCTCACTACTTCCTCTGAGTCATCAGATGATTTAGTAGAAGAGGTGGGTAAATCTATTAGCTAGTAATTCTCCAGCAAATATAGGACATGAGTGGGCTCATAGTCCCCTTTCAAAGCTTCTTGGGAAGAGACATACTAACTCGCATCGGCGTGGTCCGCTGCTCTATCCGTAACTTTAATGGCTTCTCTCGTCTTCCCAACGGTCTTTTGAACTGCGAGTGGTAACTTGGTCCTTCCTTTTCTTCATTTTCCTCCTTTTCCCCTACCTCAGGAGGATTCTGCACTCCTTTTAGCTTTATTTCTTTCACCTCGTGATCGAACAAATGTCTGTAGTAGACAAGCAAAGAAAAATAGTGAGAACATAGTTTTAAGCATATTAGAATATTCAATTTAAAACGCATAACTGCTTCCCAAAACCAGGCACCGCGGACCGCAGAAAAGTGACTGTAGCCACGAAAAGCCCACCATGGACCAAAAAAAAAGTAACCAGGGCCGCAACGAGAGTAGGATCATAATAGTAACATTGTTAACATTGAACACCACAGATCGAAAAATTCAATAGTGGACCGTAAAATAATACAACAGTTGACCGCGAATATACACACACAATTCCAACAAATTAGGGACCGTGGACCGTGGAAAAGTTGATGGTGGACTGCAAAAGACAAATATCACTGGCACTAACCTAGGCTTTTCAGAAAAAATTATGTGCAATTACAAGCATGGTTAATAACCCTATCCCCAATTAAGTATGTAAAAACTAACCACATGAAATTTAGGCATCAATGTTTAGAATATGGGAAGTAATAAAACCCTTACTAAAAAGAAAAATTTAAAACTAAGAAAAGACAGAAGCAAAATATGAAAGCAATGCAATGACTTGAGCATACTAGTTGTGGAATTTAGAGAAAATCAGACTCTTGATTAGTGCAATGGCATTTAAAACTATTCAGATGAAGATGAATAGTAGGCTCCTATTATGAGAGGGAAAGGTTTGAGAAGTGTAATAGGATATAGATCCATCTATTTATACTAAAAGCAGAAGGACCCATCGACTTCTTTGAGCGCGGTCCGCGGAATACCACACCTATCCGCGCTTTTACCGTTTTGAAGAGTTGTTGCAAAGACTGGACAACTGGAAGCGTAAAAACAAGTGCGGCCATGAAAAAGTAAACATGGACCGTGAAATTTCAACAGAGATGCGAATACAACTTCAGAGAGTTGCTATTCAAGACTTTTCAAGTCTACGCCCGCTGACCATTTTCGCCCCCTCTAAAAGCACCTGCTAACCATGATATTTTGAGCGTGGTCAGCATAATTCTCACACTTCGGAAAGTTTCTTCAACAAAACTATGCACGGCACCAACAATTCCTACACTAATCTCACAACCAGTTAGTCCAGAACAAAGCCAAAACTAAAAAGAAAATCAAAAAGAAATAACAACACATGGGTTGCCTCCCAAGATTCGCCTTATTTATTGTCGCGACACGATGCATGTTACCATCTATCACTTGAAATGGATCAACGCCATCGCATGACTATCATCATACTTGCCAAGATAGTGCTTCACTCAGTGCCCATTAACTCGGAAGATTTCACCATTTTTGTTTTTCAAATCAATAGCACCAAGCGGATTTACATGCACCATTTTAAAAAGGCCACTCCATTTTGACTTAAGCTTTCCTGAAAACAATGGTAACCGAGAGTTTAATAGAATAACTAAACAACCCTCCTTGATGTCCTTGTTACGGGTATATTTGACATGTATGTACTTCATCTTATCCTTATACAAGGATGCACTGGAATAGGCATGAAACCTAAACTCATCAAGTTCATTTAGTTGCTCAACCCGAAGATTTGCAGCTACATCCTATTCAAGGTTTAACTTCTTCAGCATCTATACGGCCTTATTCTCTAATATAATCGGATGGTGGAATGCTTTCCCAGATACCAACTGGTACAAAAGCATACCAATTGGAGTCTTGTAAATAGTTTTATAAGCCCATAAAGCATTAACAAAGGAGTCCTCAACTTGTCCACTAGCCTAGGGATGATAAGGGGTTGACATTTTATGATTTGAAACCATACTTGGAGAGTAATGTATCGAAGGCCTTGCAACAAAAATGAGACCCCCATCACTTATGATCGCCTTAGGAGTGCCAAACCTTGTGAAAATATTTTTCTTCAAGAAATCCACCACATTCCATGCCTCATTGTTGAACAAAGACACAGTTTCAACCCACTTTGAAACATAATCAACATCAGACAAAATGTAATACCACATGAACTCATAAATGGTCCAATGAAGTCAATGCCCCACACGTCAAACATGTCAATATAATCAATAGTGGTGAGATGCATTTCATCATTCTTGAAAATTCCACCAGCTCTCTGACACTCATCACATATTTTAAAAAAAATAACTAGCATATTTATTCAAAGTAGGCCAAGAAAATCCACATTTGAGAACCTCTGAAGCAGTTCTCGCCTAACCATGATGACCACCATAGGGCGAAGAATGGAAAGCATCAAGAATACTCATTTTCTCCTCTTGCAGATTTCGGAACAAATCTCTTGATCATACCATCATTACAAATCATGAAAAGATAAGGCTCGTACCAGTAATAGTCCAAGAAATCTCGTTTAAGTTTTTCCTTTGGTTAGAAGAGAGCTCACTCGAAAAAATGTTGGTCACAAGAAAGTTAGCCACATTGGCAAACCAAGGCATACTACGCAAAGATACGAAGAGGAGTTGTTCACCCGGAAGTGAATAATTAATTTTGAGGCCATCATGGGGCCTACTCTCCTCTTCCACGTGGGACAGGTGGTCCGCCACTTAATTTTCACATCCTTTTAGATCAATAATATCATGGTAAAACTCTTGAAGCAATTGAACCCATAACATCAACCGAGCCTTAAATTCCTTTTTTCCATCAAGAAACGGAGTGCCACGTGATCGGTTTGCACAATCACTTTGGTACCCATGAGATATGGCCTGAAATTTTCCATGGCAAAGACATTGGTTTGTAACTATTTCTCGGTCACAATATAATTTACTTGGGCATCATTAATTGCTTTGCTTGTGTAATAGACCGGATTAAATATCTTGTTGATGCTTTGCCCCAAAATCGCTCCTACCGCAACGTCACTAGCATCCACATGCGGTGATGATGGAAGTGGTAGTCAATCTATTCTTGAGAACCTCAAATGCTTTCATGCAATCACAACTAAGCACAAACTTTGCATCCTTTTCCAACAACTTCCACTAGGAATTCACCACTTTTGAGAAGTCTTTGATGAACCTTCGGTAAAACCCCACATGCCCAAGAAAGCTCCTAACTCCCTTGGCAGAAATAGGAGGGAGGAGCTTTGAAATTACTTCAGTCTTCGCTTTGTCCACTTCAATACCATTCTTTGACATCCCATGACCGAGAACAATGCACTCCTCAACCATAAAGTGGCACTTCTCCTAATTAAGTACAAATTTTGTCTCTTCACGTGGGGCCAACATTTTGTCAAGATTATGCAAGAATTCTTCAAAGGAGTCACCCAAAACACTAAAATCATCCATGAACACTACATGGAAGTCCTCCACTATATCTGTAGATATAGCCATCGTGCACCGCATCTAGTGTATTAGACAAACAAAATGGCATCCGTTAGAATGCAAAGGTCACATACGGACATGTCAAAGTGATTTTCTCTTTGTCCTCCGGTGCAATCAAAATCTAGTTGTAACCTGAGTAGTCATCCTAAAAGCAGTAGTAGGCATGATAGGCAAGTCTAATCAACTTTTGATCAAGAAATGGTAATGGAAAATGATCTTTGCGGGTCACTTTGTTCAGCTTTCGAAAATCCGTGCATACCCTCCCTCCAATGACGGGGATCAACTCATTTTGCTCCTTTGATACCACAGTCATACCCCCTTCTTTGGAACATATTATATCGGCGAAGTCCATGAACTATTCGAAATATGGTACACAACCCCTACATCTTGCCACTTGATAATTTCCTTCTTGATGACCTCTTGAATGGCCATATCCAACCTCCTTTGATTTTCCACAGAGAGTTTGGCATCATCCTCAACTATTATTTTATGCACGCAAATGGCGGGGCTTATCCAAGAATATCAGGTAGAGTCCATCCAATTTCCTTCTTCCTTCTTTTGAGCACCACAAGGGTGCCATCTACCTACAAGTTAGTTAAGCATGAAGAAAGAATAACAGTTAATGTTGAACAAGGTCCCAAGAATTCATACCTGAGGTATGAAGGCAAAGGCTTCAACTCTATTATGGGAGGTTCGTTGATTGAGGGTTTTTTTGGTGGAGTCCTTTAATTCTCAAGATCCAAGGAAAGTATCGAAGGATAATTTGTGTAAGAACCCATTCCTTTCAAAGAATTGATACATTCCACCGAGCTTTCGTCGTCCGCCATATCATGGTTCGAAATAGAGTTCCAAAGGGTGCATCACATTTATCATAGCACTGGTGTCTTTAAAAATCACCGCAGTCAAAAGATCCACAAATTAACATACTTCTTTGCTTTTGGGATGCCTCATTGATTTGCAGACATGGAATGCACCATTTTCATCACCCACCTAGAAGGTGAGCTCCCATGCTTCCACATCAACTAATGCCTTCTTTGTAGGTAGGAAAGTTCTCCCTAATTCACCTCATAGTGACCTCACAGTTAAGAATCACAAAATCTACGAGAAGTATGAACTCGCCGACCCTTGCTAACACATCATCAATTATCCCTAATGGCCTTTTCATTGTCCTATCCACCATTTTCAATATCATGGATGTGGGCCTTGGCTGCCCAATCCCTAATGTCTTAAACACAGAATATTGCATCAAGTTAATTCTTACCCCCAAGTCACACAAAGCTTTTGCAAAATTGGCACTACCAATAGTGCACGGGATTGTAAAAGCGCCAGGGTCCTAAAGCTTTGGGGCCATGGAATGTATAATGGCACTCATTTGTTGCATCATCTTTAGTGTTTCACAATTCATAGATCTCTTCTTAGTTGCCTAGTCCTTTATAAACTTTGCATATCCGGCCATTTGTTTTAGAGCCTCCAACAAAGGTATAATTATAAACAAACCCTTCATCATATCAATGAATTTCTTGAACTAGTTCTCATTGTTTTAAATTTCAAGACTCTAAGGGTGTGATGGAAGAGGCCTTGGCAAAGGAGCCATGGCTTTGGGCAGTACTGTTTTTGATATGTCTATGACGTGTTCCGTAGACACGTTCACATCATTTTGTGTTTCCTCCACATTGTCATCAATGCAAATTCTCTTTTCTTAATTCACAATATCATCATTCACTTGCACATCAATGATTTGCTCATCATTCTCTTGCACCAACAAAACATCACTCACAACATTTCTTGCATTAGAGGTATTATCAACACTACCTCTACCACTCCATGTAGTCTCCACCATAGCATGGCCAGTATTGTCCCAATGTTTACGTTTACTACCGTGTAATTACGTACTGCCCCTTTAGGGCGAGTGGGCCTCCAAGTTGCGGATAGATGTATTATGGGACCTAACAGGGCATCGCAGTCGGTGTGTTTCTTCGTCATTTTCTAAAACATTTACTCAATCCATCCCATCTCATGCCTTGATAAGCTAGGACCTTGAGATGGAAATAGAGGTGGGTTTTTTGGTTGTTGATACACTGGAGACCTTTGGAAGCTCGACCCATGATTCCCCTGATTACCGTTATTCCAACCCCTTTGGTTGTTGTTGCCTCCCCAATTGCTATTCTTATTTCATCCCTAGTTTCCCTAGTTACCCTGGTTGCCCCAATTTTGATTGTTGTTCTCCGAGCTGCATTGGTTGTTGTTGTTCCTATTGTTCCAATTTCTTTGTTGGTTTTGATTTCCCCAATTTCCTTGGGATGTCCACTGTTTTTTTTATTTGGAGCATTGCCCCATTATCCTTGGTAGTTTTTCACATTTTGAACCTCTTCACTTTGATCATCATACACAGCATCTGGGTTGTAACCATTATCACCATGCTCAAATTGATTCCGATTTCCTTAACTTTGTTGGCCTCTTTGCCGCCTCTTGTTGACCATCACATTTACCCTTTCCATGATATTCATTTTTCCTGGTGCTTGAACTTATTGCAGTTATGCTTTGGCAACCTTGTTCATTATTATAATTAACTCTGCTATTGCTTGGACGTGGTCATGGAGCTCTTTGTGTATCTGAATGACATTGAGCTCACCTTCTGGCACACTAGTTCAGCTTTGCCATGTCGAGGAATTATTCGCGATCTCATCAAGTATATCACATGCCTCAGTATAAGGTGTGTTCATAAAGTTTCCTCCGCTATTTGGTTAACTATAGACTTGGTGGTAGTGTTGATACCACGGTAGAATATTTTTTGGATCATGGCTTCGATCATGTCATTGTTTAGACATTCTTTAACCATCGTCCAACAAACTTCCAAAATCTCATGAAACGGTTCATTTGAATCTTGTTTAATCTCAAGGATCTCACCTTTCAGCGCCGCTATATGCCTCGCCAAGCAGAACTTTGCTATGAACATCTCGGCCAACTCACTCACATAGTGATGGAATGGTTGGGCAACCTCTCAAGACAATCTAAAGCTTTCCCTCTTAGAGAGAATGGAAAAAGCCTTAATCTCAACGCGTCTTCAAAAAAGTTTTTTTGTTGTTCCCCTTAAGATGCTTATAGGCCTTTTGGTATGGAGATCCGGGGAAGAAACCCCTCCTGTACCAAGAGTGCAAGCATAACGTTTGTTATTTGGAAGTTCCCCGCCCTAATCCGGGGCGATATTATTGTACTTGTGTATCCTTCTTTGGGCAATGTCTAGTGTGCTGCCATTGCTGGAGGTATGGGAGGGTTCACAAGGCGGTCGGCCTCTCCTTTGTGCTTGGTGTTCGGTTTGAATCTCATCCACATTATAATCATCTACCTCCTCCCTCAAAGGCAAATTTCCGGGAGCATCATTGTTAAGATCCATATTGTACCTAAGAGAAATTCAAAAATAAATTAGAAAATCAAAAAGGAAGAAAAAACAAGACACACTAATAGTTAGTTAGATATCAAAAACCATCTAACTCCCTGACAACGTCACCAAAAAGTGATCGGTTCCAAGCATGTACCACTATCGAGGGGCAATGATGGTCAATGCAGTTTTACCCAACAAAGGCCAGGATCAATTTCTGTAGAGAGTTAATTGATTTGGAGTTAGGTATCAAACAACTCTAAATGCGTGTTATTCCAAATTACACCTCCAAAGATTGTCATGATTGATTTTACTTCTAATGATATACTATAATATGCTAGATAGGCTAAGTACACTATTTTTGTTGGTTGTTTTCCAGGATTAAAAGGGGCTAGGGCAGTGACTTCTGCCTAGGTGGATATCAACGGGTATCGACAACTCCGGGCTAGCTTGTTGTGATTGGGGTCGTGATATAATCATCACACATAAGTGCTCACTCAATACCTCTAGGAAGATTGAGTGACTTTAATCGATTTGTCTTTCTCAAGACCAAATCGGTTTTCATGCATAACAAATGATATTTGCTCTGGTCGGGTTTAATATCTCTAGGATTAACCCTTAGTTGAAGTTATTAATCCCTTGTATTCACCCTAATTCCTTGTTAGCCTAATTATCATAGAATTAGTCCTTTTTTCTCAAGAAGAGTCTAAGTCATCAAAGTAAAAATCAGTGTTTGCAAGCACTAATTCTACAGTTGAATCATGAATTAATCTAAATATCACTAACCCATAAATAACTAAGCCCTAAATTTCAAGACCCATTAAATACCCATACTAGGGTTGGGTCATAACCTTAGCTATAGGGTTTTGCTGCTCATAGTAATAGTAGAAATAAAAATTAGAGATGAAATATAAGCCATTATATTCAAAGACAAGATGAAAATCTAAATATTGAAGATAAATCTACACTAAGATTACTCAAAAATGTAAAAAGTAGTTGTCTCAGCAAAATATTACGTACCCTAAAAATGTGAAAAATATCTATTTATACTACGCTGAAATTTACAGACAAAAATGTCCATGCGGAGATTTTGCAGTGGTGTAATTCTGACAGTGTCCGCGCTTGAGCTATCATAGCCGCGTAATATTGACCGCGGCCCATGTTGCTCCATATTTGAATCTGGACTGGGACGTGATTCGCGACAACACAAAACCCACCGTATTCACATTAGCTAAAACCGAGGCCGCTTAATTTGGACACGGACTACGTTCTTTAGGAAAAGCTTAACTTACATGGTCTCTGGTTCTAGTAATACACCCTTAGTAAGAATACCATCATGACCGCGCCAGATATTCCACGATCACACTTTATTGACGCGGTCAGCGGTCAATCTTGTGCCAAAAATAGTTTCTCTAAATCTCATTTTCGCAACAACTCTTTTCCATCGTTGTCAATGCTCTAGTTCCAGCTTTGTTCTTGTGCAAGTTTAACTCCTTCATGAGTTGATTATGGTTTCTTTATCTCATTTTAACCAAACCCTGCAAGCAAGCACACTAAGTCAGTTTTCGAGAATACCTTTACGCATTTTAGGCCAAAAACCTAAGCAAAGGAGAGCACATAATAGGTTAAAATGCTTAGTTATCACCATTCATACCATGTACGAGGAGCCTGCTTCAAGCCATATAAAGCTTTGTCAAGTTTAAAGACATGCTCAGGATGCTCGTGACATTTGAAGCCAGGTGGTCTCTTGACAAAAACATCTGTTTTTAGAAAACCATTTAATGATGCTCCTTCGACATCTATTTGAAACAATTTGGATTCCATAAGATAAGCAAAAACAATGGGCATTCTGACTGCTTCCATTCGAGCAATGGGAGAAAAAGTTTCATCATAGTTAATCTCTTCTTCTTGATTGTAGCCTTGAACTATTAGTCTTGCCTTATTCCTTCTTGTGTTTCCAAATTCATCAAGTTTGTTTCTGAATATCCACCTGTTTCCTATAGTAGTTCTGTCAGCAGGTCGAGGAACCATATGTCATATATTGTTCCTCTCAAATTTATGGAGTTCATCTTGCATAAGAGAAATTTAGTTAGCATCTTTCAATACCTCCTTTATTTTTAGGCTCAATTTAAGAAAGAAAGATTGATAAGGCAAGTGAGTTTCTTTACTTTGATCTAGTTTGAATCTATGATTCAAGAGGAGAGATCACATTTTAAAGAGGGTGTGAACTTTTGTGCTTCCAGTTAGACACCTGAATCTCATTGTGAGAGGGTCCATGTTCTCTCAATGTGATCCATGGTTGACTTGAGTCTCGATTCTCAGCTCAGCATCCGGGGTTCTTTGCAAACCATCAACAACTTTGTCTCAGCTTCAATTGGTGTGATTTAGGATCCAGGTTCCTCTACATCAGTTGGAGATACAGCTGCACCATCATCATTTGATTCCTTGACGTGTCTCGTCATGTGAGCCTTTCCATTTTCCATATAAGTGACTTCACCAGGAACAATTGACAGCTCTCCTTCTTGATCAATCTTATCATATGTCTTTCCCACATAGGTCATGATTTCTTTTATCAAAAATCACATGTATGCGTTCCTCAACACATTGATTTCTTTTATTGCACATATAGGCTATGCTTTGTGATAAATAGGCCATAAAGATTCCTTCATCAATTTTGGCATCGAATTTTCCAATTGCTTCCTTACCATTGTTGAGGACAAAACATTTGCAGCCAAATGTCCTTAACCGTGTCAGCTTGGGCTTTCTCCATTGAGCAGTTCATATGGGGTTTTGTTCATGAGGGATTTGATCAAGCACATGTTCACCAAGTAACATGCAGTGTTGACTACTTCTGCCTAGAAACTTTTTTCAATGCCACTTCCAATCAATATTGTCCTTGCCATGTCTTCAAGTGTCCTACATTTCCTATCCACAACACTATTTTAGGAGGTGTTCTTGGAGCTGAAAGTTATGACTTATGCCATTTTCTACATGTAATTCGAAGAATTTTGCATTGTAAAATTCTGTGCCATGATAAGATCTTATAACACTACATTATGACTCATCTTCTCTAGGATCTTCTTTGCAAATGCAGCAAATGCCGGAAAAGTTTCATCCTATATTCTAATGAACATGGTCCTGGTGAATCACGAATAGTCGTCTATTATAAAAAGAATGTACTTCTTCTCTCCGCTACTTGGCACCCTTGTGAGCACGTGATTTTTTTCCTACATAAAAATAACTCCTAAAAATAGACAAAATAATTTTTACTGATTTTTAGGTGTTTTTCTTTATTTAGTTGCATTTCGTACATTTTAAATATTTTTAAAAATCATAGAAAAGCCATAAAAAGCGTCATACTTTTAATTCTATGCCACCTTAGGTTCACTTTGTATTTAGAAATTAATTACATTGAGTTAATTGTGTTAAAAAATATCATAAAAAATTGTTAATTTTACACTTTTAATTTTAATATTTGAATTTCGGTAGTTTTACGTTTAATTTGTTTTTAATTAGTTGCAATGAGTATTAGTTGTAGTAATTAGTTTAATTTGACTAGGAATTAATTTAGGTGTTATATTTAGTTCTAATTTAACAAAAATTAGAAAACTATTAAAACAAAAGATGTGAATCATATTGTTGGGCTGATCTTTACTTACATTTTTAAGCCCAATGGAATTTCCCTTTAAAATCAACCCAAATCAGCCCCTACCCAACCCCAAACCGGGTCGACCTGACCCGACCCAATACACAAACCCATTTCCCCACCTAAAACCGTAATGCCTAACTCTTGAAGGATATAGAGATTACACACCTGATATAGGGAGGCTACACAGAGGGTGCAAAGAACGCCCCCCCGCCCCCACCACCACAGGTCACCGGAAACCTCCATCTTCTTCATCTCCCATCGTGAACACACGTAGACCCGCCCCACTGATCATGGTCTTCTCCCAATGAACCCTAAAGATCTAAAAGCTGCAGTAGCAGCCATAAGCCCAACACCCCTGGGCTTCTCCTTCTTCCTTCTTCACATAGCAGCAACCATAGTTGTTGACTCTTCACCACCCACTCGTTGGAACACACACACGCAAAATTAAAGAAAGCTGGGATTTCAATTTTGCTTCTCATTTTTGTTCTTCCAATGCTTCTTCTTGATTTTGTTCAATCGAAATTTTCGATCTCTGTTTCGATGTCGGCTCGTAAAGTTGGATTGAGGTCGTATTTGGGTTTTGAGCTGTCCGTTGGCAAATCCGAGGTGTCGATTCGAGGTCCGTTGGTAAATCATGTCGCGGTTCCGTCAAGTTTTAGTTTAACGCTTTCAGATTTCATTTGGGAAATATATCTCTAAGGTCATCTCTTCTATCGCACTCAGCTTGAAATGATATACGGTTTTTTTTGGGTCTAATTTTTATCTCTGTTATTCAATGTCAAAAATGGACTTAAATTGGTTTGCTATCTGATTCTTCTTTCATTTGTGTTCGTTACTCTATGTTTTGGCAGTGAGTCGTAGGTTTGATAATGAGGGATGGGAGTTCAGCTATTGTTAATTTGTTTGTTTGCAGTTATATCCATTACTTGAAAAATATGTAAAACATCACTGGATCTTAAATATTAGTGCAAATGTAATCACTTTGGATTTGGAGTGATAAACAACGTCCCAGTAATTCTCAACTGTTATAGGATAATAAGAACCACGAAAATATAAGATAATAGCATAAAGTTTATCAAGTCGTTAATATGTCAAATCATGCTTCTATCACAAAATAATGTATTCTTGATGATGACTCGCTTCCATTATTTTTGTTTTATCTCTTGTTTCCGTAAAAATTTGACGAAAATTGTGGCAGAAAGTAAGAAGTTTTCATAACTTAGTTGAATAGAGTTGATGTAAAGTTAGTCCTAAACCATACGATAAATTAATTTATGAATTCGATAAAATTAATTTATGAATTCGATAGTATGCTTTTAGACCCGCTTTTGATCCACGATTGTGGTTGCGTATACGTTCGTATAACATGACCATGATCCTACATTAATTTGGAGTATGCGTTCGCGCAAGTTCGACCAATCTTTTCTTAATAATAAAATAGATTACAAGTTTTAATTATTTTTTTAGTTTATGTTAGTTTATAAAATCACATATGGCCTTTAGTAATTTCATAAGTTAGGTAAAATATTTCATAGAATATCCTTTAGGGCCGTTTAAAATACTAGTGTGATTGTGTATACGTCCGCGTAACGCAATTACACTTATAAAATAAAACTGGAGTATGTGTTCCCGCAACTTCGGCCCAAACTATCTTAAAAATAATTAAGCGTTATTAATTGTGGACACGTTTGCGTGACATGGTTTTTGACGCGCCAAACAAGCGGGTATACGTACGCGTAACCTATTTCAAGATAATTTTCTAATTAAAAGCGGTAAAAGAAGCAAAATCACATACGTTTAAAAATCAGTAATTAAATAATATAACAAGCCAAGTAGGATCAAAGTGGCCGTGGTAGAACCACGGAATTTCGGAGTGCCTAACACCTTCTCCTGGGATAATAGAATTCCTTACCCGGATTTCTGATTTGGAGACTATAATAACATAGTCATTCTTTCCTCGATTTGGGATTTTAAACCGTGACTTGGGACACCATAAATTATTCCAAGTGGAGACTCTGATTTTTAATAAATAATCCCATTTCGATTTGTCACTTAATTTGTAAAAAACTCCCTTTATTATACCCTTTCTGGGGTGTATTAATGAAAAAGGAGGTGTGACAGCTCTAGCGAATCTGCTGGGGAACGAACCCAGAATCTATGGTTCAGGGTTCAAGAATTCGAGCTTGTTTTATGATATTTACTTGGCTTATTTATTGTTGATATTATTGTACTTTTGTGAACCTTTGTGCTAAAATGCTATCTATTTACCGCTTTAATATTGTATAATGGTATATAATTGCTTTCTTACGCTACCCCCTTCTGAGTCTTTTGAAAATGGTGCATACGCTCACGTAGCCCCCTTTTTGTAGACATTATACCAAATAGAGCGAGGCTGGGCAAGCGACAAGGACGGCCAAACTTTAGTGCTCCCAGTACGTTGCCTCCTCCTCGGCCCCAGTTGTCCGCTCGGGTACCCGAAGTCTAGATCAAAATCCCGCGATTTAAACTTAGAAAAACACAACCTCATGTTGGATGCCTAGTAGGAGCGCTTATTTGTATCACGTGTATTTTGACTTAGGGGACTCAACACACGAGTTTGGTTCGTCTAGGATAGGTATGCCCAAGATAACAAACCATCATGATGGATCCAATGTGTTATGTGAACATTTATTTATTTCGGCTTGCATGCTAACCGGCTAAATAAGAAAGTAAGGAAAAATCAGAGGAAAACGAGGAAAAGAAAAGAGAAGAAAATACCAAGAGTGTTGTAGGAAAGGAGTAAGCCTGGTTCTAAAAAAACCAATGCTTGGAAATAGCTCGAAGAAAAGGGAAAAGACTATTGGTCGCCAATAAAAAGAAAAACACGTTCTGTTTTCAAGAATAGCCAACAAAGAGTTTTGTTTTCAAAAATAGCTTGTCGCCAATGAAAAAAAAAAGAGGAAGAGAGTTTTGTTTTCAAAAATTAGTTTGTTCTATTTGCCAATGAAAAGAAAAGGAGCCTTGTGTTCAAAATTAGTTTGTTTATTTGCGAATGAAAAAAGAAGAAAAAAATGTCTTGTTTCAAAAGTAGTTGTATTTGCCGAACTACGCAGGTCTGTTTCCCATCGGATATAGGATACATAGGCAACCTACATAAGGTTCGGCCTCATTTTGAAAATAGAATAAAAAACACAAAAATGTGAGAAATAAGCCGATTTAGTGTCGGTAGCGTTTCAAACCATTCTTACTGAGAAACCTTAGAATATTCTCCCATTATCGAAGGGCTATCTCCGTAAAAGAATGGACAAAGTTGAAAACTGTCACTGAATAAACCCTATCCGGCCTCAAAATTCATATGGAATTGGTAAAGGGCCATTTGGCTAAATTGGCATGTCAAGAAGGGAATCACAAAATTAGAAACTTGTTTTCAAAAAGGGATAGTCAGAGTCAAACCTAACCCTACTTTTATTACAGGAACGAATGAATATCATCCAAGACCCACCAGAAGTGACTAGGGAGCACGCTCGAGTACATTTTCGCATGTGGTGGAATGATTGGACTAGGATTGTCGCGAATTGGTAAGCAACAGTTGGGAGCTCTTGTAGAAATTTGGGAGATCAGACCACGGGATGATTTGATCAAGGCTATAATAACTTTTTGGGACCCCCCTCGTAATGCTTTTTGCTTCTCAGACTTCGAGATTACCTCTACTTTGGAGGAGGTAGCCGAGTATATTGAGTTTGGACGAGATATGAGGAAGCAACAACTTATATTTCCAAGGACCCCACCGGTGCACAAGTTTTTTGACCTCCTCAATATCAGCAAACTGACAAGCAAAAACCGCGTAAGCAACGGGTGTTGTGATTTCCATTTCTTATACTTTAGATTTGGGCATTCCTCTGGTTTTGAGACACGTGAGAAAGGGTTGAGCAACAAACAAGATATGGGGCTTTGCCAACTTCATCGCTGGTTAGCATTTATTTTGGCATTCTTGGGGGTAATGGTGTTTCCAAATTAGAAAAGGACACTGGATAATAGAATGACTAGAATTTCACAAATCCTCACCACCATGGAAATCATACCCTTGCCCCGTTGGTATTGGGAGATATCTACCGAGCGTTGACTTTATGCAAAGCTGGGGCTCAATTCTTTGAAGGTTGCAACATTTTCTTGCAAATGTGGATGATCGAGCATCTTCGCCACCATCCCAGATTCATGAGTTACGGTTCGAGCCCAAATAAATTCATCATTCGTTATGAAAAGAGGGTAAAGGATTACAACGTGCCAAAGTGGTTTGAGGCATGGGTGTCTCATTTGAAAACTCTCAAAGCAAGTCAAATTGAGTGGTTCATCGGATGGCTTCCTAGGACTGCTGCTAAGGGCGACTTGAGGATAATGGGTGTGAAAAGTATTCAAAAATATGCACCACGGATGGTCTTGAGACAATTGGTACAATATCAATTTGTACTCGAAGATGAAGATCTAAGTACTCAAGTTATAGAGCTACATCTGGAAGCCGCATTGCCTGAAGCTTTAGTTCAACATGATTGGAATAGTTGCCGGTATCTTAAAAATGGCATCCAAGTACCAGATGTCACAAAAGGAGAAGTGGATCCACACTATGCTGCTTAGTTTGAGAAGAGGTCTTCTGTGAACATTGAGCCGGAAACCGAACATGAAAGACCCACTAAATGACCTCATGTTCAAGCTTCCGAAGACAAAATCCAAGAGAGATTGGCATCGGGAGAAAAGGAAAAAGCGTATCAAGCTGAGATTCATGCTTTGAAAGAAAATCTAAGAAACGTGGAGCTCAACAATGATATTCAGATTCAAGAAGCCGAAAGTGAGAAAAGATGATTTATCCAAGAAAATGAAGCTCTCACAGCGCAGATCCATAAAATGAAAATAGCAATTGACAACCCGGGCAGGAGTAGACAGGATGAGAAGCTCATCTACAACCTTGCCCAGATAGCACAAGATGTCGAGGATGATTTTAGAACAGTGAAAAGGATTTAGCAAGTGCTCGGGCCAAGATATCCAAGGATTCCGGGGAACAAGCAAGTTTTGTCCGTCATTTAAGGGAGAAATATGACAAGGGGATGGCAAGTATGAAGAAAAAGGTCAAGATCGTTGAAAATGAAGTGGCCAAGCGGGGAAGGGATATTGAAGCCTAAAGGGAGCATTGTTATTCTATAATAGCACGGCTAGAGAGGGATTCGCACCACCTTCAAAAACAAAGCCAAATAACTAAACAAACTGTGGAAGCAAGAACTTGGCAAATTGGAGATTTATTACCGGAGAAAGGTAGGATCCGCGAAATGGTCACAGCGATGTCAGAGTATATTGTGGTAAAACAGAAAATATGTTAAAACATGACCGAAACCACTTTACTTGAGGCAGTCATGACGTTCATCTAGCAAGTAATAGTAGATTTGGAAAAGCTCCAGTTCGATCTTGCAGACAAGACCACAACAAAACCAAAAAACACCCTGAAAGCTCCAGGAGTGTTTAAGACTTTAATGTATTAGTGATCTTTTGCTCGAGTCAATATTTTTGATTTTAGTCTGTTAAGTTGTTTTGGAGTTTATTAAGTCTTTCGAATTGATCCTTTTTAAGACTGTTTCGATTTTGTGAGTCTTGAGTCTTTGTAGTCGGGGTGTGTGGTTTAATCAAATGTCAAAAAATAAAAGAAATATATTTTGTCGTTTATCTTTTCATATGCGCCAGAACTACGCTCAGTCTGATTCATGCGGGGTCATGATACGTAGGCAATCTACATAGGACTCGACCATATTAAAATAAAATAAAGGAAAAGAGAAAGAAACGAAGAAGGAGAGAATATGAGAGAAAAGTAAGGGAAAGGCAAGAGACAAACAGGGAAAAGAAGAGAAGATAAAGCTAAAAAGGGGCATTGCAAATGAAGAAAAGGGAAAGTTGGGATGATACAAGCAACTGATGCATGTAGTAACCAATAATTGTTTAGGTGCATTCATGTCGAAACCTAACCATTAAAAAGTTTGGTGTTTTTGTATTCAGCCTATACAGGTGGTTAGCGCTTGTGGTATTCTAGAAACCCACTCCTACAACACGTGCTCTAAGAGCAAGCAGGTCATGGCCAATCAGGAAACTGATGTCAGTATTATTGAACCCTCGAAAGAGGTAGAGGAATTGTACGTTAATGCCATGAAGGAGGAAATGTACAACCTGAAACACAAAATGGCTGAGATGTACCAGGCATGGGTGAGAGGACAACCACCCCCAACCTATCCTGCTAGCTGAACCTTCATTCTACCACTGGCCCAAGCTCATGACCAGCCCACTACTGATCCACCCTCAAGTTTTCCTGTCTACTAGCAGCACCAATGTATAACCTCTCAACCATCCCCAGCTCCACTACCCAAAGTCGCTCCTCATCCCCCTCCACCAATTTCTCCCATTTATGTGGAACCTCCTTCTCCCGCACTCCATAGATTATCAAGTGAGCCCTTGCTTCAAACTTATGACAACAAGTACTACCCTCCGGAACCCTCTTACAAAGCCCATGAACCATACTCCTATGCTCCCTGTCTCGAAATAATGGCAAAGGTTGAAAAGCCAATAAAAAATCCTCAGCAAGAGATGGTGCTCAGAAAGGTCAAAAGTTTAGAACAATCGTTCAGGGACAAGCAAGGGTTAGGTGGCCAGGTGAGCGTGACATTCAAGGCCCGTTGTATTTTTCCAGACGTGCAGTTGCCTCAAGGTTTTAACATGCCTAAATTTGACTTATATGATGGACATGGCGATCCAGTTGTGCATCTAAAAAGGTTTTCCAGCAAAATGAGAGGATTAGGGGGAAAAGATGAATTGCTAATGGCATACTTTAGCCAATAGTACATCCGGCAGGATCATAATTGGTGGTACACTTGGGATGACCTGGCACAAGAGTTCGCTTTTCACTTTCAATGTAATCTCAAGATTGTCTCGGATCGTCTATCTTTGACAATACTTGGAAAGAAACACAACGAGAGATTCAGGGAATACGGTTTCCGGTGGAGAGAACAAGCAGCCAGGGTTGATCCTCTAATGAAGGAGAGTAAGATGGTGGATTATTTCCTGCAAGCTCTAGAGCCTACCTATTTCGGGCATCTGGTGTCGGCAGTAGGTAAATCTTTCAACGAGGTAGTTAAAATGGGGAGTATGGTCGAGGAAGGCCTCAAATCTAACAACATCATGAGCGACTCTGCAATCAAGGCGACCACTCAGACCATCAATGGTGGAGTCAGGGGAGTATTTGGAAATAAGAAGATGGAGGAAGTAGTACCAGCTGAGTTGGGAACTTGGTTCAGGCCTCAGGCCCTATCACATTACACCCAACCCTATCCTCACCACCAAACATAACCACACACTCCATACAGCCCACCACGACATTACTATCCACCGTTAGAACCTCACTTCTCTGCTCATCACGCAAAGCGTATACCTAACCTCCCGCCCACGCACAATGGCGTGCGCCAGCTCCATAAAATACCTACCCAACTCCACAAAATCATTACCCACGTCCAAGTGCGTACCAACAACCCCCAAAACCCGCCTTCCGAGCCAATCTAGTCTTGAGAAATGAGTGGGTACAAAAGAAGAAAACTTTCACTCCTTTGAGAGAATCCTACAATAGTTTATTCCACTGGCTACGACATTTGGATATGTTGACACCAATCGAAGCAAAATTGACAAACCCTCCTCCGAAGAATGTAGATTATTCTGTTAGCTGTGAATACTGTTCTGGTGCACCAGGGAATTATACCGAAAAGTGTTGCAATTTGAAGAATGCTATCCAGGAACTTATTGACTCCCACCGAACTGAATTTCACGCTCCAGAGCCGCCCAACATTAACAAAAACCCATTGCCGGCCCATCATGAGACAAACATGATAGAGATCGTGGAAAAAGGGGAAGAGTCTAAAAAGCCCTCACAGACAGTAATGATGATCAAATCAAGCGAAGTCAAGCCAATTGAGAGTATGAGCAATGAGAAGTCAGTGATCAATATAAAGGAAACAGACATCAAACGTATTGTGGTCCAAGGGAGGGCATCATGCATGGTTGCACCAAAACAGGAAATTGCAAAACTGATAGTACACGAGGCAGCTAGAGAACCCATTGTAGTCGTTGTAGGCGCTCGTATAGAGCCGGTCATTTTAAAACCAGTAATCCAACCGCCAGTCATCAACAAAAAAGTCATTCCTTGGAGATACGAACAAGAAATAGTGATGTACAAAGAGAAAGAGGTTAGGGAAGGAGTTAGTGAAGCTTGGGGTTTGACTCGATCAGGGAGATACATCGCCCCTGAGGAGTTGAGGAAAAGTAGAATACCTAAGGATAACCCATAATCAGTGAAGAAAGATTTATTGGAAGAAGTGGCAGAAGAATTTCTGAAGAAAATGATATTGCGGGCTACTCCATCATAAAGCAATTGAGCAAAACACCAGCTCAGATCTCCTTATTGTCCTTACTAATCCATTCAGATGAACACCGTCGGGCGCTGATGAAGATTTTAGACGAAGAACATGTCCCTGACAAGGTAGCAGTCAATCATTTGTAGAAGATTGGAAATAATATATTCGAGGTAACCGGGTCACTTTCTCTGACGATGAACTGCTTATGGAGGGCACTGAGGAAAATTGGGCACTTTATTTGACTGTGAAATATGAAGATGCTGTGATCACCCGGGTTCTAGTTGACACCAGGTCCATTACAAATATTTGTTTGATCTCCACATTGATCAAGCTAAAGGTGGAGAATGAAAAGGTCCACAAGAATAACATTTGTGTTTGGGAGCTTTATGGCAGAGGAAACGGTTCAGTAGAGGATATAGTGCTGGAACTGACAATAGGGCATGTTAAGTTCATCATGGAATTTCAAGTGAGACGTGGTAGTTTCTTATAACCTGTTATTGGGCAGGCCTTGGATTCACGCAGCCAAGGCAATACTTTCTACATTGTACCAGATGGTCAAATTTGAATGGGACAGGTAAGAGATTGTGGTTCACGGTAAAGATAATCAGTGTGTTATAGGTGATTTTACTGTACATTTTATTGAATCTTTAAATAGCAAAGGTCCATGGGTCTACAAGGTATTCGACATGGTGTCAGTTGAGAAGATCCAGGAAGGTGAGTTTGTCACAACTCCAAAGATAGCAGCCGCATAAGTTATGGTGACTTCAGAAATGTTGAAGATCGGTTTCATGCCCGACAAAGGATTGGGTTCTTCTTTACATGGCATCTTGCAGCTGATGTCCCTCCCTAAAAATCTGGACACTTTTGGTCTAGGGTTGAAGCCTAAAACTGCATGCATAAGGTGAGCCAGTAAGTTAAAGCAGAGGGTCTGGGCCATCCCAAAGCCCATCCCAAGGTTGTCCAAATCGTTCGTCAAGACCAGTACTAGCAAGTGACCACTGCCAAAGATTCCTTGTCCGTTGATCGATGCGTATGGGGATTTGGATAAGGGATTAGAAAGGCTGTTCAATAAGGTTAATATGGTCGAGGGAGGAGAAGGATCGAGCATGGCAGATTTGCAGTTTGTGGGAGCATGCGCAAGAGTCAACAATTGGAAAGCCACTCCTCTTCCCACCCAAAGAGAGTCGTGGTAGTCGGCTTTGATTTTTCGTTCAGTCTAGTTGGGATTAGCGTCTGTGTTATTAATTCAGTTGTTATTTCTGTGCGTTTGGATTTGTAGACTATGTTATCTTTTGATTCTAATGAAACGCAATTTCTTTTCCAGCAGTGCTGATAGTTTCCATTTTTCTTTACTTATTTTTCTTTTTTCTTTGTACAATTATTTTTATGTTGATTCCAATGATCTGACATACATAAGGACTCTTCGGCAAGCCTTAAAAAGTGGTCTAGTTCAGAAATAATAATTTAGGTAATAGAGCATGAGGATGAGCCAGAGCACGACGAGAAAGGAGCATGCGACGAAATTACTAAAGAGTTGAGCCAATTTCAGGAGAGACCAAAACAAAACCTGAGCGATATAGAGGCAGTCAATTTAGGGAGACCGGATAACATCAGAGAATCCAAAATAAGTGTCCATCTGGAGTAACAGCTTAGGAAAGAGATAATTGAAGTACTGCTCGAATACAAAGATGTCTTTGCATGGTCTTATGATGATATGCCCGGATTGGGCCATGACTAGGTGGTTCAAAAATTACCTACCGATCCAGCCTGCCTTCCCCTCAAACAAAAGTTGAGAAAGTTTAAAACTGATGTGAGCGTAAAAATAAAAGAGGAAGTGACCAAGAAATTTGAGGCAAACATTCACATATTCATTAACAATTGTTCAAAGCAGGATATCGGGTTGTTTGTGGATTGTTACGCAGGTTAACGCTGGATCTTAATGGATGAAGAAGATGCGAAGAAAACAACAATTATCACACCGCGGGCAACATATTGCTATAGGGTCATGCCTTTTGGTTTGAAGAACGCCGAGCCGACACACATGAGGGACATGACAACTATTTTTCATGATATGATGCATAAGCAAATTGAGGTCTATGTGTATGATGTGATTGTGAAATCTAGAAAGCAATCCAATCATGTCAAAGATCTAAGGAAATTCTTCCAAAGGCTCCGTAGGTATGATCTCAAGCTCAACCTGGCAAAATGCAAATTTGGGTTCCCCTCAGGGAAGCTGCTAGGGTTCATGGTGAGTCGACGAGGCATTGAACTAGACCCATCAAAGATCAAAGCTATACATGAACTACCGCCACCGAGGAACAAAATTTAGGAAATGAGTCTATTGGGAAGATTGAATTACATCACTCGGTTCATTACTCAGCTCACAACCATCTTCGAGCCCATCTTGAAGCTACTGAATAAGGATGCTGCGCTGAAAGAGACGGGATAGTGCCAAGAGGCTTTTGATTAGATAAGGGAATATTTGTCGAACCCACCAGTGTTGGTCCCGCTAGAACCAGGAAGACCCTTGATCTTATATTTGACAGTCTTGGACAACTCATTTGGATGCATGTTGGGTCAGCACAATGTCACTGGGAGGAAAGAAAAGCCATATACTACCTACCAAGAAATTTACGGTCTACAAGGTTAAGCATACTCATATTGACAGGACATGCTGTGCCTTGACGTAGGTAGCCCAAAAGTTAAAACACTACTTGTCATTATATACCACTTATCTTATCTCACGCCTGGACTCGTTGAAGTACATTTTCAAGAAACTAATGCCCACAGGGAGGCTCGCTGAATGGAAAATCTTGCTCACTTAATTCTGACATTGTTTACGTGACTAGGACTACAATGAAAGCACAAGCATGGGCTGATCACTTAGCTGAGAATCCAACAGACGAAGAATATGAGCCCTTAAAGACATATTTCCCTGATGAGGAAGTAATGCATATAGATGAAATGGAACAAGGCGAGAAATCGGGATGGAAACTATTTTTTGATGAGGCCCCTAACAGAAAGGCACCGGGATAGGATCAGTACTCATTTCTGAGAAAGGGCATCATTACCCAGACATAGCTCAACTCCGCTTCTATTGCACCAACAACATGGCATAATATGAGGCATGTATTTTGGGTTTGAGGTTAGCAGTACACATGGGTGTCCAGCCTTGGGAGACTCGGACCTTCTGGTACACCAAATTCAAGGGGTGTGGGAAACAAGAGATCTAAAGATCATACCATACCGGCAATGCTTGTATGATCTTTGTCAACGATTCCGGTCAATAGAGTTCAGGCACATCCCCAAAATTCACAATGAGGGTGTTGATGCCTTGGCTACTTTGGCGTTAATGTTACATCATCCGGAAAAGGCTTATGTTGACCCGATACATATCTGGGTCCATGATAAACATGATTATTGCAACATGGTGGAAGAAAAGCTTGACGGTGAGCCTTGGTTCCACGAAATCAAAAACCATATTAAGCCACGAGTGACTAGAAGAGAACAATACATCGCTTGTTAAGTGGGCTTTTCTTCAGCGGAGGAATATTATTCAAAAAAATGCCCGATCTTGGTTTGTTAAGATGCATAGATGATGGGCAGGAGACAACCATCATGAATGAGGTTCATGCTGGCGTCTGCAGGCCGCACATGAGCGGATATTCTTTGCCAAAGAAGATTCTCCGGGCAAGATATTATTGGCTCACCATGGAGCGGGATTGTATCAGCTTCGTGCGCTAATGTCATCAATGTCAAGTTCATGGAGACTTAATTCACTCTCGGCCGTCTGAATTGCATACGATGTCTACACCATGGCCTTTCGTTTCTTGGGGAATGGACGTCATTGGGCCGATCGAGCCAGCAGCTTCTAACGGACACAGGTTCATCCTGGTTGCTATTGAATATTTTACCAAATGGGTTGAATATAAGACCTTCAGGACAGTGACCAACAAAGTTGGTCGACTTTGTACATGCATAATATTCTCATCACTGATAATGGGGAAAATCTCAACAGTCACTTGATGAAAGAGGTATGTCAGCAGTTCAAGATCACAGATCAAAATTCCACCCCGTACTGCCCCAAGGCGAACAGAGCGGTCAACGCAGCCAATAATAACATAAAGAAGATACTTCGTAAAATGGTGGAATTGTCCAAACAAATCCATCAGAAGTTACCCTTTGCATTGTTAGGCTATCGCCCTACCATCCGCACTTCGGTAGGGGCAACCCCATACTTGCTGGTATATGGCACAAAAGCAGTAATCCTGGCTGAAGTTGAAATCCCCTCCATTCGGGTCATGGCTGAAGCAGGAATCGACGATGAAGAATGAGTTAGAACTCGTTTGGAGCAATTGAGTTTGATTGATAAGAAAAGATTGGCAGCGGTGCGCCCAAGAAAGTTTGAGGTGGGTCAATTGGTGTTAAAACGCATCCACCCTCACTAGGCCGAGGCAAAGGGTAAGTTCGCCCACAAAGTTCAAGGACCGTTTGTCATGTCAAGAGTGCTGTCCAATGGGGCGTTGTATCTAACAGCTGTGGAAGAAAAATGTGTAGAAATGGCTATCAATTCAGATGCAGTCAAAAGATATTATGTATGAAATTCTTCTATTTGAATCATTGTCTACTTGGCGTTTCTTTGTACTAGGCATGTTTTATAGATTGAAATGACGAAGTCATTTTATTCAACTATCTAAACACTTAGACCTTTGTTAACCCTTTTGAGCTTCAATTAGTTTTCTTTTCGTATCCCCTCTTTCGAAATCAGTAACGAAAGTCAGAAACAAAATTATAAAAAGGCGATGACAAGACAAGAACAAAAAGAGAAAAAAAAAGGAGGAAAAGAAAAGAGAAAGAAAAGAAAGAAAAAAGGAAAGAGAAAGAAAAGAAAGACAAACAGGAAATAGAAAGAAAAGAAAGGAAAAAAGGAAAGAAAAAAAGAAAAAAAAAGATAAGAGAAAAAGAAAAAAGAAAAGAAAAAAAAAGAAGAAAAAGGAAGAAAAGAACAGCAGAAGGAGAGAAGGAAAAGGAAAACAAACAAACAATAGTAAAAGTAAGGAATCAATAGGAACTACGTTTGACCTGATTCCTTTTTAGGATACGTAGGCAGCCTCACAGCTTGGTCATATTCAAATAAATTCAAAGGCACCAAGAAAGAAACTAGGGCAGAAATTGCACTGGTTTGGATCCTAAAAGTTGTAAATTTTGAAACCATAAAAGTGATTTTTGAGCCTTTCACACCCTTTCTTTCTAACCTTATCCAAAAGCGTACATTACAGTCCAAAGAAAGACCTTCTGATCAATCCGTAAGAAATATCAGGGAAAGCAAGGAGAGATGGACCATACCTCGGGACGACACTCTGGTTCCTGTAGAAAATAATAAAAATGAGAGAGTCTTTTTGGTGTAAACCCTCATGGGCACCATAAGGCGACGAAAGTTTGAGAAAAATAAAAATAACAGAGTGTTATTGGTGAAAACCCTTTGTGGGCACCGTATGACAATGTGATTTGAGAGAAATAAAAATGAGAGAGACTAATTGGTGAAAACCTTCACGGTCACCATGAGGCGAACGCAAGGCAAGAAGCAACAACTGGAAAGGGGCTGTTGTTGGAAATCCGTTCAGAACACCGTAAGGCAAGCAAATCTAGGGTTTGGTTGAAGGAATTGGGTTAGAAATGGTCAACACAACAAAAGCATAGCAACAGAAGGCCGGTCATCGGTAGAGACTGGGTCGACTACGCCGAAGTGCATGTCATGGTCATGAAAAACCAGCTGCTCTTCCTCAAATAAGTTTCCTTTCTCTTCCTTTCAACAGTCAGTAAATGGGGAGATTTTTGCCCTAAATACAGTTCTGAGTCATTGAATTTCATTTTTTCTTTAGAATCTATAATGTCTTTTTGTTGTAGCAAACGTGAGAAATTTCAAAGCCTACTATCAGCTCCCAAAGGGAGCACATGATACCCAAAAACTGTAACAAAGGCAGCAAAGTTTGAAACAGAAAGGGGAGGGATTCACAAGAGCTTCAATGATAAAATTGATTGAAGAGACAAAGTTCACAAAGTTAAGGAGCACAACAAAAAGATGGGGAAGCAAAGTAAAACCATGAGGGTCAGGGGTCAGCAAAGCATAACACACTGACCGGGTAGTCTCAGAAAGCGTGCAGGGCTTCTGGCAAAAGAGACAGAAGCGCAGCACAAAGATGGGAAAGTTCACAAGGTTTAACCAAGCATAATACATTGACTCAACAACCATCAGCGAAGGACGTAAAGAATTCTAGCAAGAGGGTTAGAAGTGCAACACAATGATGGGGGAGCAGAGTATAGCCCTAAAGATCGGGGGGATCAGCCAAGCATAGTACATTGACTTGGTAATCTCAGGAAAGATGTAAGAATTCTGGCAAAAAGGCTAAGAGTGTAACACGACAACGGGAGCAAAGTATAGCCATAAAGGTTCGGGGGTCAGCCAACCGACTCAGGCAACTAATTATCAACATGGAAATTTGAACACAACGGTCCACGACAGTGAAGAGGCCACTTCCAACAAGAATACTACGAGCTAAACACCACTTTTAAAACTGATAAGTTTTCTTTGACTGACATAGCGGCAGAAGAGCCTAAGGGGGGCTATCTACCGGGGAAAGCAGGCACATGGCAGTAATGATCAAAATATCAAGGCCCACCTGGAAGTAGGACCCAGTTAAAACTCAAAAGGAACATAGTCCGTCATAAATGTTCTCCCTAGCTAGAGTATAATGGACGAAACTTTAATTAGCAACCTCTAGCAAAGACAACCGAGAGTTAAAAGGGGCATGCAATTTGAAATTCTCAAGACCCCTCCCCCCTGGGGATGGAACGCAGTTTAAAACTCAAACAGGTGCTGGCATGGTCAAACCCAAATACTTCCCAACAAGAGTCAACAGGATCCGCCTGCATAATGTGATTTTATCGTAGGAGTTTTCAGGACCCCGCTGGATAATGGGACGTAGCTCTAAAAAATAACCTCCATAAGACACATTTTGTCATCTAATTTAGAGTTGTCAGGACCAGCCTGGATAATGGAAACTACTTTTAATCACCAGTCACCAGCAGATCCCCGGTATTATATCTCATCACAAGAGATAGTGGAAAATAATACCTTTTGAGAAACATAACATGATCTTATAGTTGTCATCAGTTAAGAATTGTAAAGACCCTCCTGGATAATGGGACTTAGCTTAGATTTATAGATATACACTAACAGATCCGCCCAGCACCAAACTTGGCAAAAAGAATTTCTTGTGTTTTGTCTGTTTTGTTGTGATCAGGTACATATGCAGCAGTGTCGGGGAATATTTTTCAAGATTTACGTTTTGGTAATTTGGCTCTCACCTGTTAGAATAAGGGAATATTTTTCAAGATGCATAATTTGGCAATTATGCGCACACCTGTTCGAACAAGGGAATATTTTTAAATATTCAAGTTCTGGTAATCAGGCACCCACCTGTTAGAACAAGGGAATATTATTCAAGTTGCATGTTTGGCAATCAGGCGTCCACCTGTAGAACAAGGGAATTTTTTTAAAATTTCAATTTATCGTAATCAGGTGTCCGCCTGTAGAACAAGTGAATATTTTTCAAGATGCAAGTTTGGTAATCAGGTGCCCGCCTATAGAACAAGGGAATATTTTGCAAGTTGCATGTTTTGGCAATCAGGGTAGAAACAAAATATACATATTGTAGATACTACCAATGGGGGCTTATGCACATCTTCCATTAGTCAGCCAATTGGTAACCAGTGGAATGTAGAAATTGATTTGCTGCCCTGAGGACATGAATTATGTATCTAAATATGGGATGTATGATACCTCACAATAATATGCCGCCTTACCAAAGGCCACAGGGATATAATAATCAAAATCAGCAGCATGTTATCATTCTCCTCAGCAGCAGCATGGTGGAAGACAGGGAGATGTGTTTGATAGACTCAAGGTAATGATGCAGCAGGTTATTAGGTCAAATGCAAAAATAAGTTAAAGAATAGATGCGGGTGAGTCATCTATTAAAAATATTGAAGTGCAGATAGGCCAGATTTTGATGTCTTTGAATAATCTTCCTCTTAGGACATTTCCTACACACATGCAGATAAATCCAAAAGATCAAGGCCTGAAGCAGCTAATGGTAGTGAGGTACGTAATGGTAGAGACTTATACTTGGAGCAAGACAGGGCTCGAGAAAGCAAACAAGCTGAGACACTTCTACCAGTGCCTATTGAGTTAGATCAGTCAAAGAAACTGACGGAGGTTATAGTGCAGCCTGTCCATGAACGACATATCATATAGATAGATCCTGAGAAAGAAGCTGAGAAAGCCCAAGAACTGGTAGCTGAGGTGGTAGTTGACAAAGAAAATACCCAAATAATTGGTAAGAAGTGAGACCCCGGGTAATGTTGATGCTTCAGCTGGTGGAGCATTTTTTAGCAAAACATGGAGAGAAAGCCAGAGTCTACTTGACAAGATGGCACAAAATTCTGGGTGGACAACTAGGAATGCACCTATCACTCCAGTGGTTCACTTAGTGCCCTAACATCCATCCAACACTTTTGCTGAAAACATGGCCACATTAATGACACAAATGAATATACTCACGAAATAGGTGGAAGAGTCAGAGCAGAAGCAACATGTACATATTGTAGATACTACCCATGGGGGCTTATTCACATCTTGCAGTAGTCAGCAAATTTTGTAACCAGTGGAATTTTCATTGATTGACGCTTTTAAAGAGATGCTTAGTTATGAGAAAATGATAAAGGACTTGATGTCCCGAAAATTAAACTTCCAAGACTTGGCCATACTGACTCTTACTCAAACCTGCACTGTGGTGGTGACTAGTCCAATTGTTGAGAAGCTGTCTGATCCAAGGACTTTCACAATTCCCTGCGCCATTGATAACTTTGCTTTCACCAAAGCACTTTATGATTTGGGGGCTAGCATATCTTATGACCCTGGTGATCTATAAGAGGTTGGGGATTGGAAGAGCTTGACCCACTTATATGTTTTTTCAGCTGGCTAACAGGATCGTGAAAAAACCTTCTAGTATCTTGGTGATAAGTTTATTCATGTAAAGAAATTTGGGTTCCCTATAGATTTTGTGATTCTAAATTGCATGGTTGATTAAGAAATTCCCATAATTTTGGGAAGGCAGTTCTTGGCCACATGGTGTGCTCTTATTGATTATGAGACTGGGGAGCTCAATATGAGGTTGAACGATGAGGAGATAACAATCAATGTGTAGAACTCTATGCGGTGACCAAGTAAATTCAGCAATTGTTCTCTTATTTAAGTCGTGGATGTAATCATAGAAGCTGATGATGAGACGTTAACTATTGAGGACTCTCTTGCTGCATGTCTGGTAAATTTAGATAAGGTGTATGGGGAAGAACTGGCATAATGGGTATTGGCTTTAGAAAGCAGAGGGTTTTGGGATAGAAATCTTGAATTCGAGCCCCTGCACTTAGAAAACAGAGAAACTCCTCCAGCCAAGCCATCCCTTGAAGAACCACCAAAGTTGGAATTGAAGCCATTGCCGGCGATCTATGGCATGATTTCCTAGGACCTAACTCCATATTACCTGTGATTATCACATCTAGTTTGTTAGATATACAGGCACAACAACTTTTGAAGGTACTTAAGGAGTGCAAGACTGCCATTGGGTGGACCATGATAGACATTAAGGGGATCAGCCAGGCATATTATATGCATAAAATTCTGCTGTAAGAGGGATACAATCTTTCCAGAGAGCATCAAAGAAGGTTGAACCCCAACATGAAGGAATTGGTGAAGAAACAAGTGATTAAGTGGTTGGTTGCCAGATTCATTTTCCCAATCTCCGACATAACCTTAGTTAGACTGGTGGATTGTTTCCTAAGAAAGGTGGCATGACGATGGTCAAAAATGATAACAATGAGCTCATCTCTACAAGAACCACCACTGGCTAGAGAATTTGCATGGACTACATAAAATTAAATCTGGCCAACCAAAAATACCACTTCCCACTTCCCTTCTTTGATCACATGCTAGACATATTGGCAGAGAGGTCTCACGTCTGTTTCTTAGAAGGGTACTCATGGTACAATAAAATTTCCATTGCACCTGAGGACTGAGAGAGGACCTCTTTTACTTGTCCGTATGGATTTACGCTTTTTAGACGATTCCCTTTCGCCTACGCAATACACCCACAACATTCCAATGGTACATGATGGCCATATTCACTGACATGGTCGAGGAAATAATGGAGGTGTTCATGGATGATTTCTCAGTGGTGGGAACTCGTTCGACAAGTGTCTTATAAGTCTGCCCGAGTGCTGAAACGATGTATTGAGACTAACCTGGTTCTTAATTGGGGGAAGTGCTATGTCATGGTACAGGAGGGAATAGTCTTGGGACACTGGATATCAAGTAAAGTAATCAAGGTAGATCATTCTAAAGTTGACGCGATAGCAATGTTTCCACCTCCCACTTCAGTCAAGGAAATAAGGAGCTTCCTCGAGCATCCCGGTTTCTATCGGAGATTCATAAGAGACTTCTCAAAATTACCAACCCTCTACGTATGTTGTTAGAAAAAGATCAGCCGTTCTTATTTTTAGATGATTGCAGTGGTAGCATTTGAGGAGTTAAGAAAAAGGCTAGTCACAACGCCCATCATTGTTACCCCTAACTCGGTGCAACCATTCTAACTCATATGCGATGCTAGTGACTATGTAGTGGAGGAAGTGTTGGGACAGAGGAAAGACAAGCTAATGCACCCAATCTACTATGGCACTAGAATGCTCAGTGGAGCCCAGCTAAACTACTTTATGACTGAAAAGGAGATGCTGGTTTGGTGTTTGCATTGGAAAAGTTCAAGTCATACCTGATTGGCTCTAAAGTAATTGTATATACTGATCATGTAGCTCTTAGGTACTTGATTGAGAAGAAGGATTCTAAATTGAGCCTAATTCATTGGTGTTGATACTACAAAAGTTTGACCTCAAAATTTGTAATTGTAAGGGCACAAAAAACCGATTCGCTGATCATCTATCACAACCTGAGGGAGTTGAAAACTCAGCTGAGATTGAGGATATTCTGGAAACCTTTCTAGATGAGCAGTTGCTCGCTAAAATCCTTGATAAAGTGCAATGGTATGCAGACATTGGAATTACTTGGCAAGAGGTTTCCCTATGATATTTCCTTTGTACAAAAGAAACGTTTTATCGTGACTGACGCATGTATTATTGGGATGAACCTTATCTGTTTCAAATATGTGTTGACAATATGATCCAAAGGTGTGTCCCTGAGATTTAACAATCTTCTATTTTACCGGCATGCCACATATTGACATATGGAGGGCATTTTGGAGGAGTCAAGATGGGCACGAAAGTGCTAGAGACTGGTTTCAACTGGCTAATAGTTTTTAAGGATGCATATCAATGGGTGAAGGGATTTAATGAATGTAAGTGAACCGGGAACATTTCACGTCACCATGAGATGCCCATGAACCCAGTTAAAGAGGTTGAAGTGTTCGATGTTTGGGGATTGACTTCATGGGCCCCTTCGTCAGCTCTTTTGGCAATAAGTACATATTTGTTGTTGTAGATTTGAGTCCAAATTGGTGGAAGTTTCATCATTTCCCACCAATGATGCAAGAGTGGTGGTAGGGTTTTTGAAGAAGAACATATTCACCCGTTTTGGGACCTCAAGAGCTATTATCAGTGACAGAGGCACTCACTTCTGTAATTGAGCTTTACAGAAGTTGCTGGCAAAGTACAATGTGTGCTACAAGGTTGCAACACCATATCATCCTCAGACAATGGACAGGTTGAAGTGTGTAATAGACAGATAAAGATTGTATTGACCAAGATTGTAAACGCCACAAGAACTGATTGGGCGAAAAATCTATATGATGCACTCTTGGCCTTTTAAAACACCGATTGGTATGTCACAATATAAGTTGGTGTTCAGGAAGGCCTGCCACTTGCAAGTGGAAGTTGAACATAGAGCTTGGTGGGTACTGAGACAGCCGAATCTAGACATTAAAGCTGGAGGCACAATGAGAATCACATAATTGCATGAGCTTGATGAGTTAAGATATCTTGCTTTTAAGAGCACATGGTTGTACAAGGAAAGAATGAAGAGGTTGCATGACAAGAAAATTGTGGAGAGAAATTTGAACCACCGGGACATTGTATCGCTCTATAACTCAAGATTAATGCTATTTCCAGGTAAACTCAAGTCACGATTGTCGGGACCATTTTGAGTGGTCGAAGTATTCCCTTCAAGGGCTGTAGAGATTGCTGTAGAGATAGAATCTCATACATTTAGAGCCAATGGGCAGAGATTGAAACTATATGCGGGCATGAATAAACCAAAGAAAGTGACAAAGATCTACTTGACTGAGCCTCAGAGGTCAAGTGAGCCTTAAATATGCTTATTTGTGTCGTGTTGCAACATTAAATTAGGCGTTCATGGGAGGACACCCATGAATGTTGTTGTTATTCTTTTCTTTTGTAACCTCCTTATGAAAAAAAACATTTTCCTCATGCCTGCAACCATAGCTCGACCGTGGTATGACAAGTATTCTACCTCAGGATTGCTCGACCCACTACGAGTGCAATGGGATGGCTTCTTAACCGCGGTAAAACGTAATCATTCTGCCTCCTGTTCTTTCATTCACTGCGGCTGCGGCGGGACCGTTGTCAATTTCGGTAGCCCATGTAAGTTTGATTTAATTTTTTCATTTTATTTATTTTCTTTTCCCTTGTAATTTCCCCTTCCCTCCCGCAATAAAATTACACAGATCCCCCCAATACTTTCACCCATCTACTCTCTCTCTCTCTACAACGCTAACGTACTTTTTCCATCTTCTTCTTCTTCTTCTTCGTCTCTCTCACTCTTCCATCCATCTCCACACTTTGGTCATTGACCTGGGCACCAGAGTTGGCAATTTGACTACTCAACAAGGCAATTCGAAGAAAAATATCATGGCTGGCTCTAGGTACTTGGATTGAGCATCAAGGAAGTCCCCTTACCTTACTATGCATTAAATTTGTTGACATAGGGACATGCCAAAATTTTAAGTGTGGGGTGCGGGATGGTTGTTGTAAAATTGTATAACTTTGTATGTTGTTGTTTTTTTTATTTGTTTGGTATTGTTGGTTTATATTAGTAAACTTCGACTTGGTCGAAGACGGACACCTTCGACAGGTCTGTTGAGGGAACCAAGTCAAACAACAAAAAGAATTTTGTTTGATTAGGTAGTTTATCAACTCCCCTTTGGTGTTTCTGTAAACTGCGGTTCTTTTCCACGGGTTTCTATTTGACTCGGGTATAGTCAGGGTGAGAAACATTAACGGAAATAGGAACCCTTAACTCTATAGTACCTTGAATAAATACTGCTTTAGTGTGACACTTCGGCTCTTTAGTTGACTCAATGTAGGCCTTAAATTGTGTGTTCCTGAATGGCTCAAGTACTTAGAAAAGAGTGTCTGATGATCCTAAGTGAATTGAGTCATGTGTCATGTGTAAGTGAAGTTTTTTTGTATTCTATGATAACATTCAATGTCTAGAACTTTCCTGTGTGTGTTCAAAGCGAAATAGTAGCCATGTTTGGTCTGGAAACTGATATAGGCATTTCTTTACTCAATACTTCTAGGTATGCTTGCTCCCACCTAACTATGTATACCCTAGTCAACCCCGTTGAGCCTGTAAACATATTATCCTTGGCAGCCATATTACTAGCCTAACCTAAGTTAGAATAGCCTATCTTGTTGAACCCTATCACCTCTTAGAAGCACTCAAAATGTAACGGATATGAAAAAATATAAGTGTGTGATAGTTTGTTGGATTGTTAAGTGGAATTAAGGGGACAAAAAAAAAGAAAAAAAAAACATTGGAAGATAAACAATATTAGCGGTCACAGGAAAAATAAAAGGAGAGAAGTCTCAAAATAGTGGCAACTATAAAAGAAAGGTGTGCTTAAGGAAAAAAATGGGGGGTTAACACAATAATGTAATGGTGGAAGGAAGGTGTGATAAAGTGAAGAGCGTAAATGTACACAATGTAGTGGAGTGCTTAGGGAGGTGTAGTCATTATACCCAGATGTATCCTACGCATCCCGCAACCAACATTACAACCAAATAAAGTCCTATTGATTCTATACCGAATGAGCTTGATTAGTTGAGTATTACACTACAGGCAAGCATATTATGTGTTTTTTGTGGCGTAAGAATTTGTTCTGAGGGTGAGTGAAATGTTGTATTCGAATTCCTCAGTGTGTGGTTTGTAAACGATATAAGTCTCTTTTGTAGACTAGGCACATGATTCATGAAGGGAAGGTATGTCTGGCCTTCTTAATGAGAGTAGGAGAGTTGTTTAGGGACAATGTGTGGCTAGGAAGGAGGCCACTCTTGAGGCGAGGAAGTTGGGCTGAAGTAGTCTATCCATGTGAACTATTCTTGGTATAGGGCATAGGTTAATGCCCCAATAACGATTAGGCCTATAGAGTGTGGTTTGTTTCTAGAGGGATAGAAAAAGTGTGGGTTGTTGATAATAGGTTATATAGATGCTATTTACACTCTAAATGTACCATACTTTTTTTTTGAAGGCTAAAATGATAACAAAATACTCTAATTGGTGTTCTTTTGCTTCGCAAGGACTAGTCAAATTTAGGAAGAGACTATGGAGTGTTTTTGAGTCAATAATGCCGATAAATGGCCAATCAAGAAGAAACCAAACAAAATTAAGCAAAGGAGGACTGGGCATGAAGCCACCGCGACCACGGTCCAAGAAAGAAAGGCAGAATAGTCATGTTTCACTATTGTCATGCCGCGTTCTGCCGCTGCTGTGGTCGACTGTTTAACTACCTAGAAACTTTGGGACTAAAGTGTAAATTACAAAAAACTTATATGAACCCTTTATAAACTTAACAAACTCGCCTAAGAAAAGGTTAAGCTTGTTTTTAGACTGATTTAGAGGCAAGAACAAGTGTGAGAAGAGCAATCAAACATTAGAGTTTTTCATTGTTCTCTTTGTTATTCAATTGCACATTATGAATATTATTGTAGTTTTATATTGCTTTGCTATGAGAGCTAATTCCTTAGTCTAGGGTTTTGATGGAACCTAGTGAAGGATGAACTTCATGTTATGCTAATATAGTTTGTCCTATTTAATCTCTATTTGTTCAACTATGTTCTTGTTATAGTTAATTTACAGGATCCTCAATTAGCTGTGCCCTTTTTAGAATGTATTACTTGGGAGAGATATCATATTTAGGTAATTGTTGAACATTACCACACCCGAAGTATATGAGGGATCAATAACCGAGGTTTTAAAGGTGTGACTAGGGATAACGAAACCTTGAGAGCGATCTAAATTAAGTTGTATTACATGCCAGCTAGCGTTACTCGGGAGAGTGCGTTTAGTAAATTATCGTGATTACTCGGGAGAGATTTATGGTAATAAGAGTGCTCATGATTGATAGAGACGGTTTGGTAAATCTATGTGAAACATAACATGAAAGGATTGTATCAATAGTGGAAATCATAACCTTAGATCTTTCTCTTAATTGTTTACAACTTAATCATAGTTAGGCTTTATTTACTTAATTGCAGTCAGTTATAGTTAGTAGAAATATCCTCAATTGTTATTAAAAATGTATGGGAATTTGATTCCGTAGAATTTAGCGAGTCTAACAATAGTAATTGATAGATTAATTCTTTGAGGGTTAGACTCTGGGTTAAATACTCAGATTATATTTGCAACATCCATTTAGTCCTTTTTATAAGGCATAGTTGGGCGTGATCATATTTCTTTTAGATCTTCCCCGATAACTACCAAATCATCTCTCTCATGTTCTACCTCTCCTAATTTTGCAATTAGTGCATTTTTATCCTTAATAAGACTATGATAAACATCAATTAAAGTATTTGCCGAAGATATTAAGTTTTTTCTAAGATTTAGACTTCAAATTTCTTTGAATGTCTATAAAGTTTACCTCATCATCACTGTCAGATTTTGCTATGAGAGCAAAGCTAATGTAATATTGAGTTGTTTCACTTTCTATTACTATGATGGAACTGTAACCTTGTTCATCATCTCATCCAGATTCACTGGAAGAGTCTCCTCATGCAACAAGATCTTGTTTCACAACATTAGAAGCGACATCTTTTCTCTTGAATCATTTGTTAGGAACCGGGTTCCTTTTGGCTGTTTTTTCAGTGATGTGTTTGTACTGGTCTTCCTTGAGAAGAGGGCAATCGTTGATGAAATGTACCGACTTCCTGCACAATGACATAAGTCTTACCCTCTTGGCATGCTGGAGCTGGATCTTTTTCGAATACCTCCATTTCTGCGAACGATCTTCTGAAATCTTTTCGTCAAGTAGGCCATATCACCATTCTCACTACTAGAGTCGTTATTTTCTTGAGAAGTAGGTTCTTCTCCCTATTAGGCTCTCTTCTCTCATGATCCTTCTTCTTCTGCATTTAATACGTTTACAGATTGCCAATGAGTTCATTAATGGTCAGCTTTTGTAGATCCTTTGCCTCTGTGATAGCATTTACATTGCTTACCTAGGAACCATGTAATACCCTGAATATTTTTCCTAAACGAGTGTGCATGCTCCAAATGGACTCATCATCCTTCATCTTAATGAGTCCATACTTAGTGGTCAGCATGTTAGTCTTCGATTGCTTGACTTGATTCATCCTTAAATATGTTGTTTGGAGAGCTTCTAAGATCTCTTTGACAAATTGACAAGAAGAAATGATACAATGTTAATCTAGTCCAATACCACATGCGGGGATTTTTGTTGCTCAAAAGTTATTTTTTATATTCTTGCGGTCAGCATCATTGTACTCCTTCCTAGTCGTAGGAACTGTCACGACTGGTTCTCCATTGGTCTTCATAAGGATGAAAGGACCAATGCAAATAACATCTCTGAGCTTTGAATCTTCAGCCATGATAAAATCATGCATCATTGTCTTCCATCATACGTAGTATTGACTTGGTGGTCTATAGGTACATTGACCTTCTTCAAAGTTTGGTGGAGGAGACACGAGGATCTTTTCTAGGTGTTAGCCTGATAGAAAGACCCTGCTCTGATACCAATTAATAGAAACTTTGGGTCCCCTAAACTGTATAGAAAATCGGGTTTTCTATCAGTTCCCACAGAACACACATAAAGAGATAAGTGAATGACTTAGTATAGTTTTACGTGGAAAATCTCGCTCAGGGAATTAAAAACCACGACCAATACTTGTTGGATTTTAACTTTACTAACCGAGCAAGTTCAGATTACAACTTATTGTAACCTAGGGATTAACACCTTAATCCCTCTCTCGCTTTTAATAACTCCATTACAAGCCTCTTTGTGATAGCTCTAGCTATTAGAAAGCTCACAACTCGACTAACTCTAGTCAAGGCACAAACATGAAGGTTTATGGTCATACAAAGATTTCCTACGCAATGCTTCTAGCTAAGCTAAGTAGGAACTACAAGTAAATCACTTTAACAAAGGTACAACATAACTCAGGGACATATAATAACTCAATATAGGAAACTGGTCCTTCATTATGATGTTTTCTGTTTTTGAAGGCCTAAATGTCACTAGCAAGTTGGCAACACACTTGAGAGAAAGCTTAATAAATTTTGGAATGTGAAAGCGCGTTGTTTTCCCTTTGCTTCATGTCATTATTACACAAGTGATATCGTTTGAATGCTGCAAGCATGTTTGTTAGTAGGGCATTCCCATAAAATGGTTGCTGCACTGTTTGTACAGTTGCGTGTGTGCATAGAAACAAATGCAACGACTTTACAGATGTGGGGTTGACTGGTACATTCAACAATGGAACTGACGTATACCTATTTTCTATGTTAAAGTTTTTGACTCTAAGTGTTGGAACATGTACCAAACTTGAGACTTGTTGATCATGAGCATTTTGAGGATGTGAAGCATGTTCCATCTCTAGTTCTTAACATAAATTTGTTGGATTATCATAAAATATCGATTATATACCTTAAATATAATATTTATCTTTAAAGTAATTTTTTGACGAATGATGGTCAACTGACCATCCTTATCAGAGTGTTCTTCGCCCCTGTTCTCAGACCGATCAATTAATGATCTTCCGATATTTCAATAGCAGAAAGAGAAATTCTCTGGATGAATAAAACTCATACGAATTTTCGAAGGACTCTGGCCATTTGTATCCAATGTTTCTGATTCCTATTTATTGTTGCTCTCGAATGGTAGAGCTATGATGCCGTCTTTTGTTAGTCCCAAATGCAACCTAATGGACACTGGATGCTGATGCTTCAATTATTGCTATAAATGATATCATTTAGGATATTGATTCATTGGTCTTAAAATCAAAAGCTACACAAGCATACGCTCCGCAAATGTATAGAGTGGACCAGACTTTGGCTGCTCCACTTCTTCACATTTCGGGTTTCTCGTGAAACAAAGCCAAAGGCACCTAGGTTCAGGCCTATGAGATATGGATCACTTCTTGAAGTCGACGAACTCTTAAATCCAGCTCTCCTATTTTATCTAGTCAGAGTACTAGCCGTAATAGATATGGATTGGAGATCAATAAAATTGCTCTTTATAATGGCTTAGATGGAGGTAAGGCTACTGTATAGAAGGGTGGAAGAAGCAAAGGTGGAAATTTTTATTCTCCACCTGTTTTGTAGATTGTATTGCCATTGGAATTTTTAGTCATATTTTCGTTTAATTACTCTAAATTATTTTCTAAAGTCATTTTTCTTTCGTTTATTATAATAAAGTCATTAAATTATGTCTATTACACTCACAAAGTGACTCAACTAAAATTTTTATATTTAGACTTGTCAAATACCTATTATGTTCTCTAAATTATAAACATTTATCTTCTTCTAAAACTTTTAATATTATGAATTTTCGTTTTTAATTTAAATTATGGACTTATCTATAACATAAATTAATTTTATTTATAAATTAGAAAATTAGAAAGTATTTAAGCTTATATAATGTTGGAATAACAAAATAATGAGCATAATAAAAAAGTTAATTAAAATAATTTTTTAGCAATAATAATTTTAGTACTAACCACAAAAAATTCAAAAATTTATTTACACAATTTAGAATGAAAGAAAATAAAGGTTCCAAAATATATATTCCATGCACATAATACAAAAATAATTATTTAAACAAAGGTATTCTTGTTACATACATTATACTTTCTTGAAAATTACGGTCAATTATATTATATATATTCCATGCATGATTTAACATAGCATATTTTGCCCTATACAGAAAGTTCTGGTGCTTTCCGGTTACATAACTTTATGTCATTAGAAGTTGGTAAAAAAATAATAATATAATTGAGCTTATTTTTTAAAAATATATAGTTTACATTATAAAAATACCTTTATTTATAATATATATATGTACGTATGTATGTATGTATGTATGTATGTATGTATATATATGTGTATCTTAAATGTATAAATATTGGTACAATGTTCTTTCTTCATATAGAGTTTAATTAGTAGGTAAGGCACCAAGCTCCCTTTTGTCTAATTTTTTTAATTAATAAAATAACCTGCCTATAAAATGGCATGAAAAATGCTAATTAAGAAGAATTTGAGGATTAAGAAATGGTGGACTATTTCCAACGAATAATTGGACCGTCAAGAAATGTGACAAACTCGCATGTCCTGTGTTCCTTGAAATATCCATCCAATTTAAGTCGTAATAATACGAACGAGAGCCTACTTAGGGGGTTACCACTTATAACCAACAAGAGGATGGGCACAAATGACCAAGAATTGTATTGAATTTGAACATAGCTCTCTTTTTAAGTTTGTTGCTAGCCAATCATATTCTAACGAGTGTAAGCCAAGCAAGCATAAACCGATTTTTATGGTATATACCCACTTTACACCTCCAAATGTCCTGCGTATCCAAGCAAACAATCAGCTGTAATAGTTCCTCAATCCCCCGCCCAACTTCAAATCTTTCCAATAATTCAACTCTTGTTTGAGAATAGGATCAGTCTTCGACAGCAACTTGAAGATTCTAATGAAATAATGACCAATTAAGTTATCATATGGTCTTTCCGTTTCAATTTATACGAAAAAATATTAAAATTTATGATCCTAAACAAGTCAACAAGAAATTCAGAGTAGTTGTTTAGTTATAAAAGAGTTTTATTAAAGGTAAAATTAAAAATTCGTGCTAAATTATTTTTATATTTAGAAATAAGTCATTGTTTTTCAAACTAATCAAAAGAAAGAAATATGTCTACATATAATGGAACTAAAGGAGCATTAAAGTCACTTTATTATAGAAAATCACTATAATGTCATTATATATAATATAAACCAAAGATATAAATAAAATCTTAACCTCCCACCAAATTGAGCGATACTATACTACTAATTTGTTTCATAATTAGTAGTATAGCTTCCAACTTCTCACCTACCGTACAGATTAATTTCCTATTTCCCTCTCCATAAAATCCTTCATCTTTCAAATTAAAACTCCTAAGTCTATTTCTCTCTATATTCAAACTATCCGTTCTTGAAAAGAATATACAGAGAACAAATATGATGAGCTATCTCGTTTTCTCTGTTTCACTCCTTTTAATTTTCCTCCATTCTTACACCTTGACTCTAGCCCAAACTTCTGCCACGGCTCCAGCTCCATCTGGTCCAACCAACATCACAAAAATACTCGAAAAAGCCGGTCAATTCACCACATTTATCCGGCTCTTAAAAACCACACAAGCCGGTGATCAAATCAACACACAATTAAATAATTCGAAACAAGGAATGACTGTTTTTGCACCTACTGATAACGCATTCTCGAGCTTAAAAGCTGGCACTCTGAATTCTCTAAGTTCTCAACAACAAGTTTCGCTAGTGCAATTTCATTTACTTCCCAATTTTATTTCAATTTCACAGTTTCAAACTGTGAACAATCCGTTAAGGACACAAGCTGGTGACAATAGTCCCGGCGATTTTCCGTTAAATGTAACGACTTTAGGAAACCAAGTGAATGTGTCAACTGGCATTGTTGATGCTACTGTGGCTAATACGATTTACACTGACGGTGAGCTTGCAGTTTATCAAGTGGATAAAGTGCTGCAACCTTTGAATATTTTTGCTTCTCCTGCGCCGGCAACGGCACCGGCCCCGGCGACGTTGAATTTAAAAAAGAAATCTCCGGCAGTGTTGAGTCCCATCTCCGGCAGTGATGATGCGGTGGTAGATGATTCTGGTGCTGGTGGAGTTAACGTGCATGGCGTGGCTGTGTTGGGACTTGGAGTTTTCTTGTTTGCCTTTTGGTTGTGACGGTTGTTCGCAAGTGGTCAAATTGTGGACTCAACGGCGGTGATCGTCAATCACTACACTTGAATAATTCCTCCTCTCTCCCCTTTTTGTTTTTGTTTTCCTCCTCTTTTAAATTTGGATGTTCAAGCTGTAAGATACTAAATCAAGTTTTAAAGTTGTCTACATTTATATGATTTTCATTCTTCGTCCCCTTTGCCCTGTCTCTTCCGGTTATTTATATAAATATACTGCTCGGGAACACGAAATTTATCCAAGATTATAAAAGAGAAAAGAAATGTATATGCTTTACGTCTACCCTACACAAATTACGTACTATAATAAGGAAGATCGTGGTCGATATGGTCTCCGTATTGGTGAAGTCTTGGAAATGCAACATTGGCTATTAACTATTTATAACTATCATATGCATAATTGTTTCTTATAGGTACTGTTTAATTGTTACGGTAATGTATTTGCGGTATTCGCTCTACTATATTCATGAATACAATAGCAAAAATTATCCAAAACAAAAGGGAGTCAAGCTTTACGCGATTGTATGTAGTTGTATTTGCGCTATGCATTCATGAATACAATAATGTGAATCACCTTAAAAATAGATTTGTCCAGTTGTCTAATAACAGAAAGATGATCAATTAGTGTGATTCACTCCTAATATAACTCAAGAAAATTAATTCTAACACCCCTCATTATCAACCTAATTAATAGCATGTTTTTTCATACGCTAGACACAAAAAATAAAGCATTGTAGATTAAGCTTTAACATAACACAATCTCTGGAGCTTTAGATATTTAGTCAAAATTTTTTTTTTGAGATTGTTCGACATTTTGATTCGACCGTCATTTATCGGAATGTTTTCTGCCCGGCATTAATACAAGTATTTACAGAATATTTAGTAATTCAATTTACTAGATGGCAAGTTTAACAGTGCTATTTCGTTATTCTGGGATGAGGCACTACGCATGTTACTGTAAGTTTTAGTTTGCTATAATTACTTGCATTGACAAAATTAAGATATATGAATACATCATGTACATAGCCGGATGAACACATGAACACAATATGTAATGTTCCCTATTTATTAAAATCATGTATTCAATCGGTATAATGTATATGTTATTTGAAATTATGGTGTTATGTATAAAAAAGTTACAATATGATAGATTAATATATACGTCTATGAATATAACATGTAATATGAATATTTATTGAAAGCGTGTATTTATGCATAAAGTATGTAATCAACCTACAACTTGTGTTCATGCATATTGTATGTACTCCAAATATTCATGGACAAATACATGTTTTGCAAATATGTCAAAAATATATATTTTTCCTTTTTATGTATGTTGTATCATCAATTGAATACTTGCACATGATAAATGATGAAGGAATGCATTACACTAGTTTTCTCCAAAAGAAAAATTGCAGTTATGGGAGGTGTCAAGTGGACGAACTACCATGTCCACATGCTAGGGTTATCTTGAAAAGCAAATATATTGCTTGGAGTATTACTAATCGAAGTCGGTTGTAATGACATACGAGGTTCATATGTATCCTCTCCCTGATCGAAGTGAATGGAATATACCAGCACATATATCAGAAGAAGTTGTCTTACCACCTAAATGGAAGAGACCTCCTGGAAGGCGAATGAAGAAATGTGATAATCCATTAAGTGAATTGCTTCAAAAGAAGAGTCAACATTCGTATAGTATATGTGGGCAGGGTGAACATAATAAGCATTGTTGTAGAAATGTCCCACATAGGAATTAATTGAGTTCTAATTTTAATTCCTTCAATCCCTATTGTTTGGATATGTTAAACATTTTCTATTACTTATTGGTTTCTAAATGTATTTGATTGTTGCTAGATGAATATTTTAATGGTAGATTACTAAATATGTCATGGACTTAAATTCTCACCTTTGGAATTGTGATAACCCCAAACATTTCACTTGCTTGACAAGCCAGGGTTAGGGAATTCCTTAAGACAATTTTAGTCAATTTCATGAACAGGATCAATTATGTCAAATAGAAGCTAAAATTGAGTGTAGAATAACATAAACGCCGATAATATTTAATACAATTTAGATCTAGAGTCACAACTCACGAAGTTCTAGAATTTTCTACAAACAGAGTCTGAAAGAAATACAACTATTTTGAATGAAAATAAATAGTAAAATATGGAAAATAGAATGGGACTTCAAGGTCTGCGGACACCATCAGATCTACCTTGAGCCTCCAATTATAAAATCCAAGCTGCTACACCTCACCAACCACTAGAGCCAATACCAAAGTCTGCAACAAGAAGTACAAAGTATAGTATGAGTACAATCAACCGTATGTACTCCGTAAGTGTCGAGCCTAATCTCGACGAAGTAGTAACGAGGCTATGACAAGACACTTACGTAATAAACCTATGCAGATAACAGTATACATGCAAGATAACAATAAATAAAATTTAAACATGTACTATTGGGTTGAGACATGTAAAAGGGTACAAGATACGAGAAATATAACAAGAATGATAACCGAAACAGTCAATATATCTTTAACCAGTAAAATGAGCTAACACAATGAATAAAACTGCACGGAATCACCTTTCATCCTTTTACTCTTAGCCTTACAGTGAAACAATAATAACGACACATTATCACTCTTCGTGCTTTCATACTCATTTTTATCACAAATAAATATATACGGCGCAGCATCACCCTTCGTACATTAACTCTCAAAAATATGGCACAACATTACCTTACGTACATTAACTCTCACAATATGGCATGGCATCACCCTTTATGCATTAACACTATTCCTTGCCATAGAAAAATGAACAAGCAATAACAGGGAGATAGAATTAACAAGAACAAGAATTACATCGATAATGGTTCTACAATACCTATCTCAACTTTAGAAACAATACTCAATTCTCACAAAAGTACATAAATGTGGTAAGAATGATCGATTATCAAGTAACTAGTCTAAGCATGGATAACATGATCAAAATAAGAAATAATTACAATGAACAAGTCTCAACTGCATGCTTTAACCCGACAACAACGCATAAGTAATCTTCACCTCACATATCCGTTATACCTAATATCTAAACATGTAAAAATAGACTAACAAGTCCTAATCCCTCAAGTCAAGGTTAATCACGACACTTACCTTGCTCTAAGGATAAATTTAAAGCTCAACCACAACTTTGCCTTTCAAACAAGCCCCCGAATAAGTAGAACCTAGAAAATTACCAACTAAATAAGTTTAATTAAGCCTTATGAACTACCCAATACAAAGAATTAAACTTAGGTCATTAATGAAAAAGTCAACGAAAGTCAACTCTCGGGCCTCCTTGGTCCAGATTCGAAATTTGGACCAAAACGCAATTACCCATTAACCCCCGTGCCCGGCTATGTAATATATTTTTTAAAAATTCGACCTTAATTTGAGGTCTAAAACCCATTTATATAGAAATCCCCAATTCTATCCAAACCCTCAATTTTCACCGTGAAACCCAATTTGACATTGAAAACACTATATTTTAGGTTTAAAACTTATGAAATGTAATGAAATATTCAAAGAAAATAAGTTAGAATCACATACCGATGGATTGGGGAAGAGGAGTTCTTTGAAAAATCTCCTATAGGGTTTTCTAGTTTTAAAAATTTGACGAATCAACAAAAACCTCGTCTAATTCCTATTTCTTCAGTTGCAGATGTCGCATTTTCAATCACGGGTTCACAATTTAAAACCAAAATTTGAAGAACACCTCGCAAATTCGAAGTCTGCACACCTATGCTTTCATTGCATTTGCGATGAAATGTTTGAAAATGCAAACTCTGGCCTCCCCGCAATTGCGAGCTCATTATCGCAAATGCGAGCTCTTGCTTACCCATACACTTTTCGCCAATGTGAATAAGTTGCTCGCATATGGGATACTGGAAGAATTTTGGATGTTCACAATTACACGATCAGAAACTAGTACCAGAAATTGCAGAACACCAGGAGAGTTCTAAGTCCAAATCACTACTTAGCCTATCTAAAACTCACCTGAGCCCTCGGGGCTCTAAACCAAATATGTACACCAGTCTAAAAATATCATACAAACTTACTCGCATGATCAAATCACCAAAATAATGCCTAGAATTATGAATTGTGCATCAAATCAAAAGAAATGTTTTCAGTTAAACTCGTGAACTTTTACTTTCACAACCAGATGTCTAAATTACGTCAAACCAACTCCGTTTCTCACTAATTTTGACAGACAAGTCATGAATATAGTAGTTGACCTATAACGTGGTTTGGAACTAAAATGCGGACCCGATATCAATAAAGTCAAACATTGGTCAAACATTCAAATTCATTAAGCTTTTAAACTTTTATATTTCAAAAAAGTGTGATAACTCGGGCTAGGGACTTCAAAATTCGATTGGGCGAACGTCAAAGTCCGAAATCACGTTACGGACCCACTTAGACCATCAAAACATGAGTCTGAGTCTCTTTACTCAAAACATTGACCAAAGTCAACATAAATAGATTTTAAGGCAACAATTTAATATTTCTAAGTTATTAACATCAAAGTTTTTCGAAAAACTACTCGGACTACACACGTATATTGAGGAGGGCTAAGATGAGATTTAAGGCTTCAAAGAATAGAATTAGAAGGTGTAGATATCTACTCTACATATCCGACTCGGAATCCGAAGTAGCTGCCTCAATGGGCTGACCTCGCCACTCCATTATAACTGAAAGATAACTCTTCGAGCTCAACTGATGAACCTTACAGGCTAGAATAACCACCAAATCCTCCTCATAAGTCAAATCGTTGTCCAACATGATAGAGTCGAAATCAAACACATGGGATGGATCACCGTGAAACTTTCTGATCATGGACACATGGAAAACTGGATGAACTACTGATAAAATAGGTGGAATGCGAGCTTCTAGGGCACCTCACCCACTCTCTGAAGAATCTTAAAAGTTCAAAAGGTCTCAATTTTTCTTTCTTTCCAAACCTCACCACACCCTTCATGGGCGATACTCAGAGCAATACTCTCTCTTTTACCATGAATGCAACATCACAAACTCTACTATCGACATAAATCTTCTGCCTGGACTGAGCTACACGAAGCCGATCCTGAATAATCTTGACTTTATCCAAGGCATCCTGTACCAAATATATGCGCAGTAACCCATCCTCTCCTAGCTCGAACCATCCAACAGGAGAAAAGTACTGTTTCCCATATAATGCCTGATAGGGAGCCATCTGAATGCTTGACAGATAGCTATTATCCTTGGCAAAGTCCGCAAGTGGCAAGAACTGATACTAAGAACCTCCGAAGTCTATAACGCAAGCGTAGAGGATATCCTCCAATATCCGATAGTGTGCTTGGACTGTCCGTCCGTCTAAGGATGAAATGTCGTGCTCAACTCAACTTGCATGCCTAACTCACGTGTACTAGCTTCTAGAAATGAGAGGTGAACTACATACCTTGATAAAAAATTATATACAGAGGCACACCATGAGAACGGACGATCTCGTGGATGTAAATCTCAGCTAACCGCTCTGACGAATAGGTAACTTCCACAGGAATGAAATGCGCTCACTTGGTCAGCTTGTCCACAATGACCGAAACTGCATCGAACTTCCTCTGTGTCTGTGGGATACCAACCACAAAATCCATAGTGATACGATCCCAATATCACTCAGGAATATCTAGCTTTTGAAGCAAACCATCAAGTCACAAATGTTCTTTCTTAACTTGATGACAAGTTAGACTCCAAGATACATATGCAACTATATAATTATTCATCAACCATGACCAATAATGCTGCCGCAAGGCTTGTTACATCTTAGCGCCACCCGGATAAGTAGAATTCCATGAACTTTGCTCCTCCTCAAGAATCAACTCATGAAGTTCATCCACATTTGGCACACAAACACCACTCTGCATCCTTAAAACTCCATCATCTGCAACAGTAACCTACTTGGCATCACCGTGACATACTGTAACTAAAAACAAGCAAATAAGGGTCATTGATGTGTCGCTCCCTGATATTCTCACACAAGGAAGACCGAGGGAATGTACAATTTAGAACATGACTAGGCTTAGAAACATCCAACCTCATAAACTGATTGGCCAAGGCCTGAACATTTAATGCAAGCGGTCTCTCACCTATTCTTCATCAACACTGCACCAAGTCCAATACGAGATACACCACCATATACCGTGAAAGATCTGAAACCTGTAGGCAATACCAATATTGACGTCGTAGTTAAAGCAGTCTTAAGATTCTAAAAGATTGCCTCACACTCCGTGTATTTGCATTTTCATCATGTTGTGCTTCGCTTTGTAAACTAACCATCTGAGCAGGGCACTCTTCTTGGTCAACCTGGTCAATAGGGATGCTATAAATGGGAACCCCTCCATAACCCGATGGAAATAACCCGCCAATCCTAAGAAACTCTGAATCTCTATAGCTGAAGTGAGTTGCCACCTAAAAGATTAAGGTGAGTTCGGGCACATATAGTAAATAACTCATATTAAACCAGTTTGACTCCCCAGAGTATAGGTAAGTGCTCAAATTACCTTGATGGGAAGGTGTTAGGCGCCCCTCGAGGTCCACAACGCTGGGCCCCGACCGAACTTAAATTATGTTAATTAGTCTATGTAATTAAGGCTAAGAAATAAGGAAATACTAAAAAAAACATGGATAATCGATTGAAGTACAAGGAATGGGGGTCCTAAACTTTTTAGCTTAACGGATCGCCTTGTGCAACATAAATAATACTTTGTAACTCCCTCGAGACGGGGTGTTACTCATATTATTCAGCGGGCATAGACTATCATCTCCTGCTATCCAATTACTATCTTTATGTTGTTTACCTGAAGCGTACAAGTGAACTCTAAGTCGTGTCCTATGCGTGCATTACCCGTCCAATATCTATGGTTCATGAGGCTTTGGAACTACTATTTGGGTGGTTCTAGACTAGGCCTAAGGTTCTCAAAATTGTAATATACTAGGCAACAAGTAAAACAATTAGGAATTTTCAAATACGAGCAGATATGGGCTCAAATTAACCTCCGTATGTAAATAGGAAATGCACGCAACTGATTTAGTAGGCTTTATAAATGTTGGAGTCTTGTAGGCTGGATATTTATGTGAAGAACATGCAAGCAACAATATATGGATTCAGTTCTTAATGCGAGTGTTAGGGACTATGTGTATTTACCTACTGATTTTTATTCAGTATAAAATTTAGGGTGTTTCAGGCATTAATGAATGATAGTAAATCAAAATCGTAAGTCTAATATGGTTGTTCAACCCTATAGGCATGTTGTCGAAGTGATTGATAGTGATAGTTCCTATAGGCATGACTTCTACGATTGTAATAATTATTACCTATAGGCATGATTTCTAGGTTTGCACTGGTTTTAATCTTATAAAGATGATTTCTATCTTTAATCTTATAGGCATGAGTTCTAGCATGAAACTGATTTTTTTTTATCATATAGGCATGATTTCTAGAATTGAGCAACATATGAGCATGAATTTATACATATTAAGCTAGATAGAAATTAAGCCAAATATTAATCCTATGGGCAGCGTCACTAACACACAATTAACACACAATTATTGGACAAATTGATACACCTAAAGGAAGGATTTCTAGCAAATCATAGTATTGGTCCTATAGGAAGTATTTCTAACATGTTAAATAACATAGAATCTATAGGCAGGATTTCTAACACATAATCACATAATATGGAATTTATAAGCAGAATTAACAACACAAAGAGAGAGTCTATAAGCATGATTTCTACCTGACTTTGCAATTGAAAATAAGAAACCCTTCCCAATTTACTAAATACCCCAGAATTATTTGTTACAAAATTTTTGCAGAGTAGTTTAACAAATGAATTACGTAATAATAAAATAAGCTATAGAGATCCCACAATAGGCCCAAATACACTGGAAGAACCTATGCTTTCAAATCATAGCACCTCCCAGGATAAATTTCACAAGTACAAAAATCACGCATATGATCCAGCTCTCAAGTGTTTCAAAGTTCCCCGGGGAGTCAAGGACCTAAGGCGATGGTCACACTAGAGGACCAAATACATAGAAATAATTCAAAGGAGTTTAGGAACCAAACCCTAGTGTATCAAAGTTCACAAGAGCCTCGCATTGACCCCCAGGAATGCTCACACTGAGGAGGTGAAAGTTAGAACCTAAAGGACCTAAGAATAGGAATTTAAGGCAGAAACACAAAGGGAGACAAATTTTAAGAAAAGTTTTATTTTAGGAAAAAGCCATCATGATAGAGTTTAAAACACATAATATATAGGCAGAATTTCATTGATAAGGCAAATTAGCAAGATTTGCACAGTATCTAATGAGTTGAAGTCTGAAAGGCCTAATTAGGCTAGGTGTACAAGCTAATATTTTAGGATAGCTTTGTTCAATCACAGGAACCATTTAGACAAAGCATCAAGGCAAAAGTCAAATAATCACATGAACCCAAATAGATGCAAAATACGTTAGCAGGCAAGTTATAAGGGTTCATGACAGAGAAAGGTTTAATAACAATCCAGTTTGTAAAGGCTCGGGACTGATTAACTGATGGACATGCTAATATTACCCTAAAGATGTAAAATTCAAGATAAATTTAGAAATAACATAACAACATACATGAAGCAAGTTAAAAGACATTAGGTTAACCTCTAAGAAGACGCACATTATTCAAAAAATAAACAATCTCAAAACTAACTGTATCAATTATATGGCAAAAGGAAATCATAGGAACACAAAAGTGGTAGAATCATGCTCGGAATGAACTTTAAACTTGCTCGATCATAAACACAGTTCAAGGATATAGGGGAATGAAATGACAAACGATTGTCATTCACCAATTAGGCTAGAAAACAAGAATAACACAACAATAGTTGAGAGTCCATAATTACTTGGAGACTTTCAGCTGGCCAAGATCGGAATCAAACCACAGAGAGAGAAATGAATACAGAGCCAAAACACCCGATTTTTCAGTGAGGGTATATTCATTTTTTTTGTCTCCTAAAAGGGAAAAGGGACAGTATGTATTAAACACATAATCAATTAGTATACATAAACAAAGAGTTCAGTATATTAATAAGAGAATAATTGGATGTAATCATGCAAGTAACACTTAAGATAACGGGGTACAACAGAGAATAAGGAAAATATCTCATAAGAATTGATTAACAGTCAGATTTAGGGCGAAGTAAGGAAAAAAATATAGTAAACATGGTAGATTGAACAAAAATAAGAAAGATACTAGTCAAGTACGGGAAAGGAAAAAGTATTAATTAGAAATCAGTGAAGAACAAGGAAAGGTCTTAAAAACTAGTTGAGTCTGATACCTTGAATATACTTGCTATTGAGGTAGTTCTTGCCATAAATAAGGCAAGAACCTAAGTAATACCATAGACGAGCATAGTGATAGAATTACACAAAATAGGTAAGTAAATCATGGATTGATTCCATATTTAAGCGCGCATAAGAGAGATATAGGGGTGACTGTGCTAGGGTTTCAGAAGAGAGAGATGAGAGATGAGAGCATGTGAGGGCAGCATGTTTGGAATTATGAGGGATTTAGGTTTAAAGGGATATGAGGAATTTTGGTCGTTGATCTTAGAGATCAACGATCGGGATTTAAAGAGAGGTAGGGTCGGGTTGTTCAATAGGTCGCGACCATGTAGGGGAGTAATGGGTCATTGGTTTGGGTTGAGGTTATGGGTTAGTGTATTGGGCAAAGTATTTTAGGCATTGGGCTGGTGTATTTTAGGGAATTGGGCTAGTTTGCGTAGCCTAGGTCCATAAAATAGGAATTTAGGGATATTAATTATATACCCATTTTTAATTAATAAAATAATATGTAAAATATGATAAATAAAATAGTAAAAATAATATTTGTGCATAAAAATGGTTATAACAAATTTAATATAATAAAAATATAGAACAATTATTTTTTACATAAATAGAGTGATTATAGGTATATAAGGGCTATTACTGCAAAATGTGCAATTTTAGCCTTAAAAATTTAAATACATTTATGATAAATATGTAAAATATAAAAAATCTAATCTCGGTGTAAATGGTGAAATTAGATGATAAAATCACTATAAAATAATTTTTGATGCATTTAAAGATAATTTATACAATAAAATATGGGAATAAATTGATTAAAAACTATGAAAAAATACTTGATGATGCTCAGGCCCTATTTTGAAAGTATATATGCATATTTGAAATATGCGAGAGAAAAAAATGAGAATCAAAAGCCCCATACAATTGCATCTTATTTCCTCCAATCACAATTTTATTTCTTTTTATTTCTTTTATTTAGTGACCCCAAAAATATCTCCCTTAATTTTTATTTATCTTTTTCATTCCAAAACTTGATCTAAGCCTCTAATAGTCTTCAAATTTAAGAGGCTTTATAAAGATATCCGCATCTTGATCATGCGACTTCACATATCTGAGCTCTAATTTCATTTTGGCCCCACATTGCCTTTGCTTGTAGCCTTTAGCCATAAGTCGTGCTTTGTATCTCCCCACTTCTCCATCAACATTCTTGTTTGTCTTGTATATCGACTCTACTTTAATTTCTCGATCACCCATAGGAAAAGTTGTTAACTCCCAAGTGTTATTCTTCTTTGGTGACTCGACCTCATCTTCTATGGCATGTGTCCACCTTTTTCCCCTAATAGCTTCATCAAAGTTCATTGGTTCATTGTCAGCAAAGAGACAACACAAAAATCAAAATTATTAACCTCTTTTGTGCTATCATGGAGATTCTGAATAGTCGTCGTTCTTTGCGGTTGTTCATTTGAACTTTCTTAAGAAGAAGGAGATGCAACATTAGTTGATGAATGAGGCGGAGTTGAATCTTTCACATGTTGCACGATCTCTGGTTCTTCCTTGTCACCAAAGTATATAAGAAAATTATATGAAGTTTCATCCTGAACTTCTCAATTCCATGCAATTTTTTCATCAAATTCAACATCACGACTCACCACTAACTTGCCACTGCTTGGGTTGTATAACTTGTATCCTTTTGAACTCGTATCATAGAAAAAAAATACATGCTTGACAATTCAATCGTCAAGCTTCACTCTCCCTTGTTGTGGCACATGAGCATAGGCTATGCTCCCAAAGATTCTCAAGTTCTCGACACTTATCTTTCTTTTACTCCATGCTTATTGAGTGGTTTGATGTATAACATCTCTTATTGGAGATCTGTTGTTCAAATAAACTGTACAAGAAATAGCGTCGGCCCAAAATTCCTTGGGCATAGTTTTAGCTTCGAATATGCATTTAGCCGTATAAAGAATGGTTCGGTTCTTTATCTCTCTTGGACCTTGAAGTTTTTATTTCATAGCCACAAGTACTTTGAAATTTTTATAAGCGGCAAAAGCTTCAAATTTTGGTTCAAGAAATAACCCAAGTCTTTTTGCTAAAGTCATCAATGAATAGCTTAATGTATTTAGTTTTACCACAGGATGGTGGATTGATTGGTCCACACACATCAGTGTCAACAAGCTGGAGCAGCTTGATTGACCTTGACATGGCCTCTTTTTGAAAACTCCTCCTTGCATGTTTTCAAAGAAGACAAGCTTCACAAAATTAATTTGGATGGTTGATTGATGTTATCCCATGTACCATATTATTTTCTCCCATTGATTTGAGTGCTTTAAAATTCAAGTGTCGAAATCACATGTGCCAACACCATGATTCATCTTGCACATTTGATGACTAGGGATTTTGATGTATTTTATACTCCATTGTGCTTATGGTTTGATTAGAAATTCATACAAAATAGTCCCAAAAGGCTCACAAATTGTACTTGATTGGAGGTTGATCAACAAAAGGACAAGATGTTCAAAGATTAGCTTAAAAGGATTGAAACTCGCACAAGTGCAAAAGACAAGGCAAGCTCAGGCAAAACAAGCCTAGTGCGGCCACACACCACTTTGTGTGGTCCGTACTAGGAGATTCAGAGAGGTTGATTCCAAGGCAAAAGCGACAATGCGGCTGTACTAGGATTTGTGCGGTTCGCACTGACACCAATGCGGCCGCACTTGATTCTGCGCGGTCCGCAGAGCCAAGATTTAGAGAATGCCAGTTTTGAGTTTTCAAGCCAATGCGGTCTGCAGCCCATTCTGTGCGGACCGCACCAAAAGTCTCCGCGACTGCACACCACTTTGTGTTGTCCATATCGCCTGAGTTCAAATAGTCAGATTTGAGGTTCAAATCCATATTGCGGCCGCACACCATTTTATGCGGTCTGCACGAACCTCGCGGGGGCATTTTTGTCCATATTTTTTAGCCTAGAATAGATAGCTTTTTTTCAATTTTTAAGGTATCAGATATTGTAATTAAGGAGTTGTGCTGGTGATTTCGAGACTCTTAGCTATTTTGGGCACTTTTAGCCCTTTTTAATCATTGAATCTTTGTGTTCAACTTAGTGATTAATTAATATGAGTTTATCTTTATCTATTGCTTGTTTTTCTTCTTCAATTATGAGTAGCTAGACCCATTAGCTAGGGTTGTGGCTCAACCCTATTGTGGGTAATAGATGGGTCTTTTATTTTAGGGCTAAATTGACTATGAGTGTTTGTTATTTGGGCCAATTTCATGGTTAATTTATGAGTTAATGATTGCAAATACTAGTTTGTGTTGAGTTGACTTGAGCTATTCTTAATAAATAGATCCTAAGTCTTTGAAATCGGTCCAATAAGGAATTGGGGCATAGTCAAGAGATTGGTAGTCCCAATTAAAGTGTAAAACATCGAGAGAGTACCCGACTTGAACCCTAGGTTATTGTGCAAATTTGCATACCCAATTTGTCTTAAGAAAGTCAATTCGGACTAAATCACTCGAACCACCGAGAGGTGTATAGTGGGTAAAGTCGTGAAGTGGTTATAACATACTCACCAAATATGCAAACATGCCTTAGACTCAAGTACCCGTTAATTGACCACCTAGGCGGAAGTCATTACCCTAGTGCCTTTTAAACCTATTTGAACAACTCGTAGCATTATAACTCTTGGCATAATTAGTTGCAATTACCATTTGTAGTTATATAATAGTAGAAGTAAAAAACCCCAAAAAATGGATAGAAGTTTAATTTGGAACTCATAGGCAATCCTAAATAAGATAGATACTCGATTCCAACTCTAGCTCTCTATGGATATTGATCTCGACCCAAAATCGAGTAAAATCTGCTCTGACCCTCTCTTACTACTTAATTAGTAGTGTGCAGTAGGCCCTGATCAACCTTTTGGCGGTGTTGCCGGGAGCTATGATTTTTGCTATCTATTTAGCTAGTTTAGTGTGTTGTTCTTCTTTCCTTCTTTATAACTAATTTGTGTGTGTCAATACTTCAAGTACAAAATGTCTTTAAATGCTAATGACCCTCTTGGAAACGTGATTGTCGGGGAGGAGGTTGATGGAGAGGATGAGGTGCCTCTTGTACCTCCTGGACCATGAAAAGGCTGGCAGACCAATGTTAATGAAAATATTCCAGACCCTCCTCCACCACCTCTAAGAGTTGTTCCTTGGGTGCTCCCAAACCAAGGCTATGCAAGTGCAATTGTCCAACCTCGAATCTGGGTAGGCAATTTTCAGATTAGTAATGTGATGCTGGCATTATTAGAGTAAAGTGGGTACATCGAGGGCGCTACCACTCAAAATACTTACATACATCTCAAGAGTTTCGTTGATACCTGTTGGGGAGCAAGAAAGCTAATGTTTCCGAAGATGCACACCAGTTGAGACTCTTCCTATTCTCATTTAGAGGGAAGGTTTCGGATTGTCTTGAGCGACTTCCCAACGATTCCATCACTACTTGGGATGAGTTGGCGGATAGGTTCATAGAAAATTTCTTTTCACGGGACATATGGAGGCGTTGTGGGATGAGATCTTGACTTTTAAGAAAAAGCCCACCGTACCATCTCATGGGATTTGGAAAAGATATAGAACTATGGTGAAGGATTCCCCAACAATGAGATGAGTATATGTTGCAATAAACTTTTTGCGAGGCATCAATACTACAAATCAATGCATAGTCAATCAACTTGCCGGGGGTAATTTTATGAAATTCACGTATGATGAAGCTTGTGCCATTCTTATTGGGATTGCGGATACATCCTCCACATGGCAAACTAGATCCAATGTGCCCCAGGGTGACCCCACAGTCATTCATTTGCACAAAGACTTACATAATCATGGGGAGGAGATCGTGGAGTTGACAACTACCATGAATCAACTACCAAAGGCATAGTTGCAACAAGTCCAAAATCCTCGCCAAGTGAATGCCATGGAGGGTGTTAACATGTTAATTAATCAAAGGAGGCGAAGAGGTCAACGGAACCAAGGGAATTCGGATAAATTAGACAATGATGGTTGTGGATTTTAAAATGATGGCTATTACGAGCAAAATGAAGAGGTACAATATGTGAACAATTATCAAGGCCAAAGAGGAAATTCATCCAACCAACAACAACAATCGAGATCCCAAGGTAATTGGGGCAAGCAAAAACAAAGCAACAACAAAGCAACAATAATAAGAGTAACCAACAATAAGGCAACAACAATTGGAACAATCACTCACAAAGGAATAATAACTAGAGGAACAATAATTAAAATATGAAATGGGGAAATCAAAACAAAGATCAAAGAAATCAATGAAACTAGGGGAACAACAACAATCAGGATGGATGAAACAACAACCAAGGGAATCAGGGGCACGGTTTTAAAAGGCCCCCAATGTACCAACAATGGAGCAAGCCACCAAATTTTCTATCCTACGGTCCTAGTTCTACTAGGTATGATATGGGTAGAATTGAAATGATGTTCGAACAAATGATGGAGAAGAATGCGGAATTAGATGCTCAATTGGCCTCTCACAACACTTCCATTAGAAATTTGGAGGTGAAACTAGGTCAAATTTCTCAATCTTTGAGTACACGCCCTAAGAGTGCTCTACCAAGTAATATGGTAGTGAAACCAAAGGGCGGGAACAATCATGTTATGGCAGTGACCACTAGGAATGGACAAGGCAGCGATGTCAATGCCTCAAAACAAAAGAAAGTTTTGGGTGATGAAATTGAGTTGCAAGAAGATGAAGTTAGTTTGGTTGATGAGAATGTAGTTCATGAAATTGCGAAAGCAGAAGTGAGGATTCACATTCAAGATGTCGAGGTGGAAATGCAAAATAACGTGAACATGTCTAGGGAACACTTAATTGACATGTCAGAGCCGGTTATTCCAAAAGCCAAGGCACCCTTGCCTGGACCACCTCCACCTTATCCTCAAAGGCTAGCCAAGTAGAAAAGTGAGAATCAGTTCAAAAATTTCATTGACATGATGAAGAGCTTATCCATCAATGTCCCTTTATTGGAGGCTTTGGAGAAAATGCCTGGCTAGCCAAATTCAAAAAGGATTTGGTGATTAAGAAAAGATCCATGGACTATGAAACTATCAAGATGATCCACCAAATTAATGCTATAGTACATTTAATGGTTCCAAAGTTGGAGGATCCAGGTGTTTTCACCATCCCTTGTGTTATTGGTAGTGTAAACTTTGCAAAGGTTATATATGACTTAGAGGAAAGTAGCAACTTGATGCTCTACTCCGTTTTCAATACTTTGGGTATTGGGCCTCCAAGGCTAACTTCCATAAGATTGCAAATGACAGATAGATGAATGAAGCAACATTTGGGTATAGTTGATGATGTTCTTGTCCGGGTGGACAAATTTATCATTCCAACTAATTTTGTGATATTGGATTGCGAGGTGTACGATGAAGTCCCAATCATATTAGGGAGACCTTTTCTTGCTAGGGGAAGGCTCTAGTTGATGTGGAAGCAGGGGAACTCACTTTTAGGGTGGGTGATAAAAATGTAGTCTTTCATATGTGCAAGTCATTGAAGTAGCCCAATTGTACTGAAGTTTTCTCATTGATGATACAAGTGCAATGATTAATGTGAAAGACCCTATTGAAGCCATGTTGTTGAATCTTGCTCTCAATGATGATGAGGACTGAGTGGAGTGTGTGAATGCGTTGCATGGAATGGTCTCTTATTCTTATAATTCTAGGAAGCTATCCCTGGACCACAGAAATAGAAAGACTCCTACAACAAAGCCTTCAATTGATTAACCTCTGGTGTTGGAGTTGAAGCCATTGCGTTTACACCTCGTGTATGAATTCTTAGGTCCTAGTTCAACTTTACCAGTTATTCTTTCCTCTTGTCTTACTAACATGCAGGTAGACGCCACTTTGGTGATGCTCAAAAAGCATAAGAAGGCAATTGGATAGACTCTAGCTGACATTCGGGGAATAAGCCCAGCATCTTGAGTGCACAATATGATTTTGGAGGATGATTCAAAACCTCATTGGAACATCAAAGGAGGTTGAATGAAGTAATGCAAAAAGTTGTAAAGAAAGAAGTGACAAAGTGGTTAGATACCGGGGTTGTGTACCCTATTTCCAATAGCTCATGGACTTCTCTGGTGCAATGCGTATTGAAAAAAGGATGGTATGATTGTGGTGAAAAATGACAAAAATGGACTTATTCCCACTCGGACAGTTACCAGATGGAGTGTATGCATGGACTACCGGAAGCTGAACAAGGTAGCCCGCAAGGATAACTTCCTATTGCCATTCCTTCACCAAATGCTTGATCTCCTTCCGGGGCGTGGCTTTTATTACTTTTTTGATGGATATTTAGGATATAATCAAATCGTAATCGCTCCAATGGATCAGGAGAAGACCATATTTACTTTTCCATATAGAACCTTTGCATTCGCTCGGATACCGTTCGAGTTGTATAATGCCTCGGCGATATTCCAATGATGCATGATGGCTATTTTCAATGATATGGTGGAAGACATTTTGGAGGTCTTCATGGACAATTTTAGTGTTGTTGGTGATTCATTCGAAGAGTGTTTACGAAATCAGGATAGAGTGCTGACCCATCGTGAAGACACAAATCTTGTACTCAATTGGAGAAAATGTCACTTCATGGTTGAGGAGGGCATAGTGTTGGACAACAAAATTTCAAAGCATCGTATTGAAGTTGACAAAGAAAAGATAGAGGTGATTTCAAGGTTTCTTCCACCGCACTTCTATCTAGGGGGTGAGGAGTTTTCTTGGGTATGATGAGTTTTACCGGAGGTTTGGAAAAACGTTTTCGAATGTGGTAAACCCCTTGTGCAAGATACTACTAAAGGATGCAAAGTTTGTGTTCGATGAGGGATGTATGTGAGATTTTGAGCTTCTCAAGCTGAAGTTGACCATTACCCCTATCATTACCACACCGAAGTTGAGCTTACCTTTCGAGCTCATGTGTGGCACAAGTAACGGTGCGGTTGGGGCCGTTTTGGGCCAAAAAGTTAACAAAATATTTCATCTGGTGTACTACACAAGCAAGACCATGAATGAGGCTCAAAGGAACTACACCGTAACCGAGAAGGAGTTGTTGGCCATAGTATTTGCAATGGAAAAGTTTCGGCCATATCATATAGGGGTCAAGTTCATAGTGCACACCGATCATGCCGCCCTTAGGTAGCCGATGACAAAGAAAGACTCCAAGGCAAGCTTGGTGCGACGGGCATTACTAGTTCAAGAGATTGATTTTGAAATTGTGGATCGTAAGGTATGTTAAAACCAAGTGACGGGCCACATGTCCTGCTTGGAGGAGGAAGTAAGGACATGTGATATCCTAGATATCAATGATGCTTTTCCCGATGACCAAGTACTTTCTGTGTGAATGAGTGATATGTCATGGTTTGCGAATTTCGCTAATTACTTTATGACGGGCATTATCCTGTGGGAGCTCTCTTCTAACAAAATGAATAAGCTCAAATGGGATAGTTTGGATTTCTATTGGGATCAGCCATATTTGTTCAAGATTTGCACGGATGGTGTGATCCGAAGGTGTGTCCTGGAGGAAGAGAAATTGAGTATCTTGGAAGCCTGCCATTGCTCTCCCTATGGTGGCCATCATGGGGGGCAAGGATCGCTTCCAAAGTTCTTAATTATGGTTTTTGTTGGCCAACATTCTACAAAGTTGGAAGTGATATCATGAAGAGGTGTGAAAAGTGCCAAAGAGCGGGTGGAATTTAGAAGAAAGATGAGATGCCTCTCAATACAATCCTTGATGTTGATATTTTTTATGTATATGGCATTGATTTTATGGGCGCGTCTGTTAGCTCGTATGGGAACTCATACATTCTTGTGGCAGTGGATTATGTTTTAAAGTGGGTAGAAGCCGTGGCTTTTCCCAACAATGAGGCATGGAGTGTTGTTGCAATTCTCAAGAATAGCATTTTTACAAGATTTGGTACTCCTCGTGCAATCATAAGTTATGGGGGGGGGGTCTCATTTTTGCGATAGAGCTTTTGACACTTTCCTTTCAGAGTATGGTGTCAATCACAAAGTTTGTACCCCCTATCAAGTGAGTGGACAAGTTGAAGTCTCCAACAGGGAAATCAAAAGCATATTGTCAAAGATAGTCAATGCAAATTTGACAAATTGGTCAAAAAAGTTGGATGAAGCTCTATGGGCTTACAAGACTGCATACAAGACTTTGAATGGTGTGTCTCCATACCGGTTGGTGTTTGGGAAAGCGTGCCATCTGCCACTTGAGTTACGGCACAAGACCATATTGGCCTTGAGGAAGTTGAACCTTGAGTGGGATGTAGCTGCTAATCTTTGTGTGGAGCAAATCAATGAGCTTGACAAATTTAGATTCCATGCTTACTCTAGTTCGTCCTTGCATAAGGATATCATGAAATGCCTTCACAACAAGTATACTAGAAGCAAGAAGTTCAAGGGGGAGATTTGGTGCTCTTATTCAACTTTTGGCTAAGGTTTTTTTCCGCGAAATCTCAAGTCAAAATGGAGCAGACCGTTTGAAGTAATGTGCGTGACCCCATTTGGTGCTATGGATAAAGAACAAAAATGGTGAAGTTTTTAGAGTGAATAGGCACCGGGTCAAGCATTATCTTGAAAAATTGATTAACACGTGGTAGCCATTCTTCATTTCAAATGATATGATGGTAACCTACATCGTGTCACGACGTTAAATCAGGTGCTTCTTGGGAGGAAACCCATGTGTTTTTATTTTTGTTTTTCTTTGATTTTCTTTGTAGTATAGGATTTCTTTTTGGGCAAACTAGTTGTAAGATTTTACAGGGTTATGATGATGTAGTGCAAGACATAGTGGAAAAAATGCACAGATCTCTAAAGTTTCCAGTTCGACTGCACTACATTCCGTGCGGACCGCACTAGCGAGAGGAAAATGTAGACCTCTTTGAAGTTTGTCACTACAGCCGCACTACATTTTGTGCGGTCCGTAGTGGACCACAGTCCTTTTTGTGCGGACCACTGAGCATTGCCTTCTCAAGCTTAGAATTAAGTTGGACAGTGCGGATCGCGATCCATTTTTTGTAGTCTGCACTGGTTGGTGAGACTGGGCCCCATGTCCTTTTCTATAACTAGGGCATGTGGCCCTCCTTTTAACCTTTTCGAACTTTTGATTCTCAAAAGCCTAAGAAAATTGTTCATCCTCGTATCTGCTCATAACTAACTGCTTATAACTGTCATTCTTCATCTCATCTCATAGCTACTACCATTACATTCCTTTTTCTTGTTTAATTTTGTTAATTTGAATTAATTTTTTTTTCTTTCTTTCATTTTCTTTGATTTCCATATTTTTTCTTCAATTTCTTAGGTTAAGTTAGTTAAATATTTGATCCATGTATACTTAGTTGGCTTAATGAATTAGGAAATCATTTAGGGACACTAACTAGGTGAAAAATTGGACTTAAAAGAAAAAATTCGTGAACCCTAACTTAGTGCCAAAATTGGGTACTCAGTGCCGATCGCAATCATTTCTGTGCGGTCCGCAGTGCCCCTGTGCAGTCTGCATTATCATTTTGTGTGGACCACATTGATGAAATTACAGAAAGCTGAACTTGTGCAGTGTGGCCGCTCTACTTTTGTGCGTACCTCAATGGACCTTGTGCAGCCACACTACCATTTTGTATGATCCGCACTGCCTAGATATAGAGGATTGGTAGTCTGAACCCCACTCCTTTGAGGACCACATGACAGTTTCGTGCGGTTCACACTGGGAAGTTTCTGCAACCCTTCATCAAATTTTCTTTTATGTTCTGCAACACTGTTATTAACTGCTTCTTAACTGATTAGACTGGTACTAAAAAGTTTATTTTATTGTGATTACAAACAATGGTGAAACAATGGGGTAAAGGATCTAAAACAAACCTGGCAGAGGTGAATGCTCCCGTGGAGGAAAGAAGAACATGATAAAACTTACTCCCTAAGTCCGGGAAAGTATTAAAAAGACAATAAAGATGATAAAGGCTGCTAATAGAGCCATTGACATGTCGGGGAGTGAGTACGAGCCCTCCCGGGAGATATCCTCAGACTCCATGCTAGAGTTCTACCCTTAATGGCTGGAGAGGCATAGTCTGAGAGACACTCCTGCACCATCACCCATTGCCCAAGCACCAGCACATGTTATTTCTGAGTCATCTAGCAGCTCACCTGCAGGTAGTGGAGAATGCTCCACCTGTCCAATGGCATCATTATCCAGAGAGGATGCAGTAGGAGATGAGGAGAAAGTAGAGGGAGATAAGGAAGTAGCAGAAGGAGGTGAGCCTCAAGTGGGGGTTGGTGCTAATACTAGAAAGCCAAAGTTTTGGCAATATAGGTTTGTTAGTGAGGTGGCATACCACAACTTTCAGGAGTGCTGGTTGTTGAGAAAGTTAATCCCGGAACAGAGTTTTATTGATAGAGACCTGTTACCTCACAATCCAACGTGAGGAGGCAATTTAGGACAAGAGTAGGCTGGGAGAATTTTGTAGATGAGTGCGTGGATGCTAATGAACACATGGTCAAAGAATTCTACAATAATGTATCCCATATCAAAAGGACTCCAAATTGACCAAGGTTCGAAACTTGAAAGTGTTATTTGACGGATAGTCACTAAATGAATACCTTGGCTTCAATAAGGAGGATAAGACCCTATACGTGGCTTAGATGGAAATTAGTGAGGAGGTCCATCCCCGGTTGGCACAATAGCTAGTAATCATAGGTACCACCCTCGACCGGTTGACTGCTGGATTCAAAAATTAGAGGCAGAGTTTGAATTTCAAGGCACGGGGGTGGGAGACCTTTGTTTGTAGTAGGTTGCACCCCACGACATCAATATGGGGAATGTGATGGCAAGGATTATCTCAATTGTATGTGTCGAGCATGACATAAACTATCCGTTCCCAGTACCCTCACTATGTACTTCAGGGATCTGAAACTGGACAAGAGGCCCTTCGAGAACAAAGTACAAGTAAAGGCCCATTTTTCCTTGTACAACATGTATGGGGGATGATAACCCCAAGAGCAAGAAACTCAAAGGTACAACTACTGCTCCAACAGGCCAGTCTGAAGAGCCAGTTATTGTAGTGGCTCCTACTAAACATACCTCCACCTCTACAGACATCCTTCCCAGTCCGTTCATATTCACAACCACTCCTGTTGGTCCATCCACCTCAGCAGGCCCGGAGATTCCATCTTCCCGGGCTCATCCCATTACAGCCTACCGAGTGAGCCAAGCACTTCTGAGTATTAACAACTAGATACAGACTGCCTCATCCATGTTTTTCATCTTTACCACCACTGTAGATGCTCAATCAATACCTCTAGTACCACGGGTTCCAGAGTCGATAGAGGATGCTCTCAAAGAGATACTTGATAACCAAAAGTAAATCGTTGACACTCAGGCGATGCTCACAAAGGCAGTTGACTCATATAGTAACGCTTTGAAGGAGCTTGGAAGGGAGCACAAGAAGCTGAGGAAGACACGGGCCTCCAAGGAGTGCGTGAGGGAGCTACAAGGAGATGTTGACAGACTAAAGTGATCACTTGCCTTTAGACTTATTGCTCTAAGACCTAACACCCGCAGTTCATCCACAACTGGAGCAATCACAAAGGACTCCCAGGAGGATAAGAATGATACCTAGATCTGATGATGCAGTCATCCAGCTGGTAGACCCACCATAGGCTTCCTCTCGTCAGCCATATGATGCACTTCTAAAGCCTATCTAGGTCTGGGCCTAGGTCCCTGCAGTAGTGTAGCAGGACACAGGGAACCGGTCTCAGGTTCCTGAGCATATTTGAGGACTCTAGGACCACTCAGAAACCCATGCTCAAAGACATTCCATATGGAGTTTTCTTATATCCTTATTCCTTTCTCTTTTTGATGCTTTATATAGAATAGCTGGCTTGGGGAAAATTCCAGATTTCATTTGAAGGGTAGGACCTATATTTTGGATGACTATATATATTTCGAGTTTTATGCTTTATTGATTTTTCATCTTTGGTCCGTACATAATTTTCACATTTTGTACATTTATCGCACTTTTATTTTAATTTGGGTATATATATAAAGTATGTTATATTGTACATATTCATCCCCTCTATTGTATATTCAAATCCCCTCTGATATATATTCATTGTACTTTCCACAAAAAGTTTTCATTTTTAGCTCTTATTTGTTATTCGTAGCTTCTTGTTTTCAATCATTGCAATAAGCCTTTGGTATTCTTAGTGTCACGGTTCTTTCCAAAGGTAGAGTATTGTGTGAACCAGGTGGCTCTTCCCAATGATGGATGGCCTGAAAACCTTCTCAAGGGTTTGAATCCAATTTTCATTTTGTTTTTAGTAGTTAATATTTAAGTTACCTCAAGCAAAACTTCACTTGGGCCTAGTACATTTGCCTTTTATGTTATGGTCAAAAATAATTTGTTGTGTTTCATATGGCGAAAATCATGACCTTGAGACTCTTGTGTTTGCCGATAATCATAAAATATTTTTGGGACCATTTTGAGCATAAATATTATCTAAGGTCACTGTGGGCTCCTGACTCTGTGTCTTTAGTCATCCCATAGCTTGTGTAGTGAGTTATCGTATTACAAGTCCATGTCCCAAGCCATTTGTATAGAACTTGCCCTAAATGTTTGTTGAGGTTAAATTCTAAGTGATTTTTTACTTGAGACATGATTATAGGCTCTTCTTGGTCCAAATAATAGCATGAACGCTTCCATAACCTACCAATGATAAGATCCCCATTCAACCCTTTTGAGCCTTAGACCTTTTTCCTTCAAGAACCAAGATACAAGCCTATACCCATTTTAAAAGATACACTCTCTTGGCGCCCGATCTTTTCTTTAGCACATGGCAAAATTATAAGTTTGGAGGAAGAGACAAGGATTGCAACAAAGTGGTAAAACGGCACGAAAAATGAAGAAAAGGAAACGCCATGAAAAAGAATGAAAAGCAAAAATATAATATGAATGTTCAATTTAAAAAAGAATAAAAAGGGATTCAAAGAAAAGCAAAGAATGAAAGGTGTGGAAAGTAAAAAAAGGAGAAAAGTTATTAACATAAGAAAGAGGGACAGTGTGTCACTCTAACCCCTTAGAAAGAAATGAAATGACTCAAAGAGTCAAGTGAATGGATGCCAACTAAATAAAAAGAAGTGCTTAAGGGAAGATAGAACCTACTTAGACAAAGACTTTCCTACCCTGAACCAAAAGCCTTCACAATATCTCCACAAAAGCTCTATATGATATTGACTAAAATAAAGCTTATATTAGTGGATACTTACATGAGGGAAAAACATATGGTACCTAGAGCCGGACTTGTGGCTATTTCTTGAGAGAGATAAGTGAATTCCCATTTTTCCCGTTCTAGGTGCCACTATCTTAAAGATGAGGATTGCTTAGGGAGAGCTAAGGATGTGTGAGTATGGGTTTCACAATGAACAAAGCAATAGAAAAGAGTTTGCTGATATGTTGAGTCAATTCTTGATGCTCTTGTGTTGCACTTAATCCATAGTGTTTCAAGGAGTGAAATTTTCTAATGATTCATTTGTATTTAGGGCAATTTTAGTTCAAATTGATGCCAGATGAGGTTACTTTAGGACATCAAAAAATTTATTAGATGTTCCTTTAAGGGGTGGATCTTGTTTTGTTTGCTTGAGGAAAAGCAAAAGCTTAAGTTTATGGGAGTTGATAAATTGGGATTCTGACGTGTTTTATACTCCTACTTTCCTTTGATTGAAATTCAAATAAAATAGTCCTAAAAGGCTCACAAGTTGTACATGATTGCAAGTTTGATCAACAAAAGGACAAAATATCAAATATTAGCTCAAAAACAGTGAAACTTGCACAAGTTCCAAGGACAAGTCATACTAAGGCAAAACAGGCCCAGTGCGGCCACACACCACTTTATACGATCCGCACTAGGAGATTCAGAGAGGCCGATTGCAAGGAAAAAAGGTCAATGCTGCCGCACTAGGATTTATATAGTCCGCATTGCGACCAATGCGGTGACACTTGATTCTGTGCGGTCCGCAGAGCGAAGTTTTAGAGAATGCCAGTTTTGAGTTTTCAAGCCAATGTGGTCAGCAGTCCATTCTGTGTGGACAACACTAGAAGCCTTCGCTGCCGCACACCACTTTGTACGGTCCGTATCGCTTGACTTCAGAGAGTCAAATTTTGAGGTTTAGAGCCCTAGTGCGGCCACATACCATTTTCTGAGGTCGGTACAAACCCTGAAGTGTCATTTTTGTCAGATTTATTAGCCTAGTGTAAATAGCTTCTTTTTTCTATTTATAGGGTATCTAATATTCTAATTAAGAAAGTGCGCTCGTAGGTTCAAGATTCTTAGCTATTTTGGGATTTGTAGCTACTTTTAATCATGGAATCTTTGTGTTTAACTTAGTGATTAGTTAATATGTGTTTATCTTTGTCACACCTCCTTTTTGATAACTACACCCCCGTAAGGGAATAGTCAAAGGGAGTTTTTTTTTCAATTTATGGAAAATGGAAACGAGAGTTATTTTAATTAAAAATTATAGTCGCCACTAGGGATAATTTATAGTGTACCAAGTCACCAGTTTAAATCCCGAATCGAGGAAAACTTTTACTCTAATTATGGTCTGCGAATTAGAAATCTAGGTAAGGAATTCTGTTAACCCGGGAGGAAGTGTTAGGCACTCCCGAGTTCCATGGTTCTAGCACGGTCGCTTTGATCCTACATGGCTTGACTAAATTGTTTAATTACTAATTTTAGAACGTATGTGCTTATGGCTTTTACCGCTTTTAATTAGAAAATTATCTTGAAACGGGTTACGCGTACGTATACCCGCCTGTTTGGCACGTCAAAATCATGTCGCACAAACTTATCCACAATTAATAACACTTAATTATTATTAAGAAAAGTTTGGGCTAAATTTGCGCGAACGCATAATCTAGTTTTGTGTTTAGAACCTTAATTGTGTTACGCGAACGTATACACAACCATGATAATATTTTCAGACGGTCCTATAGGATATTCTACAATATATAACCTTTTTTGAAGTCAAGAAATCCATATAAGGGTCACACCGTTTGTGGTTTTATTCGACGCGACGCACCTCATTTTTACTTTATGAAGGTCAATCTACAAGAACTACGATTTTCTATTAAGTGTTCTCCCTAAAATGAGTGCAAAAATTCATTAGTATTGTTAATTGCTATTATTAAAAGTAATCAAAGAATTTGGCCTTCAAACTCAAGTCCACATTTAAACAAAAGGAAAACCTCCTAATTCAAATATGCTACTTAGCTTGGAAGGCCCAAATTATAATTCAAATTTAAATATCCTTAAATCCAATAACTTCAACAAGCAAGACGATGCTTTCTGCGTGTTGGGCCTCAAAAGATAGACCATGAGACTATCTGATTTTTGTATTTAAAATTATTTGGAAGCAATCTAACACTTGGGCCTTAGGGCAGGCCAGATTGACATCCAGCAGGTCATGAGACTCAAGATCTAATCCCATAGACTTAATTACTAGGTTGGAGGTGTTTGCCTATGTACTATTGCAGTTGGGCTAATTTTAGGCCCAATCCTCACAGATCCAGCCAACCTAGGCAACAATAGGGGCGTAACAAAATATAATCAAGCCTGAACTTTTTATCTCTGAAATTCTTCTCTTTAAAATAGAATCTTGTTTTATTTGGTACATATTTTAGGGTTGATTCATGTACTTAAATGAAAATGAAGATATGAAGAATGGAAAAATACAAAAATAAAAACTTAAGGCTAGACATTTCTACAAAGGAACTCAAACACTCAATCCATCAATATTTGCTCAATACTGTGAATACATCAGTTTTAAAAAGAATTGGAAATAGGTCCATCAATGCCCACATATCATAATTATTCTGAAAAAAAGCTATGTCAAACTAAGTACAATTATACTAAGTTATTGTTTTTCAAAATTCTAAACAGAGTTAAACTGCGAGAATGTGAAGGAAGCAACTTATGAATTCAACAGTCCAAACAATCCAGTTTATATTACAAATGCGAATTCAATAAAATCCTGAAATCTAGTTGCGATATAGTGATGAAATCCAACAGCGAAAAAAAATAGAGCACTTCATTTCATGCCCGAAACTCAAAAGCTACGGGATGTGTACTTGGAAGTAAAAGAAGGAAACAGAGGTGTGAGGTATCAGCAGAAAACATAGCAAAACAACACCAGTAGAACAACTCGAACCAAAGAAAATTGATATGAATCCAGCCGAAGAAAAGTTCGAGTCGAATTGAGAAGATGAAAATTTCAAATCAAGCTTTTGAAAACATGACTTAAACCCCTCACAAGCATTCAAGAACCAAATTGTGCTTCGGCAAATAAAAAAATTCAGAAATCAAAAGGAAAATCAATGGAACAGTGTATTTTTAGACTTTTAGTCGCCTGGGACTTTTGAATTTTTCTTAGCTCTCTCCATCAATCTTAGTCTTTTTTTTTCTTCCTTTCTTTGAAAGGCAAGAATTTTAGTTTATATAGGCTCACACATAGGGTAGCCCTTAGATTTCTAGTTTTCCTATTAGTCCGTCTTTTATTTTCAGTATTTAAACCAATTAATCCATGGAATCTTGGCTTGTTGCCTAAGTTACTATGTCTCTTTGTTAAATTTCATATTAACCCCATCTAGAAGGACCTAGGGAGTTCTACTGTAAGTTATTATCAGATTCCTCAGCCTGCATTTACCCATGTTACCCTTTTCAACTATTCTGAAATTACCAATCTTATGTAGTTCACCCAACCCCTTTTAACTTAGTCCAAAGTGACTATAGTTAGTTAATATCAAACTAAAACTAGTCAGCTATGACCAATCAAAGTTTAAAACTAACCAATCTAACTAATCAAAACTTAACTCTAATTACAATGAACCCTAAGACTAAAGGTGTTACTACATTAACAAATCAAAATACTAAACGAGACTATTAATTATTCAAACAAACATCGGATGAGCAATGGTCGTTAACAGTTGTCACGAATTAACATAAACTAACAAAGAAAACAAATTAAAATTAAAGACTTAAAATAATCTAAACTATAAGTCCTAGAATACAAATTACTATTAGACCAAATAAAGCACGGATTTAATCAGAAAAACTAAAAAAAAATACAAAACAGAATAGAGTTTTTAATCCAACCTTCTAAATTATCTAATCATGAATTCGATCAACCATGACTGGAGAAAAAGAAAAGCATGAGCAACTAAACAGGACTCAGGAAATTTAACAAAGAAAGAACAAAAGAAAAATAACTAACCGTGAAAAATCTGGGAAGCCAGGCAATTCGAATTTTGACTAACCGGACTACAATCGTCCTTAATCATGTGTCTCCATGAGAAGACACAATATTAAGGACTATTATAGTCCAAAATCCATGAACCCATGAGCCTGAGAGTCTAAGGTTTCCGGCGAAACTTCGATCTGAAATTTGGGGAGGTCCGGTGAGATTCGAGGGAGACTAATTAGGGGTTCAGGAAGGGGGGATTTAGGAGAGTCTAGGGTGCTATTTTGGTTGGATTGAGCGGGGAGGGTGAGTTTGGCCTGAGTTTTAATTCAATATTCATGGAGATTGGTGATGATTCGAGGGAAAGCATTAACAGATACATGATGGGAATGGCAAGGCAAGCCTGTGGTTTTATTTTGGAAGCATTTGGCACTGGCGCCACCGTGGACGGCGGAGCTGCCAAGATTTCAATGCTTTATTCGAGTGAAGGGGATTCAAATGGACCTAACCATGGATCTTGAATGGGGAAGGTGATGTGGTGCTATTGTGTATGTTTGAGGGCGTTTAGTGATCGTCCACCGCCGTGAGGCGATTTACGGTGGCGGCATAAGGCAGAGCCGGTGGGGTGCTCTCTGAAGAGGGTTAAGTGAGAGAGAAGGATAAGGGAGAGGGGGGTAGGGTGATCTCTGACACTTATATAGCAAGAACCTCATTAGTTCTCATCCGTTGGATAAAGAAAAAATCAAGGGCTGTGATTGATCTTGAGGAAACAGGGTCTTTTTGGTAGGGTGTGGAGGCTGTACCGTGTTGGGGTGTAACATTGGGCCTGATTCATGTGTTTTGAACGGGTTCAAGGGGTTTAATGGCTTGGGCTGGGAAACGGGTTAATTTTGCAAAAATTGCCTGATTTTATTTCCTTTTCCCCTCTTTCCTTTTCAACCTCTTTTTAATTCCTTTTATTTTTGATTTAAAACAAAAAATACATCTAAATTAATTCCTAAAATTGAATTAACCCTAAGAAACTAATTGTAAACAAATGAGACAGAAAAAAACTAGTTTAAAAGAAACATTAATTCAAAATCAAATCCAAAAGTTAAAAATTCAAACTAAGCTCTTTTTGTGATTTTTCAATTTTATAAAATGACTAACTTTCGCAATTAATTTAAAGATGCCAAATTGAATCCTAAATGAAAATGAACATGTATTTTTGGTATATTTTTTCTGAATTACAATGCACTCAATATGCAAACAAACACACAATTTATGCAATTAAATTCAAAATATCACATAGATAAAGAAAAATCCTAATTTACGAATTTGTACTAGAAATTTAGGCTAGAAAAAAATCACATGCTCACAGCTGCCCCTCTTTGCTCGGAGACATGAAGGGTTTTTTGGCATGCTTGACACTCCATGAGATATTTTTTGAAAAGCTTGACCGCACCCTGCTTCAGAGGTTTCCTGCATATCCATGGCTAAAGAGGAATCAGGTCAGTGTAGTTGAGGAGTGTTTGGTAGTTGGGACTACCGAAGCTATGATTTCACTGTTGATGATGCCGCTACTGCTTATTGACCTCCTTATTACACGAAAGGAAAAGAAAAATCTAAGAAGGCTATGCCTATCAACTATGGATTACAAAAGAAGCAATCTACGTCTTAAAACTTCCTCTTGATCCTTGTTGCTTTATTGCTTATAAATCTCCATGTTGTTACCTTGTTGACTCATATTTCTTCCGGCAGCTTCTTGTTTTCCTTTCTACCATGTTTGATGCCGAATTGTTGGACTTGAAATGTATTCCCTTGTTTTGCAGGTGGGCGTCGGATTACAAAAACACGTATCTTGAAAAATATTCCCTTGTTCTCCAGGTTGACGCATGATTTCCAAGACTTGAATTTTGAAATATATTCTCTTGTTCTCCAGGTAGGCGCCAGATTACCAAGACTTGAAACTTGAAAAGTATTACATTTTTCTACAGGTGGGCACCTGAATACCAAAACTTGCAACATGAAAAATATTCTCTTGTTCTCCAGATCGGCTCCTGATTACCAAAACATATAACTAGAAAAACTATTCCCTTGTTCTCCAGGTGGGCGCCCGGTTACAAAAATTTGCAACTTAAAATATTTCCTTTTTCTCCAGGTGCGCACCTGATTACCAAAACTTGCAACTTGAAAATACCCCTTATTTTTCAGGTGGACACCTGATTACAAATTTTGCAACTTAATAAATATACCTTTGTTCAATAGGTGGGCGCGCGATTACCAAGACTTGAATTTTTAAAAATATTCCCTTGTTCTACAGGTAGGCGCCTGATTGCCAAAACTTGCAACTTGAAAAATATTTTCTTGTTCTACAGGTGGGCGCCTGACAACTAAAACTTTCAAAATGAATAATATTCAATTGTATTCCAGGTGGGCGCCTGATTACCAAACTTGAAACTTGAAAAATGTTTCGTTATTCTCTAGGTGTGCGCCTGATTACCAACACATGCCACTTGAAAATTATTTCGTCTTCTTATAGGTGGGCGCCTGACTACCAAAACTTGCAACTTGAAAAATATTCCCTTGTTCTACAGGTGGGCGCCTGATTACCAAAACTTGCAACTTGAAAAATATTCCTTTGTTCTCTAGGTGGGCGCCTGATTACCAAAACTTGTAACATAAAAAATATTCCCTTATTCTACAGGTGGACGCCTGATTACCGAAACTTGCAACTTGAAAAATATTCCATTGTTCTACAGGTGGGCGCCTAATTTCCAAACCTTGCATCTTGAAAAAATTCCCTTGTTCTACAGGTGGGCACCTAATTACCAAAAATTGCATCATGAAAAGTGTTACCTTGTTCTACAGGTGGGCACCTGATTACCAAATCTTGCCACTTGAAAATCATTCCCTTGTTCTCCACGTGGACGCTTGATTACCAAGACTTGAATTTGGAAAAAGATTCCCTTGTTCTCGAGGTGGGCGGCTGATTTCCAAAACTTGCAACTCTAAAAATTTTTCCTTGTTCTCCAGGTGGACGACTGATTATCAAAATTTGCAATTTGATAAATATTCCCTTGTTCAATAGGTGGGCGCCTGATCACCAAAACTTTCAACTTGAAAAAATATTCCCTTGTTTTCCAGGTGGACGCCTAATTACCATAACTTGGAACTTGAAAAATATTCCCTTTTTCTTCAGGTGGGCACCTAATTACCAAAACTTGCAACTTGAAAAATATTCTCTTGTTCTAAAGGTGGACGCATGATTACCAAAACATGAAACTTGAAAAATATTCCCTTGTTCTACTGGTGGGTGCCTGCATACAATAACTTGCAACTTGAAATATATTCTCTTATTCTACAGGTGGGCTCTTGATTACCAAAACTTCCAACATAAAAAGTTTCCTCGTTGTCCAGGTGGGCGCCTGATTACTAAGACATGAATCTTTTAAAATATTCCTATGTACTATCGGTGGGCGCCTGATTACTAAATCAAAAATCTTAAAAAATTTTCCCTTGTTCTACTGGTGGGTGCCTGCATACAAAAACTTGCAACTTGAAAAATATCCCTAATTCTACAGGTGCGTTCCTGATAACCAAAACTTGCAACATTAAAAAATTCCCCTCGTTCTTAAGGTGGGCGCCTGATTACCAAAATTAGCATCCTTAAAAATATTGCTATGTTCTACCGGTGGGCGCCTGATTACCAGAACGTGCAACATGAAAAATATACCTTTCTTCTACAGGTAGCTGCCTGATTACCAGAACTTGCAACTAAAAAAGTATTCCCTTTTGCTACAGGTGGGCGCCTGATTACTTTAACTTGCAACATATAAAGTATTACATTATTCTACAGATGGACGCCTAATTACCAAAACTTGTGACTTTAAAAATATTCCTTTGTTATACAGGTGAACGCATGATTACCAAAACTTGCAACTTGAAAAATATTCCATTGTTCTACAGGTAGACGCCTGATTACCAAAACTTACAACTTAAAAAAATATTCCCTTGTTCTCCAGGTGGGCGCTGATTACCAAAACTTGAAACTTGAAAGATATTTCCCTGTTCTACAAGTGGGCGCTTGATTACACAAATTTGCAACTTGAAAAATATTCCCTTGTTCTACTATTGGGAGCCTGATTACCAAAACTTGCAACTTGAAAAATATTCCAAACAGGTGGACGCCTGATTACGAAAACATGAAACTTGAAAAATATTCCCTTGTTCTACTGGTGGGTGCCAGCATACAAAAACTCGCAACTTGAAAAATATTCCCTTATTATATAGGTGGGTTCCTGATTGCTAAAACTTGCAAACTGAAAAATATTCCCTTGTTCTATAGGTGGGCGCCTGATTTCCAATACTTGCATCCTGAAAATATTCCCTTGTTCTATAGGTGGGCACATGATTACCAAAAGTTGCAACTTGAAAAATGTTACCTTGTTCTATAGGTGGGCACCTGATTACCAAATCTTGCAACTTGAAAAATATTCCCTTGTTTTCCAGGCGGGCGCCTGATTACCATAACTTGCAACTTGAAAAATATTCCCTTGTTCTTCACGTAGGCGCCAGATTACCAAAACTTGCAACTTGAAAAATATTCCCCTGTTCTCCAGGTGGGCGCCAGATTACCAATACTTGTAGCATAAAAAATATTCCCTTGTTCTACAGGAGGGCGCCTGATTATTAAAACTTGCAACTTGAAAAATATTCCCTTGTTCTACGGGTGGGCGCCTGATTTCCAAAGCTTGAACTTTAAAAAATATTCCCTTGTTCTCAAGCTGGGCGCCTGGCTTCAAAAATTTTAAACTTGAATAATATTCCATTTTTCTCCAGGTGGGCGCCTGATTACCGAAACTTGAAACTTGAAAAATATTCCGCTGTTGTCTAGGTGGGCGCCTGATTACCAAAACTTGCAACTTGAAATTATTCCGTTTTCCTACATGTGGGCGCTTGATTAAATAACTAGTAACTTTAATAATATTCCCTTTTTCTACAAGTGGCCGCTCGATTAACAAAACCTGCAACTTGAAAAATATTCCCTTGTTCTCAAGGTGGGCGCCTGATTAACAAGCCTTTTATTTGGAAAAATATTCCTTTGTTCTACAGGTGGGCGCCTGAGCAAAACTTGTAACTTTAATTATTTTTCCCTTGTTCCAGGTTGACGGCTGATTACCAAAACTTGCAACTTGAAAAATATTTTCTTGTTCTATAGGTGGGCGCCAGATCACCAATAATTTCAACATGAAAAAATATTTCCTTGTTCTACAGGTGGACGCCTGATTACCATAACTTGCAAGTTGAAAAAATTCTCTTGTTCAATAGGTGGGCGCCTGATTACCAAAACATGAAACTTGAATAATATTCCCTTGTTCTACTGGTGGGTGCCGGCATACAAAAACTTGCAACTTGAAAAATATTCCCCTATTCTACAGGTTGGCTCATAATTACCAAAACTTGCCACTTTAAAAAATTTCCCTGGTTGTCCAGGTGGGCGCCTGATTACTAAAACATGCATCTTGAAAAATGTTCCTATGTTCCACCTGTGGGCGCCTGATTACCAAAACTTGAAACTTGAAAAATATTCCCTTGTTCTACAAGTGGGCGCATGATTACAAAAACCAACAACTTGAAAAATATTCCCTATTCTACATGGGGCTCCTGATTCCCAAGACTTGCAACATTAAAACATTCCCCTCGTTCTCCAGGTGGGCGCCTGATTACCAAATCTTTCATCTTGAAAAATATTACTATGTTCTACGGGTGGGCGCCTGGTTACCAAAACTTGCAACTTGAAAAATATTCCTTTGTTCTACAAGTAGCTGCCTGATTACCAGAACTTGCAAATTGAAAAGTATTCCTTTTTTCTACAGGTGGGCGCCTGATTACTTTTACTTGCAACATGAAAAGTATTCCATTGTTCTACAGGTGGACGCCTGATTAGCAAAACTTGTGACTTGAAAAATATGCCTTTGTTATACAGGTGAACGCCTGATTACCAAAACTTGCAACTTGAAAAATATCCCATAGTTCTTTAGGTGTGCGCCAAATTACCAAAGCTTGAAACTTGAAAAATATTCCCTTGTTCTAGAGGTCGACGCCTGATTACCAAAACTTACAACTTAAAAAAAATTTCCCTTGTTCTCCAGGTGGGCGCCTGATTACAAAAACTTGAAACTTGAAAAATATTCCCTTGATCTGCAAGTGGGCGCTTGATTACAAAAACTTGCAACTTGAAAAATATTCCCTTGTTCTCCAGGTGGGCTCTTGATTACCAAAACTTGCAACATAAAAAAATTTGCCTCGTTGTCCAGGTGGGCGCCTGATTACTAATACTTGAAACTTTAAAAATTTTCCCTGGTTCTGCTGGTGGGTGCCTGCATACAAAAACTAGCAACCTGAAAAATTTCCCTAATTCTATAGGTGCGCTCCTGATAACCAAAACTTGCAACTTTAAAAGATTCCCCTCGTTCTCCAGGTGGGCGCCTGATTACCAAAACTTGCATCCTTATAAGTAATACTATGTTCTACCGCTCGTCGCCTGATTACCAGAACTTGCAACATGAAAAATGTTCCTTTGTTCTACAGGTAGCTGCCAGATTACCTGAACTTGCAACTTAGAAAGTATTATCTTTTTCTACAGGTGGGCGCCTGATTACTTTAACTTGCAACATGAAAAGTATTCCATTGTTCTACAGATGGACGCCTAGTTACCAAAACTTGTGACTTTAAAAATATTCCTTTGTTATGCAGGTGAACGCATGATTACCAAAACTTGCAACTTGAAAAATATTCCATTGTACTCTAGCTGTGCGCCAAATCACGAAAACTTGCAACTTGAAAAATATTCCCTTGTTCTACAGGTAGGTGCCTGAATACCAAAACTTACAACTTAAAAATATATTCCCTTGTTCTCCAGGTGGGCGCCTGATTACCAAAACTTGAAACTTGAAAAATATTCCCTTGTTCTACAAGTGGGCGCATGATTACAAAAACTTGCAACTTGAAAAATATTCTCTTGTTCTACTATTGGGAGCCTGATTACCAAAACTTGCAACTTGAAAATATTCCAAACAGGTGGGCGCCTGATTACGAAAACATAAAACTTGAAAAATATTCCCTTGTTCTACTGGTGGGTGCCTGCATACAAAAACTCGCAACTTGAAAAATATTCCCTTATTCTATAGGTGGGTTTCTGATTACTAAAACTTGCAAATTGAAAAATATTCGCTTTTTCTATAGGTGGGCGCCTGATTTCCAGAACTTGCATCCTGAAAATATTTCCTTGTTCTATAGGTGGGCACATGATTACCAATAATTGCAACTTGAAAATGTTACCTTGTTCTATAGGTGGGCACCCTATTACCAAATCTTGCAACTTGAAAAAAATTCCCTTGTTTTCCAGGCGGGCACCTGATTACCATTACTTGCAACTTGAAAAATATTCCCTTGTTCTTCAGCTGGGCTCCAGATTACCAAAACATGCTACGTGAAAAATATTCCATTGTTCTCCAGGTGGGCGCCAGATTACCAAAACTTGTAGCATAAAAAATATTCCGTTGTTCTACAGGTGGGCGCCTGATTACCAGAACTTTCAACTTTAATAATATTCCCTTGTTCTACAGGTCGGCGCCTGATTTCCAAAGCTTGAACTTTAAAAAATATTCCCCTGTTCTCCAGCTGGGCGCCTGGCTACAAAAATTTTCAACTAGAATAATATTCCATTGTTCTCCAGGTGGGCGCCTGATTACCGAAACTTGAAACTTGGAAAATATTCCGTTGTTGTCTAGGTGGGCGCCTGATTACCAAATCTTGCAATTTGAATATTATTCCGTTTTCCTACAGGTGGGCGCTTGATTACCAAAACTAGTAACTTGAAAAATATTCCCTTGTTCTATAGGTGGCCGCTTGATTAACAAAACCTGCAACTTGAAAAATACTCCCTTGTTCTCAAGGTGGGCTCCTGATTAACAAAACTTGTAATAAAAAATATTCCCTTGTTCTACAAGTGAGCGCCTTATTATCAAAACTTGCAACTTGAAAAATATTCCCTTGTTTTACGGGTGGGCGCCTGATTTCCAAAGCTTGCATCTAGAAAATATTCCCTTGTACTACAGGTGGGCACCTGATTACCAAATATTGCAACTTGAAAAGTGTTACCTTGTTCTACCGGTGGGCACCTGATTACAAAATCTTGCCACTTGAAAAATATTCCCTTGTTCTCCAGGTGGACGCTTGATTACCAAGATTTGAATTTGGAAAAAAATTCCCTTGTTCTACAGGTGGGCGCCTGATTTCCAAAACATGCAACTTTAATGATTTTACCTTGTTCTCCAGGTGGACGGCTCATTACCAAAACATGCAATTTGAAAAATATTCCCTTGTTCTACAGGTGGGCGCTTGATCACTAAAACTTTCAACTTGAAAAAATATTCCCTTGTTTTCCAAGTGGACGCCTGATTACCATAACTTGCAACTTGAAAAATTTTCTCTTGTTCTTCAGGTGGGCAACTAATTACAAAAACTTGCAACTTGAAAAATATTCTCTTGTTCTGCAGGTGGGCGCATGATTACCAAAACATAAAACTTGAAAAATATTCCCTTTTTTTACTGGTGGGTGCCTGCGTACAAAAACTTGCAATTTGAAAAATATTCTCTTATTCTACAGGTGGGCTCTTGATTACCAAAACTTGCAACATAAAATAAATTTCCTCGTTGTCCAGGTGGGCGCCCGATTACTAAAACATGAATCTTGAAAAATATTCCTATGTTCTACCGGTGGGCGCCTTATTACTAAAACAAGAAACTTGAAAAATTTTCCCTTGTCCTACTGGTGGGTGCCTGCATACAAAACTTGCAACCTGAAAAATATTCCTTAATTCTACAGGTGCGCTCTTGATAACCAAAACTTGTAACTTAAAAAAATTCCCCTCGTTCTACAGGTGGGCGCCTGATTTCCAAAACTAGCATCCTTAAAAATATTACTATGTTCTACCGGTGGGCGCCTGATTGCCAGAACTTGCAACTTGAAAAATATTCCTTTGTTCTACAGGTAGTTGCCTGATTACCAGAACTTACAACTTAAAAATATATTCCCTTGTTCTCCAGGTGGGCGCCTGATTACCAAAGCTTGAAACTTGAAAAATATTCCCTTGTTCTACAAGTGGGCGCATGATTACAAAAACCAACAACTTGAAAAATATTCCCTATTCTACATGGGGCTCCTGATTCCCAAGACTTGCAACATTAAAACATTCCCCTCGTTCTCCAGGTGGCCGCCTGATTACCAAATCTTTCATCTTGAAAAATATTACTATGTTCTACGGGTGGGCGCCTGGTTACCAAAACTTGCAACTTGAAAAATATTCCTTTGTTCTACAAGTAGCTGCCTGATTACCAGAACTTGCAAATTGAAAAGTATTCCTTTTTTCTACAGGTGGGCGCCTGATTACTTATACTTGCAACATGAAAAGTATTCCATTGTTCTACAGGTGGACGCCTGATTAGCAAAACTTGTGACTTGAAAAATATGCCTTTGTTATACAGGTGAACGCCTGATTACCAAAACTTGCAACTTGAAAAATATCCCATAGTTCTTTAGGTGTGCGCCAAATTACCAAAACTTGAAACTTGAAAAATATTCCCTTGTTCTAGAGGTCGACGCCTGATTACCAAAACTTACAACTTAAAAAAAATTTCCCTTGTTCTCCAGGTGGGCGCCTGATTACAAAAACTTGAAACTTGAAAAATATTCCCTTGATCTGCAAGTGGGCGCTTGATTACAAAAACTTGCAACTTGAAAAATATTCCCTTGTTCTCCAGGTGGGCTCTTGATTACCAAAACTTGCAACATAAAAAAATTTGCCTCGTTGTCCAGGTGGGCGCCTGATTACTAATACTTGAAACTTTAAAAATTTTCCCTGGTTCTGCTGGTGGGTGCCTGCATACAAAAACTTGCAACCTGAAAAATTTCCCTAATTCTATAGGTGCGCTCCTGATAACCAAAACTTGCAACTTTAAAAGATTCCCCTCGTTCTCCAGGTGGGCGCCTGATTACCAAAACTTGCATCCTTATAAGTAATACTATGTTCTACCGCTCGTCGCCTGATTACCAGAACTTGCAACATGAAAAATGTTCCTTTGTTCTACAGGTAGCTGCCAGATTACCTGAACTTGCAACTTAGAAAGTATTATCTTTTTCTACAGGTGGGCGCCTGATTACTTTAACTTGCAACATGAAAAGTATTCCATTGTTCTACAGATGGACGCCTAGTTACCAAAACTTGTGACTTTAAAAATATTCCTTTGTTATGCAGGTGAACGCATGATTACCAAAACTTGCAACTTGAAAAATATTCCATTGTACTCTAGCTGTGCGCCAAATCACGAAAACTTGCAACTTGAAAAATATTCCCTTGTTCTACAGGTAGGTGCCTGAATACCAAAACTTACAACTTAAAAATATATTCCCTTGTTCTCCAGGTGGGCGCCTGATTACCAAAACTTGAAACTTGAAAAATATTCCCTTGTTCTACAAGTGGGCGCATGATTACAAAAACTTGCAACTTGAAAAATATTCTCTTGTTCTACTATTGGGAGCCTGATTACCAAAACTTGCAACTTGAAAATATTCCAAACAGGTGGGCGCCTGATTACGAAAACATAAAACTTGAAAAATATTCCCTTGTTCTACTGGTGGGCGCCTGCATACAAAAACTCGCAACTTGAAAAATATTCCCTTATTCTATAGGTGGGTTTCTGATTACTAAAACTTGCAAATTGAAAAATATTCGCTTTTTCTATAGGTGGGCGCCTGATTTCCAGAACTTGCATCCTGAAAATATTTCCTTGTTCTATAGGTGGGCACATGATTACCAAAAATTGCAACTTGAAAATGTTACCTTGTTCTATAGGTGGGCACCCTATTACCAAATCTTGCAACTTGAAAAATATTCCCTTGTTTTCCAGGCGGGCGCCTGATTACCATTACTTGCAACTTGAAAAATATTCCCTTGTTCTTCAGGTGGGCTCCAGATTACCAAAACATGCAACGTGAAAAATATTCCATTGTTCTCCAGGTGGGCGCCAGATTACCAAAACTTGTAGCATAAAAAATATTCCGTTGTTCTACAGGTGGGCGCCTGATTACCAAAACTTTCAACTTTAATAATATTCCCTTGTTCTACAGGTCGGCGCCTGATTTCCAAAGCTTGAACTTTAAAAAATATTCCCCTGTTCTCCAGCTGGGCGCCTGGCTACAAAAATTTTCAACTTGAATAATATTCCATTGTTCTCCAGGTGGGCGCCTGGTTACCGTAACTTGAAACATGAAAAATATTCCGTTGTTGTCTAGGTGGGCGCCTGATTACCAAATCTTGCAATTTGAATATTATTCCGTTTTCCTACAGGTGGGCGCTTGATTACCAAAACTAGTAACTTGAAAAATATTCCCTTGTTCTATAGGTGGCCGCTTGATTAACAAAACCTGCAACTTGAAAAATACTCCCTTGTTCTCAAGGATGGCTCCTGATTAACAAAACTTGTAATAAAAAATATTCCCTTGTTCTACAAGTGAGCGCCTTATTATCAAAACTTGCAACTTGAAAAATATTCCCTTGTTTTACGGGTGGGCGCCTGATTTCCAAAGCTTGCATCTAGAAAATATTCCCTTGTACTACAGGTGGGCACCTGATTACCAAATATTGCAACTTGAAAAGTGTTACCTTGTTCTACCGGTGGGCACCTGATTACAAAATCTTGCCACTTGAAAAATATTCCCTTGTTCTCCAGGTGGACGCTTGATTACCAAGATTTGAATTTGGAAAAAAATTCCCTTGTTCTACAGGTGGGCGCCTGATTTCCAAAACATGCAACTTTAATGATTTTACCTTGTTCTCCAGGTGGACGGCTCATTACCAAAACATGCAATTTGAAAAATATTCCCTTGTTCTACAGGTGGGCGCTTGATCACTAAAACTTTCAACTTGAAAAAATATTCCCTTGTTTTCCAAGTGGACGCCTGATTACCATAACTTGCAACTTGAAAAATTTTCTCTTGTTCTTCAGGTGGGCAACTAATTACAAAAACTTGCAACTTGAAAAATATTCTCTTGTTCTGCAGGTGGGCGCATGATTACCAAAACATAAAACTTGAAAAATATTCCCTTTTTTTACTGGTGGGTGCCTGCGTACAAAAACTTGCAATTTGAAAAATATTCTCTTATTCTACAGGTGGGCTCTTGATTACCAAAACTTGCAACATAAAATAAATTTCCTCGTTGTCCAGGTGGGCGCCCGATTACTAAAACATGAATCTTGAAAAATATTCCTATGTTCTACCGGTGGGCGCCTTATTACTAAAACAAGAAACTTGAAAAATTTTCCCTTGTCCTACTGGTGGGTGCCTGCATACAAAACTTGCAACCTGAAAAATATTCCTTAATTCTACAGGTGCGCTCTTGATAACCAAAACTTGTAACTTAAAAAAATTCCCCTCGTTCTACAGGTGGGCGCCTGATTTCCAAAACTAGCATCCTTAAAAATATTACTATGTTCTACCGGTGGGCGCCTGATTGCCAGAACTTGCAACTTGAAAAATATTCCTTTGTTCTACAGGTAGTTGCCTGATTACCAGAACTTACAACTTAAAAATATATTCCCTTGTTCTCCAGGTGGGCGCCTGATTACCAAAGCTTGAAACTTGAAAAATATTCCCTTGTTCTACAAGTGGGCGCATGATTACAAAAACCAACAACTTGAAAAATATTCCCTATTCTACATGGGGCTCCTGATTCCCAAGACTTGCAACATTAAAACATTCCCCTCGTTCTCCAGGTGGCCGCCTGATTACCAAATCTTTCATCTTGAAAAATATTACTATGTTCTACGGGTGGGCGCCTGGTTACCAAAACTTGCAACTTGAAAAATATTCCTTTGTTCTACAAGTAGCTGCCTGATTACCAGAACTTGCAAATTGAAAAGTATTCCTTTTTTCTACAGGTGGGCGCCTGATTACTTATACTTGCAACATGAAAAGTATTCCATTGTTCTACAGGTGGACGCCTGATTAGCAAAACTTGTGACTTGAAAAATATGCCTTTGTTATACAGGTGAACGCCTGATTACCAAAACTTGCAACTTGAAAAATATCCCATAGTTCTTTAGGTGTGCGCCAAATTACCAAAACTTGAAACTTGAAAAATATTCCCTTGTTCTAGAGGTCGACGCCTGATTACCAAAACTTACAACTTAAAAAAAATTTCCCTTGTTCTCCAGGTGGGCGCCTGATTACAAAAACTTGAAACTTGAAAAATATTCCCTTGATCTGCAAGTGGGCGCTTGATTACAAAAACTTGCAACTTGAAAAATATTCCCTTGTTCTCCAGGTGGGCTCTTGATTACCAAAACTTGCAACATAAAAAAATTTGCCTCGTTGTCCAGGTGGGCGCCTGATTACTAATACTTGAAACTTTAAAAATTTTCCCTGGTTCTGCTGGTGGGTGCCTGCATACAAAAACTTGCAACCTGAAAAATTTCCCTAATTCTATAGGTGCGCTCCTGATAACCAAAACTTGCAACTTTAAAAGATTCCCCTCGTTCTCCAGGTGGGCGCCTGATTACCAAAACTTGCATCCTTATAAGTAATACTATGTTCTACCGCTCGTCGCCTGATTACCAGAACTTGCAACATGAAAAATGTTCCTTTGTTCTACAGGTAGCTGCCAGATTACCTGAACTTGCAACTTAGAAAGTATTATCTTTTTCTACAGGTGGGCGCCTGATTACTTTAACTTGCAACATGAAAAGTATTCCATTGTTCTACAGATGGACGCCTAGTTACCAAAACTTGTGACTTTAAAAATATTCCTTTGTTATGCAGGTGAACGCATGATTACCAAAACTTGCAACTTGAAAAATATTCCATTGTACTCTAGCTGTGCGCCAAATCACGAAAACTTGCAACTTGAAAAATATTCCCTTGTTCTACAGGTAGGTGCCTGAATACCAAAACTTACAACTTAAAAATATATTCCCTTGTTCTCCAGGTGGGCGCCTGATTACCAAAACTTGAAACTTGAAAAATATTCCCTTGTTCTACAAGTGGGCGCATGATTACAAAAACTTGCAACTTGAAAAATATTCTCTTGTTCTACTATTGGGAGCCTGATTACCAAAACTTGCAACTTGAAAATATTCCAAACAGGTGGGCGCCTGATTACGAAAACATAAAACTTGAAAAATATTCCCTTGTTCTACTGGTGGGCGCCTGCATACAAAAACTCGCAACTTGAAAAATATTCCCTTATTCTATAGGTGGGTTTCTGATTACTAAAACTTGCAAATTGAAAAATATTCGCTTTTTCTATAGGTGGGCGCCTGATTTCCAGAACTTGCATCCTGAAAATATTTCCTTGTTCTATAGGTGGGCACATGATTACCAAAAATTGCAACTTGAAAATGTTACCTTGTTCTATAGGTGGGCACCCTATTACCAAATCTTGCAACTTGAAAAATATTCCCTTGTTTTCCAGGCGGGCGCCTGATTACCATTACTTGCAACTTGAAAAATATTCCCTTGTTCTTCAGGTGGGCTCCAGATTACCAAAACATGCAACGTGAAAAATATTCCATTGTTCTCCAGGTGGGCGCCAGATTACCAAAACTTGTAGCATAAAAAATATTCCGTTGTTCTACAGGTGGGCGCCTGATTACCAAAACTTTCAACTTTAATAATATTCCCTTGTTCTACAGGTCGGCGCCTGATTTCCAAAGCTTGAACTTTAAAAAATATTCCCCTGTTCTCCAGCTGGGCGCCTGGCTACAAAAATTTTCAACTTGAATAATATTCCATTGTTCTCCAGGTGGGCGCCTGGTTACCGTAACTTGAAACATGAAAAATATTCCGTTGTTGTCTAGGTGGGCGCCTGATTACCAAATCTTGCAATTTGAAAATTATTCCGTTTTCCTACAGGTGGGCGCTTGATTACCAAAACTAGTAACTTGAAAAATATTCCCTTGTTCTATAGGTAGCCGCTTGATTAACAAAACCTGCAACTTGAAAAATACTCCCTTGTTCTCAAGGCGGGCTCCTGATTAACAAAACTTGTAATAAAAAATATTCCCTGGTTCTACAAGTGGGCGCCTTATTATCAAAACTTGCAACTTGAAAAATATTCCCTTGTTTTACGGGTGGGCGCCTGATTTCCAAAGCTTGCATCTTGAAAATATTCCCTTGTACTACAGGTGGGCACCTGATTACCAAATATTGCAACTTGAAAAGTGTTACCTTGTTCTACAGGTGGGCACCTGATTACCAAATCTTGCCACTTGAAAAATATTCCCTTGTTCTCCAGGTGGACGCTTGATTACCAAGATTTGAATTTGGAAAAAAATTCCCTTGTTCTACAGGTGGGCGCCTGATTTCCAAAACATGCAACTTTAATGATTTTACCTTGTTCTCCAGGTGGACAGCTGATTACCAAAACATGCAATTTGAAAAATATTCCCTTCTTCTACAGGTGGGCGCCTGATCACTAAAACTTTCAACTTGAAAAAATATTCCCTGGTTTTCCATGTGGACGCCTGATTACCATAATTTGCAACTTGAAAAATTTTCTCTTGTTCTTCAGGTGGGCAACTAATTACAAAAACTTGCAACTTGAAAAATATTCTCTTGTTCTGCAGGTGGGCGCATGATTACCAAAACATAAAACTTGAAAAATATTCCCTTTTTTTACTGGTGGGTGCCTGCGTACAAAAACTTGCAATTTGAAAAATATTCTCTTATTCTACAGGTGGGCTCTTGATTACCAAAACTTGCAACATAAAATAAATTTCCTCGTTGTCCAGGTGGGCGCCCGATTACTAAAACATGAATCTTGAAAAATATTCCTATGTTCTACCGGTGGGCGCCTGATTACTAAAACAAGAAACTTGAAAAATTTTCCCTTGTTCTACTGGTGGGTGCCTGCATACAAAACTTGCAACTTGAAAAATATTCCTTAATTCTACAGGTGCGCTCTTGATAACCAAAACTTGTAACTTAAAAAAATTCCCCTCGTTCTACAGGTGGGCGCCTGATTTCCAAAACTAGCATCCTTAAAAATATTACTATGTTCTACCGGTGGGCGCCTGATTACCAGAACTTGCAAGTTGAAAAATATTCCTTTGTTCTACATGTAGTTGCCTGATTACCAGAACTTACAACTTAAAAATATATTCCCTTGTTCTCCAGGTGGGCGCCTGATTACCAAAACTTGAAACTTGAAAAATATTCCCTTGTTCTACAAGTGGGCGCATGATTACAAAAACCAACAACTTGCAAAATATTCCCTTGTTATACTATTGGGAGCCTGATTACCAAAACTTGCAACTTGAAAATATTCCAAACAGGTGGGCGCCTGATTACGAAAACATGAAACTTGAAAAATATTCCCTTGTTCTACTGGTGGGTGCCTGGATACAAAAACTCGCAACTTGAAAAATATTCCTTTATTCTATAGGTGGGTTTCTGATTACTAAAACTTGCAAATTGAAAAATATTTGCTTTTTCTATAGGTGGACGCCTGATTTCCAAAACTTGCATCCTGAAAATATTTCCTTGTTCTATAGGTGGGCACATGATTACCAAAAATTGCAACTTGTAAATGTTACCTTGTTCTATAGGTGGGCACCCTATTACCAAATCTTGCAACTTGAAAAATATTCCCTTGTTTTCCAGGCGGGCGCCCGATTACCATTACTTGCAACTTGAAAAATATTCCCTTGTTCTTCAGGTGGGCTCCAGAATACCAAAACATGCAACTTGAAAAATATTCCATTGTTCTCCAGGTGGGCGCCAAATTACCAATACTTGTAGGATAAAAAATATTCCCTTGTTCTACAGGTGGGCGCCTGATTACCAAAACTTGCAACATTAATAATATTCCCTTATTCTACTGGTCGGCGCCTGATTTCCAATACTTGAACATTAAAAAATATTCCCCTGTTCTCCAACTGGGCGCCTGGCTACAAAAATTTTCAACTTGAGTAATATTCCATTGTTCTGCAGGTAGGCGCCTGATTACCGAAACTTGAAACTTGAAAAATATTCCTTTGTTGTCTAGGTGGGCGCCTGGTTACCAAATCTTGCAATTTGAAAATTATTCCGTTTTCCTACAGGTGGGCGCTTGATTACAAAAACGAGTAACTTGAAAATTATTCCCTTGTTCTATAGGTGGCGGCTTGATTAACAAAACCTGCAACTTGAAAAATACTCCCTTGTTCTCCAAGTGGGCTCCTGATTAACAAACCTAGTATTAAAAAATATTCCCTTGTTCTACAGGTGGGCGCCTTATTATCAAAACTTGCAACTTGAAAAATATTCCCTTGTTTTACGGGTGGGCGCATGATTTCCAAAGCTTGCATCTAGAAAATATTCCCTTGTTCTACAGGTGGGCACCTGATTACCAAAAACTGCAACTTGAAAAGTGTTACCTTGTTCTACAGGTGGGCACCTGATTACCAAATCTTGCCACTTGAAAAATATTCCTTTGTTCTCCAGGTTGACGGTTGATTACCAAGACTTGAATTTGGAAAAAGATTCCCTTGTTCTACAGGTGGGCGCCTGATTTCCAAAACTTGCAACTTTAAAAATTTTACCTTGTTCTCCAGGTGGACGGCTGATTACCAAAACTTGCAATTTGAAAAATATTCCCTTGTTCTACAGGTGGGCGCCTGATTACTTTAACTTGCAACATGAAAATTATTCCATTGTTCTACAGATGGACGCCTAATTACCAAAACTTGTGACTTTAAAAATATTCCTTTGATATACAGGTGAACGCATGATTACCAAAACTTGCAACTTGAAAAATATTCCATTGTACTTTAGGTTTGCGCCAAATCACGAAAACTTGCAACTTGAAAAATATTCCCTTGTTCTACAGGTAGGCGCCTAATTACTAAAATTTACAACTTAAAAATATATTCCCTTGTTCTCTAGGTGGGCGCCTGATTACCAAAACTTAAAACTTGAAAAATATTCCTTGTTCTACAAGTGGGCGCATGATTACAAGTTTTGGTAATCAGACGCCCTTTTGAAGAACAATGGAATATTATTCAAGTTGAAAATTTTGGTAGCTAGGCGCCCAGCTGGAGAACAAGGGAATATTTTTTAAAGTTCAATCTTTGGAAATTAGGCGCCCACCCGTAGAACAAGGTAATATTTTTCAAGTTGCAAGTTTTGGTCATCAGGTGCCCACCTGTAGAGCAATGGAATATTTTTTATGCTACATGTTTTGGCAATCAGGCGCCCACCTGGAGAACAACGTAATATTTTTCGAGTGGCAAGTTTTGGTAATCTAGTGCCCACCTGAAGAACAAGGGAATATTTTTCAAGTTGCAAGTAATGGTAACCAAGCGCCCGCCTGGAAAACAAGGGAATATTTTTCAAGTTGCCAGATTTGGTAATCAGGTGCCCACCTGTAGAACAAGGTAACATTTTTCAAGTTGCAATTTTTTGTAATCAAGTGCCCACCTATAGAACAAGGGTATATTTTCAGGATGCAAGTTTTGGAAATCAGGCGCCCACCTATGGAACAAGAAAATAATTTTCAATTTGCAAGTATTAGTAATTAGCAACCCACATATAGAATAAGGGAATATTTTTCAAGTTGCAAGTTTTTGTATGCAGGCACCCACCAGTAGAACAAGGGAATTTTTTACAAGTTTCATGTTTTGGAAATGAGGTGCCCACCTGTTTCGAATATTTTTTAAGTTGCAAGTTTTGGTAATCAGGCTCCCAATTGTAGAACAAGGGAATATTTTTTTTATGTTGCAAGTTTTGGTAATCAAGAGCCCACCTGGAGAACAAGGGAATATTATTCAAGTTGCAAGTTTTTGTAATCAAGCGCCCACTTGTAAATCAAGGTAATATTTTTCAAGTTTCAAGTTTTGTAATCAGGCGCCCACCTGGAGAACAAGGGAATATTTTTTTAAGTTGTAAGTTTTGCTAATCAAGCGTCGACCTCTAGAACAAGGGAATATTTTTCAAGTTTCAAGTTTTGGTAATCTGACGCACACCTAAAGAACAATGGGATATTTTTCATGTTGCAAGTTTCGGTAATCAGGCGTTCACCTGTATAACAAAGGAATATTTTTCAAGTCACAGTTTTGCTAATCAGGCGTCCACCTGTAGAACAATGGAATACGTTTCATGTTGCAAGTTTGAGTAATCAGGCGCCCACCTGTAGTAAAAAGGAATACTTTTCAATTTGCAAGTTCTGGTAATCAGGCAGCTACCTGTAGAACAAAGGAATATTTTTCAAGTTGCAAGTTTTGGTAACTAGGCGCCCACCCGTAGAAAATTGAAATATTTTTCAAGATGAAAGTTTTGGTAATCAGGCGCCCACCTCGAGAACGAGGGGAATGTATTAAAGTTGCAAGTCTTGGGAATCAGGAGCCTCTTGTAGAATAAGGGAATATTTTTCAAGTTGCAAGTTTTTCTATGCAGGGACCCACTAGTAGAACAAGGGAATATTTTCCAAGTTTCATGTTTTGGTAATCAGGCGCCCACAGGTAGAACATAGGAACATTTTTCAAGATGCATGTTTTAGTAATCAGGTACCCACCTGGACAACGAGTGAATTTTATTAAAGTTGCAAGTTTTGGTAATCAAGAGCCGACCTGTAGAATAGGGGACTATTTTTCAAGTTGCAAGTTTTTGTTTGTCGGCACCCACCAGTAGAATAAGGGAATATTATTCAAGTTTCATGTTTTGGTAATCAGGCGCCCAACTGTAGAACAAGAGATTTTTTTCAAGTTTTAAGTTTTAGTAATCAGGTGCCCACTAGAAGAACAAGTAAATATTTTTCAACTTGCAAGTTATGGTAATCAGGCGTCCACCTGGAAAATAAGGAAATATTTTTCCATGTTGAAATTTTTGGTGACTGGCGCCCACGTGTAGAACAAGGGAATATTTTTCAAGTTGCAAGTTTTGGTAATCAGCCGTCCACCTGGAACAAGGGAAAAATTATTGAAGTTGCAAGTTTGGGAAATCAGGCGCCCACCTGTAGTACAAGGGAATATTTTTCCAAATTCAAGTCTTGGAAATGAAGCGTCCACCTGGAGAACAAGGGAATATTTTTCAAGTGGCAAGATTTGGTAATCAGGTGCCCACCTGTAGAACAAGGTAACACTTTTCAAGTTGCAATTTTTGGTAATAAGGTGCCCGCCTGTAGAACAAGGAAATATTTTGTAGATGCAAGCTTTGGAAATCAGGCGCCCACCCGTAAAACAAGGGAATATTTTTCAAGTTGTAAGTTTTTATGATAAGTCTCCCACCTGTAGAACAACGGAATATTTTTTATTACAAGTATTGTTAATCAGGCGGCCACCTGGAGAACAAGAGAATATTTTTCATGTTGCAGGTTTTGTTAATCAAGCGGCCACCAATAAAACAAGGGAATATTTTTCAAGTTACTAGTTTTGGTAATCAAGCGCCCACCTGTAGGAAAACGGAATAATTTTCAACTTGCAAGTTTTGGTAATCAGGCGCCCACCTAGACAACAACGGAATATTTTTCAAGTTTCAAGTTTCGGTAATGAGGCGCGCACCTCGAGAACAATGGAATATTATTCAAGTTGAAAATTTTAGTACCCAGGCGCCTAGCTAGAGAACAAGGGAATATTTATGAAAGTTCAAGCTTTGGAAATCAGGCGCCCACCCGTAGAACAAGTGAATATTTTTCAAGTTGCAAGTTTTGGTAATCAGGCGCCCACCTATAGAACAAGGGAATATTTTTTATGCTACAAGTATTGGTAATCTGGCGCCCACCTGGAGAACAGGGGAATATTTTTCAAGTTGCAAGTTTTGGTAATCTGGCGCCCACGTGAAGAACAAGGGAATATTTTTCAAGTTGCTAGTTACAGTAATCAGGCGCCCACCTGGAAAACAAGGGAATATATTTCAAGTTGCAAGATTTGGTAATCAGGTGCCCACCTATAGAACAAGGTAACATTTTTCAAGTTGCAATTTTTGGTAATCATGTGCCCGCCTATAGAACAAGGGAATATTTTCAGGATGCAAGTTTTGGAAATCAGGCGCCCACCTATAGAACAAGGGAATATTTTTCAATTTGCAAGTTTTAGTAATCAGGAACCCACCTATATAATAAGGGAATATTTTTCAAGTTGCGAGTTTTTGTATGCAGGCACCCACCAATAGAACAAGGGAATATTTTTCAAGTTTCATGTTTTCGTAATCAGGCGCCCACCTGTTTAGAATATTTTTCATTTGCAAGTTTTAGTAATCAAGCTCCCAATAGTACAACAAGGGAATATATTTTATGTTACAAGTTTTGGTAATCAGATGCCCACCTGGAGAACAAGAGAATATTTTTCATGTTGCAAATTTGTGTAATCAAGCGCCCACTTGTAGAACAAGAGAATATTTTTCAAGTCTCATGTTTTTGTATTCAGACGCCCACCTGGAGAACAAGGGAATATTTTTTTTTAGTTGTACGTTTTGGTAATCAGGCGCCTACCTGTAGAACAAGGGAATATTTTTCAAGTTGCAAGTTTTCGTGATTTGCGCACACCTAATGTACAATGGAATATTTTTCAAGTTGCAAGTTTTGGTAATCATGCCTTCACCTGTATAACAAAGGAATATTTATAAAGTCACAAGTTTTGGTAATTAGGCGTCCATCTGTAGAGCAATGGAATACTTTTCATGTTGCATGTTAAAGTAATCAGGCGCCCACCTATAGCAAAAGGGAATACTTTTTAAGTTGCAAGTTCTGGTAATCAGGCAGCTACCTGTAGAACAAAGGAATATTTTTCAAGTTGCAAGTTCTGGTAATCAGGCACCCACCGGTAGAACATAGTAATATTTTTAAGGATGCTAGTTTTGGAAATCAGGCGCTCACCTGGAGAACGAGGGGAATTTTTTAAAGTTGCAAGTTTTGGTTATCAGGAGTGCACCTGTAGAATTAGGGAATATTTTTCAAGTTGCAAGTTTTTGTATGCAGGCACCCATCAGTAGAACAAGGGAAAATTTTTCAAGTTTTAAGTAATCAGGCGCCCACCGGTAGAACATAGGAATTTTTTTCAAGATTCATGTTTTAGTAATCGGGCGCCCAGCTCGACAACGAGGAAATTTATTTTATGTTGCAAGTTTTGGTAATCAAGAACCCACCTGTAGAATGAGAGAATATTTTTCAATTTGCAAGTTTTGTATGCAGGCACCCACCAGTAAAAAAAGGGAATATTTTTAAAGTTTTATGTTTTGGTAATCATGCGCCCACCTGCAGAATAAGAGAATATTTTTCAAGTTGCAAGTAATTGTAATCAGGTGCCCACCTGAAGAACAAGGGAAAATTTTTCAAGTTGCAAGTTATGGTAATCAGGCGTCCACTTGGAAAACAAGGGAATATTTTTTCAAGTTGAAAGTTTTGGTGATCAGGCGACCACCTGTAGAACAAGAGAATATTTTTCAAATTGCAAGTTTTGGTATTCAGCCGTCCACCTGGAGAACAAGGTAAAATTTTTAAAGTTGTAAGTTTTGGAAATCAGGCGCCCACCTGTGGAACAAGGGAATCTTTTTCCAAATTCAAGTCTTGGTAAACAAGCGTCCACTTGGAGAACAAGGGAATATTTTTCAAGTGGCAAGATTTGGTAATCAGGTGCCCACCTGTAGAACAAGGTAACACTTTTCAAATTGCAATTTTTGGTAATCAGGTGCCCACCTGTAGAACAAGGGAATATTTTCTAGATGCAAGCTTTGGAAATCAGGCGCCCACCCGTAAAACAAGGGAATATTTTTTATTACAAGTTTTGTTAATCAGGAGCCCACCTGGAGAACAAGGGAGTATTTTTCAAGTTGCAGGTTTTGTTAATAAAGCGGCCACCTATAGAACAAGGGAATATTTTTCAAGTTACTCGTTTTGGTAATCAAGCGCCCACCTGTAGGAAAACGGAATAATTTTCAAATTTCAAGATTTGGTAATCAGGCGCCCACCTAGACAACAAAGGAATATTTTTCAAGTTTCAAGTTTCGGTAATCAGGCGCACACCTGGAGAACAATGGAATATTATTCAAGTTGAAAAGTTTTGTAGCCAGGCGCCCTGCTGGAGAACAGGGGAATATTTTTTAAAGTTCAAGCTTTGGAAATCAGGCGCCGACCAGTAGAACAAGGGAATATTATTAATGTTGCAAGTTTTGGTAATCAGGCGCCCACCTGTAGAACAAGGGAATATTTTTTATGCTACAAGTTTTGGTAATCTAGCGCCCACCTGGAGAACAATGGAATATTTTTCAAGTTGCATGTTTTGGTAATCTGGAGCCCACCTGAAGAACAAGGAAATATTTTTCAAGTTGCAAGTAATGGTAATCAGGCGCTCGCCTGGAAAACAAGGGAATATTTTTCAAGTTGCAAGATTTGGTAATAGGGTGCCCACCTATAGAACAAGGTAACATTTTCAAGTTGCAATTTTTGGTAATCATGTGCCCACCTATAGAACAAGGAAATATTTTCAGGATGCAAGTTTTGGAAATCAGGCGTCCACCTATAGAAAAAACAAATATTTTTCAATTTGCAAGTTTTAGTAATCAGAAACCCACCTATAGAATAAGGGAATATTTTTCAAGTTGCGAGTTTTTGAATGCGGGCACCCACCAGTAGAACAAGGGAATATTTTTCAAGTTTCATGTTTTCTTAATCAGGCGCCCACCTGTTTGGAATATTTTCAAGTTGCAAGTTTTGGTAATCAGTCTCCCATTAGTAGAACAAGGGAATATTTTTCTAATTGCAAGTTTTTGTAATCATGCGCCCACTTGTAGAACAAGGGAATATTTTTCAAGTTTCAAGTTTTTGTAATCAGGCGCCCACCTTGAGAACAAGGGAATATATTTGTAAGTTGTAAGTTTTGGTATTCAGGCACCTACCTGTAGAACAAGGGAATATTTTTCAAGTTGCAAGTTTTCGTGATTTGGCGCACACCTAAAGTACAATGGAATATTTTTCAAGTTGCAAGTTTTGGCAATCATGCGTTCACCTGTATAACAAAGGAATATTTTTGAAGTCACAAGTTTTGGTAATTAGGCGTCCATCTGTAGAACAATGGAATACTTTTCATGTTGCAAGTTAAAGTAATCAGGCGCCCACCTGTAGAAAAAGGGAATACTTTCTAAGTTGCAAGTTCTGGTAATCAGGCGCCCACCTGGAGAACGAGGGGAATTTTTTAAAGTTGCAAGTTTTGGTTATCAGGAGCGCACCTGTAGAATTAGGGAATATTTTTGAAGTTGCATGTTTTTGTATGCAGGCACCCACCAGTAGTACAAGGGAAAATTTTTCAAGTTTCTTGTTTTAATAATCAGGCGCCCACCAGTAGAACATAGGAATATTATACAAGATTCATGTTTTAGTAATCGGGCGCCCACCTGGACAACGAGGAAATTTATTTTATGTTGCAAGTTTTGGTAATCAAGAGCCCACCTGTAGAATAAGAGAATATTTTTCAAATTGCAAGTTTTTGTATGCAAGCACCCACCAGTAAAAAAAGGGAATGTTTTTCAAGTTTTATGTTTTGGTAATCATGCGCCAACCTGCAGAACAAGAGAATATTTTTCAAGTTGCAAGTTTTTGTAATTAGGTGCCCACCTGAAGAACAAGGGAAAATTTTTCAAGTTGCAAGTTATGGTAATCAGGCGTCCACCTGGAAAACAAGGGAATATTTTTTCAAGTAGAAAGTTTTGGTGATCAGGCGCCCACCAGTAGAACAAGGGAATATTATTAATGTTGCAAGTTTTGGTAATCAGGCGCCCACCTGTAGAACAAGGGAATATTTTTTATGCTACAAGTTTTGGTAATCTGGCGCCCACCTCGAGAACAATGGAATATTTTTCAAGTTGCAAGTAATGGTAATCAGGTGCCTGCCTGGAAAACAAGGGAATATTTTTCAAGTTGCAAGATTTGGTAATAGGGTGCCCACCTATAGAACAAGGTAACATTTTCAAGTTGCAATTTTTGGTAATCATGTGCCCACCTATAGAACAAGGAAATATTTTCAGGATGCAAGTTTTGGAAATCAGGCGCCCACCTATAGAAAAAGCGAATATTTTTCAATTTGCAAGTATTACTAATCAGTAACCCACCTATAGTATAAGGGAATATTTTTCAAGTTGCATGTTTTTGTATGCAGGCACCCACCAGTAGAACAAGGGAATTTTTTACAAGTTTCATGATTTGGTAATGAGGTGCCCACGAATATTTTTTAAGTTGCAAGTTTTGGTAATCAGGCTCCCAATTGTAGAACAAGGGAATATTTTTTTACGTTGCAAGTTTTGGTAATCAAGAGCCCACCTGGAGAACAAGGGAATATTTTTCAAGTTGCAAGTTTTTGTAATCATGCGCCCACTTGTAGAACAAGGAATATTTTTCAAGTTTTAAGTTTTGGTAATCAGGCGCCCACCTAGAGAACAAGGGAATATATTTTTAAGTTGTAAATTTTAGTAATCAGGCGCCTACCTGTAGAACAAGGGAATATTTTTCAAGTTGCAAGTTTTCGTGATTTGGCGCACACCTAAAGTACAATGGAATATTTTTCAACTTGCAAGTTTTGGTAATCATGCGTTCACCTGTATATCAAAGGAATATTTTTAAAGTCACAAGTTTTGGTAATTAGGCGTCTATCGGTAGAACAATGGAATACTTTTCATGTTGCAAGTTAAAGTAATCAGGCGCCCACCTGTAGAACAAGGGAATAGTTTTCAAATTGCAAGTTTTGGTAATCAGCCGTCCACCTGGAGAACAAGGTAAAATTTTTAAAGTTGCAAGTTTTGGAAATCAGGCGCCCACCTGTAGAACAAGGGAATCTTTTTCCAAATTCAAGTCTTGGTAATCAAGCGTCCACCTGGAGAACAAAGGAATATTTTTCAAGTGGCAAGATTTGGTAATCAGGTGCCCACCTGTAGAACAAGGTAACACTTTTCAAGTTGCAATTTTTGGTAATCAGGTGCCCAATTGTAGAACAAGGGAATATTTTCTAGATGCAAGCTTTGGAAATCATGCGCCCACCCGTAAAACAAGGGAATATTTTTCAAGTTGCAAGTTTTGATAATAAGGCGCCCACCTGTAGAACAAGGGAATATTTTTTAATACTAGTTTTGTTAATCAGGAGCCCACTTGGAGAACAAGGGAGTATTTTTCAAGTTGCAGGTTTTGTTAATCAAGCCGCCACCTATAGAACAAGGGAATATTTTTCAAGTTACTCGTTTTTGTAATCAAGCGCCCACCTGTAGAAAAACGGAATAATTTTCAAATTGCATGATTTGGTAACCAGGCGCCCACCTAGACAACAAAGGAATATTTTTCAAGTTTCAAGTTTCGGTAATCAGGCGCCTACCTGTAGAACAATGGAATATTACTCAAGTTGAAAATTTTTGTAGCCAGGCGCCCAGTTGGAGAACAGGGGAATATTTTTTAATGTTCAAGCATTGGAAATCAGGCGCCGACCAGTAGAACAAGGGAATATTATTAATGTTGCAAGTTTTGGTAATCATGCGCCCACCTGTAGAACAAGGGAATATTTTTTATCCTACAAGTATTAGTAATCTGGCGCCCACCTGGAGAACAATGGAATATTTTTCAAGTTGCATGTTTTGGTAATCTGGAGCCCACCTGAAGAACAAGGAAATATTTTTCAAGTTGCAAGTAATGGTAATCAGGCACCCACCGGTAGAACATAGTAATATTTTTAAGGATGCTAGTTTTGGAAATCAGGCGCCCACCTGGAGAACGAGGGGAATTTTTTAAAGTTGCAAGTTTTGGTTATCAGGAGTGCACCTGTAGAATTAGGGAATATTTTTCAAGTTGCAAGTTTTTGTATGCAGGCACCCATCAGTAGAACAAGGGAAAATTTTTCAAGTTTTTAGTAATCAGGCGCCCACCGGTAGAACATAGGAATTTTTTTCAAGATTCATGTTTTAGTAATCGGCGCCCACCTCGACAACGAGGAAATTTATTTTATGTTGCAAGTTTTGGTAATAAAGAACCCACCTGTAGAATGAGAGAATATTTTTCAATTTGCAAGTTTTGTATGCAGGCACCCACCAGTAAAAAAAGGGAATATTTTTAAAGTTTTATGTTTTTGTAATCATGCGCCCACCTGCAGAATAAGAGAATATTTTTCAAGTTGCAAGTAATTGTAATCAGGTGCCCACCTGAAGAACAAGGGAAAATTTTTCAAGTTGCAAGTTATGGTAATCAAGCGTCCACTTGGAAAACAAGGGAATATTTTTTCAAGTTGAAAGTTTTGGTGATCAGGCGCCCACCTGTAGAACAAGAGAATATTTTTCAAATTGCAAGTTTTGGTATTCAGCCGTCCACCTGGAGAACAAGGTAAAATTTTTAAAGTTGTAAGTTTTGGAAATCAGGCGCCCACCTGTGGAACAAGGGAATCTTTTTCCAAATTCAAGTCTTGGTAAACAAGCGTCCACTTGGAGAACAAGGGAATATTTTTCAAGTGGCAAGATTTGGTAATCAGGTGCCCACCTAAAGAACAAGGTAACACTTTTCAAATTGCAATTTTTGGTAATCAGGTGCCCACCTGTAGAACAAGGGAATATTTTCTAGATGCAAGCTTTGGAAATCAGGCGCCCACCCGTAGAACAAGGGAATATTTTTTATTACAAGTTTTGTTAATCAGGAGCTCACCTGGAGAACAAGGGAGTATTTTTCAAGTTGCAGGTTTTGTTAATAAAGCGGCCACCTATAGAACAAGGGAATATTTTTCAAGTTACTCGTTTTGGTAATCAAGCGCCCACCTGTAGGAAAACGGAATAATTTTCAAATTTCAAGATTTGGTAATCAGGCGCCCACCTAGACAACAAAGGAATATTTTTCAAGTTTCAAGTTTCGGTAATCAGGCGCACACCTGGAGAACAATGGAATATTATTCAAGTTGAAAAGTTTTGTAGCCAGGCGCCCTGCTGGAGAACAGGGGAATATTTTTTAAAGTTCAAGCTTTGGAAATCAGGCGCCGACCAGTAGAACAAGGGAATATTATTAATGTTGCAAGTTTTGGTAATCAGGCGCCCACCCGTAGAACAAGGGAATATTTTTTATGCTACAAGTTTTGGTAATATAGCGCCTACCTGGAGAACAATGGAATATTTTTCAAGTTGCATGTTTTGGTAATCTGGAGCCCACCTGAAGAACAAGGAAATATTTTTCAAGTTGCAAGTAATGGTAATCAGGCGCCCGCCTGGAAAACAAGGGAATATTTTTCAAGTTGCAAGATTTGGTAATAGGGTGCCCACCTATAGAACAAGGTAACATTTTCAAGTTGCAATTTTTGGTAATCATGTGCCCACCTATAGAACAAGGAAATATTTTCAGGATGCAAGTTTTGGAAATCAGGCGTCCACCTATAGATAAAACAAATATTTTTCAATTTGCAAGTTTTAGTAATCAGAAACCCACCTATAGAATAAGGGAATATTTTTCAAGTTGCGAGTTTTTGAATGCGGGCACCCACCAGTAGAACAAGGGAATATTTTTCAAGTTTCATGTTTTCTTAATCAGGCGCCCACCTGTTTGGAATATTTTCAAGTTGCAAGTTTTGGTAATCAGTCTCCCATTAGTAGAACAAGGGAATATTTTTCTAATTGCAAGTTTTTGTAATCATGCGCCCACTTGTAGAACAAGGGAATATTTTTCAAGTTTCAAGTTTTTGTAATCAGGCGCCCACCTTGAGAACAAGGGAATATATTTGTAAGTTGTAAGTTTTGGTATTCAGGCACCTACCTGTAGAGCAAGGGAATATTTTTCAAGTTGCAAGTTTTCGTGATTTGGCGCACACCTAAAGTACAATGGAATATTTTTCAAGTTGCAAGTTTTGGCAATCATGCGTTCACCTGTATAACAAAGGAATATTTTTGAAGTCACAAGTTTTGGTAATTAGGCGTCCATCTGTAGAACAATGGAATACTTTTCATGTTGCAAGTGAAAGTAATCAGGCGCCCACCTGTAGAAAAAGGGAATACTTTCTAAGTTGCAAGTTCTGGTAATCAGGCGCCCACCTGGAGAACGAGGGGAATTTTTTAAAGTTGCAAGTTTTGGTTATCAGGAGCGCACCTGTAGAATTAGGGAATATTTTTGAAGTTGCATGTTTTTGTATGCAGGCACCCACCAGTAGTACAAGGGAAAATTTTTCAAGTTTCTTGTTTTAATAATCAGGCGCCCACCAGTAGAACATAGGAATATTATACAAGATTCATGTTTTAGTAATCGGGCGCCCACCTGGACAACGAGGAAATTTATTTTATGTTGCACGTTTTGGTAATCAAGAGCCCACCTGTAGAATAAGAGAATATTTTTCAAATTGCAAGTTTTTGTATGCAAGCACCCACCAGTAAAAAAAGGGAATGTTTTTCAAGTTTTATGTTTTGGTAATCATGCGCCAACCTGCAGAACAAGAGAATATTTTTCAAGTTGCAAGTTTTTGTAATTAGGTGCCCACCTGAAGAACAAGGGAAAATTTTTCAAGTTGCAAGTTATGGTAATCAGGCGTCCACCTGGAAAACAAGGGAATATTTTTTCAAGTAGAAAGTTTTGGTGATCAGGCGCCCACCAGTAGAACAAGGGAATATTATTAATGTTGCAAGTTTTGGTAATCAGGCGCCCACCTGTAGAACAAGGGAATATTTTTTATGCTACAAGTTTTGGTAATCTGGCGCCCACCTGGAGAACAATGGAATATTTTTCAAGTTGCAAGTAATGGTAATCAGGTGCCTGCCTGGAAAACAAGGGAATATTTTTCAAGTTGCAAGATTTGGTAATAGGGTGCCCACCTATAGAACAAGGTAACATTTTCAAGTTGCAATTTTTGGTAATCATGTGCCCACCTATAGAACAAGGAAATATTTTCAGGATGCAAGTTTTGGAAATCAGGCGCCCACCTATAGAAAAAGCGAATATTTTTCAATTTGCAAGTATTACTAATCAGTAACCCACCTATAGTATAAGGGAATATTTTTCAAGTTGCATGTTTTTGTATGCAGGCACCCACCAGTAGAACAAGGGAATTTTTTACAAGTTTCATGATTTGGTAATGAGGTGCCCACGAATATTTTTTAAGTTGCAAGTTTTGGTAATCAGGCTCCCAATTGTAGAACAAGGGAATATTTTTTTACGTTGCAAGTTTTGGTAATCAAGAGCCCACCTGGAGAACAAGGGAATATTTTTCAAGTTGCAAGTTTTTGTAATCATGCGCCCACTTGTAGAACAAGGAATATTTTTCATGTTTTAAGTTTTGGTAATCAGGCGCCCACCTAGAGAACAAGGGAATATATTTTTAAGTTGTAAATTTTAGTATTCAGGCGCCTACCTGTAGAACAAGGGAATATTTTTCAAGTTGCAAGTTTTCGTGATTTGGCGCACACCTAAAGTACAATGGAATATTTTTCAAGTTGCAAGTTTTGGTAATCATGCGTTCACCTGTATATCAAATGAATATTTTTAAAGTCACAAGTTTTGGTAATTAGGCGTCCATCGGTAGAACAATGGAATACTTTTCATGTTGCAAGTTAAAGTAATCAGGCGCCCACCTGTAGAACAAGGGAATATTTTTCAAATTGCAAGTTTTGGTAATTAGCCGTCCACCTGGAGAACAAGGTAAAATTTTTAAAGTTGCAAGTTTTGGAAATCAGGCGCCCACCTGTAGAACAAGGGAATCTTTTTCCAAATTCAAGTCTTGGTAATCAAGCGTCCACCTGGAGAACAAAGGAATATTTTTCAAGTGGCAAGATTTGGTAATCAGGTGCCCACCTGTAGAACAAGGTACCACTTTTCAAGTTGCAATTTTTGGTAATCAGGTGCCCACCTGTAGAACAAGGGAATATTTTCTAGATGCAAGCTTTGGAAATCATGCGCCCACCCGTAAAACAAGGGAATATTTTTCAAGTTGCAAGTTTTGATAATAAGGCGCCCACCTGTAGAACAAGGGAATATTTTTTAATACTAGTTTTGTTAATCAGGAGCCCACTTGGAGAACAAGGGAGTATTTTTCAAGTTGCAGGTTTTGTTAATCAAGCGGCCACCAATAGAACAAGGGAATATTTTTCAAAGTTACACGTTTTTGTAATCAAGCGCCCACCTGTAGGAAAACGGAATAATTTTCAAATTGCAAGATTTGGTAACCAGGCGCCCACCTAGACATCAAAGGAATATTTTTCAAGTATCAAGTTTCGGTAATAGGCGCCTACCTGTAGAACAATGGAATATTACTCAAGTTGAAAATTTTTGTAGCCAGGCGCCCAGTTGGAGAACAGGGGAATATTTTTTAATGTTCAAGCTTTGGAAATCAGGCGCCGACCAGTAGAACAAGGGAATATTATTAATGTTGCAAGTTTTGGTAATCAGGCGCCCACCTGTAGAACAAGGGAATATTTTTTATCCTACAAGTATTGGTAATCTGGCGCCCACCTGAAGAACAATGGAATATTTTTCAAGTTGCATGTTTTGGTAATCTGGAGCCCACCTGAAGAACAAGGGAATATTTTTCAAGTTGCAAGTAATGGTAATCAGGCGCCCGCCTGGAAAACAAGGGAGTATTTTTCAAGTTGCAAGATTTGGTAATAGGGTGCCCACCTATAGAACAAGGTAACATTTTCAAGTTGCAATTTTTGGTAATCATGTGCCCACCTATAGAAGAAGGAAATATTTTCAGGATGCAAGTTTTGGAAATCAGGCGCCCACCTATAGAAAAAGCGAATATTTTTGAATTTGCAAGTTTTAGTAATCAGAAACCCACCTATAGAATAAGGGAATATTTTTCAAGTTGCAAGTTTTGATAATAAGGCGCCCACCTGTAGAACAAGGGAATATTTTTTAATACTAGTTTTGTTAATCAGGAGCCCACTTGGAGAGCAAGGTAGTATTTTTCAAGTTGCAGGTTTTGTTAATCAAGCGGCCACCTATAGAACAAGGGAATATTTTTCAAGTTACACGTTTTTGTAATCAAGCGCCCACCTGTAGGAAAACGGAATAATTTTCAAATTGTAAGATTTGGTAACCAGGCGCCCACCTAGACAACAAAGGAATATTTTTCAAGTTTCAAGTTTCGGTAATCAGGCGCCTACCTGTAGAACAATGGAATATTACTCAAGTTGAAAATTTTTGTAGCCAGGCGCCCAGTTGGAGAACAGGGGAATATTTTTTAATGTTCAAGCATTGGAAATCAGGCGCCGACCAGTAGAACAAGGGAATATTATTAATGTTGCAAGTTTTGGTAATCAGGCGCCCACCTGTAGAACAACGGAATATTTTTTATCCTACAAGTATTGGTAATCTGGCGCCCACCTGGAGAACAGTGGAATATTTTTCAAGTTGCATGTTTTGGTAATCTGGAGCCCACCTGAAGAACAAGGGAATATTTTTCAAGTTGCAAGTAATGGTAATCAGGCACCCGCCTGGAAAACTAGGGAATATTTTTCAAGTTGCAAGATTTGGTAATAGGGTGCCCACCTATAGAACAAGGTAACATTTACAAGTTGCAATTTTTGGTAATCAAGTGCCCACCTATAGAACAAGGAAATATTTTCAGGAAGCAAGTTTTGGAAATCAGGCGTCCACCTATAGAAAAAGCAAATATTTTTCAATTTGCAAGTTTTAGTAATCAGAAACCCACCTATAGAATAAAGGAATATTTTTCAAGTTGCGAGTTTTTGTATGCAGGCACCCACCAGTAGAACAAGTGAATATTTTTCAAGTTTCATGTTTTCGTAATCAGGCGCCCACCTGTTTGGAATATTTTCAAGTTGCAAGTTTTGGTAATCAGGCTCCCAATAGTACAACAAGGGAATATTTTGCAAGTTGGTGGTTTTTGTAATCATGCGCCCACTTGTAGAACAAGGGAATATTTTTCAAGTTTTAAGTTTTGGTAATCAGGCGCCCACCTGGAGAACAAGGGAATATATTTTTAAGTTGTAAGTTCTGGTAATCAGGCAACTACCTGTAGAACAAAGGAATATTTTTCAAGTTACAAGTTCTGGTAATCAGGCGCCCACCGGTAGAACATAGTAATATTTTTAAGGATGCTAGTTTTGGAAATCAGGCGCCCACCTGTAGAACGAGGGGAATTTTTTTAAGTTACTAGTTTTGGTTATCAAGAGCGCACCTGTAGAATTAAGTAATATTTTTCAAGTTGCAAGTTTTGGTAATCAAGAGCCCACCTGGAGAACAAGGGAATATTATTCAAGTTGCAAGTTTTGTAATCAGGCGTCGACCTGGAGAACAAGGGAATATTTTTTTTAAGTTGTAAGTTTTAGTAATCAAGCGCCGACCTCTAGAACAAGGGAATATTTTTCAAGTTTCAAGTTTTGGTAATCTGACGCACACCTAAAGAACAATGGGATATTTTTCATGTTGCAAGTTTCGGTAATCAGGCGTTCACCTGTATAACAAAGGAATATTTTTCAAGTCACAGTTTTGCTAATCAGGCGTCCACATGTAGAGCAATGGAATACTTTTCATGTTGCAAAATTGAGTAATCAGGCGCCCACCTGTAGAAAAAAGGAATACTTTTCAATTTGCAAGTTCTGGTAATCAGGCAGCTACCTGTAGAACAAAAGAATATTTTTCAAGTTGCAAGTTTTGGTAATCAGGCGCCCACCCGTAGAAAATAGAAATATTTTTCAAGATGAAAGTTTTGGTAATCAGGCGCCCACCTGGAGAACAATGGAATATTATTCAAGTTGAAAATTTTTGTAGCCAGGCGCCCAGCTGGAGAACAGGGGAATATTTTTTAATGTTCAAGCTTTGAAAATCAGGCGCCTACCAGTAGAACAAGGGAATATTATTAATGTTGCAAGTTTTGGTAATCAGGCGCCCACCTGTAGAACAAGGGAATATTTTTTATGCTACAAGTTTTGGTAATCTGGCGCCCACCTGGAGAACAATGGAATATTTTTCAAGTTGCATGTTTTGGTAATCTGGAGCCCCCCTGAAGAACAAGGGAATATTTTTCAAGTTGCAAGTAATGGTAATCAGGCGCCCGCCTGGAAAACAAGGGAATATTTTTCAAGTTGCAAGATTTGGTGATAGGGTGCCCACCTATAGAACAAGGTAACATTTTCAAGTTGCAATTTCTGGTAATCATGTGCCCACCTATAGAAGAAGGAAATATTTTCAGGATGCAAGTTTTGGAAATCAGGCGCCCACCTATAGAAAATGCGAATATTTTTGAATTTGCAAGTTTTAGTAATCAGAAACCCACCTATAGTATAAGGGAATATTTTTCAAGTTGCGAGTTTTTGTATGCAGGCACCCACCAGTAGAACAAGGGAATATTTTTCAAGTTTCATGTTTTCGTAATCAGGCACCCACCTGTTTGGAATATTTTTCAAGTTTCATGTTATGGTAATCAAGCTCCCAATAGTAAAACAAGGGAATATTTTTTATGTTACAAGTTTTAGTAATCAGGCGCCCACCTGGAGAACAAGGGAATATTTTTCAAGTTGCAAGTTTTTGTAATCATGGGCCCACTTGTAGAACAAGGAATATTTTTCAAGTTTTAAGTTTTGGTAATCAGGCGCCCACCTAGAGAACAAGGGAATATATTTTTAAGTTGTAAATTTTAGTAATTAGGCGCCTACCTGTAGAACAAGGGAATATTTTTCAAGTTGCAAGTTTTCGTGATTTGGCGCAAACCTAAAGTACAATGGAATATTTTTCAAGTTGCAAGTTTTGGTAATCATGCGTTCACCTGTATATCAAAGGAATATTTTTAAAGTCACAAGTTTTGGTAATTAGGCGTCCATCTGTAGAACAATGGAATACTTTTCATGTTGCAAGTTAAAGTAATCAGGCGCCCACCTGTAGAACAAGGGAATATTTTTCAAATTGCAAGTTTTGGTAATCAGCCGTCCACCTGGAGAACAAGGTAAAATTTTTAAAGTTGCAAGTTTTGGAAATCAGGCGCCCACCTGTAGAACAAGGGAATCTTTTTCCAAATTCAAGTATTGGTAATCAACCGTCAACCTGGAGAACAAAGGAATATTTTTCAAGTGGCAAGATTTGGTAATCAGGTGCCCACCTGTAGAACAAGGTAACACTTTTCAAGTTGCAATTTTTGGTAATCAGGTGCCCACCTGTAGAACAAGGGAATATTTTCTAGATGCAAGCTTTGGAAATCATGCGCCCACCCGTAAAACAAGGGAATATTTTTCAAGTTGCAAGTTTTGATAATAAGGCGCCCACCTGTAGAACAAGGGAATATTTTTTAATACTAGTTTTGTTAATCAGGAGCTCACTTGGAGAACAAGGGAGTATTTTTCAAGTTGCAGGTTTTGTTAATCAAGCCGCCACCTATAGAACAAGGGAATATTTTTCAAGTTACTCGTTTTTGTAATCAAGCGCCCACCTGTAGGAAAACGGAATAATTTTCAAATTGCAAGATTTGGTAACCAGGCGCCCACCTAGACAACAAAGGAATATTTTTCAAGTTTCAAGTTTCGGTAATCAGGCGCCTACCTGTAGAACAATGGAATATTACTCAAGTTGAAAATTTTTGTAGCCAGGCGCCCAGTTGGAGAACAGGGGAATATTTTTTAATGTTCAAGTACTGGAAATCAGGCGCCGACCAGTAGAACAAGGGAATATTATTAATGTTGCAAGTTTTGGTAATCAGGCGCCCACCTGTAGAACAAGGGAATATTTTTTATCCTACAAGTATTGGTAATTTGGCGCCCACCTGGAGAACAATGGAATATATTTCAAGTTGCATGTTTTGGTAATCTGGAGCCCACCTGAAGAACAAGGGAATATTTTTCAAGTTGCAAGTAATGGTAATCAGGCGCCCGCCTGGAAAACAAGGGAATATTTTTCAAGTTGCAAGATTTGGTAATAGGGTGCCCACCTATAGAACAAGGTAACATTTACAAGTTGCAATTTTTGGTAATCATGTGCCCACCTATAGAACAAGGAAATATTTTCAGGATGCAAGTTTTGGAAATCAGGCGCCCACCTATAGAAAAAGCAAATATTTTTCAATTTGCAAGTTTTAGTAATCAGAAACCCACCTATAGAATAAAGGAATATTTTTCAAGTTGCGAGTTTTTGTATCCAGGCACCCACCAGTAGAACAAGGGAATATTTTTCAAGTTTCATGTTTTCGTAATCTGGCGCCCACCTGTTTGGAATATTTTCAAGTTGCAATTTTTGGTAATCAGGCTCCCAATAGTATAACAAGGGAATATTTTGCAAGTTGTTGGTTTTTGTAATCATGCGCCCACTTGTAGAACAAGGGAATATTTTTCAAGTTTCAAGTTTTGGTAATCAGGCGCCCACCTGGAGAACAAGGGAATATATTTTTAAGTTGTAAGTTCTGGTAATCAGGCAACTACATGTAGAACAAAGGAATATTTTTCAAGTTGCAAGTTCTGGTAATCAGGCGCCCACCAGTAGAACATAGTAATATTTTTAAGGATGCTAGTTTTGGAAATCAGGCGCCCACCTGTAGAACGAGGGGAATTTTTTTAAGTTACAAGTTTTGGTTATCAAGAGCGCACCTGTAGAATTAAGGAATATTTTTCAAGTTGCAAGTTTTGTATGCAGGCACCCACCAGTAGAACAAGGGAAAATTTTTCAAGTTTCTTGTTTTAGTAATCAGGCGCCCACCGGTAGAACATAGGAATATTTTTCAAGATTCATGTTTTAGTAATCGGGCGCCCACCTGGACAACAAGGAAATTTATTATATGTTGCAAGTTTTGGTAATCAAGAGCCCACCTGTAGAATAAGAGAATATTTTTCAAATTGCAAGTTTTTGTACGCAGGCACCCACTAGTAAAAAAAGGGAATATTTTTCAAGTTTTATGTTTTGGTAATCATGCGCCCACCTGCAGAACAAGAGAATATTTTTCAAGTTGCAAGTTTTTGTAATTAGTTGCCCACCTGAAGAACAAGAGAAAATTTTTCAAGTTGCAAGTTATGGTAATCAGGCGTCCACATGGAAAACAAGGGAATATTTTTTCAAGTTGAAAGTTTTAGTGATCAGGCGCCCACCTGTAGAACAAGGGAATATTTTTCAAATTGCATGTTTTGGTAATCAGCCGTCCACCTGGAGAACAAGGTAAAATCATTAAAGTTGCATGTTTTGGAAATCAGGCGCCCACCTGTAGAACAAGGGAATTTTTTTCCAAATTCAAATCTTGGTAATCAAGCGTCCACCTGGAGAACAAGGGAATATTTTTCAAGTGGCAAGATTTGGTAATCAGGTGCCCACCTGTAGAACAAGGTAACACTTTTCAAGTTGCAATATTTGGTAATCAGGTGCCCACCTGTAGTACAAGGGAATATTTTCAAGATGCAAGCTTTGGAAATCAGGCGCCCACCCGTAAAACAAGGGAATATTTTTCAAGTTGCAAGTTTTGATAATAAGGCGCCCACTTGTAGAACAAGGGAATATTTTTTATTACAAGTTTTGTTAATCAGGAGCCCACCTTGAGAACAAGGGAGTATTTTTCAAGTTGCAGGTTTTGTTAATCAAGCGGCCACCTATAGAACAAGGGAATATTTTTCAAGTTACTAGTTTTGGTAATCAAGCGCCCACCTGTAGGAAAACGGAATAATTTTCAAATTGCAAGATTTGGTAATCCGGCGCCCACCTAGACAACAACGGAATATTTTTCATGTTTCAAGTTACGGTAATCAGGCGCCCACCTGGAGAACAATGGAATATTATTCAAGTTGAAAATTTTTGTAGCCAGGCGCCCAGCTGGAGAACAGGGGAATATTTTTTAAAGTTCAAGCTTTGGAAATCAGGCGCCGACCTGTAGAACAAGGGAATATTATGAAAGTTGAAAGTTTTGGTAATCAGGCGCCCACCTGTAGAACAACGGAATATTTTTTATGCTACAAGTTTTGGTAATCTGGCGCCCACCTGGAGAACAATGGAATATTTTTCACGTTGCATGTTTTGGTAATCTGGAGCCCACCTGAAGAACAAGGGAATATTTTTCAAGTTGCAAGTAATGGTAATCAGGCGCCCGCCTGGAAAACAAGGGAATATTTTTCATGTTGCAAGATTTGGTAATAGGGTGCCCACCTATAGAACAAGGTAACATTTTCAAGTTGCAATTTTTGGTAATCATGTGCCCACCTATAGAACAAGGAAATATTTTCAGGATGCAAGTTCTGGAAATCAGGCGCCCACCTATAGAAAAAGCGAATATTTTTCAATTTGCAAGTTTTAGTAATCAGAAACCCACCTATAGAATAAGGGAATATTTTTCAAGTTGCGAGTTTTTGTATGCAGGCGCCCACCAGTAGAACAAGGGAATATTTTTCAAGTTTTATGTTTTCGTAATCAGGCGCCCACCTGTATGGAATATTTTCAAGTTGCAAGTTTTGGTAATCAGGCTCCCAATAGTAGAACAAGAGAATATTTTTCAAGTTGCAAGTTTTTGTAATCATGCGCCCACTTGTAGAACAAGGGAATATTTTTCAAGTTTCAAGTTTTTGTAATCAGGCGCCCACTTGGAGAACAAGGGAATATATTTTTAAGTTGTAAGTTTTGGTATTCAGGCACCTACCTGTAGAACAAGGGAATATTTTTCAAGTTGCAAGTTTTCGTGATTTGGCGCACAGCTAAAGTATAATGGAATATTTTTCAAGTTGCAAGTTTTGGTAATCATGCGTTCACCTGTTTAACAAAGGAATATTTTTAAAGTCACAAGTTTTGGTAACTAGGCGTCCATCTGTAGAACAATGGAATACTTTTCATGTTGCAAGTTAAAGTAATCAGGCGCCCACCTGTAGAAAAAGATAATACTTTCTAAGTTGCAAGTTCTGGTAATCTGGCAGCTACCTGTAGAACAAAGGAACATTTTTCATGTTGCAAGTTCTAGTAATCAGGCGCCGAGCGGTAGAACATAGTATTATTTATAAGGATGCAAGTTTTGGTAACCAGGCGCCCACCTGGAGAACGAGGGGAATCTTTTAAAGTTGCAAGTTTTGGTTATCAGGAGCGCACCTATAGAATTAGGGAAATTTTTCAAGTTGCAAGTTTTTGTATGCAGGCACCCACCAGCAGAACCAGGGAAAATTTTTAAAGTTTCAAGTATTAGTAATCAGGCGCCCACCTGGACAACGAGGCAAATTTTTTTATGTTGCAAGTTTTGGTAATCAAGAGCCCACCTGGAGAACAAGGGAATATTTTTCAAGTTGCAAGTTTTTGTAATCAAGCGCCCAATTGCAGATCAAGGGAATATTTTTCAAGTTTCAAGTTTTGGTAATCAGGCGCCCACCTGGAGAACAAGTGAAAATTTTTTTAAGTTGTATGTTTTGGTAATCAGGCGTCGACCTCTAGAACAAGGAAATATTTTTCATGTTTCAAAGTTTTGGTAATCTGGCGCACACCTAAAGAACTATGGGATATTTTTCAAGTTGCAAGTTTTGGTAATCAGGCGTTCACCTGTAAAACAAAGGAATATTTTTCAAGTCACAAGTTTTGCTAATCAGGCGTCCACCTGTAGAACAATGGAATACTTTTCATGTTGCAAGTATAAGTAATCAGGCGCCCACCTGTAGAAAAAAGGAATACTTTTCAATTTGCAAGTTCTGGTAATCAGGCAGCTACTTGTAGAACAAAGGAATATTTTTCAAGTTGCAAGTTTTGGTAACCAGGCGCCCACCCGTAGAACATAGTAATATTTTTCAAGATGAAAGATTTGGTAATCAGGCGCCCACCTGGAGAACGAGGGGAATGTTTTAATGTTGCAAGTCTTGGGAATCAGGAGCCCCATGTAGAATAGGGAATATTTTTCAAGTTGTTGGTTTTTGTAATCATGCGCCCACTTGTAGAACAAGGGAATATTTTTCAAGTTTCAAGCTTTGGTAATCAGGCGCCCACCTGGAGAACAAGGGAATATATTTTTAAGTTGTAAGTTCTGGTAATCAGGCAACTACCTGTAGAACAAAGGAATATTTTTCAAGTTGCAAGTTCTGGCAATCAGGCGCCCACCGGTAGAACATAGTAATATTTTTAAGGATGCTAGTTTTGGAAATCAGGCGCCCACCTGTAGAACGAGGGGAATTTTTTTAAGTTACAAGTTTTGGTTATCAAGAGCGCAGCTGTAGAATTAAGGAATATTTTTCAAGTTGCAAGTTTTGTATGCAGGCACCCACCAGTAGGATAAGGGAAAATTTTTCAAGTTTCTTGTTTTAGTAATCAGGCGCCCACCGGTAGAACATAGGAATATTTTTCAAGATTCATGTTTTAGTAATCGGGCGCCCACCTGGACAACGAGGAAATTTATTTTATGTTGCAAGTTTTGGTAATCAAGAGCCCACCTGTAGAATAAGAGAATATTTTTCAAATTGCAAGTTTTTGTACGCAGGCACCCACCAGTAAAAAAAGGGAATATTTTTCAAGTTTTATGTTTTGGTAATCATGCGCCCACCTGCAGGACAAGAGAATATTTTTCAAGTTGCAAGTTTTTGTAATTAGTTGCCCACCTGAAGAACAAGAGAAAATTTTTCAAGTTGCAAGTTATGGTAATCAGGCGTCCACATGGAAAACAAGGGAATATTTTTTCAAGTTGAAAGTTTTAGTGATCAGGCGCCCACCTGTAGAACAAGGGAATATTTTTCAAATTGCATGTTTTGGTAATCAGCCGTCCACCTGGAGAACAAGGTAAAATCATTAAAGTTGCATGTTTTGGAAATCAGGCGCCCACCTGTAGAACAAGGGAATTTTTTTCCAAATTCAAATCTTGGTAATCAAGCGTCCACCTGGAGAACAAGGGAATATTTTTCAAGTGGCAAGATTTTGTAATCAGGTGCCCACCTGTAGAACAAGGTAACACTTTTCAAGTTGCAATATTTGGTAATCAGGTGCCCACCTGTAGTACAAGGGAATATTTTCTAGATGCAAGCTTTGGAAATCAGGCGCCCACCCGTAAAACAAGGGAATATTTTTCAAGTTGCAAGTTTTGATAATAAGGCGCCCACTTGTAGAACAAGGGAATATTTTTTATTACAAGTTTTGTTAATCAGAAGCCCACCTTGAGAACAAGGGAGTATTTTTCAAGTTGCAGGTTTTGTTAATCAAGCGGCCACCTATAGAACAAGGGAATATTTTTCAAGTTACTAGTTTTGGTAATCAAGCGCCCACCTGTAGGAAAACGGAATAATATTCAAATTGCAAGATTTGGTAATCAGGCGCCCACCTAGACAACAACGGAATATTTTTCAAGTTTCAAGTTTCGGTAATCAGGCGCCCACCTGGAGAACAATGGAATATTATTCTAGTTGAAAATTTTTGTAGCCAGGCGCCCAGCTGGAGAACAGGGGAATATTTTTTAAAGTTCAAGCTTTGGAAATCAGGCGCCGACCTGTAGAACAAGGGAATATTATTAAAGTTGAAAGTTATGGTAATCAGGCGCCCACCTGTAGAACAACGGAATATTTTTTATGCTACAAGTTTTGGTAATCTGGCGCCCACCTGGAGAACAATGGAATATTTTTCACGTAGCATGTTTTGGTAATCTGGAGCCCACCTGAAGAACAAGGGAATATTTTTCAAGTTGCAAGTAATGGTAATCAGGTGCCCGCCTGGAAAACAAGGGAATATTTTTCAAGTTGCAAGATTTGGTAATAGGGTGCCCACCTATAGAACAAGGTAACATTTTCAAGTTGCAATTATTGGTAATCATGTGCCCACCTATAGAACAAGGAAATATTTTCAGGATGCAAGTTCTGGAAATCAGGCGCCCACCTATAGAAAAAGCGAATATTTTTCAATTTGCAAGTTTTAGTAATCAGAAACCCACCTATAGAATAAGGGAATATTTTTCAAGTTGCGAGTTTTTGTATGCAGGCACCCACCAGTAGAACAACGGCATATTTTTCAAGTTTTATGTTTCGTAATCAGGCGCCCACCTGTTTGGAATATTTTCAAGTTGCAAGTTTTGGTAATCAGGCTCCCAATAGTGGAACAAGAGAATATTTTTCAAGTTGCAAGTTTTTGTAATCATGCGCCCACTTGTAGAACAAGGGAATATTTTTCAAGTTTCAAGTTTTGGTAATCAGGCGCCCACCTGGAGAACAAGGGAATATATTTTTAAGTTGTAAGTTTTGGTATTCAGGCACCTACCTGTAGAACAAGGGAATATTTTTCAAGTTGCAAGTTTTCGTGATTTGGCGCACAACTAAAGTACAATGGAATATTTTTCAAGTTGCAAGTTTTGGTAATCATGCGTTCACCTGTATAACAAAGGAATATTTTTAAAGTCACAAGTTTTGGTAACTAGGCGTCCATCTGTAGAACAATGGAATACTTTTCATGTTGCAAGTTAAAGTAATCAGGCGCCCACCTGTAGAAAAAGATAATACTTTCTAAGTTGCAAGTTCTGGTAATCTGGCAGCTACCTGTAGAACAAAGGAACATTTTTCATGTTGCAAGTTCTGGTAATCATGCGCCGAGCGGTAGAACATAGTATTACTTATAAGGATGCAAGTTTTGGTAATCAGGCGCCCACCTGGAGAACGAGGGGAATCTTTTAAAGTTGCAAGTTTTGGTTATCAGGAGCGCACCTATAGAATTAGGGAAATTTTTCAAGTTGCAAGTTTTTGTATGCAGGCACCCACCAGCAGAACCAGGGAAAATTTTTAAAGTTTCAAGTATTAGTAATCAGGCGCCCACCTGGACAACGAGGCAAATTTTTTTATGTTGCAAGTTTTGATAATCAAGAGCCCACCTGGAGAACAAGGGAATATTTTTCAAGTTGCAAGTTTTTGTAATCAAGCGCCCACTTGCAGATCAAGGGAATATTTTTCAAGTTTCAAGTTTTGGTAATGAGGCGCCCACCTGGAGAACAAGGGAAATTTTTTTTAAGTTGTAAGTTTTGGTAATCAGGCGTCGACCTCTAGAACAAGGGAATATTTTTCAAGTTTCAAGTTTAGGTAATTTGGCGCACACCTAAAGAACTATGGGATATTTTTCAAGTTGCAAGTTTTGGTAATCAGGCGTTCACCTGTATAACAAAGGCATATTTTTCAAGTCACAAGTTTTGCTAATCAGGCGTCCACCTGTAGAACAATGGAATACTTTTCATGTTGCAAGTATAAGTAATCAGGCGCCCACCTGTAGAAAAAAGGAATACTTTTCAATTTGCAAGTTCTGGTAATCAGGCAGCTACTTGTAGAACAAAGGAATATTTTTCAAGTTGCAAGTTTTGGTAACCAGGCGCCCACCCGTAGAACATAGTAATATTTTTCAAGATGAAAGATTTGGTAATCAGGCGCCCACCTGGAGAACGAGGGGAATGTTTTAATGTGGCAAGTCTTGGGAATCAGGAGCCCCATGTAGAATAGGGAATATTTTTCAAGTTGTTGGTTTTTGTAATCATGCGCCCACTTGTAGAACCAGGGAATATTTTTCAAGTTTCAAGTTTTGGTAATCAGGCGCCCACAGGTGGAACATAGGAACATTTTTCAAGATGCATGTTTTAGTAATCAGGCGCCCACCTGGACAACCAGGGAAATTTTTTAAAGTGGCAAGTTTTGGTAATTATGAGCCGACCTGTAGAATAGGGGAATATTTTTCAAGTTGCATGTTTTTGTATGCCGGCACCCACCAGTAGAACAAGGGAATATTATTCAAGTTTCATGTTTTGGTAATCAGGCGCCCACCTATTGAACAAGAGAATTTTTTCAACTTGCAAGTTATGGTAATCAGGCGTCCACCTGTAGAACAAGGAAATATTTTTTCATGTTGAAATTATTGGTGATCTGGCGCCCACCTATAGAACAAGAAAATATTTTTCAAGTTGCAAGTTTTGGTAATCAGCCGTCAACCTGGAACAAGGGAAAAATAATTAAAGTTACAAGTTTTGGAAATCAGGCGCCCACCTGTAGAACAAAGGAATATTTTTCCAAATAAAAGGCTTGTTAATCAGGCGCCCACCTTGAGAACAAGGGAATATTTTTCAAGTTGCAGGTTTTGTTAATCGAGCGGCCACTTGTAGAAAAAGGGAATATTATTAAAGTTACTAGTTATTTAATCAAGCGCCCACATGTAGGAAAACGGAATAATTTCAAGTTGCAAGTTTTGGTAATCAGGCGCCCACCTAGACAACAGCGGAATATTTTTCAAGTTTCAAGTTTCGGTAATCAGGCGCCCACCTGGAGAACAATGGAATATTATTCAAGTTTAAAATTTTTGAAGCCAGGCGCCCAGCTTGAGAACAAGGGAATATTTTTTAAAGTTCAAGCTTTGGAAATCAGGCGCCCACCCGTAGAACAAGGGAATATTTTTCAAGTTGCAAGTTTTGGTAATCAGGCGCCCTCCTGTAGAACAAGGGAATATTTTTTATGCTACAAGTATTGGTAATTATTTCTAAGTATTAAATCTTTTATCTTGTTTCATATTTGATCTATTTTGTGTGAGGTACTTATTTCTCTCTAAGTGTGTGAGGTATCCGATTAATATCCGGAGTGTACGTTGGCAAGCCTGTCCTTGCGGTCCTTGTTAGCCATGGTAGGCGTTTATTGTGACCCTTAGGTGTTCCCGTAGCCAAGATAACTCTAGAGAGAGAAGAGGTAAAACCAAGAGAACGTTTAGATCATTATGAACCTAGATATTTAGATTTAGGACTTTTTTATAATTTGATCTTTGTTATTTGCTTTTATCTGAATATCATATACTTATGATTTTGCTTCTGTATTAGTTCCAGGACAGTAATTTTTCTTATATGAATCAAAATATTTTAAATTCTGTTAACTTATCTTCTAAATCTACTCAGATTGCCTTAACTGAGTCTAATTTGGATAACTGGAGTATCCCTGCTGAACCTTTTCATAAGATCTACCAGATAGGTCACTTTAATTTCATTAAAAAGCATAATATTAAAACGTGTGAATCAACTGTTGCTATTAATAACTCTTTAGAAGTTATAAAATTGTTACATGAGCATGATATAATTAGATATAAGTCTAGTTTTAATTATCTGCATATTGGTCTTGTGCAAGTTGCTGTTAAGCCTTTGTTTAGAAAAGGACATAATATTCCTGTTTGTGCACTTTTACGTGATGCACGTTTTCTTAACTTTGATGATTCTTTGTTAGGGGCACTTGAAAGTAATTTAGCAGGAGGCCCTGTTTATTTCAATTGTTATCCTAATTTCTCTGTTGATATTAATGATCCTAATGTGTTAGATACATTAACGCTTAATATCAAAACTCTTAATATGAACAGCAAATCCGAAACTCGTGAAATAGCTGTTATATACCACGTTTATTATCGGTTGATGTCTACTACCCTTGCTCCGAAAGCAAGGATAGAGAGTACCAAAGGTGTGACTATGTTAATGGAAGCTAACCATGAACATAGTACCATCTTTGTTCCTCGCCTTCTTCAGTGGAAAGACATTTTATCCAATACTGATTGGCACTTTGAAGCTATTACTCAACCCATTCCCTCTCTTACAGAGAATCGCCAAATAGAACGAATCATCCAAAATTCCGATGGTTCAGTTGACCTTAAATTTCTGAACTCTCAACCTCGTAGAAGTTTCACCGTAGGTTCTACTTCTTCAAACCCCCGGGAAGAAGTATTTACTCGTTCTTGCTCCTTTAGATCTGCTATTAATAAATCTGTTATTAATAGTCAAGTTGATGGGGTAGATTTTTCGGGAGATATCCCAAAAGTTTTTTATAAATCTCAGTTTCAAGAACCTATTCAGGAACCCTCTAGTCCCACAGAATCTGATATGGCGCCTCCAAGGCAAAATTCAGACCCTGGTCTTCACGTCATTAAAGTTGAGGAAGATTATACCCCTAATCTTGCTGCTTTAAAAAGACTCTGGCTTGACCCCAAAAACGCTTTAAGGGTCAAATGGTACACTGCTACCTATTCTAAGAGCCAGCAAGCGATTTTTGGGCAACAATGGATTGCCGATATGAAGCGCTTGAAGTGTGATATTGAATATTTTAAGTGGTTCGAAATCACTGGAAAACTGGATGACCAGAATGAGTCTTTACAAGTTCTGGTTAATAAGTGGTATACTCAAACCAACAAGGTTGTTGAGTCTGTCACTCCTCCTCTTGAAGGAATTAAAATTCCTCATTCCAACACCATTGTTTCTGCTTCTCCTTTTAAACTCAAAAGCAGTAATCCTACGAGTACACCCTCTAATGCGGACATAGACAAAATTGTAGAACAAAACAATTACACCAATAAATTGTTGCACTCTGTTTCCCTTCAAATTGAAGAAACAAAACCTAGACTACCTCCTAGTCTAAGTATCCCTAGGCCTAGTACAAATAGTACGATAGAGCCTAATCCTATATTCAAGCCTCCTGAATTTCGCCGGGAATTGTTTCCTAAACTTAGCGAAAATATCTCTGTCTCTGGTAAACTGGTTGAACGGATTACCGAAAAGCTAGCCAACTTTCATGTTTCAAGTGAAAGTAAAGTAAAAGAAGTTTCTAATGCTTCAAATGCAAAAGAAACTTCTAATCAAGCGTCCAGTTCTCGACCAACTAAAGAGAACAACACCAATAGTGCTGAGAGTGTTAGAACTCTTTCTGATAACTCTCTTCTCAAACTTTCCGATAGATACCCCCATAGGAGAAACTATTATAGTCGTCCCTCTTTTCCTGATACTCAGTATGAGGAAGATGGTTTCCAGTCTCAATCATCTCATGATGGTAGAGGCATCGTTGAATGGAATATTGATGGTCTTGCCGAACATCAAATCTATCGTGTCCTTCACGAAATGGGCGTTTGTATTACCAGTTACAAGCTTCGAAATTCTTCTGATAAAGAAGCAGCGGCCATGATCACTGCTGGCTTTACTGGTATGCTTAGGTATTGGTGGGATAGTTATGTCACCGAAGATCTTAAGCTTCAAATCCTCAACGCAACCACCATTATTACTACTGTTAAAACAGTTAGTGATATGGAAACCTCTGAATCTGAAACCAGAGAGGATGCTTGTGCCACTCTCCTCTACCACATTGCCAAACACTTTGTAGGAGAGCCTAAACTCTTCCAAGATAGGAGTCTTGAAATTCTTAACAATCTTCGTTGCCCTAGACTAAGTGACTTTAGGTGGTATAAAGACCAGTTTATGGTAAAAATTATGACTAGACCTGACTGCAATAATGATTTTTGGAAAGACAGATTTATTAGCGGTCTTCCCCCCTTATTTGCCGAAAAGGTTAGATCAAAAATAAGAGATAGGTGTGGCGGTAAGGTACCCTATGAACTTATGACCTATGGAGATATTATTAGTCTTATTAATACCACAGCCCTAGAGCTATGTACTGACCTAAAACTTAAGAGTCATCTTAAGAAAGATAGATTGACCTCCAAAGCAGAACTAGGCAGTTTTTGTAGAGACTTTGGTTATGGCAATATAGACTATCCCCCTTCCAAGCAAGCTAAGAAGAATTCTAAGGCTAAGTCCTCTTATAAATCATGTAGAAAGACTAAGAAAAACAAGTCTAAAGATAGGTCGTATGAACCTAAGAAGAAGAAATTTAGGAAGAAAAGACCTTCCCATAAAGAAGATGTCTGCTGGACTTGTGGTAAGTCTGGTCATAGAGCCAACCAGTGTAAATCTTCTAAGAAGAAGAAGAAAATAAACCTTCTAGGACTAGATGAGGATACTAAAGAAAAACTCTTTTCTATCCTTCAGGAAAGCGAGTCTGATTCGAGTAATTCCTCTTCTGAAGAATACAGTGATGAAGAAAATATCAACGTCGCATATGAGACTGATGACAGTCAGTCAGATTCTGAAGAATCTTGCGAAAAATCTTGTGAAGGTGTCTTTTGCGGATGTCCTTCCAATACTCTTAGTATGATCACATCGGACTCCAAGGAAGTCCTTTTTGATATTATTGATCATATCAAAGACGATGAATCTCGTGCCAAGTATTTGATTGAGCTCAAGAAAATTATTCTGGGTTCTGATCAAAAGAAACCTTCTTCGTCTAAGGCCATCGAACCTTTTAGTATGAAACAAGTGTTCAATAGGTTCGATAAACCTGCTGAGCCCTCTATATCTGACTTACGTCAAGAGATGAATTCTCTTAAACAAGAAGTTAGGCAGTTGAAATCGCGTCTTGACAAAGTCGAGATGGAATCCCTTACTTCTCAAGTCCTTCAGGACACTGTTGAGAAGACTGACTCTTTTCCTGAAAAAGAATTTGACTTCCCTGGAGAACAACCTGTTGATCCAGGTCTTCTTAATAATACTCCTTCCACTAATCCCGGTCCTTCTGTGCCCACTAATAAATCTATTAGTGAACATATTCCTGTCAAAATTGTTGTTGCAAAAAATTTTGTTCTCAACAAGGTTGCTTTATTTGACAGTGGTGCCGACCGTAACTGTATAGTGAAAGGTCTTATTCCTCTTAAGTACCTTGAAAAGAGTACAACTCGTTTATACTCGGCCACTGGTGAGAGAATGAAAATTGATTACAAATTATCTAAAGCCCATATTTGTAATAACAATATTTGCTTTACTAATGATTTTGTAATCACTGAAAATATCAATGAAGATATTATTCTAGGAACGCCATTCATTAGTCAACTTAAACCTTTTACTAATGATATAGATGGCATTCATGCTTGTATCCTCGGTCAAGAGGTGTTTTTCCCTTTTGTTCAAACTCTTTCTCCTACAGAGAGTAGGTTTTTAAAAGAAAAAACTATATTTAAAATTAATTGTCTTTCTAATCATATTTCTTTTTTAAAAGAAGAGATTACTATAGAAAGAATTAAACAATCTTTAAAAACCCCGGGAATAATGTCTAAGGTAGATTCCCTTCAAAAGAAGTTTGAAAATGAAGTTTGTTCAAATCTTCCTACTGCCTTTTGGAATATAAAAAAGCATTCTGTTGCATTACCCTACATTGATGGGTTTAATGAACAAAACATACCTACTAAGGCTAGACCTATTCAAATGAACCATGAAATGGTTGAAATTTGCAAAACTGAGATTAACCATTTACTTGATAATGGTATTATTAGACCCTCTAACTCTCCTTGGAGTTGTTCTGCCTTTTATGTTAATAATAGCGCAGAAAAAGAAAGGGGTGCACCAAGGCTTGTTATTAATTATAAGCCTTTGAATTCGGTCCTTAAATGGATCCGGCATCCAATCCCTAATAAAAGGGATCTCCTTAAACGAACTTATAAAGCAAACCTTTATAGTAAGTTCGATATGAAATCTGGATTTTGGCAAATTCAGATTAATGAAAAGGATCGTTATAAAACTGCATTCAATGTACCTTTTGGTCATTATGAGTGGAATGTTATGCCTTTTGGGTTAAAAAATGCCCCGTCTGAATTTCAGAATATTATGAATAATATTTTCAATCCTTATTCTTATATGTCAATTGTTTATATTGATGATGTGTTAATATTTTCTGAAGACATTGATTCTCATTTTAAGCATCTTTCCACATTTTTTAAAGTTGTGCAAAATAATGGTTTGGTTGTTAGTGCTAAGAAAATTAAGCTCTTTCAAACCTCTATTAGATTCTTAGGCCATGACCTATATCAAGGTACCTACAAACCTATCTGTAGAGCCATTGAATTCTCGTCCAAATTTCCTGATGAAATTAAGGATAAGACCCAGCTTCAGAGATTCTTAGGAAGTCTTAATTATGTTGCTGACTTTATTCCTAAAGTTAGACAAACTTGTGAGCCTTTGTATCTTAGGCTTAGAAAGAATCCTATACCGTGGGGAGATGAACAAACCCAAAGTGTCAAGAAGATTAAGAGATTAGTCCAAAATCTTCCTTGCTTAGGGATACCCAATCCCGATGCATATATGATAGTTGAAACTGATGCTTCTGATATAGGATACGGAGGTATTCTAAAACAGCAAATAGAACCAAGTAGTTGCGAGCAACTGGTGAGGTTTACTTCTGGTATCTGGAATAATACCCAGAAAAATTATAGTACTGTAAAAAAGGAAGTTTTATCTATAGTACTATGTATTACTAAATTCCAAGATGATTTAGTAAACAAAGAATTTTTACTTCGAGTTGATTGCAAATCGGCCAAAGAAATTTTACAAAAAGATGTTAAAAATCTTGTTTCAAAACAAATATTTGCTAGATGGCAAGCTCTACTATCTAGCTTTGATTTCAAAATTGATTTTATAAAAGGAGAAAATAATTCTCTTCCAGATTTTCTAACTCGAGAATTTCTTCAGGGCCATGAAGTCGTCAAAAACTAGCCCGTTCAAAAACGTCAAGTCTGAAAGGCAACTATCAACAGTTAGACCTTTCGTTCCTACTAGTTTGGCCCAAATAAAGCCCTCTTTTCCTCCTCTTCCTAGTCCGGCCCAGAGCCAAAATAAGTTTACCGTTTTAGGAGAACTCCCAAAACTTCCAGGCCCAAAGCCTGAATCTTCCTCTGGATCCACTTCTAAGGTCCAGAACAAATCTAGTTATGAAATGAAGACCCCAGAGTCTTTTGCCCAAGCAGTGGACCCTAAAGTCCAAATTCAAAAACCCTCTTCTCAGCCAACTGAGACTTTTGAATTCTTGACCATTAAGGTCTCTCCCATTTTAGCCCTCGATAAAGAGTTTGAATCTGGTCGAGTCCAAGACCTTATAAAGCCCTGCTATAATTCATCCAACTACATTGTTAGTCCTGACCCCCTTCACACTCGCCTTTATTTTGAGGCTATCTTAGTCGATACAGACTCCATTGAAGTGGAACATGTTTACTCTGATAGAAACCCTGATTTCATCCTATATTCACAGTTTACAATCAAAAAGATTTTATCTCCTTTCGAATGGCATGTTGACCATCTTCTTACTCCCATACGTCTTAGTATGAACCATAAGCCCCAGACTTACAACTGGTATACATACCAACAAGCTTGGTATAATTTCATGTATCTTAGACCAGGTCATACTTGGTTTATTAAATACAGTCCTGAAGTTATCAAGGCCATCATCCCCAGATGGTTCTATGACTGGTGGAAGACTTTTGGAGGAAAATTAGAAAACCTCCCACAACAATTCCTCAATAAATTCGAAAATTTCCAAATTTCACAAGAGATCACTACTCTCCCTTCTCACATTAAAATGTGTAAATTTTATATTCAAAAAAGAATTTCTTTTATTATCAGCTGGGATTTCAAAATCGCAGAATTCGATAGGATCAGGTACCTATCCAAAGAAATAAAGGTTAAAGGTTGGGTTCCAAAACCTAAGGTATCAACTCTTGATAAGGGAAAAATTGTAGTGGGGAAGACAACTCCACAATCCAAATCATCCAAGGCGGAAATGAAGAAGAAGCTTCAAAAGGCTCTTCAAGATATTGATAATCAGGATGAAGAAACCATTATGCAACTTCTTGAAGAAGTCTCCTCCTCTGCTGAATCCAGTAATGATGACATGTGTAATCCTAAAGGTATTGCTCAGGCTTATCTAGAAGGATTTTATGAATAATATTTACTTTTCCGAAGAGTCAAGTTAATATTTACTTTTCCGAAGAGTCAAGTTACTATTCGGTGGGAATGCCCACTTAGTGTCCTGTGAATACCCACTTTATCACTACCTTCCAAAAGAAGGAAAAACTGAGGGGTATGCGTCTAATTATTGTCCACTAAAAACAAGTCGGTCGAATTATTGTCCACTAAGGACAAGTCATAATTAGTGTCCGTAGGTTGGGTCCCATAAACGGTCCCCGGGTCATAAGGAATCTTATCCTTATCTTTTCACATGGGGTCATATCTCTTTCATAAAAGTAGAACCCCACAATACTGTCGGCAAAATCTAAGCCGTCCATTTGTATCTAGGAGATTAACTCTTTTGGTGTCAGAGGTCTATAAAAAGACTCTCGTCTTGTAATATGAGGCAGGTCGAATTTTCTGACTTAGAAAATTTTAGGCACTATCTCTCTTGAATAATCTCTTCGTCTCTCTTCTTGTAATCATCCCTTCCTATTGTAATATCCCCTTGTTCATGGAATAAAAAGTAAGTCTTTCATTTTCTGTTTTACTGTTTTACTGTTTTAATTTTTTTAAAGGGGATATTACAATAGGAAGGATGATTACAAGAAGAGAGGCGAAGAGATTATTCAAGAGAGATAGTGCCAATTTACAGGACCGGAGAGATTAAAATTGATTTTATAAAAGGAGAAAATAATTCTCTTCCAGATTTTCTAACTCGAGAATTTCTTCAGGGCCATGAAGTCGTCAAAAACTAGCCCGTTCAAAGTAATTTAGCAGGAGGCCCTATTTATTTCAATTGTTATCCTAATTTCTCTGTTGATATTAATGATCCTAATGTGTTAGATACATTAACGCTTAATATCAAAACTCTTAATATGAATAGCAAATCCGAAACTCGTGAAATAGCTGTTATATATCGCGTTTATTATCGGTTGATGTCTACTACCCTTGCTCCGAAAGCAAGGATAGAGAGTACCAAAGGTGTGACTATGTTAATGGAAGCTAACCATGAACATAGTACCATCTTTGTTCCTCGCCTTCTTCAGTGGAAAGACATTCTATCCAATACTGATTGGCACTTTGAAGCTATTACTCAACCCATTCCCTCTCATACAGAGAATCGCCAAATAGAACGAATCATCCAAAATTCTGATGGTTCAGTTGACCTTAAATTTCTGAACTCTCAACCTCGTAGAAGTTTCACCGTAGGTTCTACTTCTTCAAACCCCCGGGAAGAAGTATTTACTCGTTCTTGCTCCTTTAGATCTGCTATTAATAAATCTGTTATTAGTAGTCAAGTTGATGGGGTAGATTTTTCGGGAGATATCCCAAAAGTTTTTTATAAATCTCAGTTTCAAGAACCTATTCAGGAACCCTCTAGTCCCACAGAATCTGATATGGCGCCTCCAAGGCAAAATTCAGACCCTGGGCTTCACGTCATTAAAGTTGAGGAAGATTATACCCCTAATCTTGCTGCTTTAAAAAGACTCTGGCTTGACCCCAAAAACGCTTTAAGGGTCAAATGGTACACTGCTACCTATTCTAAGAGCCAGCAAGCGATTTTTGGGCAACAATGGATTGCCGATATGAAGCGCTTGAAGTGTGATATTGAATATTTTAAGTGGTTTGAAATCACTGGAAAACTGGATGACCAGAATGAGTCTTTACAAGTTCTGGTTAATAAGTGGTATACTCAAACCAACAAGGTTGTTGAGTCTGTCACTCCTCCTCTTGAAGGAATTAAAATTCCTCATTCCAACACCATTGTTTCTGCTTCTCCTTTTAAACTCAAAAGCAGTAATCCTACGAGTACCCTCTAATGCGGACATAGACAAAATTGTAGAACAAAACAATTACACCAATAAATTGTTGCACTCTGTTTCCCTTCAAATTGAAGAAACAAAACCTAGACTAACTCCTAGTCTAAGTATCCCTAGGCCTAGTACAAATAGTACGATAGAGCCTAATCCTATATTCAAGCCTCCTGAATTTCGCCGGGAATTGTTTCCTAAACTTAGCGAAAATATCTCTGTCTCTGGTAAACTGGTTGAACGGATTAGCGAAAAGCTAGCCAACTTTCATGTTTCAAGTGAAAGTAAAGTAAAAGAAGTTTCTAATGCTTCAAAAGCAAAAGAAACTTCTAATCAAGCGTCCAGTTCTCGACCAACTAAAGAGAACAACACCAATAGTGCTGAGAGTGTTAGAACTCTTTCTGATAACTCTCTTCTCAAACTTTCCGATAGATACCCCCATAGGAGAAACTATTATAGTCGTCCCTCTTTTCCTGATACTCAGTATGAGGAAGATGGTTTCCAGTCTCAATCATCTCATGATGGTAGAGGCATCGTTGAATGGAATATTGATGGTCTTGCCGAGCATCAAATCTATCGTGTCCTTCACGAAATGGGCGTTTGTATTACCAGTTACAAGCTGCGAAATTCTTCTGATAAAGAAGCAGCGGCCATGATCACTGCTGGCTTTACTGGTATGCTTAGGTATTGGTGGGATAATTATGTCACCGAAGATCTTAAGCTTCAAATCCTCAACGCAACCACCATTATTACTACTGTTAAAACAGTTAGTGATATGGAAACCTCTGAATCTGAAACCAGAGAGGATGCTTGTGCCACTCTCCTCTACCACATTGCCAAACACTTTGTAGGAGAGCCTAAACTCTTCCAAGATAGGAGTCTTGAAATTCTTAACAATCTTCGTTGCCCTAGACTAAGTGACTTTAGGTGGTATAAAGACCAGTTTATGGCCAAAATTATGACTAGACCTGACTGCAATAGTGATTTTTGGAAAGACAGATTTATTAGCGGTCTTCCCCCCTTATTTGCCGAAAAGGTTAGATAAAAAATAAGAGATAGGTGTGGCGGTAAGGTACCCTATGAACTTATGACCTATGGAGATATTATTAGTCTTATTAATACCACAGCCCTAGAGCTATGTACTGACCTAAAACTTAAGAGTCATCTTAAGAAAGATAGATTGACCTCCAAAGCAGAACTAGGCAGTTTTTGTAGAGACTTTGGTTATGGCAATATAGACTATCCCCCTTCCAAGCAAGCTAAGAAGAATTCTAAGGCTAAGTCCTCTTATAAATCATCTAGAAAGACTAAGAAAAACAAGTATTTAGCAGGAGGCCCTGTTTATTTCAATTGTTATCCTAATTTCTCTGTTGATATTAATGATCCTAATGTGTTAGATACATTAACGCTTAATATCAAAACTCTTAATATGAACAGCAAATCCGAAACTCGTGAAATAGCTGTTATATACCACGTTTATTATCGGTTGATGTCTACTACCCTTGCTCCGAAAGCAAGGATAGAGAGTACCAAAGGTGTGACTATGTTAATGGAAGCTAACCATGAACATAGTACCATCTTTGTTCCTCGCCTTCTTCAGTGGAAAGACATTTTATCCAATACTGATTGGCACTTTGAAGCTATTACTCAACCCATTCCCTCTCATACAGAGAATCGCCAAATAGAACGAATCATCCAAAATTCCGATGGTTCAGTTGACCTTAAATTTCTGAACTCTCAACCTCGTAGAAGTTTCACCGTAGGTTCTACTTCTTCAAACCCCCGGGAAGAAGTATTTACTCGTTCTTGCTCCTTTAGATCTGCTATTAATAAATCTGTTATTAATAGTCAAGTTGATAGGGTAGATTTTTCGGGAGATATCCCAAAAGTTTTTTATAAATCTCAGTTTCAAGAACCTATTCAGGAACCCTCTAGTCCCACAGAATCTGATATGGCACCTCCAAGGCAAAATTCAGACCCTGGTCTTCACGTCATTAAAGTTGAGGAAGATTATACCCCTAATCTTGCTGCTTTAAAAAGACTCTGGCTTGACCCCAAAAACGCTTTAAGGGTCAAATGGTACACTGCTACCTATTCTAAGAGCCAGCATGCGATTTTTGGGCAACAATGGATTGCCGATATGAAGCGCTTCAAGTGTGATATTGAATATTTTAAGTGGTTCGAAATCACTGGAAAACTGGATGACCAGAATGAGTCTTTACAAGTTCTGGTTAATAAGTGGTATACTCAAACCAACAAGGTTGTTGAGTCTGTCACTCCTCCTCTTGAAGGAATTAAAATTCCTCATTCCAACACCATTGTTTCTGCTTCTCCTTTTAAACTCAAAAGCAGTAATCCTACGAGTACACCCTCTAATGCGGACATAGACAAAATTGTAGAACAAAACAATTACACCAATAAATTGTTGCACTCTGTTTCCCTTCAAATTGAAGAAACAAAACCTAGACTAACTCCTAGTCTAAGTATCCCTAGGCCTAGTACAAATAGTACGATAGAGCCTAATCCTATATTCAAGCCTCCTGAATTTCGCCGGGAATTGTTTCCTAAACTTAGCGAAAATATCTCTGTCTCTGGTAAACTGGTTGAACAGATTACCGAAAAGCTAGCCAACTTTCATGTTTCAAGTGAAAGTAAAGTAAAAGAAGTTTCTAATGCTTCAAAAGCAAAAGAAACTTCTAATCAAGCGTCCAGTTCTCGACCAACTAAAGAGAACAACACCAATAGTGCTGAGAGTGTTAGAACTCTTTCTGATAACTCTCTTCTCAAACTTTCCGATAGATACCCCCATAGGAGAAACTATTATAGTCGTCCCTCTTTTCCTGATACTCAGTATGAGGAAGATGGTTTCCAGTCTCAATCATCTCATGATGGTAGAGGCATCGTTGAATGGAATATTGATGGTCTTGCCGAACATCAAATCTATCGTGTCCTTCACGAAATGGGCGTTTGTATTACCAGTTACAAGCTGCGAAATTCTTCTGATAAAGAAGCAGCGGCCATGATCACTGCTGGCTTTACTGGTATGCTTAGGTATTGGTGGGATAATTATATCACCGAAGATCTTAAGCTTCAAATCCTCAACGCAACCACCATTATTACTACTGTTAAAATAGTTAGTGATATGGAAACCTCTGAATCTGAAACCAGAGAGGATGCTTGTGCCACTCTCCTCTACCACATTGCCAAACACTTTGTAGGAGAGCCTAAACTCTTCCAAGATAGGAGTCTTGAAATTCTTAACAATCTTCGTTGCCCTAGACTAAGTGACTTTAGGTGGTATAAAGACCAGTTTATGGTCAAAATTATGACTAGACCTGACTGCAATAGTGATTTTTGGAAAGACAGATTTATTAGCGGTCTTCCCCCCTTATTTGCCGAAAAGGTTAGATCAAAAATAAGAGATAGGTGTGGCGGTAAGGTACCCTATGAACTTATGACCTATGGAGATATTATTAGTCTTATTAATACCACAGCCCTAGAGTTATGTACTGACCTAAAACTTAAGAGTCATCTTAAGAAAGATAGATTGACCTCCAAAGCAGAACTAGGCAGTTTTTGTAGAGACTTTGGTTATGGCAATATAGACTATCCCCCTTCCAAGCAAGCTAAGAAGAATTCTAAGGCTAAGTCCTCTTATAAATCATCTAGAAAGACTAAGAAAAACAAGTCTAAAGATAGGTCGTATGAACCTAAGAAGAAGAAATTTAGGAAGAAAAGACCTTCCCATAAAGAAGATGTCTGCTGGACTTGTGGTAAGTCTGGTCATAGAGCCAACCAGTGTAAATCTTCTAAGAAGAAGAAGAAAATAAACCTTCTAGGACTAGATGAGGATACTAAAGAAAAACTCTTTTCTATCCTTCAGGAAAGCGAGTCTGATTCGAGTAATTCCTCTTCTGAAGAATACGGTGATGAAGAAAATATCAACGTCGCTTATGAGACTAATGACAGTCAGTCAGATTCTGAAGAATCTTGCGAAGAATCTTGTGAAGGTATCTTTTGCGGATGTCCTTCCAATACTCTTAGTATGATCACATCGGACTCCAAGGAAGTCCTTTTTGATATTATTGATCATATCAAAGACGATGAATCTCGTGCCAAGTATTTGATTGAGCTCAAGAAAATTATTCTGGGTTCTGATCAAAAGAAACCTTCTTCGTCTAAGGCCATCGAACCTTTTAGTATGAAACAAGTGTTCAATAGGTTCGATAAACCTGCTGAGCCCTCTATCTCTGACTTACGTCAAGAGATGAATTCTCTTAAACAAGAAGTTAGGCAGTTGAAATCGCGTCTTGACAAAGTCGAGTTGGAATCCCTTACTTCTCAAGTCCTTCAGGACACTGTTGAGAAGACTGACTCTTTTCCTGAAAAAGAATTTGACTTCCCTGGAGAACAACCTGTTGATCCAGGTCTTCTTAATAATACTCCTTCCACTAATCCCGGTCCTTCTGTGCCCACTATTAAATCTATTAGTGAACATATTCCTGTCAAAATTGCTGTTGCAAAAAATTTTGTTCTCAACAAGGTTGCTTTATTTGACAGTGGTGCCGACCGTAACTGTATAGTGAAAGGTCTTATTCCTCTTAAGTACCTTGAAAAGAGTACAACTCGTTTATACTCGGCCACTGGTGAGAGAATGAAAATTGATTACAAATTATCTAAAGCCCATATTTGTAATAACAATATTTGCTTTACTAATGATTTTGTAATCACTGAAAATATCAATGAAGATATTATTCTAGGAACGCCATTCATTAGTCAACTTAAACCTTTTACTAATGATATAGATGGCATTCATGCTTGTATCCTCGGTCAAGAGGTGTTTTTCCCTTTTGTTCAAACTCTTTCTCCTACAGAGAGTAGGTTTTTAAAAGAAAAAACTATATTTAAAATTAATTGTCTTTCTAATCATATTTCTTTTTTAACAGAAGAGATTACTATAGAAAGAATTAAACAATCTTTAAAAACCCCGGGAATAATGTCTAAGGTAGATTCCCTTCAAAAGAAGTTTGAAAATGAAGTTTGTTCAAATCTTCCTACTGCCTTTTGGAATATAAAAAAGCATTCTGTTGCATTACCCTACATTGATGGGTTTAATGAACAAAACATACCTACTAAGGCTAGACCTATTCAAATGAACCATGAAATGGTTGAAATTTGCAAAACTGAGATTAACCATTTACTTGATAATGGTATTATTAGACCCTCTAACTCTCCTTGGAGTTGTTCTGCCTTTTATGTTAATAATAGCGCAGAAAAAGAAAGGGGTGCACCAAGGCTTGTTATTAATTATAAGCCTTTGAATTCGGTCCTTAAATGGATCCGGCATCCAATCCCTAATAAAAGGGATCTCCTTAAACGAACTTATAAAGCAAACCTTTATAGTAAGTTCGATATGAAATCTGGATTTTGGCAAATTCAGATTAATGAAAAGGATCGTTATAAAACTGCATTCAATGTACCTTTTGGTCATTATGAGTGGAATGTTATGCCTTTTGGGTTAAAAAATGCCCCGTCTGAATTTCAGAATATTATGAATAATATTTTCAATCCTTATTCTTATATGTCAATTGTTTATATTGATGATGTGTTAATATTTTCTGAAGACATTGATTCTCATTTTAAGCATCTTTCCACATTTTTTAAAGTTGTGCAAAATAATGGTTTGGTTGTTAGTGCTAAGAAAATTAAGCTCTTTCAAACCTCTATTAGATTCTTAGGCCATGACCTATATCAAGGTACCTACAAACCTATCTGTAGAGCCATTGAATTCTCGTCCAAATTTCCTGATGAAATTAAGGATAAGACCCAGCTTCAGAGATTCTTAGGAAGTCTTAATTATGTTGCTGACTTTATTCCTAAAGTTAGACAAACTTGTGAGCCTTTGTATCTTAGGCTTAGAAAGAATCCTATACCGTGGGGAGATGAACAAACCCAAAGTGTCAAGAAGATTAAGAGATTAGTCCAAAATCTTCCTTGCTTAGGGATACCCAATCCCGATGCATATATGATAGTTGAAACTGATGCTTCTGATATAGGATACGGAGGTATTCTAAAACAGCAAATAGAACCAAGTAGTTGCGAGCAACTGGTGAGGTTTACTTCTGGTATCTGGAATAATACCCAGAAAAATTATAGTACTGTAAAAAAGGAAGTTTTATCTATAGTACTATGTATTACTAAATTCCAAGATGATTTAGTAAACAAAGAATTTTTACTTCGAGTTGATTGCAAATCGGCCAAAGAAATTTTACAAAAAGATGTTAAAAATCTTGTTTCAAAACAAATATTTGCTAGATGGCAAGCTCTACTATCTAGCTTTGATTTCAAAATTGATTTTATAAAAGGAGAAAATAATTCTCTTCCAGATTTTCTAACTCGAGAATTTCTTCAGGGCCATGAAGTCGTCAAAAACTAGCCCGTTCAAAAACGTCAAGTCTGAAAGGCAACTATCAACAGTTAGACCTTTCGTTCCTACTAGTTTGGCCCAAATAAAGCCCTCTTTTCCTCCTCTTCCTAGTCCGGCCCAGAGCCAAAATAAGTTTACCGTTTTAGGAGAACTCCCAAAACTTCCAGGCCCAAAGCCTGAATCTTCCTCTGGATCCACTTCTAAGGTCCAGAACAAATCTAGTTATGAAATGAAGACCCCAGAGTCTTTTGCCCAAGCAGTGGACCCTAAAGTCCAAATTCAAAAACCCTCTTCTCAGCCAACTGAGACTTTTGAATTCTTGACCATTAAGGTCTCTCCCATTTTAGCCCTCGATAAAGAGTTTGAATCTGGTCGAGTCCAAGACCTTATAAAGCCCTGCTATAATTCATCCAACTACATTGATAGTCCTGACCAACTCCACAATCCAAATCATCCAAGGCGGAAATGAAGAAGAAGCTTCAAAAGGCTCTTCAAGATATTGATAATCAGGATGAAGAAACCATTATGCAACTTCTTGAAGAAGTCTCCTCCTCTGCTGAATCCAGTAATGATGACATGTGTAATCCTAAAGGTATTGCTCAGGCTTATCTAGAAGGATTTTATGAATAATATTTACTTTTCCGAAGAGTCAAGTTAATATTTACTTTTCCGAAGAGTCAAGTTACTATTCGGTGGGAATGCCCACTTAGTGTCCTGTGAATACCCACTTTATCACTACCTTCCAAAAGAAGGAAAAACTGAGGGGTATGCGTCTAATTATTGTCCACTAAAAACAAGTCGGTCGAATTATTGTCCACTAAGGACAAGTCATAATTAGTGTCCGTAGGTTGGGTCCCATAAACGGTCCCCGGGTCATAAGGAATCTTATCCTTATCTTTTCACATGGGGTCATATCTCTTTCATAAAAGTAGAACCCCACAATACTGTCGGCAAAATCTAAGCCGTCCATTTGTATCTAGGAGATTAACTCTTTTGGTGTCAGAGGTCTATAAAAAGTCTCTCGTCTTGTAATATGAGGCAGGTCGGATTTTCTGACTTAGAAAATTTTAGGCACTATCTCTCTTGAATAATCTCTTCGTCTCTCTTCTTGTAATCATCCCTTCCTATTGTAATATCCCCTTGTTCATGGAATAAAAAGTAAGTCTTTCATTTTCTGTTTTACTGTTTTACTGTTTTAATTTTTTTAATTTAATCTCTCCGGTCCTGTAAATTGGTATCACAGCCAACCAGTGTAAATCTTCTAAGAAAAAGAAGAAAATAAACCTTCTAGGACTAGATGAGGATACTAATGAAAAACTCTTTTCTATCCTTCAGGAAAGCGAGTCTGATTCGAGCCAGGATGGTATCAGAGCCAGGATGGCTGTATATGTATTTAACATGAGCAACTAAATACATATACTGTCCGGAGCTTATTACTTTTGCAAATATTTAGTATAGTTATTTTGATGAAATCTCATAACTTGATTAAATTATTTCTAAGTATTAAATCTTTTATCTTGTTTCATATTTGATCTATTTTGTGTGAGGTACTTATTTCTCTCTAAGTGTGTGAGGTATCCGATTAATATCCGGAGTGTACGTTGGCAAGCCTGTCCTTGCGGTCCTTGTTAGCCATGGTAGGCGTTTATTGTGACCCTTAGGTGTTCCCGTAGCCAAGATAACTCTAGAGAGAGAAGAGGTAAAACCAAGAGAACGTTTAGATCATTATGAACCTAGATATTTAGATTTAGGACTTTTTTATAATTTGATCTTTGTTATTTGCTTTTATCTGAATATCATAAAAGCAAGGACAGTAAAACAGAAAATGAAAGACTTACTTTTTATTCCATGAACAAGGGGATATTACAATAGGAAGGGATGATTACAAGAAGAGAGACGAAGAGATTATTCAAGAGAGATAGTGCCTAAAATTTTCTAAGTCAGAAAATTCGACCTGCCTCATATTACAAGACGAGAGTCTTTTTATAGACCTCTGACACCAAAAGAGTTAATCTCCTAGATACAAACGGACGGCTTAGATTTTGCCGACAGTATTGTGGGGTTCTACTTTTATGAAAGAGATATGACCCCATGTGAAAAGATAAGGATAAGATTCCTTATGACCCGGGGACCGTTTATGGGACCCAACCTACGGACACTAATTATGACTTGTCCTTAGTGGACAATAATTCGACCGACTTGTTTTTAGTGGACAATAATTAGACGCATACCCCTCAGTTTTTCCTTCTTTTGGAAGGTAGTGATAAAGTGGGTATTCACAGGACACTAAGTGGGCATTCCCACCGAATAGTAACTTGACTCTTCGGAAAAGTAAATATTAACTTGACTCTTCGGAAAAGTAAATATTATTCATAAAATCCTTCTAGATAAGCCTGAGCAATACCTTTAGGATTACACATGTCATCATTACTGGATTCAGCAGAGGAGGAGACTTCTTCAAGAAGTTGCATAATGGTTTCTTCATCCTGATTATCAATATCTTGAAGAGCATTTTGAAGCTTCTTCTTCATTTCCGCCTTGGATGATTTGGATTGTGGAGTTGTCTTCCCCACCACAATTTTTCCCTTATCAAGAGTTGATACCTTAGGTTTTGGAACCCAACCTTTAACCTTTATTTCTTTGGATAGGTACCTGATCCTATCGAATTCTGCGATTTTGAAATCCCAGCTGATAATAAAAGAAATTCTTTTTTGAATATAAAATTTACACATTTTAATGTGAGAAGGGAGAGTAGTGATCTCTTGTGAAATTTGGAAATTTTCGAATTTATTGAGGAATTGTTGTGGGAGGTTTTCTAATTTTCCTCCAAAAGTCTTCCACCAGTCATAGAACCATCTGGGGATGATGGCCTTGATAACTTCAGGACTGTATTTAATAAACCAAGTATGACCTGGTCTAAGATACATGAAATTATACCAAGCTTGTTGGTATGTATACCAGTTGTAAGTCTGGGGCTTATGGTTCATACTAAGACGTATGGGAGTAAGAAGATGGTCAACATGCCATTCGAAAGGAGATAAAATCTTTTTGATTGTAAACTGTGAATATAGGATGAAATCAGGGTTTCTATCAGAGTAAACATGTTCCACTTCAATGGAGTCTGTATCGACTAAGATAGCCTCAAAATAAAGGCGAGTGTGAAGGGGGTCAGGACTATCAATGTAGTTGGATGAATTATAGCAGGGCTTTATAAGGTCTTGGACTCGACCAGATTCAAACTCTTTATCGAGGGCTAAAATGGGAGAGACCTTAATGGTCAAGAATTCAAAAGTCTCAGTTGGCTGAGAAGAGGGTTTTTGAATTTGGACTTTAGGGTCCACTGCTTGGGCAAAAGACTCTGGGGTCTTCATTTCATAACTAGATTTGTTCTGGACCTTAGAAGTGGATCCAGAGGAAGATTCAGGCTTTGGGCCTGGAAGTTTTGGGAGTTCTCCTAAAACGGTAAACTTATTTTGGCTCTGGGCCGGACTAGGAAGAGGAGGAAAAGAGGGCTTTATTTGGGCCAAACTAGTAGGAACGAAAGGTCTAACTGTTGATAGTTGCCTTTCAGACTTGACGTTTTTGAACGGGCTAGTTTTTGACGACTTCATGGCCCTGAAGAAATTCTCGAGTTAGAAAATCTGGAAGAGAATTATTTTCTCCTTTTATAAAATCAATTTTGTTATCAAAGCTAGATAGTAGAGCTTGCCATCTAGCAAATATTTGTTTTGAAACAAGATTTTTAACATCTTTTTGTAAAATTTCTTTGGCCGATTTGCAATCAACTCGAAGTAAAAATTCTTTGTTTACTAAATCATCTTGGAATTTAGTAATACATAGTACTATAGATAAAACTTCCTTTTTTACAGTACTATAATTTTTCTGGGTATTATTCCAGATACCAGAAGTAAACCTCACCAGTTGCTCGCAACTACTTGGTTCTATTTGCTGTTTTAGAATACCTCCGTATCCTATATCAGAAGCATCAGTTTCAACTATCATATATGCATCGGGATTGGGTATCCCTAAGCAAGGAAGATTTTGGACTAATCTCTTAATCTTCTTGACACTTTGGGTTTGTTCATCTCCCCACGGTATAGGATTCTTTGTAAGCCTAAGATACAAAGGCTCACAAGTTTGTCTAACTTTAGGAATAAAGTCAGCAACATAACTAAGACTTCCTAAGAATCTCTGAAGCTGGGTCTTATCCTTAATTTCATCAGGAAATTTGGACGAGAATTCAATGGCTCTACAGATAGGTTTGTAGGTACCTTGATATAGGTCATGGCCTAAGAATCTAATAGAGGTTTGAAAGAGCTTAATTTTCTTAGCACTAACAACCAAACCATTATTTTGCACAACTTTAAAAAATGTGGAAAGATGCTTAAAATGAGAATCAATGTCTTCAGAAAATATTAACACATCATCAATATAAACAATTGACATATAAGAATAAGGATTGAAAATATTATTCATAATATTCTGAAATTCAGACGGGGCAAAAGGCATAACATTCCACTCATAATGACCAAAAGGTACATTGAATGCAGTTTTATAACGATCCTTTTCATTAATCTGAATTTGCCAAAATCCAGATTTCATATCGAACTTACTATAAAGGTTTGCTTTATAAGTTCGTTTAAGGAGATCCCTTTTATTAGGGATTGGATGCCGGATCCATTTAAGGACCGAATTCAAAGGCTTATAATTAATAACAAGCCTTGGTGCACCCCTTTCTTTTTCTGCGCTATTATTAACATAAAAGGCAGAACAACTCCAAGGAGAGTTAGAGGGTCTAATAATACCATTATCAAGTAAATGGTTAATCTCAGTTTTGCAAATTTCAACCATTTCATGGTTCATTTGAATAGGTCTAGCCTTAGTAGGTATGTTTTGTTCATTAAACCCATCAATGTAGGGTAATGCAACAGAATGCTTTTTTATATTCCAAAAGGCAGTAGGAAGATTTGAACAAACTTCATTTTCAAACTTCTTTTGAAGGGAATCTACCTTAGACATTATTCCCAGGGTTTTTAAAGTTTGTTTAATTCTTTCTATAGTAATCTCTTCTTTTAAAAAAGAAATATGATTAGAAAGACAATTAATTTTAAATATAGTTTTTTCTTTTAAAAACCTACTCTCTGTAGGAGAAAGAGTTTGAACAAAAGGGAAAAACACCTCTTGACCGAGGATACAAGCATGAATGCCATCTATATCATTAGTAAAAGGTTTAAGTTGACTAATGAATGGAGTTCCTAGAATAATATCTTCATTGATATTTTCAGTGATTACAAAATCATTAGTAAAGCAAATATTGTTATTACAAATATGGGCTTTAGATAATTTGTAATCAATTTTCATTCTCTCACCAGTGGCCGAGTATAAACGAGTTGTACTCTTTTCAAGGTACTTAAGAGGAATAAGACCTTTCACTATACAGTTACGGTCGGCACCACTGTCAAATAAAGCAACCTTGTTGAGAACAAAATTTTTTGCAACAACAATTTTGACAGGAATATGTTCACTAATAGATTTAATAGTGGGCACAGAAGGACCGGGATTAGTGGAAGGAGTATTATTAAGAAGACCTGGATCAACAGGTTGTTCTCCAGGGAAGTCAAATTCTTTTTCAGGAAAAGAGTCAGTCTTCTCAACAGTGTCCTGAAGGACTTGAGAAGTAAGGGATTCCATCTCGACTTTGTCAAGACGCAATTTCAACTGCCTAACTTCTTGTTTAAGAGAATTCATCTCTTGACGTAAGTCAGATATAGAGGGCTCAGCAGGTTTATCGAACCTATTGAACACTTGTTTCATACTAAAAGGTTCGATGGCCTTAGACGAAGAAGGTTTCTTTTGATCAGAACCCAGAATAATTTTCTTGAGCTCAATCAAATACTTGGCACGAGATTCATCGTCTTTGATATGATCAATAATATCAAAAAGGACTTCCTTGGAGTCCGATGTGATCATACTAAGAGTATTGGAAGGACATCCGCAAAAGACACCTTCACAAGATTCTTCGCAAGATTCTTCAGAATCTGACTGACTGTCATCAGTCTCATAAGCGACGTTGATATTTTCTTCATCACCGTATTCTTCAGAAGAGGAATTACTCGAATCAGACTCGCTTTCCTGAAGGATAGAAAAGAGTTTTTCTTTAGTATCCTCATCTAGTCCTAGAAGGTTTATTTTCTTCTTCTTCTTAGAAGATTTACACTGGTTGGCTCTATGACCAGACTTACCACAAGTCCAGCAGACATCTTCTTTATGGGAAGGTCTTTTCTTCCTAAATTTCTTCTTCTTAGGTTCATACGACCTATCTTTAGACTTGTTTTTCTTAGTCTTTCTAGATGATTTATAAGAGGACTTAGCCTTAGAATTCTTCTTAGCTTGCTTGGAAGGGGGATAGTCTATATTGCCATAACCAAAGTCTCTACAAAAACTGCCTAGTTCTGCTTTGGAGATCAATCTATCTTTCTTAAGATGACTCTTAAGTTTTAGGTCAGTACATAGCTCTAGGGCTGTGGTATTAATAAGACTAATAATATCTCCATAGGTCATAAGTTCATAGGGTACCTTACCGCCACACCTATCTCTTATTTTTGATCTAACCTTTTCGGCAAATAAGGGGGGAAGACCGCTAATAAATCTGTCTTTCCAAAAATCACTATTGCAGTCAGGTCTAGTCATAATTTTGACCATAAATTGGTCTTTATACCACCTAAAGTCACTTAGTCTAGGGCAACGAAGATTGTTAAGAATTTCAAGACTCCTATCTTGGAAGAGTTTAGGCTCTCCTACAAAGTGTTTGGCAATGTGGTAGAGGAGAGTGGCACAAGCATCCTCTCTGGTTTCAGATTCAGAGGTTTCCATATCACTAACTGTTTTAACAGTAGTAATAATGGTGGTTGCGTTGAGGATTTGAAGCTTAAGATCTTCGGTGACATAATTATCCCACCAATACCTAAGCATACCAGTAAAGCCAGCAGTGATCATGGCCGCTGCTTCTTTATCAGAAGAATTTCGCAGCTTGTAACTGGTAATACAAACGCCCATTTCGTGAAGGACACGATAGATTTGATGTTCGGCAAGACCATCAATATTCCATTCAACGATGCCTCTACCATCATGAGATGATTGAGACTGGAAACCATCTTCCTCATACTGAGTATCAGGAAAAGAGGGATGACTATAATAGTTTCTCCTATGGGGGTATCTATCGGAAAGTTTGAGAAGAGAGTTATCAGAAAGAGTTCTAACACTCTCAGCACTATTGGTGTTGTTCTCTTTAGTTGGTCGAGAACTGGACGCTTGATTAGAAGTTTCTTTTGCTTTTGAAGCATTAGAAACTTCTTTTACTTTACTTTCACTTGAAACATGAAAGTTGGCTAGCTTTTCGGTAATCTGTTCAACCAGTTTACCAGAGACAGAGATATTTTCGCTAAGTTTAGGAAACAATTCCCGGCGAAATTCAGGAGGCTTGAATATAGGATTAGGCTCTATCGTACTATTTGTACTAGGCCTAGGGATACTTAGACTAGGAGTTAGTCTAGGTTTTGTTTCTTCAATTTGAAGGGAAACAGAGTGCAACAATTTATTGGTGTAGTTGTTTTGTTCTACAGTTTTGTCTATGTCCGCATTAGAGGGTGTACTCGTAGGATTACTGCTTTTGAGTTTAAAAGGAGAAGCAAAAACAATGGTGTTGGAATGAGGAATTTTAATTCCTTCAAGAGGAGGAGTGACAGACTCAACAACCTTGTTGGTTTGAGTATACCACTTATTAACCAGAACTTGTAAAGACTCATTCTGGTCATCCAGTTTTCCAGTGATTTCGAACCACTTAAAATATTCAATATCACACTTCAAGCGCTTCATATCGGCAATCCATTGTTGCCCAAAAATCGCTTGCTGGCTCTTAGAATAGGTAGCAGTGTACCATTTGACCCTTAAAGCGTTTTTGGGGTCAAGCCAGAGTCTTTTTAAAGCAGCAAGATTAGGGGTATAATCTTCCTCAACTTTAATGATGTGAAGACCAGGGTCTGAATTTTGCCTTGGAGGCGCCATATCAGATTCTGTGGGACTAGAGGGTTCCTGAATAGGTTCTTGAAACTGAGATTTATAAAAAACTTTTGGGATATCTCCCGAAAAATCTACCCCATCAACTTGACTATTAATAACAGATTTATTAATAGCTGATCTAAAGGAGCAAGAACGAGTAAATACTTCTTCCCGGGGGTTTGAAGAAGTAGAACCTACGGTGAAACTTCTACGAGGTTGAGAGTTCAGAAATTTAAGGTCAACTGAACCATCGGAATTTTGGATGATTCGTTCTATTTGGCGATTCTCTGTATGAGAGGGAATGGGTTGAGTAATAGCTTCAAAGTGCCAATCAGTATTGGATAGAATGTCTTTCCACTGAAGAAGGCGAGGAACAAAGATGGTACTATGTTCATGGTTAGCTTCTATTAACATAGTCACACCTTTGGTACTCTCTATCCTTGCTTTAGGAGCAAGGGTAGTAGACATCAACCGATAATAAACGCGGTATATAACAGCTATTTCACGAGTTTCGGATTTGCTGTTCATATTAAGAGTTTTGATATTAAGCGTTAATGTATCTAACACATTAGGATCATTAATATCAACAGAGAAATTAGGATAACAATTGAAATAAACAGGGCCTCCTGCTAAATTACTTTCAAGTGCCCCTAACAAAGAATCATCAAAGTTAAGAAAACGTGCATCACGTAAAAGTGCACAAACAGGAATATTAAGTCCTTTTCTAAACAAAGGCTTAACAGCAACTTGCACAAGACCAATATGCAGATAATTAAAACTAGACTTATATCTAATTATATCATGCTCATGTAACAATTTTATAACTTCTAAAGAGTTATTAATAGCAACAGTTGATTCACACGTTTTAATATTATGCTTTTTAATGAAATTAAAGTGACCTATCTGGTAGATCTTATGAAAAGGTTCAGCAGGGATACTCCAGTTATCCAAATTAGACTCAGTTAAGGCAATCTGAGTAGATCTAGAAGATAAGTTAACAGAATTTAAAATATTTTGATTCATATAAGAAAAATTACTGTCCTGGAACTAATACAGAAGCAAAATCATAAGTATATGATATTCAGATAAAAGCAAATAACAAAGATCAAATTATAAAAAAGTCCTAAATCTAAATATCTAGGTTCATAATGATCTAAATGTTCTCTTGGTTTTACCTCTTCTCTCTCTAGAGTTATCTTGGCTACGGGAACACCTAAGGGTCACAATAAACGCCTACCATGGCTAACAAGGACCGCAAGGACAGGCTTGCCAACGTACACTCCGGATATTAATCGGATACCTCACACACTTAGAGAGAAATAAGTACCTCACACAAAATAGATCAAATATGAAACAAGATAAAAGATTTAATACTTAGAAATAATTTAATCAAGTTATGAGATTTCATCAAAATAACTATACTAAATATTTGCAAAAGTAATAAGCTCCGGACAGTATATGTATTTAGTAATACTATGTTCTCCAGGTGGGCGCCTGATTACCAAAACTTGAAACTTGACAAATATTCCCTTGAGCTGCAAGTGGGCGCTTGATTACAAAAACTTGCAACTTGAAAAATATTCCCTTGTTCTCCAGGTGGGCTCTTGATTACCAAAACTTGCAACATAAAAAAATTTGCCTCGTTGTCCAGGTGGGCGCCTGATTACTAATACTTGAAACTATAAAAATTTTCCCTGGTTCTGCTGGTGGGTGCCTGCATACAAAAACTTGCAACTTGAAAAATTTCCCTAATTCTATAGGTGCGCTCCTGATAACCAAAACTTGCAACTTTAAAAGATTCCCCTCGTTCTCCAGGTGGGCGCCTGATTACCAAAACTTGCATCCTTATAAGTAATACTATGTTCTACCGCTCGGCGCCTGATTACCAGAACTTGCAACATGAAAAATGTTCCTTTGTTCTACAGGTAGCTGCCAGATTACCAGAACTTGCAACTTAGAAAGTATTATCTTTTTCTACAGGTGGGCGCCTGATTACTTTAACTTGCAACATGAAAAGTATTCCATTGTTCTACAGATGGACGCCTAGTTACCAAAACTTGTGACTTTAAGAATATTCCTTTGTTATACAGGTGAACGCATGATTACCAAAACTTGCAACTTGAAAAATATTCCATTGTACTTTAGCTGTGCGCCAAATCACGAAAACTTGCAACTTGAAAAATATTCCCTTGTTCTACAGGTAGGTGCCTGAATACCAAAACTTACAACTTAAAAATATATTCCCTTGTTCTCCAGGTGGGCGCCTGATTACCAAAACTTGAAACTTGAAAAATATTCCCTTGTTCTACAAGTGGGCGCATGATTACAAAAACTTGCAACTTGAAAAATATTCTCTTGTTCTACTATTGGGAGCCTGATTACCAAAACTTGCAACTTGAAAATATTCCAAACAGGTGGGCGCCTGATTACGAAAACATAAAACTTGAAAAATATTCCCTTGTTCTACTGGTGGGTGCCTGCATAGAAAAACTCGCAACTTGAAAAATATTCCCTTATTCTATAGGTGGGTTTCTGATTACTAAAACTTGCAAATTGAAAAATATTCGCTTTTTCTATAGGTGGGCGCCTGATTTCCAGAACTTGCATCCTGAAAATATTTCCTTGTTCTATAGGTGGGCACATGATTACCAATAATTGCAACTTGAAAATGTTACCTTGTTCTATAGGTGGGCACCCTATTACCAAATCTTGCAACTTGAAAAATATTCCCTTGTTTTCCAGGCAGGCACCTGATTACCATTACTTGCAACTTGAAAAATATTCCCTTGTTCTTCAGGTGGGCTCCAGATTACCAAAACATGCTACGTGAAAAATATTCCATTGTTCTCCAGGTGGGCGCCAGATTACCAAAACTTGTAGCATAAAAAATATTCTGTTGTTCTACAGGTGGGCGCCTGATTACCAGAACTTTCAACTTTAATAATATTCCCTTGTTCTACAGGTCGGCGCCTGATTTCCAAAGCTTGAACTTTAAAAAATATTCCCCTGTTCTCCAGCTGGGCGCCTGGCTACAAAAATTTTCAACTAGAATAATATTCCATTGTTCTCCAGGTGGGCGCCTGATTACCGAAACTTGAAACTTGAAAAATATTCCGTTGTTGTCTAGGTGGGCGCCTGATTACCAAATCTTGCAATTTGAATATTATTCCGTTTTCCTACAGGTGGGCGCTTGATTACCAAAACTAGTAACTTGAAAAATATTCCCTTGTTCTATAGGTGGCCGCTTGATTAACAAAACCTGCAACTTGAAAAATACTCCCTTGTTCTCAAGGCGGGCTCCTGATTTACAAAACTTGTAATAAAAAATATTCCCTTGTTCTACAAGTGGGCGCCTTATTATCAAAACTTGCAACTTGAAAAATATTCCCTTGTTTTACGGGTGGGCGCCTGATTTCCAAAGCTTGCATCTAGAAAATATTCCCTTGTACTACAGGTGGGCACCTGATTACCAAATATTGCAACTTGAAAAGTATTACCTTGTTCTACAGGTGGGCACCTGATTACAAAATCTTGCCACTTGAAAAATATTCCCTTGTTCTCCAGGTGGACGCTTGATTACCAAGATTTGAATTTGGAAAAAAATTCCCTTGTTCTACAGGTGGGCGCCTGATTTCCAAAACATGCAACTTTAATGATTTTACCTTGTTCTCCAGGTGGACGGCTGATTACCAAAACATGCAATTTGAAAAATATTCCCTTGTTCTACAGGTGGGCGCCTGATCACTAAAACTTTCAACTTGAAAAAATATTCCCTTGTTTTCCATGTGGACGCCTGATTACCATAACTTGCAACTTGAAAAATTTTCTCTTGTTCTTCAGGTGGGCAACTAATTACAAAAACTTGCAACTTGAAAAATATTCTCTTGTTCTGCAGGTGGGCGCATGATTACCAAAACATAAAACTTGAAAAATATTCCCTTTTTTTACTGGTGGGTGCCTGCGTACAAAAACTTGCAATTTGAAAAATATTCTCTTATTCTACAGGTGGGCTCTTGATTACCAAAACTTGCAACATAAAATAAATTTCCTCGTTGTCCAGGTGGGCGCCCGATTACTAAAACATGAATCTTGAAAAATATTCCTATGTTCTACCGGTGGGCGCCTGATTACTAAAACAAGAAACTTGAAAAATTTTCGCTTGTCCTACTGGTGGGTGCCTGCATACAAAACTTGCAACTTGAAAAATATTCCTTAATTCTACAGGTGCGCTCTTGATAACCATAACTTGTAACTTAAAAAAATTCCCCTCGTTCTACAGGTGGACGCCTGATTTCCAAAACTAGCATCCTTAAAAATATTACTATGTTCTACCGGTGGGCGCCTGATTGCCAGAACTTGCAACTTGAAAAATATTCCTTTGTTCTACAGGTAGTTGCCTGATTACCAGAACTTACAACTTAAAAATATATTCCCTTGTTCTCCAGGTGGGCGCCTGATTACCAAAGCTTGAAACTTGAAAAATATTCCCTTGTTCTACAAGTGGGCGCATGATTACAAAAACCAACAACTTGAAAAATATTCCCTATTCTACATGGGGCTCCTGATTCCCAAGACTTGCAACACTAAAACATTCCCCTCGTTCTCCAGGTGGGCGCCTGATTACCAAATCTTTCATCTTGAAAAATATTACTATGTTCTACGGGTGGGCGCCTGGTTACCAAAACTTGCAACTTGAAAAATATTCCTTTGTTCTACAAGTAGCTGCCTGATTACCAGAACTTGCAAATTGAAAAGTATTCCTTTTTTCTACAGGTGGGCGCCTGATTACTTATACTTGCAACATGAAAAGTATTCCATTGTTCTACAGGTGGACGCCTGATTAGCAAAACTTGTGACTTGAAAAATATTCCTTTGTTTTACAGGTGAACGCCTGATTACCAAAACTTGCAACTTGAAAAATATCCCATAGTTCTTTAGGTGTGCGCCAGATTACCAAAACTTGAAACATGAAAAATATTTCCTTGTTCTAGAGGTCGACGCCTGATTACCAAAACATACAACTTAAAAAAATTTTCCCTTGTTCTCCAGGTGGGCGCCTGATTACCAAAACTTGAAACTTGAAAAATATTCCCTTGATGTGCAATTGGGCGCTTGATTACAAAAACTTGCAACTTGAAAAATATTCCCTTGTTCTCCAGGTGGGCTCTTGATTACCAAAACTTGCAACATAAAAAAATTTGCCTCGTTGTCCAGGTGGGCGCCTGATTACTAATACTTGAAACTTTAAAAATTTTCCCTGGTTCTGCTGGTGGGTGCCTGCATACAAAAACTTGCAACTTGAAAAATTTCCCTAATTCTATAGGTGCGCTCCTGATAACCAAAACTTGCAACTTTAAAAGATTCCCCTCGTTCTCCATGTGGGCGCCTGATTACCAAAACTTGCATCCTTATAAATAATACTATGTTCTACCGCTCGGCGCCTGATTACCAGAACTTGCAACATGAAAAATGTTCCTTTGTTCTACAGGTAGCTGCCAGATTACCAGAACTTGCAACTTAGAAAGTATTATCTTTTTCTACAGGTGGGCGCCTGATTACTTTAACTTGCAACATGAAAAGTATTCCATTGTTCTACAGATGGACGCCTAGTTACCAAAACTTGTGACTTTAAAAATATTCCTTTGTTAAACAGGTGAACGCATAATTACCAAAACTTGCAACTTGAAAAATATTCCATTATACTTTAGCTGTGCGCCAAATCACGAAAACTTGCAACTTGAAAAATATTCCCTTGTTCTACAGGTAGGTGCCTGAATACCAAAACTTACAACTTAAAAATATATTCCCTTGTTCTCCAAGTGGGCGCCTGATTATCAAAACTTGAAACTTGAAAAATATTCCCTTGTTCTACAAGTGGGCGCATGATTACAAAAACTTGCAACTTGAAAAATATTCTCTTGTTCTACTATTGGGAGCCTGATTACCAAAACTTGCAACTTGAAAATATTCCAAACAGGTGGGCGCCTGATTACGAAAACATAAAACTTGAAAAATATTCCCTTGTTCTACTGGTGGGCGCCTGCATACAAAAACTCGCAACTTGAAAAATATTCCCTTATTCTATAGGTGGGTTTCTGATTACTAAAACTTGCAAATTGAAAAATATTCGCTTTTTCTATAGGTGGGCGCCTGATTTCCAGAACTTGCATCCTGAAAATATTTCCTTGTTCTATCGGTGGGCACATGATTACCAAAAATTGCAACTTGAAAATGTTACCTTGTTCTGTAGGTGGGCACCCTATTACCAAATCTTGCAACTTGAAAAATATTCCCTTGTTTTCCAGGCGGGCGCCTGATTACCATTACTTGCAACTTGAAAAATATTCCCTTGTTCTTCAGGTGGGCTCCAGATTACCAAAACATGCAACGTGAAAAATATTCCATTGTTCTCCAGGTGGGCGCCAGATTACCAAAACTTGTAGCATAAAAAATATTCCGTTGTTCTACAGGTGGGCGCCTGATTACCAAAACTTTCAACTTTAATAATATTCCCTTGTTCTACAGGTCGGCGCCTGATTTTCAAAGCTTGAACTTTAAAAAATATTCCCCTGTTCTCCAGCTGGGCGCCTGGCTACAAAAATTTTCAACTTGAATAATATTCCATTGTTCTCCAGGTGGACGCCTGATTACCGTAACTTGAAACATGAAAAATATTCCGTTGTTGTCTAGGTGGGCGCCTGATTACCAAATCTTGCAATTTGAAAATTATTCCGTTTTCCTACAGGTGGGCGCTTGATTACCAAAACTAGTAACTTGAAAAATATTCCCTTGTTCTATTGGTGGCCTCTTGATTAACAAAACCTGCAACTTGAAAAATACTCCCTTGTTCTCAAGGTGGGATCCTGACTTGTAATAAAAAATATTCCCTTGTTCTACAAGTGGGCGCCTTATTATCAAAACTTGCAACTTGAAAAATATTCCCTTGTTTTACGGGTGGGCGCCTGATTTCCAAAGCTTGCATCTTGAAAATATTCCCTTGTACTACAGGTGGGCACCTGATTACCAAATATTGCAACTTGAAAAGTGTTACCTTGTTCTACAGGTGGGCACCTGATTACCAAATCTTGCCACTTGAAAAATATTCCCTTGTTCTCCAGGTGGACGCTTGATTACCAAGATTTGAATTTGGAAAAAAATTCCCTTGTTCTACAGGTGGGCGCCTGATTTCCAAAACATGCAACTTTAATGATTTTACCTTGTTCTCCAGGTGGACGGCTGATTACCAAAACATGCAATTTGAAAAATATTCCCTTGTTCTACAAGTGGGCGCCTGATCACTAAAACATTCAACTTGAAAAAATATTCCCTTGTTTTCCATGTGGACGCCTGATTACCATAACTTGCAACTTGAAAAATTTTCTCTTGTTCTTCAGGTGGGCAACTAATTACAAAAACTTGCAACTTGAAAAATATTCTCTTGTTCTGCAGGTGGGCGCATGATTACCAAAACATAAAACTTGAAAAATATTCCCTTTTTTTACTAGTGGGTGCCTGCGTACAAAAACTTGCAACTTGAAAAATATTCTATTATTCTACAGGTGGGCTCTTGATTACCAAAACTTGCAACATAAAATAAATTTCCTCGTTGTCCAGGTGGGCGCCCGATTACTAAAACATGAATCTTGAAAAATATTCCTATGTTCTACCGGTGGGCGCCTGATTACTAAAACAAGAATCTTGAAAAATTTTCCCTTGTTCTACTGGTGGGTGCCTGCATACAAAACTTGCAACTTGAAAAATATTCCTTAATTCTACAGGTGCGCTCTTGATAACCAAAACTTGTAACTTAAAAAAATTCCCCTCGTTCAACAAGTGGGCGCCTGATTTCCAAAACTAGCATCCTTAAAAATATTACTATGTTCTACCGGTGGGCGCCTGATTACCAGAACTTGCAACTTGAAAAATATTCCTTTGTTCTACATGTAGTTGCCTGATTACCAGAACTTACAACTTAAAAATATATTCCCTTGTTCTCCAGGTGGGCGCATGATTACCAAAACTTGAAACTTGAAAAATATTCCCTTGTTCTACAAGTGGGCGCATGATTACAAAAACCAACAACTTGCAAAATATTCCCTTGTTATACTATTGGGAGCCTGATTACCAAAACTTGCAACTTGAAAATATTCCAAACAGGTGGGCGCCTGATTACGAAAACATGAAACTTGAAAAATATTCCCTTGTTCTACTGGTGGGTGCCTGGATACAAAAACTCGCAACTTGAAAAATATTCCTTTATTCTATAGGTGGGTTTCTGATTACTAAAACTTGCAAATTGAAAAATATTTGCTTTTTCTATAGGTGGGCGCCAGATTTCCAAAACTTGCATCCTGAAAATATTTCCTTGTTCTATAGGTGGGCACATGATTACCAAAAATTGCAACTTGTAAATGTTACCTTGTTCTATAGGTGGGCACCCTATTACCAAATCTTGCAACTTGAAAAATATTCCCTTGTTTTCCAGGCGGGCGCCTGATTACCATTACTTGCAACTTGAAAAATATTCCCTTGTTCTTCAGGTGGGCTCCAGATTACCAAAACATGCAACTTGAAAAATATTCCATTGTTCTCCAGGTGGGCGCCAAATTACCAATACTTGTAGGATAAAAAATATTCCCTTGTTCTACAGGTGGGCGCCTGATTACCAAAACTTGCAACATTAATAATATTCCCTTGTTCTACTGGTCGGCGCCTGATTTCCAATACTTGAACATTAAAAAATATTCCCCTGTTCTCCAACTGGGCGCCTGGCTACAAAAATTTTCAACTTGAGTAATATTCCATTGTTCTACAGGTAGGCGCCTGGTTACCGAAACTTGAAACTTGAAAAATATTCCTTTGTTGTCTAGGTGGGCGCCTGGTTACCAAATCTTGCAATTTGAAAATTATTCCGTTTTCCTACAGGTGGGCGCTTGATTACAAAAACGAGTAACTTGAAAAATATTCCCTTGTTCTATAGGTGGCGGCTTGATTAACAAAACCTGCAACTTGAAAAATACTCCCTTGTTCTCCAAGTGGGCTCCTGATTAACAAAACTAGTATTAAAAAATATTCCCTTGTTCTACAGGTGGGCGCCTTATTATCAAAACTTGCAACTTGAAAAATATTCCCTTGTTTTACGGGTGGGCGCATGATTTCCAAAGCTTGCATCTAGAAAATATTCCCTTGTTCTACAGGTGGGCACCTGATTACCAAAAATTGCAACTTGAAAAGTGTTACCTTGTTCTACAGGTGGGCACCTGATTACCAAATCTTGCCACTTGAAAAATATTCCTTTGTTCTCCAGGTTGACGGTTGATTACCAAGACTTGAATTTGGAAAAAGATTCCCTTGTTCTACAGGTGGGCGCCTGATTTCCAAAACTTGCAACATGAAAAGTATTCCATTGTTCTACAGATGGACGCCTAATTACCAGAACTTGTGACTTTAAAAATATTCCTTTGATATACAGGTGAACGCATGATTACCAAAACTTGCAACTTGAAAAATATTCCATTGTACTTTAGGTTTGCGCCAAATCACGAAAACTTGCAACTTGAAAAATATTCCCTTGTTCTACAGGTAGGCGCCTAATTACTAAAATTTACAACTTAAAAATATATTCCCTTGTTCTCTAGGTGGGCGCCTGATTACCAAAACTTAAAACTTGAAAAATATTCCTTGTTCTACAAGTGGGCGCATGATTACAAAAACTTGCAACTTGAAAAATATTCCCTTGTTCTCCAGGTGGGCGCCTGATTACTAAAACTTGTAACATAAAAAATATTCCCTTGTTTTACTATTGGGAGCTTGATTACCATAACATGAAACTTGAAAAATATTCCAAACAGGTGGGTGCCTGATTACGAAAACATGAAACTTGAAAAATATTCCCTTGTTCTACTGGTGGGTGCCTGCATACAAAAACTCGCAACTTGAAAAATATTCCCTTATTCTATAGGTGGGTTTCTGATTACTAAAACTTGCAAATTCAAAAATATTCGCATTTTCTATAGGTGGGCGCCTGATTTCCAAGACTTGCATCCTGAAAATATTTCCTTCTTCTATAGGTGGGCACATGATTACCAAAAATTGCAACTTGAAAATGTTACCTTGTTCTATAGGTGGGCACCCTATTACCAAATCTTGCAACTTGAAAAATATTCCCTTGTTTTCCAGGCGGGCGCCTGATTACCATTACTTGCAACTTGAAAAATATTCCCTTGTTCTTCAGGTGGGCTCCAGATTACCAAAACATGCAACTTGAAAAATATTCCATTGTTCTCCAGGTGGGCGCCAGATTACCAAAACTTGTAGCATAAAAAATATTCCCTTGTTCTACAGGTGGGCGTCTGATTACCAAAACTTGCAACATTAATAATATGCCCTTGTTCTACTGGTAGGCGTCTGATTTTCAAAGCTTGAACATTAAAAAATATTCCCCTGTTCTCCAGCTGGGCGCCTGGCTACAAAAATTTTCAACTTGAATAATATTCCATTGTTCTCCAGGTGGGCGCCTAATTACCAAAACTTTCATCTTGAAAAATATTTCTATTTTCTACGGGTGGGCGCCTGATTACCAAAACTTGCAACTTGAAAAATATTCTTTTGTTCTACAGGTAGCTGCCTGATTACCAGAACTTGCAAATTGAAAAGTATTCCTTTTTTCTACAGGTGGGCGCCTGATTACTCAAACTTGCAACATGAAAAGTATTCCATTGTTCTACATGTGGACGCCTGATTAGCAAAACTGTGACTTGAAAAATATTCCTTTGTTATACAGGTGAACGCCTGATTACCGAAACTTGCAACATGAAAAATATCCCATTGTTCTTTAGGTGTGCGTCAGATTACCAAAACTTGAAACTTGAAAAATATTCCCTTGTTCTAGAGGTCGGCGCTTGATTACTAAAACTTACAACTTAAAAAAAATATTCCCTTGTTCTCCAGGTCGACGCCTGATTACAAAACTTGCAACTTGAATAATATTCCCTTGTTCTCCAGGTGGGCTCTTGATTACCAAAACTTGCAACTTGAAAAATATTACTTAATTCTACAGGTGCGCTCTTGATAACCAAAACTAGTAACTTAAAAAAATTCCCCTCGTTCTACAGGTGGGCGCCTGATTTCCAAAACTAGCATCCTTAAAAATATTACTATGTTCTACCGGTGGGCGCCTGATTACCAGAACTTGCAACTTGAAAAATATTCCTTTGTTCTACAGGTAGTTGCCTGATTACCAGAACTTACAACTTAAAAATATATTCCCTTGTTCTCCAGGAGGGCGCTTGATTACCAAAACTTAAAACTTGAAAAATATTCCCTTGTTCTACAAGTGGGCGCATGATTACAAAAACCAACAACTTGCAAAATATTCCCTTGTTGTACTATTGGGAGCTTGATTACCAAAACTTGCAACTTGAAAATATTCCAAACAGGTGGGCGCCTGATTACGAAAACATGAAACTTGAAAAATATTCCCTTGTTCTACTGGTGGGTGCCTGCATACAAAAACTCGCAACTTGAAAAATATTCCTTTATTCTATAGGTGGGTTTCTGATTACTAAAACTTGCAAATTGAAAAATATTTGCTTTTTCTATAGGTGGGCGCCTGATTTCCAAAACTTGCATCCTGAAAATATTTCCTTGTTCTATAGGTGGGCATTTGATTACCAAAAATTGCAACTTGTAAATGTTACCTTGTTCTATAGGTTGGCACCCTATTACCAAATCTTGCAACTTGAAAAATATTCCCTTGTTTTCCAGGCGGGCGCCTGATTACCATTACTTGCAATTTGAAAAATATTCCCTTGTTCTTCAGGTGGGCTCCAGATTACCAAAACATGCAACTTGAAAAATATTCCACTGTTCTCCAGGTGGGCGCCAGATTACCAATACTTGTAGGATAAAAAATATTCCGTTGTTCTACAGGTGGGCGCCTGATTACCAAAACTTGCAACATTAATAATATTCCCTTGTTCTACTGGTCGGCGCCTGATTTCCAATGCTTGAACATTAAAAAATATTCCCCTGTTCTCCAACTGGGCGCCTGGCTACAAAAATTTTCAACTTGAGTAATATTCCATTGTTCTACAGGTAGGCGCCTGATTACCGAAACTTGAAACTTGAAAAATATTCCTTTGTTGTCTAGGTGGGCGCCTGGTTACCAAATCTTACAATTTGAAAATTATTCCGTTTTCCTACAGGTGGGCGCTTGATTACAAAAACGTGTAACTTGAAAAATATTCCCTTGTTCTATAGGTGGCCGCTTGATTAACAAAACCTGCAACTTGAAAAATACTACCTTGTTCTCCAAGTGGGCTCCTGATTAACAAAACTAGTATTAAAAAATATTCCCTTGTTCTACAGGTGGGCGCCTTATTATCAAAACTTGCAACTTGAAAAATATTCCCTTATTCTATAGGTGGGTTTCTGATTACTAAAACTTGCAAATTCAAAAATATTCGCTTTTTCTATAGGTGGGCGCCTGATTTCCAAAACTTGCATCCTGAAAATATTTCCTTCTTCTATAGGTGGGCACATGATTACCAAAAATTGCAACTTGAAAATGTTACCTTGTTCTATAGGTGGGCACCCTATTACCAAATCTTGCAACTTGAAAAATCTCCCTTGTTTTCCAGGGGGGCGCCTGATTACCATTACTTGCAACTTGAAAAATATTCCCTTGTTCTTCAGGTGGGCTCCAGATTACCAAAACATGCAACTTGAAAAATATTCCATTGTTCTCCAGGTGGGCGCCAGATTACCAATACTTGTAGGATAAAAAATATTCCCTTGTTCTACAGGTGGGCGCCTGATTACCAAAACTTGCAACATTAATAATATTCCCTTGTTCTACTGGTCGGCGCCTGATTTCCAATGCTTGAACATTAAAAAATATTCCCCTGTTCTCCAACTGGGCGCCTGGCTACAAAAATTTTCAACTTGAGTAATATTCCATTGTTCTACAGGTAGGCGCCTGATTACCGAAACTTGATACTTGAAAAATATTCCTTTGTTGTCTAGGTGGGCGCCTGGTTACCAAATCTTGCAATTTAAAAATTATTCCGTTTTCCTACAGGTGGGCGCTTGATTACAAAAACGTGTAACTTTGAAAAATATTCCCTTGTTCTATTGGTGGCCGCTTGATTAACAAAACCTGCAACTTGAAAAATACTCCATTGTTCTCCAAGTGGGCTCCTGATTAACAAAACTAGTATTAAAAAATATTCCCTTGTTCTACAGGTGGGCGCCTTATTATCAAAACTTGCAACTTGAAAAATATTCCCTTATTCTATAGGTGGGTTTATGATTACTAAAACTTGCAAATTCAAAAATATTCGCTTTTTCTATAGGTGGGCGCCTGATTTCCAAAACTTGCATCCTGAAAATATTTCCTTCTTCTATTGGTGGGCACATGATTACCAAAAATTGCAACTTGAAAATGTTACCTTGTTCTATAGGTGGGCACCCTATTACCAAATCTTGCAACTTGAAAAATACTCCCTTGTTTTCCAGGCGGGCGCCTGATTACCATTACTTGCAACTTGAAAAATATTCCCTTGTTCTTGAGGTGGGCTCCAGATTACCAAAACATGCAACTTGAAAAATATTCCATTGTTCTCCAGGTGGGCGCCAGATTACCAAAACTTGTAGCATAAAAAATATTCCCTTGTTCTACAGGTGGGCGCCTGATTACCAAAACTTGCAACATTAATAATATTCCCTTGTTCTACTGGTCGGCGCCTGATTTTCAAAGCTTGAACATTAAAAAATATTCCCCTGCTCTCCAGCTGGGCGCCTGGCTACAAAAATTTTCAACTTGAGTAATATTCCATTGTTCTCCAGGTGGGCGCCTGATTACCAAAACTTTCATCTTGAAAAATATTTCTATTTTCTACGGGTGGGCGCCTGATTACCAAAACTTGCAACTTGAAAAATATTCTTTTGTTCTACAGGTAGCTGCCTGATTACCAGAACTTGCAAATTGAAAAGTATTCCTTTTTTCTACAGGTGGGCGCCTGATTACTCAAACTTGCAACATGAAAAGTATTGCATTGTTCTACAGGTGGACGCCTGATTAGCAAAACTGTGACTTGAAAAATATTCCTTTGTTATACAGGTGAACTCCTGATTACTGAAACTAGCAACATGAAAAATATCCCATTGTTCTTTAGGTGTGCGTCAGATTACCAAAACTTGAAACTTGAAAAATATTCCCTTGTTCTAGAGGTCGGCGCTTGATTACTAAAACTTACAACTTAAAAAAATATTCCCTTGTTCTCCAGGTGGACGCCTGATTACAAAACTTGCAACTTGAATAATATTCCCTTGTTCTCCAGGTGGGCGCCTGATTACCAAAACTTGCATCCTTATAAATAATACTATGTTCTACCGCTCGGCGCCTGATTACCAGAACTTGCAACATGAAAAATGTTCCTTTGTTCTACAGGTAGCTGCCAGATTACCATAACTTGCAACTTAGAAAGTATTATCTTTTTCAACAGGTGGGCGCCTGATTACTTTAACTTGCAACATGAAAAGTATTCCATTGTTCTACAGATGGACGCCTAGTTACCAAAACTTGTGACTTTAAAAATATTCCTTTATTAAACAGGTGAACGCATGATTACCAAAACTTGCAACTTGAAAAATATTCCATTGTACTTTAGCTGTGCACCAAATCACGAAAACTTGCAACTTGAAAAATATTCCCTTGTTCTACAGGTAGGTGCCTGAATACCAAAACTTACAACTTACAAATATATTCCCTTGTTCTCCAGGTGGGCGCCTGATTACCAAAACTTGAAACTTGAAAAATATTCCCTTGTTCTACAAGTGGGCGCATGATTACAAAAACTTGCAACTTGAAAAATAATGTTCTACTATTGGGAGCCTGATTACCAAAACTTGCAACTTGAAAATATTCCAAACAGGTGGGCGCCTGATTACGAAAACATAAAACTTGAAAAATATTCCCTTGTTCTACTGGTGGGCGCCTGCATACAAAAACTCGCAACTTGAAAAATATTCCTTTATTCTATAGGTGGGTTTCTGATTACTAAAACTTGCAAATTGAAAAATATTTGCTTTTTCTATAGGTGGGCGCCTGATTTCCAAAACTTGCATCCTGAAAATATTTCCTTGTTCTATAGGTGGGCATTTGATTACCAAAAATTGCAACTTGTAAATGTTACCTTGTTCTATAGGTTGGCACCCTATTACCAAATCTTGCAACTTGAAAAATATTCCCTTGTTTTCCAGGCGGGCGCCTGATTACCATTATTTGCAACTTGAAAAATATTCCCTTGTTCTTCAGGTGGGCTCCAGATTACCAAAACATGCAACTTGAAAAATATTCCACTGTTCTCCGGGTGGGCGCCAGATTACCAATACTTGTAGGATAAAAAATATTCCGTTGTTCTACAGGTGGGCGCCTGATTACCAAAACTTGCAACATTAATAATATTCCCTTGTTCTACTGGTCGGCGCCTGATTTCCAATGCTTGAACATTAAAAAATATTCCCCTGTTCTCCAGCTGGGCGCCTGGCTACAAAAATTTTCAACTTGAATAATATTCCATTGTTCTCCAGGTGGGCGCCTGATTACCAAAACTTTCATCTTGAAAAATATTTCTATTTTCTACGGGTGGGCGCCTGATTACCAAAACTTGCAACTTGAAAAATATTCTTTTGTTCTACAGGTAGCTGCCTGATTACCAGAACTTGCAAATTGAAAAGTATTCCTTTTTTCTACAGGTGGGCGCCTGATTACTCAAACTTGCAACATGAAAAGTATTCCATTGTTCTACATGTGGACGCTTGATTAGCAAAACTGTGACTTGAAAAATATTCCTTTGTTATACAGGTGAACGCCTGATTACCGAAACTTGCAACATGAAAAATATCCCATTGTTCTTTAGGTGTGCGTCAGATTACCAAAACTTGAAACTTGAAAAATATTCCCTTGTTCTAGAGGTCGGCGCTTGATTACTAAAACTTACAACTTAAAAAAAATATTCCCTTGTTCTCCAGGTCGACGCCTGATTACAAAACTTGCAACTTGAATAATATTCCCTTGTTCTCCAGGTGGGCTCTTGATTACCAAAACTTGCAACTTGAAAAATATTACTTAATTCTACAGGTGCGCTCTTGATAACCAAAACTAGTAACTTAAAAAAATTCCCCTCGTTCTACAGGTGGGCGCCTGATTTCCAAAACTAGCATCCTTAAAAATATTACTATGTTCTACCGGTGGGCGCCTGATTACCAGAACTTGCAACTTGAAAAATATTCCTTTGTTCTACAGGTAGTTGCCTGATTACCAGAACTTACAACTTAAAAATATATTCCCTTGTTCTCCAGGAGGGCGCTTGATTACCAAAACTTAAAACTTGAAAAATATTCCCTTGTTCTACAAGTGGGCGCATGATTACAAAAACCAACAACTTGCAAAATATTCCCTTGTTGTACTATTGGGAGCTTGATTACCAAAACTTGCAACTTGAAAATATTCCAAACAGGTGGGCGCCTGATTACGAAAACATGAAACTTGAAAAATATTCCCTTGTTCTACTGGTGGGTGCCTGCATACAAAAACTCGCAACTTGAAAAATATTCCTTTATTCTATAGGTGGGTTTCTGATTACTAAAACTTGCAAATTGAAAAATATTTGCTTTTTCTATAGGTGGGCGCCTGATTTCCAAAACTTGCATCCTGAAAATATTTCCTTGTTCTATAGGTGGGCATTTGATTACCAAAAATTGCAACTTGTAAATGTTACCTTGTTCTATAGGTTGGCACCCTATTACCAAATCTTGCAACTTGAAAAATATTCCCTTGTTTTCCAGGCGGGCGCCTGATTACCATTACTTGCAACTTGAAAAATATTCCCTTGTTCTTCAGGTGGGCTCCAGATTACCAAAACATGCAACTTGAAAAATATTCCACTGTTCTCCAGGTGGGCGCCAGATTACCAATACTTGTAGGATAAAAAATATTCCGTTGTTCTACAGGTGGGCGCCTGATTACCAAAACTTGCAACATTAATAATATTCCCTTGTTCTACTGGTCGGCGCCTGATTTCCAATGCTTGAACATTAAAAAATATTCCCCTGTTCTCCAACTGGGCGCCTGGCTACAAAAATTTTCAACTTGAGTAATATTCCATTGTTCTACAGGTAGGCGCCTGATTACCGAAACTTGAAACTTGAAAAATATTCCTTTGTTGTCTAGGTGGGCGCCTGGTTACCAAATCTTACAATTTGAAAATTATTCCGTTTTCCTACAGGTGGGCGCTTGATTACAAAAACGTGTAACTTGAAAAATATTCCCTTGTTCTATAGGTGGCCGCTTGATTAACAAAACCTGCAACTTGAAAAATACTACCTTGTTCTCCAAGTGGGCTCCTGATTAACAAAACTAGTATTAAAAAATATTCCCTTGTTCTACAGGTGGGCGCCTTATTATCAAAACTTGCAACTTGAAAAATATTCCCTTATTCTATAGGTGGGTTTCTGATTACTAAAACTTGCAAATTCAAAAATATTCGCTTTTTCTATAGGTGGGCGCCTGATTTCCAAAACTTGCATCCTGAAAATATTTCCTTCTTCTATAGGTGGGCACATGATTACCAAAAATTGCAACTTGAAAATGTTACCTTGTTCTATAGGTGGGCACCCTATTACCAAATCTTGCAACTTGAAAAATCTCCCTTGTTTTCCAGGGGGGCGCCTGATTACCATTACTTGCAACTTGAAAAATATTCCCTTGTTCTTCAGGTGGGCTCCAGATTACCAAAACATGCAACTTGAAAAATATTCCATTGTTCTCCAGGTGGGCGCCAGATTACCAATACTTGTAGGATAAAAAATATTCCCTTGTTCTACAGGTGGGCGCCTGATTACCAAAACTTGCAACATTAATAATATTCCCTTGTTCTACTGGTCGGCGCCTGATTTCCAATGCTTGAACATTAAAAAATATTCCCCTGTTCTCCAACTGGGCGCCTGGCTACAAAAATTTTCAACTTGAGTAATATTCCATTGTTCTACAGGTAGGCGCCTGATTACCGAAACTTGATACTTGAAAAATATTCCTTTGTTGTCTAGGTGGGCGCCTGGTTACCAAATCTTGCAATTTAAAAATTATTCCGTTTTCCTACAGGTGGGCGCTTGATTACAAAAACGTGTAACTTTGAAAAATATTCCCTTGTTCTATTGGTGGCCGCTTGATTAACAAAACCTGCAACTTGAAAAATACTCCATTGTTCTCCAAGTGGGCTCCTGATTAACAAAACTAGTATTAAAAAATATTCCCTTGTTCTACAGGTGGGCGCCTTATTATCAAAACTTGCAACTTGAAAAATATTCCCTTATTCTATAGGTGGGTTTATGATTACTAAAACTTGCAAATTCAAAAATATTCGCTTTTTCTATAGGTGGGCGCCTGATTTCCAAAACTTGCATCCTGAAAATATTTCCTTCTTCTATTGGTGGGCACATGATTACCAAAAATTGCAACTTGAAAATGTTACCTTGTTCTATAGGTGGGCACCCTATTACCAAATCTTGCAACTTGAAAAATACTCCCTTGTTTTCCAGGCGGGCGCCTGATTACCATTACTTGCAACTTGAAAAATATTCCCTTGTTCTTGAGGTGGGCTCCAGATTACCAAAACATGCAACTTGAAAAATATTCCATTGTTCTCCAGGTGGGCGCCAGATTACCAAAACTTGTAGCATAAAAAATATTCCCTTGTTCTACAGGTGGGCGCCTGATTACCAAAACTTGCAACATTAATAATATTCCCTTGTTCTACTGGTCGGCGCCTGATTTTCAAAGCTTGAACATTAAAAAATATTCCCCTGCTCTCCAGCTGGGCGCCTGGCTACAAAAATTTTCAACTTGAGTAATATTCCATTGTTCTCCAGGTGGGCGCCTGATTACCAAAACTTTCATCTTGAAAAATATTTCTATTTTCTACGGGTGGGCGCCTGATTACCAAAACTTGCAACTTGAAAAATATTCTTTTGTTCTACAGGTAGCTGCCTGATTACCAGAACTTGCAAATTGAAAAGTATTCCTTTTTTCTACAGGTGGGCGCCTGATTACTCAAACTTGCAACATGAAAAGTATTGCATTGTTCTACAGGTGGACGCCTGATTAGCAAAACTGTGACTTGAAAAATATTCCTTTGTTATACAGGTGAACTCCTGATTACTGAAACTAGCAACATGAAAAATATCCCATTGTTCTTTAGGTGTGCGTCAGATTACCAAAACTTGAAACTTGAAAAATATTCCCTTGTTCTAGAGGTCGGCGCTTGATTACTAAAACTTACAACTTAAAAAAATATTCCCTTGTTCTCCAGGTGGACGCCTGATTACAAAACTTGCAACTTGAATAATATTCCCTTGTTCTCCAGGTGGGCGCCTGATTACCAAAACTTGCATCCTTATAAATAATACTATGTTCTACCGCTCGGCGCCTGATTACCAGAACTTGCAACATGAAAAATGTTCCTTTGTTCTACAGGTAGCTGCCAGATTACCATAACTTGCAACTTAGAAAGTATTATCTTTTTCAACAGGTGGGCGCCTGATTACTTTAACTTGCAACATGAAAAGTATTCCATTGTTCTACAGATGGACGCCTAGTTACCAAAACTTGTGACTTTAAAAATATTCCTTTATTAAACAGGTGAACGCATGATTACCAAAACTTGCAACTTGAAAAATATTCCATTGTACTTTAGCTGTGCACCAAATCACGAAAACTTGCAACTTGAAAAATATTCCCTTGTTCTACAGGTAGGTGCCTGAATACCAAAACTTACAACTTACAAATATATTCCCTTGTTCTCCAGGTGGGCGCCTGATTACCAAAACTTGAAACTTGAAAAATATTCCCTTGTTCTACAAGTGGGCGCATGATTACAAAAACTTGCAACTTGAAAAATAATGTTCTACTATTGGGAGCCTGATTACCAAAACTTGCAACTTGAAAATATTCCAAACAGGTGGGCGCCTGATTACGAAAACATAAAACTTGAAAAATATTACCTTGTTCTACTGGTGGGCGCCTGCATACAAAAACTCGCAACTTGAAAAATATTCCCTTATTCTATAGGTGGGTTTCTGATTACTAAAACTTGCAAATAGAAAAATATTCGCTTTTTCAATAGGTGGGCGCCTGATTTCCAGAACTTGCATCCTGAAAATATTTCCTTGTTCTACAGGTGGGCACATGATTACCAAAAATTGCAACTTGAAAATGTTACCTTGTTCTATAGGTGGGCACCCTATTACCAAATCTTGCAACTTGAAAAATATTCCATTATTTACCAGGCAGGCGCCTGATTACCATTACTTGCAACTTGAAAAATATTCCCTTGTTCTTCAGGTGGGCTCCAGATTACCAAAACATGCAACGTGAAAAATATTCCATTGTTCTCCAGGTGGGCGCCAGATTACCAAAATTTGTTGCATAAAAAATATTCCGTTGTTCTACAGGTGGGCGCCTGATTACCAAAACTTTCAACTTTAATAATATTCCCTTGGTCTACAGGTCGGCGCCTGATTTCCAAAGCTTGAACTTTAAAAAATATTCCCCTGTTCTCCAGCTGGGCGCCTGGCTACAAAAATTTTCAACTTGAATAATATTCATTTGTTCTCCAGGTGGGCGCCTGATTACCGTAACTTGAAACATGAAAAATATTCCGTTGTTGTCTAGGTGGGCGCCTGATTACCAAATCTTGCAATTTCAAAATTATTCTGTTTTCCTACAGGTGGGCGCTTGATTACCAAAACTAGTAACTTGAAAAATATTCCCTTGTTCTATAGGTGGCCGCTTGATTAACAAAACCTGCAACTTGAAAAATACTCCCTTGTTCTCAAGGTGGGCTCCTGATTAACAAAACTTGTAATAAAAAATATTCCCTTGATCTACAAGTGGGCGCCTTATTATCAAAACTTGCAACTTGAAAAATATTCCCTTGTTTTACGGGTGGGCGCCTGATTTCCAAAGCTTGCATCTAGAAAATATTCCCTTGTACTACAGGTGAGCACTTGATTACCAAATATTGCAACATGAAAAGTGTTACCTTGTTCTACAGGTGGGCACCTGATTACCAAATCTTGCCACTTGAAAGATATTCCCTTGTTCTCCAGGTGGACGCTTGATTACCAAGATTTGAATTTGGAAAAAAATTCCCTTGTTCTACTGGTGGGCGCCTGATTTCCAAAACATGCAACTTTAATGATTTTACCTTGTTCTCCAGGTGGACGGCTGATTACCAAAACATGCAATTTGAAAAATATTCCCTTGTTCTACAGGTGGGCGCCTGATCACTAAAACTTTCAACTTGAAAAAATATTCCCTTGTTTTCCATGTGGACGCCTAATTACCATAACTTGCAACTTGAAAAATTTTCTCTTGTTCTTCAGGTGGGCAACTAATTACAAAAACTTGCAACTTGAAAAATATTCTCTTGTTCTGCAGGTGGGCGCATGATTACCAAAACATAAAACTTGAAAAATATTCCCTTTTTTTACTGGTGGGTGCCTGCATACAAAAACTTGCAATTTGAAAAATATTCTCTTATTCTACAGGTGGGCTCTTGATTACCAAAACTTGCAACATAAAATAAATTTCCTCGTTGTCCAGGTGGGCGCCCGATTACTAAAACATGAATCTTGAAAAATATTCCTATGTTCTACCGGTGGGCGCCTGATTACTAAAACAAGAAACTTGAAAAATTTTCCCTTGTTCTACTGGTGGGTGCCTGCATACAAAACTTGCAACTTGAAAAATATTCCTTAATTCTACAGGTGCGCTCTTGATAACCAAAACTTGTAACTTAAAAAAATTCCCCTCGTTCTAGAGGTGGGCGCCTGATTTCCAAAACTAGCATCCTTAAAAATATTACTATGTTCTACCGGTTGGCGCCTGATTACCAGAACTTGCAACTTGAAAAATATTCCTTTGTTCTACAGGTAGTTGCCTGATTACCAGAACTTACAACTTAAAAATATATTCCCTTGTTCTCCAGGTGGGCGCCTGATTACCAAAACATGAAACTTGAAAAATATTCCTTTGTTCTACAAGTGGGCGCATGATTACAAAAACCAACAACTTGTAAAATATTCCCTTGTTATACTATTGGGAGCCTGATTACCAAAACTTGCAACTTGAAAATATTCCAAACAGGTGGGCGCCTGATTACGAAAACATGAAACTTGAAAAATATTCCCTTGTTCTACTGGTGGGTGCCTGCATACAAAAACTCGCAACTTGAAAAATATTCCTTTATTCTATAGGTGGGTTTCTGATTACTAAAACTTGCAAATTGAAAAACATTTGCTTTTTCTATAGGTGGGCGCCTGATTTCCAAAACTTGCATCCTGAAAATATTTCCTTGTTCTATAGGTGGGCACATGATTACCAAAAATTGCAACTTGTAAATGTTACCTTGTTCTATAGGTGGGCACCCTATTACCAAATCTTGCAACTTGAAAAATATTCGCTTGTTTTCCAGGCGGGCGCCTGATTACCATTACTTGCAACTTGAAAAATATTCCCTTGTTCTTTAGGTGGGCTCCAGATTACCAAAACATGCAACTTGAAAAATATTCCATTGTTCTCCAGGTGGGCGCCAGATTACCAATACTTGTAGGATAAAAAATATTCCCTTGTTCTACAGGTGGGCGCATGATTACCAAAACTTGCAACATTAATAATATTCCCTTGTTCTACTGGTCGGCACCTGATTTCCAATGCTTGAACATTAAAAAATATTCCCCTGTTCTCCAACTGGGCGCCTGGCTACAAAAATTTTCAACTTGAGTAATATTCCATTGTTCTACAGGTAGGCGCCTGATTACCGAAACTTGAAACTTGAAAAATATTCCTTTGTTGTCTAGGTGGGCGCCTGGTTACCAAATCTTGCAATTTGAAAATTATTCCGTTTTCCTACAGGTGGGCGCTTGATTACAAAAACGAGTAACTTGAAAAATATTCCCTTGTTCTATAGGTGGCGGCTTGATTAACAAAACCTGCAACTTGAAAAATACTCCCTTGTTCTCCAAGTGGGCTCCTGATTAACAAAACTAGTATTAAAAAATATTCCCTTGTTCTACAGGTGGGCGCCTTATTATCAAAACTTGCAACTTGAAAAATATTCCCTTGTTTTACGGGTGGGCGCATGATTTCCAAAGCTTGCATCTAGAAAATATTCCCTTGTTCTACAGGTGGGCACCTGATTACCAAAAATTGCAACTTGAAAAGTGTTACCTTGTTCTACAGGTGGGCACCTGATTACCAAATCTTGCCACTTGAAAAATATTCCCTTGTTCTCCAGGTGGACGCTTGATTACCAAGACTTGAATTTGGAAAAAGATTCCCTTGTTCTACAGGTGGGCGCCTGATTTCCAAAACTTGCAACTTTAAAAATTTTACCTTGTTCTCCAGGTGGACGGCTGATTACCAAAACTTGCAATTTGAAAAATATTCCCTTGTTCTACAGGTGGGCGCCTGATTACTTTAACTTGCAACATGAAAAGTATTCCATTGTTCTACCGATGGACGCCTAATTACCAAAACTTGTGACTTTAAAAATATTCCTTTGATATACAGGTGAACGCATGATTACCAAAACTTGCAACTTGAAAAATATTCCATTGTACTTTAGGTGTGCGCCAAATCACGAAAACTTGCAACTTGAAAAATATTCCCTTGTTCTACAGGTAGGCGCCTGATTACTAAAATTTACAACTTAAAAATATATTCCCTTGTTCTCTAGGTGGGCGCCTGATTACCAAAACTTAAAACTTGAAAAATATTCCTTGTTCTACAAGTGGGCGCATGATTACAAAAACTTGCAACTTGAAAAATATTCCCTTGTTCTCCAGGTGGGCTCTTGATTACCAAAACTTGCAACGTAAAAAAATATTCCCTTGTTCTACAATTGGGAGCCTGATTACCAAAACTTGCAACTTAAAAAATATTCGTGGGCACCTCATTACCAAATCATGAAACTTGTAAAAAATTCCCTTGTTCTACTGGTGGGTGCCTGCATACAAAAACATGCAACTTGAAAAATATTCCCTTATACTATAGGTGGGTTACTGATTAGTAATACTTGCAAATTGAAAAATATTCGCTTTTTCTGTAGGTGGGCGCCTGATTTCCAAAACTTGCATCCTGAAAATATTTCCTTGTTCTATAGGTGGGCACATGATTACCAAAAATTGCAACTTGAAAATGTTACCTTGTTCTATAGGTGGGCACCCTATTACCAAATCTTGCAACTTGAAAAATATTCCCTTGTTTTCCAGGCAGGCACCTGATTACCATTACTTGCAACTTGAAAAATATTCCATTGTTCTCCAGCTGGGCGCCAGATTACCAAAACTTGTAGCATAAAAAATATTCCCTTGTTCTACAGGTGGGCGCCTGATTACCAAAACTTGCAACATTAATAATATTCCCTTGTTCTACTGGTGGGCGCCTGATCACCAAAACTTTCAACTTGAAAAAATATTCCCTTGTTTTCCAGGTGGACGCCTGATTACCATAACTTGCAACTTGAAAACTTTTCCCTTGTTCTTCAGGTGGGCACCTAATTACAAAAACTTGCAACTTGAAAAATATTCTCTTGTTCTGCAGGTTGGCGCATGATTACCAAAACATAAAACTTGAAAAACATTCCCTTTTTTTACTGGTGGGTGCTTGCATACAAAAACTTGCAATTTGAAAAATATTCTCTTATTCTACAGGTGGGCTCTTGATTACCAAAACTTGCAACATAAAATAAATTTCCTCGTTGTCCAGGTGGGCGCCCGATTACTAAAACATGAATCTTGTATAATATTCCTATGTTCTACTGGTGGGCGCCTGATTATTAAAACAAGAAACTTGAAAAATTTTCCCTTGTACTACTGGTGGGTGCCTGCATACAAAAACATGCAACTTCAAAAATATTCCCTAATTCTACAGGTGCGCTCCTGATAACCAAAACTTGCAACTTTAAAAAATTCCCCTCGTTCTCCAGGTGGGCGCCTGATTACCAGAACTTGCAACTTAGAAAGTATTCCCTTTTTCTACAGGTGGGCGCCTGATTACTTTAACTTGCAACATGAAAAGTATTCCATTGTTCTACAGATGGACGCCTAATTACCAAAACTTGTGACTTCAAAAATATTCCTTTGTTATACAGGTGAACGCATGATTGCCAAAACTTGCAACTTGAAAAATATTCCATTGTACTTTAGGTGTGCGCCAAATCACGAAAACTTGCAACTTGAAAAATATTCCCTTGTTCTACAGGTAGGTGCCTGAATACCAAAACTTACAACTTACAAATATATTCCCTTGTTCTCAAGGTGGGCGCCTGATTACAAAAACTTGAAACTTGAAAAATATTCCCTTGTTCTACAAGTGGGCGCATGATTACAAAAACTTGCAATTAGAAAAATATTCCCTTGTTCTACTAATGGGAGACTGATTACCAAAACTTGCAACTTGAAAATATTCCAAACAGGTGGGCGCCTGATTAAGAAAACATGAAACTTGAAAAATATTCCCTTGTTCTACTGGTGGGTGCCCGCATTCAAAAACTCGCAACTTGAAAAATATTCCCTTATTCTATAGGTGGGTTTCTGATTACTAAAACTTGCAAATTGAAAAATATTTGTTTTTTCTATAGGTGGGCGCCTGATTTCCAAAACTTGCATCCTGAAAATATTTCCTTGTTCTATAGGTGGGCACATGATTACCAAAAATTGCAACTTGAAAATGTTACCTTGTTCTATAGGTGGGCACCCTATTACCAAATCTTGCAACTTGAAAAATATTCCCTTGTTTTCCAGGCGGGCGCCTGATTACCATTACTTGCAACTTGAAAAATATTTCCTTGTTCTTCAGGTGGGCTCCAGATTACCAAAACATGCAACTTGAAAAATATTCCATTGTTCTCCAGGTGGGCGCTAGATTACCAAAACTTGTAGCATAAAAAATATTCCCTTGTTCTACAGGTGGGCGTCTGATTACCAAAACTTGCAACATTAATAATATTCCCTTGTTCTACTGGTCGGCGCCTGATTTCCAAAGCTTGAACTTTAAAAAATATTCCCCTGTTCTCCAGCAGGGCGCCTGGCTACAAAACTTTTCAACTTGAATAATATTCCATTGTTCTCCAGGTGTGCGCCTGATTACCGAAACTTGAAACTTGAAAAATATTCCTTTGTTGTCTAGGTGGGCGCCTGATTACCAAATCTTTAAATTTGAAAATTATTCCGTTTTCCTGCAGGTGGGCGCTTGATTACCAAAACGAGTAACTTGAAAAATATTCCCTTGTTCTATAGGTGGCCGCTTTATTAACAAAACCTGCAACTTGAAAAATACTCCCTTGTTCTCCAGGTGGACTCCTGATTAACAAAACTTGTAATAAAAAATATTCCCTTGTTTTACGGGTGGGCGCCTGATTTCCAAAGCTTGCATCTAGAAAATATTCCCTTGTTCTACAGGTGGGCACCTGATTACCAAAAATTGCAATTTGAAAAGTGTTACCTTGTTCTACAGGTGGGCACCTGATTACCAAATCTTGCCACTTGAAAAATATTCCCTTGTTCTCTAAGTGGACGCTTGTTTACCAAGACTTGAATTTGGAAAAAGATTCCCTTGTTCCACAGGTGGGCGCCTGATTTCCAAAACTTACAACTTTAAAAATTTTACCTTGTTCTCCAGGTGGACGGCTGAATACCAAAACTTGCAATTTGAAAAATATTCTCTTGTTCTACAGGTGGGCGCCTGATCACCAAAACTTTCAACTTGAAAAAATATTCCCTTGTTTTCCAAGTGGACGCCTGATTACCATAACTTGCAACTTGAAAAATTTTCCCTTGTTCTTCAGGTGGGCACCTGATTACAATTACTTGCAACTTGAAAAATATTCTCTTATTCTGCAGGTGGGCGCATGATTACCAAAACATAAAACTTTAAAAATATTCCCTTTTTTTACTGGTGGGTGCCTGCATACAAAACTTGCAAATTGAAAAATATTCTCTCATTCTACAGGTGGGTTCTTGATTACCAAAACTTGCAACATAAAATAAATTTCCTCGTTGTCGAGGTGGGCGCCCGATTACTAAAACATGAATCTTGAAAAAAATTCCTATGTTCTACCGGTGGGCGCCTGATTACTAAAAACTTGAAAAATTTTCCCTTGTTCTACTGATGGGTGCCTGCATACAAAAACTTGCAACTTGAAAAATATTCCCTAATTCTACAGGTGCACTCCTGATAACCAAAACTTGCAACTTTAAAAAATTCCCCTCGTTCTCCAGGTGGGCGCCTGATTTCCAAAACTAGCATCCTTAAAAATATTACTATGTTCTACCGGTGGGTGCCTGATTACCAGAACTTGCAACTTGAAAAATATTCCTTTGTTCTACAGGTAGCTGCCTGATTACCAGAACTTGCAACTTAAAAAGTATTCCCTTTTGCTATAGGTGGGCGCCTGATTACTTTAACATGCAACATGAAAAGTATTCCATTGCTCTACAGATGGACGCCTAATTATCAAAACTTGTGACTTTATAAATATTCCTTTGTTATACAGGTGAAGGCATGATTACCAAAACTTGCAACTTGAAAAATATTCCATTGTACATTAGGTGTGCGCAAATCACGAAAACTTGCAACTTGAAAAATATTCCCTTGTTCTACAGGTAGGCGCCTGATTACCAAAACTTACAACTAAAAAAAAATATTCCCTTGTTCTCCAGGTGGGCGTCTGAATACCAAAACATGAAACTTGAAAAATATTCTCTTGTTCTACAAGTGGGCGCTTGATTACACAAATTTGCAACATGAAAAATATTCTCTTGTTCTCCAGGTGGGCATCTGATTACCAAAACTTGTAACATAAAATATATTCCCTTGTTGTACTATTGGGAGCTTGATTACCAAAACTTGCAAATGAAAAATATTCTAAACAGGTGGGCGCCTGATTACGAAAACATGAAACTTGAAAAATATTCCCTTGTTCTATTGGTGGGTGCCTGCATACAAAAACTCGCAACTTTAAAAATATTCCCTTATTATATAGGTGGGTTCCTGATTACTAAAACTTGCAAATTGAAAAATATTCCCTTGTTCTATAGGTGGGCGCCTGATTTCCAAAACTTGCATCCTGAAAATATTCCCTTGTTCTATAGGCGGGCACATGATTACCAAAAATTGCAACTTGAAAAATGTTACCTTGTTCTATAGGTGGGCACCTGATTACCAAATCTTGCAACTTGAAATATATTCCCTTGTTTTCCAGGTGGGCGCCTGATTACCGTAACTAGCAACTTGAAAAATATTCCCTTGTTCTTCACGTGGGCGCCAGATTACCAAAACTTGCAACTTGAAAAATATTCCCCTGTTCTCCAGGTGGGCGCCAGATTACCAATACTTGTAGCAAAAAAAATATTCCCTTGTTCTATAGGTGGGCGCCTGATTACCAAAACTTGCAACTTGAAAAATATTCACTTGTTCTACGGGTGGGCGCCTGATTTCCAAAGCTTGAACTTTCATAAATATTCCCTTGTTCTCTAGCTAGGCGCCTGGGTACTAAAATTTTCAACTTGAATAATATTCCATTGTTCTCGAGGTGCGCGCCTCATTACCGAAACTTGAAACTTGAAAAATATTCCGTTGTTGTCTAGGTGGGCGCCTGATTACCAAAACTTGCAAGTTGAAAATTATTCCGTTTTCCTACAGGTGGGCGCTTGATTACCAAAACTAGTAACTTGAAAAATATTCCCTTGTTTTATTGGTGGCCGCTTGATTAACAAAACCTACAACATGAAAAATATTCCCTTGTTCTCCAGGTGGCCGCCTGATTAACAATACTTGTAATAAAAAATATTCCCTTGTTCTACAGGTGGGAGACTTATCATAAAAACTTACAACTTGAAAAATATTCCCTTGTTTTACGGGTGGGCGCCTGATTTCCAAAGCTTGCATCTACAAAATATTTCCTTGTTCTACAGGTGGGCACCTTATTACCAAAAATTGCAACTTGAAAAGTGTTACCTTGTTCTACAGGTGGGCACCTGATTACCAAATCTTGCCACTTGAAAAATATTCCCTTGTTCTCCAGGTGGACGCTTCATTTCCAAGACTTGAATTTGGAAAAATATTCCCTTGTTCTACAGGTGGGCGCCTGATTTCCCAAACTTGCAACTTCAATAATTTTTCCCTTATTCCTGGTGGACGGCTGATTACCAAAACTTGCAACTTGAAAAATATTCCCTTGTTCTACACGTGGGCGCCAGTCACCAAAAATTTCAACATGGAAAAATATTTCCTTATTTTCCAGGTGGACGCCTGATTACCATAACTTGCAAGTTGAAAAATATTTACTTGTTCTTCTAGTGGGCACCTGATTACTAAAACTTAAAACTTGAAAAAAATCTCTTGTTCTACAGTTGGGCGCCTGATTACCAAAACATGAAACTTGAATAATATTCCCTTATTCTACTGGTGGGTGCCGACAAACAAAAACTTGCAACTTGAAAAATAGTCCCCTATTCTACAGGTCGGCTCTTGATTACCAAAACTTGCAACTTTAATAAAATTCACTCGTTGTCCAGGTGGGCACCTGATTACTAAAACATGCATCTTGAAAAATGTTCCTATGTTCTACCGGTGGGCGCCTGATTACCAAAACATGAAACTTGGAAAATATTCCCTTGTTCTACTAGTGGGTCCCTGCATAGAAAAACTTGCAACTTGAAAAATATTCCCTTATTCTACAAGAGGCTCCTGATTCCCAAGACTTGCAACTTTAATACATTCCCCTCGTTCTCGAGGTGGGCGCCTGATTACCAAAACTTTCATCTTGAAAAATATTTCTATTTTCTACGGGTGGGCGCCTAGTTACCAAAACTTGCAACTTGAAAAATATTCCTTTGTTCTACAGGTAGCTGCCTGATTACCAGAACTTGCAAATTGAAAAGTATTCCTTTTTACTACAGGTGGGCGCCTGATTACTCAAACTTGCAACATGAAACGTATTCCATTGTTCTACAGGTGGACGCCTGATTAGCAAAACTGTGACTTGAAAAATATTCCTTTGTTATACAGGTGAACGCCTGATTACCGAAACTTGCAACATGAAAAATATCCCATTGTTCTTTAGGTGTAAGTCAAATTACCAAAACTTGAAACTTGAAAAATATTCCCTTGTTCTAGAGGTCGACGCTTGATTAGCAAAACTTACAACTTAAAAAAATATTCCCTTGTTCTCCAGGTGGGCGCCTGATTACAAAACTTGAAACTTGAAAAATATTACCTTGATCAACAAGTGGGCGCTTGATTACAAAAACTTGCAACTTGAATAATATTCCCTTGTTCTCCAGGTGGGCTCTTGATTACCAAAACTTGCAACATAAAAAAAATATTCCCTTGTTCTACAATTGGGAGCCTGATTACCAAAACATGCAACTTAAAAAATATTCGAAACAGGTGGGCACCTCATTACCAAAACATGAAACTTGTAAAAAATTCCCTTGTTCTACTGGTGGGTGCCTGCATACAAAAACTTGCAACTTGAAAAATATTCCCTTATTCTATAGGTGGGTTGCTAATTACTAATACTTGCAAATTGAAAATTATTTTCTTGTTCCATAGGTGGGCGCCTGATTTCCAAAACTTGCATCCTGAAAATATACCCTTGTTCTATAGGTGGGCACTTGATTACAAAAAATTGCAAGTCGAAAAATGTTACCTTGTTCTACAGGTGGGCACCTGATTACCAAATCTGGCAACTTGAAAAATATTCCCTTGTTTTCCAGGCGGGCGCTTGATTACCGTTACTTGCAACTTGAAAAATATTCCCTTGTTCTTCAGGTGGGCACTAGATTACCAAAACTTGCAACTCGAAAAATATTACGTTGTTCTCCAGGTGGGCGCCTGATTGCCAAAACATGTAGCATAAAAAATATACCCTTGTTCTATAGGTGGGCACTTGATTACAAAAAATTGCAACTTGAAAAATGTTACCTTGTTCTACGGGTGGGCGCCTAATTTCCAAAGATTGAACTTTAAAAAATATTCCCTTGTTCTCCAGCTGGGCGCCTAGCTACCAAAATTTTCAACTTGAATAATATTCCATTGTTCTTCAAAAGGGCGTCTGATTACCGATACTTGAAACTTAAAAAATATTCCGGTTTTGTCTAGGTGGGCGCCTGATTACCAAAACATGCAACTTGAAAATTATTCCGTTTTCCTACAGGTGGGCGCTTGATTACCAAAACTAGTAACTTGAAAAATATTCTCTTGTTCTACAGGTGGGCGCTTGATTAACAAAACCTGCAACTTGAAAAATATTCCCTTGTTCTACGGGTGGGCGCCTGATTTCCAAGGCTTGAACTTTAAAAAATATTCCCTAGTTCTCCAGCTGGGCACCTGGCTACAAAAATTTTCCACTTGAATAATATTCTATTGTTCTACGGGTGGGCGCCTTGTTTCCAAAGCTTGCATCTAGAAAATATTCCCTTATTCTACAGGTGGGCACCTGATTACCAAAAATTGCAACTTGAAAAGTGTTACCTTGTTCTACAGTTGGGCACCTGATTACCAAATCTTGCCACTTGAAAAATATGCCCTTGTTCTCCTGGTGGACGCTTGATTACCAAGACTTGAATTTGGAAAAATATTCCCTTGTTCTACAGGTGGGTGCCTGATTTCCAAAACTTGCAACTTTAATAATTTTTCCCTTGTTCTCCAGGTGGACGACTTATTACCAAAACTTTCAACTTGAAAAATATTCCCTTGTTCTACAGGTGGGCTCCTGATCACCAAAACTTTCAACTCGAAAAAAGATTTCCTCTTTTTGCAGGTGGACGCCTGATTACCATTACTTGGAAGTTGAAAAATATTTCCTTGTTCTTCAAGTGGGCACCTGATTACCAAAGCTTGCAACTTGAAAAATATTCTCTTGTTCTACAGGTGGGCGCCTGATTACCAAAACATGAAACTTGAATAATATTCCCTTGTTCTACTGGTGGGTGCCAGCATACAAAAACTTACAACTTGAAAAATATTCCCCTATTCTACAGGTGGGCTCTTGATTACCAAAACTTGAAACTTTAAAAAATTTCCCTCGTTATCCAGGTGGGCGCCTGATTACTAAAACATGCATCTTGAAAAATGTTCCTATGTTCTACCTGTGGGCGCCTGATTACCAAAACATAAAACTTGAAAAATATTCCCTTGTTCAATTGGTGGGTGCCTGCATACAAAAACTTGCAACTTAAAAAATATTGCCTTATTCTACTAGGGGCTCCTAATTCCCAAGACTTGCAACTTTAAAAAATTCCCAACGTTCTCCAGGTGGGCGCCCCGATTACCAAAACTTGCATCTTGAAAATATCACTAAGTTCTACGGGTGGGCGCCTGGTTACAAAACTTGCAACTTGAAAAATATTCCTTTGTTCTAAAGGTAGCTTCCTGATTACCAGAACTTGCAACTTGAAAAGTATTCCTTTTTTCTACTGGTGGGCGCTTGATTACTTAAACTTGCAACATGAAAAGTATTCCATTGTTCTGTAGGTGGACGCCTGATTACCAAACCTTGTGACTTGAAAAATATTCCTTTGTTATACAAGTGAACGCCTGATTACCAAAACTTGCAACTTGAAAAATATCCCATTGTTCTTTAGGTGTGCGCCAGATTAGCAAAACTTGCAACTAGAAAAATATTCCCTTGTTCTAGAGGTGGGCGCCTGATTACCAAAACTTATTACTTAAAAAAATATTCCCTTGTTCTCTAGGTGGGCGCCTGATTACCAAAGCTTGAAACTTGAAAAATATTCCCTTGATCTACAAGTGGGCGCTTGATTACAAAAACTTAAAACTTGAAAAATATTCCCTTGTTCTCCAGGTGAGCGCCTGATTACCAAGACTTGTAACATAAAAAATATCCCCTTGTTCTACAATTGGGAGCCTAATTACCAAAACTTTCAACTTAAAAAATATTCTAAACAGGTGGGCACCTCATTACCAAAATATGAAACTTGAAAAAAATTCCCTTGTTCTAATTGTGGGTGCCTGCATACAAAAACTTGCAACTCGAAAAATATTCCCTTTTTCTACAGGTGGGCTCCTGATTACCAAAACTCTTCGTGTTTCCGCGCAAAGAGGCGCATCTGTGAGCATATGATTTTTGCTCATTAAAGCCGACTCATACTGGACTCTCAGGTTTAGGATTTTTCATTTCGAATATTTATTTTTAGGATTTAATTTGGGATTTAATTTCATATTTCTGCTAGTTTAATTGGTGATTAGGGTTATTTTTGCAAATACAAAAATCAAAAAATTTTAATTAGTATTTTTCGGCATTTTTATTGTGTTTCAGTTTTGTCTGTTTTTAATTTGTTGCATTTTATTTTTGTGTGATTGCATAAATAGGTAGGTATTAAGTTGATTTAAGTTAATTAATAGTTTTAAATAAAATTAGGAATTATATTAAATTAATAAAAAAACTCAAACAAAAGAAGAAAACACAAAACAAAACAAAATATATACAATAATAAACCACCCAGGCAGGCCTCAATTGGGCCAGACCTGGGTGGCCCAACTCTTGTACCCTGTAAAAATGCCAATGCCCAGCCCACAATTGGGTCGCCGACCCAGTCCACACACAAACGCCCCAAACGACACCGCTTTGGGGATAAATCATCACATCCATTAATCTCGGGCCATCCAACGGCCATGGATCATTCCCAAAATGCCCATATATATGTCCAAATGTCTCTATAGATTCAGAGACAAACCCTTCTCCTTCCTCGTCCAAACACGCCGATTGTACCACCTCCCCGTCTATGCCATATAACCTCCGTTGACCACCCATCAACCACCCTAATGCCGCCGCTGGGAAACGCCTCACGGCAGCGGCCGATCACCAAATCGCCCCAACTTTACACAACCAAACCACCATGATCCCCGCTTTCCCGTCCTGTGGTTGGTTTCTTTCGAACAAGTCCCCATCTCTTTGAATATTCAAAAGAAGGATCGTCGGAACCACCGTCTCCGGAGACCCAACCCCAAACCAACCTAGAACTACACCTCGAAACCACCTCCGTTTCCCGTTTCCAACAATCCAAGCCATGTCTTTCAAATCCAAATAAATCAGTTCGAATATTGAATCGAAATCTACCCTAAATGCTGAAACTTACCAAAATCTGGCCAAATTGGCCTCAGATATTCCTGTCCCATCCCTCACCCCAACCATACCACCCACAACCCTCAAACAAAACTATCCACAAAGAAAAGACAAATCTGACTAAAAACTAACAAGTAGAAACCTAAAAAATGCAGGTACCAACTCTAACGACCATGATGCACCCGCGTCCTATTCTGTTAAGAAACTCTAATGTTACACTCTTGTTGTACCCCCCAGACCGTGGAGATGGGGTTCAATGCTCTGATTATCCAATCTGATTCACAATATTTATTCAACTTGTAGCGCCCAAAGGGTTTTTACCATCAAGCATCTCTCATTTTGTTCTCTCTCTCAACATACAGTCGCCTCAAGGTGCCCGTGAGGGTTTTTACCAATAAGACTCTCTCATTTTCATTATCTTTCCTTCTTGGACTGGAATGTTGCCCCTGAAATAAATCACCTCTAGATGCCTAACTTGGCATCCCTTGAAGACTGATCAGAAGGTCTTTCTTGGGACTGTAACGTGGGCTTTGGATAGGGCGAGAAAGAAAGGGTATCAAAGACTCAAAACTATTCAAACTGGTTTAAAACTACATCTTTCAAAAGTACATTTCTTACAACAACCACAACTTCTGCCCCAGTTTCTTGCTTGGGGACTTTTGGATTCTTATCTTGATGAGACCGAACGATTAGGCTGCCTACGTATCCTTAACATGAATTAGGTCTAACGTAGTTTATACCGATTCCTTGTTTTTGTTGTTTTTTGTCTAGTTTCCTTTTTTTTCTTTCTGTATTTATTTTCTCTTTTTTTCTTTGTTTTGTTTTCTTTTTCTTTCTTTCTTTTTCCCTTTTCTCTTTTCTATTTTCTCTTTTCTTTTCTTGTTCTTTTTTCTTCTGTTTTTCATTCTTTTCATTCATTCCTTTCCTTTCCTTTCACTGTGTTGTTACACTTGCGTTATAACTTTTGTTACTGATTCCAAAAGAGGGGTATGAATGAAAAATAATTAAAGCTCAAAAGGGTTAGAAAAGGATAAAGTGTATTTCAATGATCTCAACATTATTTCCTTCTAGGTTGGTTCATTTCCTTATGAGTAATCTTTTAAGGCAAGGCATGTGGTTATGCATGCATGTCATGTCACTAAAGTCAATAGGGAAAAAGACAACCAAAGTAAAGAGAACTAAATAAAAATTACTGGAAAATACTAAAAATAGAAAATTACATTAGACAGACGATAAAACAGTTTCGACAACCAACAAACAAACTAAATTGGAGTTACCAAGCTAGAACAAACCTAACCAACACTATTAGGACTAAACAAACTGGGAAAAACAAAAAGATAAAAGGGTTTGAGTTCACAAGACAATATCCAGGTTACAACCCTGCAATAACCTGGACAACATAAATGACAACAAAATGAACCACCAAGACTCCATATTTGCTGGTCAGGCCATGGAGCATCTTCCCAATTACCAAGCAAGGCATTTAGCCACTGAATTTTGCATCAATGTTGCCAGACCTATTATTGTCTTTAACCACATAGTTGCTGGGAGGGTTCGCATGCCCCTGTTGCTATCGTTGACCACAAGCACCCCATCTTGAATCATTCTTTCTATTTCCCTTTTCGAAGAACGAAAATCCTCAATGCAATTCCCCTGGATGTTAGAGTGGTACCTGCATCGAAAAGCAGGATCAAAGCCTTTCGCATGTGAGTGGGTCTGGAGTATAATAAAGAAGTGGCTTAATCAGGCCAAGATGCTTTAACTTTCCAAACAAGGTTGTATAGGATTCTCCAATAGGTGTGAAAGCATTTTATTTTTCCAGTAGCTTTTTCATCTTATATTTTGGCCTTGGTTGGAATCTTTTACGGGCATGTGGTTGCCATGCCTGAGGGTGCGGGTAAGACCTTTTGGAAGGTGGTGCAGGCCGTCGTGGACCTCGTGGATGTGGAGCATTTGGTTGCGTATTACGAACAAGATATTGGGGAAGTGAAGCACGACTCCGAGGGTTCTGCAGATAAAGGTAGTATTGGGAAGGGTTATCTGGTGCACCAAGATGTCCATGGGGTCGTTGTTGAGGCTAATAGCATTTAGCAAGCACGACCACTGCACCATGTCATCGGCGGGACTCAGCAATATCTTTTCTATTGACGGGATAACTATCCTGAGCAACTTGTTCGTTCCACCTGAGCCAAAGGTCCTTTAAGCTCTTCTTGGGTTTCTTTTCCATATGAGGTAGGGAGGAGTGGTGTGCGACAATGTCTATATCGTGCTTAAAGTGTTGTACAAAATCTCCTCGCATGTTCTTTGATGATTGATATGTGCTTTTCAGCTTCCCAGAGATCTTATCTTGCATTTCTTTTCCTATGTCCTTTTCATTTTCGGCCTAAAGCTTATCTTGAGGGTTCTCCTCGTGGGCGACCTTGGATGGGTAATATCGGGCATCATGAGCTTTGAGTGGGTATAATTGCGATGATTGATGGAGCTACTGGGTGATTGGAAAGGGTCATAGTTTGGGTAAAAGGATCATCTAAGAACGCCGGTAGTGGCAGGGGCAGTGCCTTCCCGGTCGTCCAGGCATGATACATGTTTGTCATATGTTGTCTTAACACCCGCACCACTTTAGCAGACACATTATCCCGTTTAACTAACGGCTTTGGGCTACCGGTGCCAACGAACTCAATACTGATATTGTTTGCTATTGTCTATGACGTTGTGTAGTAAAGAATAGTTACCGCTTCAAAAACCACACACCTATCACCCTTCTCGAATAAACACAACAAACTGAAGCCATCACGTTAGCGTTAGGGCATTTAATACAGGATAATTTCAGTTTATGTGTAATGCACCTTGCCGCAGTTAGTTATTTCTATTATGCATTAATTGGCTGCTTGCGTCATCTTGGATTTTATGCTATGCCACTTTTCTTTTCTCTCTTGTTTTTCCTTTTTCCCCTCTTCGTTGCTTATCTTGTTTTGCTTTTGTATCATTATCCTCTCTGGTGTTTTACTGTATGCTTCACATTGTGATATCCCTTTCTTTCCCCTTTTATTTTGTTGTGGTTGAATCCTATGTAGATTACCTACGTATTATGACCCCGCATGAATCAGACCGAGCATAGTTCTTGCGGATAGGAAAAGAAATAAACAACAAAATATTTTTGAAATTTTCAACAAAAATAAACACCTTGACTACAATTTTCCAAATTATTGCTTCCACAATTTGATTGGCTGCATTGCTTTGTTTTTGAAGTTGTTGCAAATCCCTTTCTAACCGTGCTATCAAAGAATGACAATGCTCCCTTTCGTCTACAAAATCTCTTCCTTGCTTGGCGATTTCCTTTTTTAATGATCTTGACCTTTTTCTTCATACTTGCAATCCCCTTGTCGTAATTCTCCTTCACCTAAGGGATAAAACTTGTTCGTTCCCCTGCATCTTTTGCTATCTCGGCCCGAGAATTTGCTAACTCCTTTTCATTCTTCTATAAATAATCCTCGAAATCACGTGCCATCTGGGTAAGGTTGTAGATGAGCTTCTCATATTTTCTACTCTTGCCCAAGTTGTCAACTGCTATTTTCATTTTCCTGATCTGTGCTATGAGAGCTTCATTTTCTTGGATCAATCTTCTTTTCTCACCTTCGGCTTCCTAAGCCTGGAGATCATTTTTGACTTCCATGTTTCTCAACTTTCCTTTCAAGGCAGGAATCTCAGCTTGATATGTTTTTTCCTTATCTCCCCATGCTACTCTTTCCGGGATTTTTTATTCGAAAGCTTGAACATGAGGTCTTTTGGAGGGTCTCTCAATTTTGGGTTCCAGGTCAGTGCTCACACCGGACCTCTTCTCAAACAAAACAGCATAGCGTGGATCCAGTTCTCCTTTTGCGGCATCTGGTACATGGCAGCCATTTTAAAGAAACTGGCACCCATTCCAATCCTGTTGAACTAATACTTGGAGTAATGTGGCTTCTGGGCGCAACTCTATAACTTGAGTACTTAGATCTTCATCCTCAGACACAATTTCATACCGTCCCAATTGTCTCAAGACCCTTTGTGGTGCATACGATTGAATACTTTTCACACCCATTATCCCCAAGTAGCCCTTAGCAGCACTCATGCATATGGCTTCTGTCTTTGGGAGCCATCATATGAACCATTCAATTTGCTTTGCTTTGAGAGTTGTCAAATGAGACACCCATGCCTCAAACCCCTCTGGCACGCTGTAATCCTTTACACTCTCTTCAAATGAGAGTTTCTTTGCTTTGGCGAGGATGCTTGATCATCCACATTGTAGGAGGATACTGCAACCTTTGAAGAACTGAGCCCCTGCTTTGCATAAAATCAACGCATAGTAGATATCCACTAGTACCAATGGGGCAAGTGTATGATTTTTCATAGTGGTGAAGAATTGTACAATTCTAGCCATACGAATATCCACTGTCCCTTTCTTATTTGGGAAAACCATTATCCCCAAGAATGCCACAATAAATGCAAACCGGCGATGAAGTTTCCAAAGACCTCTATATTTTTTGTTGCTCAACCTCTTTTCATGTGTCTCAAACCAGAAGAATGCCCAAACCTGAAGTATAAGAAATGAAAATCACAACACCCGTTGCCTACTCGATTTTTACTTGTCTGTTTGCTGATATTCAGGAGGTCAAAAAACTTGTGCACGGACGGAGACCTTAGAAATATAAGTTGTTTCTTCCTCAGATCTCATCCAAACCCAATGTACCCGACAATATCCTCCAAAGTAGGGGTAATCTCAAAGTATGAGAAGCGAAAAACATTATGAGGCAGGTCCTACAAAGTTATCATAGCCTTGATCAGATCATCTTGTGGTTTTATCTCCCAAATGTATATAGGAGTGCCCAACTATTTTCTTACCCATTCCTGACCATATTGATCACAAACATTCCACCATATGTGCAAATGTACTCGAGCCTGCTCCCTGATCACTTCTAGTGGGTCCTGGATAGTATTCATTTCTTCTTGGATAAAAGTAGGGTTAGAGTTGACTCTAATGACCCCTTTTTGGAAAAAAGTTTATAATTTTTTTTTAAAAAATCGTGATTCCTTCCTTGACATACAAATTTTAGCCAAATGGCTATCTTTCCAATTAAGACCCTCTCTTATTTCCATATGAATTTTGAAGTTGGGGAGGCTTATTTTGTGACAATTCTCAACTTTTCCATTATTTTACGAAGATAGACCTTTGATAATGGGAGATTATTCGAAGGCTTCTCACCAAGAACAGTTTAAAACACTACCGACACTGAATTAGCTTATTTCTCTCTCCTTCTTTTTTTCTCTATTTTTTCAAAATAAGGCCGGACCTTATGTAGGTTGCCTACGTATCCCATATCTGATGGGAATCAGACAGGCGTAGTTCGGCTAGTTTTAATTTGAGAGGACTATTTTTGGTGAAAACTTCGGCAGAGTTTCAGGGTATCTTCCAGCATTGGGTTTTATTTAGAACCATATTTACTCCTTTCCTACATTACTCTTTGTCTTTTCCTCTCTATTTTCCCCTCATCTTGTTTTTCTTTGATTTTCCTCACTCTTCTGTTCTTATTTAGCCGGTCAGCAGGCAAGCCAATACAAATGAATGTTCACATAGCACATTGGATGCATCATGATGGTCTGTTATTTTGCATACATCTATCTTAGACAGACCCAACCCCTGTGTTTAGTCCCCTAAGACAAAATGCACGTGATGCAGAGAAGCGCTCCAACTAGGGATCCGGCATGAGGCTGTGTTTTTCTAAGTTTGAATCCTGGGGTCTTGATCTTTAGATAGGGTACCCGAGCGGACAACTGGGGCCGAGGATGGGGCGACGTACCAAGAGAACTAAAGCCTGCCCGGCCTTGTCGCTTGCCCAACCTCGCTCTATTTTGTATAATTTCTATAAAAATAGCAGGCTACGTGAACGTATGCACCAATTTTAGAAGACTCAGAGGGGTGGCGTAAGGAGACAGTTATATAAAATTCAACAAAAATTAAAGCAGTAAACAGATAGCATTTTAGCACAGGAAGGTTCACAGAATACAATAATATCAACAATAAATAAACCAAGTATAAATCATAGAATAAGCTTGAATTCCTGAACCCTAAACCCGATATTCTAGGGTTCTTCCCCAGCAGAGTCGGCAGAGCTGTCACACCTCCTTTCAGACAACTACATCTTGAAAGGGAGTAGTTAAAGGGAGTTGTTTTTCAATTTATGGACAATCGAAACAGGAGTTATTTTAATTAAAAATCAGAGTTGCCACTTGGGATAATTAATGGTATCCCAAGTCATCAGTTTAAATCCCGAATCTAGGAAAATTTTGACTGTAATTATGGTCTGCGAATCAAAAATCAGGTAAGGAGTTCTGTTAACCCGGGAGGAGGTGTTAGACACTGCTGAGTTACGTGGTTCTATCACGGTCGCTTTTATCCTACTTGGCTTGACTAAATTATTTAATTACTAATTTTAGAACCTATGTGCTTATGCCTTTTACTGCTTTTAATTAGAAAATTATCTTGAAATGGGTTACGCGTACGTATACCCGCCTGTTTGGCACGTCAAAATCATGTCGCACAAACTAATCCACAATTAATAACACTTAATTATTATTAAGAAAAGTTTGGGCTAAATTTGCGCGAACGCATAATCTAGTTTTGTTATTAGAACCTTAATTGTGTTACGCGAACGTATACACAACCACGATAATATTTCAAGATGGTAGTCATGTCATTTGTGGTTTCATTCGGTGCGACCCATCTCATTTTTGCTTTTTGAAGGTCCACCTACATGAATTACGATTTTCTATTAAGTGTTGTCTCTAAAACGAGTTTCTAAATTAATAAGCATTGTTAATTGCTCTAATTAAACGTAATCAAAGAATATGGGCTTCAAACTCAAGCCCAATTTAAACAAAAGGAAAACCTCTTAATTCAACTATGCTGCTTAGCTTTCTGCGTGTTTTGCCTCAAAAGACAGCCCATAAGACTGTCTGATTTTCGTATTTAAAGTTATTTGGAAGCTATCTAAAGGCTGGGCCTAAGGGCGGGCCCAGATTGACATCCAGCAAGTCATGGGACTCAAGATCAAATCCCATAGACTTAATTAGGTAAAACTAATTACTAGGCTGAAGGTGTTGGCCTATGTACTATTGCAGCTGGGCTAATGTTAGGCCCAATCCTCACAGATCCAGCCTACCTAGGCAACAATATGGGTGTAAGAAAATACAATCAAGGCTGACATTATTTATCTATGAAATTCTACTCTTGTAAATAGATTCCAATTTTACTTTATACATGCTTTGGGGTCGATTCATGTACTGAAATGAAAATGAAGCATGGAAGAACCGCAAAATAGAAAAAAAAACTTAAGGCTAGACATTTCTACATATGAACTCAGACACTCAATCCATCAGTATTTGCTCAATACTTTGAATACATCAATTTTAAAACAAATTGGAAAGAGGTTCATCAAGGCCCACATATAATCATTATGCAGAAACAAAGCTATGTCAAACTAAGTACGATTATACTAAATTATTGTTTTTCAAAAATTCTAAACAAATTTTAATAGCGAGAATGTGAAGGAAGCACCTCATAAATTCAACAATCCATAATATAGCTTTACAGTCCAAACGATCCGGTTTATTTTACAAATGCGATTTCAATAAAATCTTGAAAGCTAGTTGCGATATAGTGATGAAATCCAACAGAGAAGAAAAAAACAAAGCACTTCATTTCATGTCCAAAACTAGATATCTATAGGATGTGTACCTGGAAGTAAATGAAGGAAAAAGAGGGGTGAAGTATTAGCAGAAAAACATAGCAAAATAGCTCGAGTAGAACAACACGAACCAAAAACATTGATCTGAAAGCAGCGGAAGAAAAGTTCCAGTCGAATTGAGAAGATGACAAATTCAATCAAGCTATTGAAAACTAGATTTAAACCCCTCACAAGCATTCAAATAACCAAATTATGCTTAAGCAAATTGAAAATTCTGAAATCAAAAGTAAAAGCAATGGAACAATGTATTTTTAGACTTTTAGTCACCTAGGACTTTTGAAATTTTTTTTAGCTTTCTCCCTCAGTCGTATTCTTTTTTTTTTCTTCCTTTCTTTGAAAGGCAAGACTGCTAGTTTAAATAGGCGCACACATTGGGAAGCCCTCAAATTTCTAGTTTTTCTATTAGTCCCTCTTTTATTTTAAGTATTTAAACCAATTAGTCCCCGGAATATTGGCTTGTTGCGCAAGATACTATGCCTCTTTATTAAATTTGATATTAACCCCATCTAGAAGGTCGTAGGGAGTTCCATTTTCAGTTGTTATCAGATTCCTCATCTCGCATTTACCCATATTACCTTTTTAACTATTCTGAAATTACCAATCTTATGTAGTTAACCCAACCCCTTTTAACTTAGTCCCAAGTGACTATAGTTAGTTAATATCAAACTAATACGAGTCAGCTATAACCAATAAAAGTATAAAACTAACCAATCTAACAAATTAAAACTAAACTCGTAATATTAAGAACCCTAATATTAAAGGTGTTACTACACAAACAAAGCAAAATAATATACGAGGACTATTAATTACTCAAAAAAACATCAAACGAGCCATGGTCATTAACGGTGGTCATGAATTAATAAAAACTTAACAAAGAAAATTAATTAAAATTAAAGACTTAAAATAATCTAAAGTATAAGACTTAGAATACCAATTACTACGACACCAAATAAAGCATGGATTCAATCAGGAAAACTAAAAAAAAATTAAAACGGGACAAAGACTTTAATCCAACCTTCTAAATTATCGAATCATGCATTTAATAAACCATGACTAGAGAAAAAAGAAAAGGATGAACAACTAAACAGGACACACGAACTTCAACAAAGAAAGAACAAAAGAAAAATAACTAACCGTGATACATATGGGAAGCCATGTATTTCGAATTTGGACTAACCGGACTACAACTGTCCTTAATCATGTGTTTCCCTCAGAAAACACAAGATTAGGGACTACTATAGCCCAAAATCCATGAACCCGTGAGCCTTGAGAGTCTAGGGTTTCCGACAAAACTTCCATATGAAATTTGGGGAGGTCCAGTGAGATTTGACGGAGACTGATTAGGGGTTTAGGAAGAGGGGATTGAGGAGAGTTTAGGGTGTTATTTTGTTTCGATTCTTGTGGGGGGGGGGGGGAGTATGACGACCCGACTGGTCGTCTTTGGAATTTATGCGCCGTTTCCCCATTTTCTGCTTTCCCTATGTTCATTTCTGCTTATTTGGTTTGTCGGGATGTTTGGTAATAGAATTCAGAGTGTTTTGGGACACTTAGTCCCTAAATGAGAGCTTAAGTGTTGGAAAATGGTTCATACTCAAAACAGTGTCAAGATGACCTCGGAATGGAAAATTGCTGGTTCCTTTAGCTCCGCTAGGTGATATAGGGGTGGGGACCGTGTTCGGAATGTATTTTGGATGTCCGAAGTTCAATTAGGCTATGAACGCCGAAATTTAAAAATTTGAAGTTCCGGTACGATAGTGAATTTTTGATCTGAGAGTCGGAATCCGAGAGTTACAGTGGCTTTGTTAGGTGATTTAGGATATGTCTGCAAATTTTCAGGTCATTCGGACGTGTTTTGGATAGGTTTTGAGTAGAATGATAGTTCGGCTAAATTTTGGAGATTTAGGTACAAATCATTGAGCAAACGGTGTTTCCGGCAATTTTTTAGGTGATCTAGGGATTGGTGCAAGTCCGAATGATGTTAAGGGATAGGTTTCTAAGTTTGGTTGAGGTCTCAGGGGCCCCGGGCTTGTTTCGGATGCTCGACGGAGTTATTTTTGGATTTTTGGATGAAATATTTCTGCTGCTTCTTTTGTTTCCGTGTCAACGGAAGGGAGACCGCGTAAGCGGTTATCGCAGAAGGACGCGGTCTGGGACCGCAGAAGCGGATAGGGAGCCGCATAAGCGGCCATCGTGGATGCGGCCGTTTGTCCGCGGAAGCGGAAACTAAGTTTTAATTGGAACCGCTGAAGCGGCTTTTTGACCGCTAAAGCGGGACTGCAGAAGCGGTCCCTGGAGCCGCAAAAGCGGAAATCACTGTAGAGAAAAGAGTTTTATTCGAGGCTTAAGTTCATAAATTGAAAAATCAAATTTTATCTCGGACCAAAGAGATTTTGGGAGGGTTTTGAAGAGGGGACTATTGGGTAATGTTTATATGATCCTTTGTAGCTTTAATTCATCATTTAGTTGTTAAATTCATCTATTAAATTCAAATTAAGGTCCAAAAAATAGAGGAAATGGGTGAAAGTTCTTTGGCAAATCAATTGGGTTTTTGAGGGAGCATTTGACCTCTGATTTCAGAGATTTTTATATGATAAGACTCGTGAGAGTACGAAATTTCCGAAGATGTGAAAATTATTCAATTCCTAGACATTGTCCTGAGGGGAATATGGGTCTCTTTAACTGTTCTCGTGTCGTAGCTTTATCTTTAATAATGCAACCAGTTGCTTGTGATGTTATTTATAATATGTAATTGGTTTGAATAGATTTGGGCCACTCGGAGTCGGATACTCGTGGCGAAGGCGTTGTTTCTTAGCGGTTTTGTACCAAATTGAAGTAAGTGGCTTGTCTAAGCTTGTGTGGGGAATCTCTCCCTTATGATATATTAATTGTTGTTTAAAGGCCTCGTGCGCGAGGTGACGGGCGTGTAGTTGTGCTAATTGCTGAAAATTCACCTTACTTGACTTATTTAGACTGTGTTTCTTCGTGTATTTAACTATTAAAATTGTGATTCTACTTACTTAGCTTAGGAAAAGCATGTTAGTAACTTATTTGATCTATCTGACTAAATTGCAAGTACCTGCCCTCTTTGTGAGCATGCTAGGCCTAAACCTCTACATTGTTGCTATATTTTGTTTCTTTGTGTTAAATATTGACTTGTTGTGAAGTGATTACGTTTGTGACTACGGGTTCAATTCCCGAGAGATCCCCATGTTATCGGTATGTTGGACTATGGGTTAAATTCCTGGGAGATCCTCGGATTCTGGCATGAAGGACTACGGATTCAATTCCTGGAAGATCCTCTAATATTGATATAAAGGACTGCGGGTTCAATTCCTCGAGATCCTGTGTTATTGTATAAAGGACTGCGGGTTCAATTCCCAGAGATCCTCTGTTACTGGTATGAAAGACTGCAGGTTTGATTCCTGGGGATCCTCGGATATTGATAAGGTGGACTGCAAGTTCGATTCCCGTAGCTCCATGTGGAGATCCTGACTATTGAGTGAATTGTCTTGTGTTTTTAGTTTGTACTTGTAGCCGCTCTGTTTTTTATTACGGTTTTGTTAGATATTCGGTTTTATTGTGTTATATTCTGTTATTTATTTTTACATTACTTCTTATATTCCTCCCAGTAGGGCCTCGACCTTCCTCGTCACTACTTCATCGAGGTTAGGCTTGACACTTAGTGAGTACCGCAGTGGTGTACTCATGCTACTTTTCTGCACACTTTTGTTGTGCAGATCCAGATACATCTGGTTCGGCGCGCTATCAGTTATTAGGAGATATACTCGGATATCTGAGGTATGCATCTGTCGTGTCCCTAGAGCCGAAGAGTCTCCCTCTACTCTACCTTTAGTTAGTAGTTTTATCCATGTATTCTCTCATTGTAGACACTTCTGGAGGTTAGAGCCATGTGTTATACTCTATTCTTAACTTGTGTTACATGTGGGTTTCCGGGTCTTGGAGGTTTTTATGTTATACTGAGTTGACATATGTGTGCCAGGTGGCACTCCATACAATATCTTACGTCATTTATAATATAAATTATTTTTTCCGCACAGAGTGTTGAATTTCCACGATGTGTCAGGTTTACCTAGTCGCGAAGACTAGGTTACATCATGACAAGTTCACGATTGGTGAACTAGGGTCGTGACAAGTTGGTATCAGAGCTCTAGGTTCACAGGAGTCACGGGACACATGCCGGTTATTTAGAGTCTCGCTGATCGGTACGGAGACGTCTGTACTTATCTACAAGAGGCTATGTAACTGTCTAGGTAAAATCTTCACTTCATTTGAATTATTTTCGTGCTATGTTCTTGACCTCGATTCTAAACTACTGTTTTCCTATTTTCTCACAGATGGTGAGGACACGCACGACCCGAGACGATCATGCACTCTCAACCCCTCCTGCAGCCATTAGAGGCAGGGGCCGGGGCAGGGGTCGTGGATGTGAGCGGGGTGCAGCCAGAGCACCTACACTAGTAGCCGCCGAGGTGCCACCGCAGACCCAGGCAGGATTCAGGCACTAGAGACGCCCATATCCACTACTACTCCAGCTGTTCAGGAGGTGTTGGCGCAGTATATGAGTATGTATACCACTTTGTCGCAGGCCGGGCTACTTCCACTTTCTGCAGCTATGTCCCAGACCGGGGGAAGAGCCCAGACTCCTGCAGCCCGCATTCCTGAATAGAGGGTAAATATGGGATCGATTCCAGATGTTATTCCTGCCCAACCTGCAGTACCAATTCAGCCCGAGAATGGGGCACCTGCTTCGGAGGATGTGCATTGCAGATTGGAGCTGTTCAAGAAGTGTGAACCTCCTTTTTTCAGCGGGCTGGCTACTAATGACGCCTTGGGGTTTATGGAGGATTATCATCGCATTTTTCGCACTTTGGGTAACACTGCTTCAAGTGGGGTTTCTTTTGCAGCTTTCCAGCTTCAGGGAGCTACCTATGACTGGTGGCGCACCTTTGAGTTAGATAGTGTGGATGAGGCTGCCTCCCTAAATTGGACTCAGTTCTCAGATATGTTTCAGATGGAGTTTGTTCACCAAAGCCTCCGAGATGCATGGCGCGCAGAGTTTGAGCACTTGCGCCAAGGCCCTATGACTTTCTCAGAGTATGCCATTCGTCATACGAGGTTGGCCAGGCATGCGCTTGCTTTGGTGGCTACAGTTCATGAGAGGGTTCGTAGGTTTATCGAGGGTCTTATTCCTTCTATCAGGTGTGGCATGGCGCGAGACTTGGAGATGGACATACCCTATCAGCAGGTGGTGAGTATAGCTAGGAGGATAGATGGTATGCATGCCAGTGAGCGAGAGGAGAGAGAGGCCAAGAGGTCTCTAGAGTCTGGTCATTTTTCTGGTACCCGTACTTCAGGAGCAGGACGTCATGGTAGGGGCTATATGGCACGCCCGGTTCACTCACCTATTCCTTCACCCACCACTACTCCAGCTCCTCCAAGATCCAGCAGGGGTGGATCGAGTAGTCACTGTCGTCGCACCCTCCTAGAGCTTATTATGAGTTCAGGGATACACACCATTTGGTTAAAGAGTTCCCAGATATGGTAGGGGTGTTCCTTCTCAGACTCCACAACCCCAGCATGCTCCACATGGTCAGCAGGCCATTATTCTAGCTCCAGTTGCCACCCCATCTACCCAGCCAGCCAGAGGTGGGGATCGAGGAGATAGAGGCCATCCTCGAGTTAGGGGCAGAGCAAGATTTTATGCCATTCCCAATCTCGTCGAGGCTGTCGCCTCTGATTCTGTTGTAACAGGTACTATTTTTGTTAGTAGCAGAGAGGGATTGGTTCTATTCGATTCAGGCTCTACTTATTCATTTGTGTCATCATATTTTGCTCCGAATTTTGGTATATCCCGAGAGGCCTTGATCTCTCCTGTATATGTTTCCACTCACATGGTAGATTCTCTTATTGTGGACCATGTGCATCGTTCGTGTTTGGTTACTCTTCGTGGTTATGAGACCATGGCACATCTTTTTTTACTTGATATGGTCGATGTTGATATTATCATGGGCATGGACTGGTTTTCACCCCATTATGCTTTTCTTGATTATCACGCTAAGACCGTGACGCTGGCTATGCCAAGTATTCCTCGTACTGAGTAGAGTGGTCTTTTGATCACACTCCCAGTAGAGTTATATCTTTTCTTAAGGATCAGCGTATGGTTGAGAAGGGGTGTGCTACGTGTTTAGCCTACATGAGAGACGTCAGTGCTGATGCCCCTTCTTTTGACTATGTCCCTATAGTACGGGATTTTTCTGATGTGTTCCCAGATGATCTTCCAGGCGTGCCACCCGATCTGGACTTTGATTTTGGCATTGATATGTTGCCGAGCACTAAGCCCATATCTATTTCTCTTTACCGCATGGCTCCTCCTAAGTTGAAGGAGTAGAAGGATCAGTTGCAGGAATTGCTTGATAAGGGTTTTATTCAACCAAATGTTTCACCATGAAGTGCTCCAGTATTGTTTGTGATGAAAACGGATGGTTCTACGCGCATGTGTATCAATTATCGTCAGTTGAACAAAGTTACAGTGAAGAACCGATATCTTTTGCCTCGTATTGATGATATATTTTGTCAGCTTCAGGGCGCAGAGGTGTTTTCTAAGATTGATCTGCGCTCAGGCTATCACCAGCTAAAGATTCGGGAGCCGAATATCTCGAAGACTGCTTTCAGGACTCGGTATGGTCATTATGAGTTCCTTGTCATGTCATTTTGGCTGACCGACGCCCCAACAGCTTTTATGCATTTGATGCACAGTGTATTCAGGCCCTATCTCGACTCATTTTTCATTGGTTTACTAGATGATATTCTTGTATAATTCCGGAATTGGGAAGATCATGAGCAGCACCTGAGGGTAGTGCTTCACATTCTGAGAGAAAAGAAATTATATGCACAGTTTCAAAATGTGGGTTTTGGTTGAGTTCCGTGGCATTTCTAGGCCACGTGGTATCGAGTGACGGCATTCGGGTAGATCCGAAGAAGGTGGAGGTCGTACAGAGTTGGCCCAGGTCATCCTCAGCTACAGAGATTCGCATTTTCCTTGACCTGGCAGGGTATTACCGTTGTTTTGTGAAAGAGCTCGTTGATTCCAGCTCCTATGAATAGATTGACCTAGAAGGGTGATCCTTTTCGGTGATCGGACGAGTGTGAGGCGAGCTTCAAAAGCTCAAGACGGCTTTGACTTCAGCCTCTATTCTGATTTAGCCTACTGGTTCGGGGTCTTAATCGGTTTATTTTGATGCCTCGCGAGTTGGACTTGGAGCGGTGTTGATGGAGGACGGTAGGGTGATTGCCTACGTGTCCAGGAAGTTGAAGATTCATGAAAAGAACTATCATGTCCATGATCTTTAATTAGCTGTCATTGTTCACGCCTTGAAGATCTGGCATCACTATTTGTATGGTGTGCCTTGTGAGATTTATACTGATCATCGGAGTTTGCAGCACTTGTTCAAGCAGATGGATCCGAACTTGCGCCAGAGGAGATGGTTGGAGCTACTGAAGGATTATGATATTGCTATTCTATATCACCCGGCAATGCCAGTGTGGTAGCCGATGCCTTGAGTTGCCGGGCAGTGAGTTTGGGGAGTTTGGCATATCTACGAGCTTCAGCGAGACCTATGGCGATGGATGTTCAGGCCTTAGCCAGTCAGTTTATGAGGTTAGACCTTTCGGAGCCCAATCGGCTCCTAGCCTGTGTGGTTTCTCGCTCTTCATTGTTTGATCGTATTAGGGAGTGACAGTATGGCGATCCTCGTTTGCTTGTCCTCAGTGACACGGTTCAGCATGGCGATGCTAGGGATGTGACTATTGGAGATGACGGGGTATTAAGGATGCAGGGTCGTATTTGTGTGCCCTATGTTGACGGTATTCGGGAGTTGATATTGACCGAGGCCCATAGCTTGCGGTATTCCATCAATCGGGTGCCGCGAAGATGTATCAGGATCTAAGGAAGCATTAATGGCGGAGGAGGATGAAGAAGGACATTGTAGAGTTTGTGGCTAGATGCCTCAATTGCCAGCAGGTAAAGGCTGTGCATCACAAACCGGGAGGGTTACTCCGGAAGATAGAGATTCCAGAGTGGAAATGGGAGAATATCACCATGGATTTTGTGAGTGGCCTCGCTCTGATGGAGAGGAAGTTTGATTCTATTTGGGTTGTTGTGGATCGGCTTACCAAGTCCACTCATTTCATTCCAGTGTGCACTTCTTACTCCGCGGAGCGGTTAGCGGGGATTTATACCAGGGCGATTGTCCGAGTGCATGGCATTCCAGTTTCTATCATCTCAGACAGGGGTTCAGTTTTTACATCATGGTTCTGGAGAGCCGTCTAGCATGAGTTGGGTACTCGGGTGACCATGAGCACAGCCTTTCAACCTCATACGGACGGACAATCCGAGCACACTATTCAAATTCTTGAGGATATGCTCTGTTCGTGTGCGATTAAGTTTAGAGGGACTTGGCATTAGTTCTTGCCATTGGCGGAGTTTGCATACAACTACAGTTATCAATCCAGTATTCACATGGCGCCTTATAAGGCCTTATACGGTAGGAGCTGCACATCCTCGATGGGTTAGTTCGAGCCGGGCAAGGCCAGGTTATTGGGCACTGATTTGGTTCAGGATGCGGTAGATAAGGTTAAGGTGATTCAGGATATACTCCATGCGGCTTAGTCCAGATAGAGAATTTATGCAGACCGAAAGGTTCATGATGTTTCATTTATGGTTGGTGAGCGGGTTTTGCTTCGGTTTCTCGCCTATGAAAGGTGTCATGAGGTTTGGAAAGAAAGGAAAGTTGAGCCCGAGGTACATTGGTCTATTTGAGATTTTGAGGCAGGTTGGAGAGGTCACTTATGAGCTGGCTTTACCTCCCAGTTTGACCAGATTTCATCCAGTATTTCATGATTTGATGCTTTAGAGATTCTCACGTGTTGGAGTTCACTTCAGTCCACTTGGACAATGACTTGTCCTATGTTGAGGAGCTTGTGGCAATATTGGATAGACAGGTTCGAAAGCTCAGGTCAAAGGATATAGCTTCAGTAATGGTGCAGTGGCGGGGTCAGCCGGCCAAGGAGGCGACTTGGGAGACTGAGCGGGATATGCGCAGCCAATACCCTCATCTTTTTGCTACTTCAGGTATGTTCCCTATGCTCGTTCGAGGACAAACGAATGTTTAAGTGTGGGAGGATGTGACGACCTGGCGGGCCATCTTTGGAATTTATGCCCCGTTTCCCCTTTTTTCTGCTTCCCCTAATTTCATTTCTACTATTTTGGTTTGCCGGGATGTTCGGTAATAGAATTCGGAGTGTTTTGGGATACTAAGTCCCTAAATGAGAGAATAAGTGTAGGAAAATGGTCCATAATCAGAACACTGTCATAACGACCTCGGAATGGAAAACCGATGGATCTGTTAGTTCTGTTAGGTGATCTTAGGGTGGGGAGCGTATTCGGAATGTATTTTGGATATCCGAAGCTCAATCAGGCTATGAATGCTGAAAGTTAGAAATTTTAAGTTCCAGTCCGATAGTGAATTTTTGATCCGAGGGTCGAAATAGAATTCCAAGAGTTGTAGTGGCTTCGTTAGGTGATTTAGGATATGTCTGCAAATTTTCAGGTCATTCGGACATGTTTTCGATAGATTTTGAGTAGAATGATAGTTTGGCTATGTTTTGGAGATTTAGGTGCAAATCATTGATCAAATGGTGTTTTCGGCGTTGTTTTAGGTGATCTAAGGATTGGTGCAGGTCCGAATGATGTAGAGGGATAGGATTGTAGGTTTGGTTGAGGCCCCGAGGGCCCCGGGCTAGTTTCGGATGCTCGACAGAGTGATTTTTGGTTTTTTGGAGGAAATAGTTCTACTGCTTCTGTTGTTTCCGCGTCTGCGGAAGGTAGACCGCGTAAGCGGTTACCGCAGACGCGACCATGGGATCGGGGACGCGGTCTGGGACTGAAGAAGAGGATAGGGAGCCACATAAACGGCCATTGCGGATGCGTTCGTTTGTCCGCGAAAGCGAAAACTGAGTTTTAATTGAAACCACTAAAACGGCTTTTTGACCGCGAAAGCGGAACTGCCAAAGCGGTCCCTCGAGCTGCAAAAGCGTAAATCGCTGTACAAAAAAGGGCTTTATCCGAGGCTTAAGTTCATAATTTAAAAAATCATGAAGAGGAGGTAATGTTTCTATGGTCCTTTCTAGCTTTAATTCATCATTTAGTTTTGAAATTCATCTATTAAAGTCATATTAAGGTCCAAAAAAGGAGGAAATGGCTGAAAGTTCTTTGGCTAATCAATTGGGTTTTCGAGGGAGCATTTGACCTCCAATTTGAGAGATTTTTATATGGTTAGACTCATGAGAGTACGAGATTTCTGAAAATGTGAAAATTTTTCTATTCCTAGACGTTGGCCTGACGAGAATTTGGTACTTTTACTTGTTCTCGCGCCTTTGCTTTAATTTTAATAATGTAATCAGTTTCTTGCGATATTATTTACAATTTATAATTGGTTTGAATATATTTGGGCCACTCGGAGACGGATACTCGTGGCAAACGCGTTGTTCCTTAGAGGTTTTGTACCAAATTGAAGTAAGTGGCTTGTCTAACCTTGTGTGGGGGATCTCTCCCCTTAGGATATATTAATTTTTGCTTAAAGGCCTCGTGCGCGAGGTGACGGGCATGTACTTGTGCTAATTGCGGAAAATTCACCTTACTTTACTTATTTAGACTGTGTTTCTTTATGTATTTAACTGTTAAAAATGTGATTCTACTTGCTTAGCTTAGGAAAAGCATGTTAGTAATTTATTTGCTCTATCTGAATAAATTGCAAATACCTGCCCTCTTTGTGAGCATGCTAGGCCAAGACCTTTACATTGTTGCTATATTTGGTTTATTTCTGTTAAATATTGACTTGTTGTGAAGTGTTTACGTTTGGGACTATGGATTCGATTCCTGGGATATCTCGCTATTATTAGTATGTTGGACTACGGGTAAATTCCCGGGAGATCCTCGGATTCTGGCATGACGGACTACGGGTTCAATTCCCAGAAGATCCTCTGATATTGATATAAAGGACTGCAGGTTCAATTCCTAGAGATCCTCTGTTGTTGGTATAAAAGACTGCTGGTTCAATTCCTGGAGATCCTCTGGTACTGTTATGAAGGACTGCAGGTTCAATTCACGGGGATCGTCGGATATTCATACGGTGGACTGCGGGTTCGATTCCCGGAGCTTCATGTAGAGATCCTGACTGTTGATTGAATTCCTTTGTGTTTGTAGTTTGTACTTGTAGCCGCTCTGGTTATTTAGTTACGGTCTTGTTAGATATTTGGCTTTATTGTGTTATCTTCTGTTACTTATTTTTACATTATTTCTTATATTCCTCTCAGTAGGGCCTCTACCTTCCTCGTCACTACTCCATCGAGGTTAGGCTTGTCACTTACTGAGTACCGCTGTGGTGTACTCATGCTACTTTTCTGCACACTTTTGTTGTGCAGATCAAGATACATTTGGTTCGGCGCGCTATTAGTGATTAGGAGTTATACTCGGAGATCTAAGGTATGCATCTGCCGCGTCCGCAGAGCCGAAGAGTCTCCCTGTACTCTACCTTTGGTGAGTAGTTTTATCAATGTATTCTCTCGTATTAGATACTTCTGGAGGTTAGAACCATGTGTTTTACAATATTTTTAGCCTGTGTTGCCCGTGTGTTTCCGGGTTTTGGAGGTTTTTATGTTATATTGAGTTGACATGTATGTGTCAGGCGGCACTCCATACATTATCTTACGTCATTTATGTTTTAAATTATTTTTTCCGCACAGAATGTTGAATTTCTGCAATGTGTCAGGTTTACCTTGTCGTGAAGACTGTGCCGTCATGAAAGATTCATGATATGTGAACTAGGTTTGTAACAAGAGGGGTGGTGAGTTTTGCCTGAATATTAATTCAATATTCGAGGAGATTGGTAATGATTCGAGGGAAAGTATTAAAGGAACCATGATGGGGATGGCAAGGCGAGCCTATGGTGTTATTTTGGAAGTAATTGGCACCGGCGCCACCGCGGAGATTTCAAAGCTTTATTCGACGAGCCTAAAGGGGATTCGAATGAAACTAACCATGGATTTGGAATGGGGAGGGTGAGGAGGTGCTAGGTGTAAGTTTGAGGGCGTTTAGTGGCCGTCCGCCACCGTGAGGCGATTTCCGGCAGCGGCGTAATGCAGAGCCGATGGGGTACTCTCTGAAGAGGGTGAAGTGAGAGAGAAGTCTTGGGGGTATGGTGGTCTCCGACACTTATATTGCAGGAACCTCGTTAGTTCTCATCCGTTAGATGAAGAAAAATCAAGGGTTATGATTGATCTTGAGGAAACAGGGTCTTTTTGGTAGGGTGTGGAGGTTGGACCGGGTTGGGGTGTAACATTTGGCCGTATTCGTTTGTTTTGAACGGGTTCAAGGGGTTTAATGGATTGGGCTAGGAAACATGCTAATTTCACAAAAATTGCCTGATTTTATTTCCTTTTCTTCTCTTTTCTTTTCTACCTCTTTTTAATTCCTTTTCTATGTTACTTAAAACAAAAATACATCAAAATTAATTCCTAAAATTCATTTAACCAAATGAAACTAATTAAGCACATATGAGAAACTACAAAACTAATTTAAAAGAAACACTAATGCAAAAACAAATCCAAAAGTTAAAAATGCAAACTAAAATATTTTTGTGATTTTTCTATTTTATAATTTTCTTAATTAATACAAATATGCCAAATTGAATCCTAAATGAAAACGCACATATATTTTTAGTATATTTTTTCTCAATTACAATGCACTCAGTATGCCAACAAACACACAGTTTATGAAATTATTTCAAAGATAACACATAGATAAAAAAAAAATCCTGATTTTAAGAATTTATAGGAGAAATTTAGGCTAGGCAAAAATCAGATGCTCACAATCTTCATCTATTTCTTATTTTTCTTCTTCAATTATGAGTAGCTAGACCCATTAGCTAGGGTTCTGGCTTAACCCTAGTATGGGTAATTTATGGGACTTGTATTTTAGGGCTAAATTGACTATGGGTATTTGTTATTTGGGCCAATTTCATGGTTAATTTGTGAATTAGTGGTTGCAAACACTAGTTTGTGTTGAGTCGACATGAGCTCGTCTTGAGAAAGATAGCCTAATACCCTGAAATTAGACCAATAAGAAATTGGGACGTACTTAAGAGATTGATAGTCTTAGTTAAAGGGTAAAACTTTGAGAGAGTAATACCCAACTTGAACCATAGTTACTTGTGCAAATTTACATACCCAATTGGTCTTGAGAAAAACAATTTTGGCAAAATCACTCGAACCACCGACATGTGTAGAGAGGGTAATGTCATGCAACTGTTATAACATACTACCCAAACATGTCAAACATGCCTTAAACTCAAGTACCCGTCAATTAACCACCTAGGCGGAAGACATTACCCTAGTGTCTTCTAAACCTTTTGAACAACTCATACTATTATAACTCTTAGCATAATTTAGTGTTTATTACCATTTGTAGTTTTGTAATTGTAGAAGTAAGCATAAACCCCAAAAATGAATAGAAATATAATCTGGAACACATACACATTCCTATACTAGATTGATACTCGATTCCAATTAGCTCTTCGTGGATATCAAGTCCGAACCAAAATAGGATAAAAGCTACTCCGACCCTCTCTTGCTACATAATTAGTAGTGTGGAGTAGGCCGTGATGAACTTTAGCTTTCAAACACTTTGCATAAATTTTTTTAAGATACAGAAGAAAATAATCTATTATATGCCATATGCACGTTAGCTATTACAATTCCACTTGAATCTCTAAGCCAAAGATTCATATTTTTCATGTGGATGTCATATTCCATTTCAAGAAATTACCGAAACTCAATATATTGCTTTTTAATTTTGGCACATAATAAACATCTTGAATAAACTTGTGGCTGCCATTTTTATAAGACATGGGAATCGTACTTATCCATTCGATTTGAATCTTTGGGGTATCTCCGAAAATACACATTACCTCTCTCTATTTTGTTGATCTCCACAAACTTCTCTTTTCATCCACACATATGATTGCTTACTCCATTGTCCAAATACCACGAACTACAATCATCCATATCTTCTTCCTTGAGTGCCATCAACAATAATAACTCACATCTTCTTTCTGGTCGTCAACAAAGTTACATTTTTCTTAATCATTTCTATGACATTCACAAGAGTAATGACTAAATTTATGACAATTACAACACTACATTTTTTATTTTTCATATCTTTGTCCATTATTTTCTTGGTAGTAGAAACGTCCACTTCCTACTCTTTCTCCACGACAACGACTGATGAATATTTGGTAGAGTTTAGCTTACTTTTTGAAGTTGTTACCAATACTTCTTCTTCTTCCATGAATGCCACGTTCACGTCCCCATCCATTCCCTCGATAGATTTTTTTACCTCCATAATCCTTAAAGGATGCCTGAGTTTTAAGAAAGTGCTAGAATAACACTTTTTGTCACCTCTTGATCTTTTCTTCATGTTCCTGTAATGAACCCCCCCCCCCCCGATCGCTCCACCATCATAGATATAAATATTTAGACTCCTCAGTATCAAATTTGGGTGTTGATATAAGAAGGATCTTTACTACAAAACAGATACCTTCTACGTCTTCCCTGTATCTTTTCAATTTATTTACTATAGCCTTCATTTATGAAAATAATCCAAAAGTCATTCGAATTCTTTAATTTTTCTTGAAATCAACCCTTAGGGTTTGAAGTTTTACCTTTCTCACCTTGTCAACTCCTTTGAGAGAATTTTGTAAAATCTCCCAAGCTTTGTTTGAGGTGGTAGCATCTACCACCTTCTCAAATATCATATATGTCAAACATTGGTAGATGAGCGTGAAGGCTTCCTTGTCTTTTCTTTACCTTGAAAATGATAATTACAATTATATTTGATTTTGTGGTTCTAAAACTACGTGATTTATTTTTGGGCTAGTTGTTAGGCAGTAGATGCTAAGTGTGAGACTAGAAAAAAAAAGGGCTTGTTGGTAGTTTGTTAAGCAAACCGAGTGGCCGAGAATTGCGGCCTCGGGATCGATCTGGGCAGGCATAACTGGGAAGGATTGATGAGGACTAATAGTTCTAAGGGCCTTGGTGATGTCTCTTTATGATCAATAATTAGACATAAATGAAGAACAATCAAGGAAACACAATTAATGTAAGAACTGCAAGCTATAAAATCAAGGGAGAATATTTAAATTAGAGAGCAGAGAATGTTGTTGTTCTTCTATTGAATATTGTCTTTGCAAAAAATGATAACGATACCATATATATAGGAGGGGAACCCCAATATAGTACATATGCATTTATAACAAAGATACACATTTATTACAAAGATATGTGGCTGGTACAACAATCTAATGCAACAATACGGGCGTGTAGCTCTAACCACTTTCCTTGGGAATATCCCAGTCATTTACCAAAGCCACCGATTTGTACTACCCCGGGGTCCAGCCATGCCTCGAGCCTTCTCGTTCATCAAACCTCGAGCAGTGCCTCGAACCTCTAGGTAACAAGAAATGTAATTCCATGATTATCCCAAAATAGGACTCTCCAATTTTTACTATATACATATAGTCCCCTCATTTCGTAGAATAGAGTGATATGAAACGACTTTGACATCAATCTCCTCGAGCTTCTCCTAATGATGTCATGATTATGACGTAAGCTTTTGTGATGACTGAAACATCTCATTGGTTTATCTTCCGAGAAGCATTCATTACAATGCCAGTTTATTTTCCCAAAAAGCAATAATATCACTGCCAATTCGTTTCCCCTAAAATCTCAGCTTGCACCTATCGACACATTTCCTAAAGTCATTGATTGCACTATAAATAGAAGGTTACTTGAGATATAACTCCACCCAGTCATTCTTCAATAACATTTAAACCTTTTTTTCTCTTCATCCTCATCCAAATTCTATGTTTACCATGAAAATGGTAATAACAATCAAATTTGTTAAAGGGACTCTAAAAATTGTAATCTCTTTTTATGCTAGTTGTTAAGCTGTTGATGCTAGATATGTGAGACATAGAGACAAAAAAAAGATAAGGACAGAGCTATAATCAAATCGATAGGCTAGTTATTTTGGGCCTCGAGCTTATTAATTCAGGGCCTTTGATCTCAGGGCTCGGCTAAGAGCTATCGAGGTTAATCGGGGTAGGGCATAACAACTATAAAATAATCAACTAAAGATCTTTATGGCTAATAATAAGAACTAAATGAATAAAAAATATGAAGATAATAGATGTAATCAATAATATCAAAAGAATATGTTAGAGAGCAAAGAGAATGTTCTTGTATTTTTCGTGTGGAGTAACTGAAGCAAAAGGGGTTTACAAAGTGGCAACGGTCCCCTTTATATAGGAGGGGAGTCCCATCAATGTACAACAATCATTCATTACAAAGATTGAGGGATTGGACAACTAGATCACATTAGGCTCTCCCAGTACTAGCTGCATGCCTTGAGAACTCCCCGTCCCATCGTGACCGTGACCAACATTTTCGTTAGGTCGGGCATCGACAAACCTCGAGGGAGGGAACTTGACCACTGCCTTGCATCCTGAAGGCTTTGAATTGACCTTCTGAAAATCCTTAATGACGAGAAATTGGATGCTCCGACTTCACCATATACATACAGTCCTCACGTTTCCTACAACGAAGTTATAGGACGCAATCTTAAGCTTTTTTTTCGAGGGCATCATCGTCGTGACGTCATACTATCAGATAATTCAATTCCATGTCCAAAAACCCGTGCAATGGTCGCATCAAATACGACTATCGAGAAGCCTATGAACCGCTATTGGCTTGTCTCTTACGATTCCCATATGTTTCCGATGAATATTTCAACTATTTTATTATCCTTACTTTTCCAATGCAATCAAATTCACGATTCCAGACCTATCTTCTTTTGCATTCTTTCTTCTTATATTCATAGAGATAATTTTACCATCGCAATAGCCAAAACCTCCAAGATAGTTCCTTAGCGGAACAAAGTCGCCTCTTCATCGCAGTCGTCTAAATGGAAAAAAAAGTGATACCCACCATAGGACAATGTACTCTCCCGTGATCTCGACATGTCAAAAGACTTTACCACTGATATAAACTCTAATGCATCGAGTTGATGCGAGCATGTGTCCCGATATATCAATGTCATATCTAATATTGGGAAGGCGAAGGGAGACTAATGATTGAGAGAGGAAGTGGAGGTGGATATTCTCGGCCCTGACAAGAACATAATGAAATACAAAGTCGGTTTCCTCCAGCGGGCGATAGCTAGTTTTGTGTATTTGTTTTAGTCTCGGGCTTCACTCTTTATTTCTCTAATTGTTCTATTATCGGTGTAGGAATATTTATGATCATGCCCTTTCCTTGTTTCAATGAGAGCTTTCATGCGATAAAAAAGCAGTGCGACAGGCTTACCTCGGTGCTACGATAGTCAGAGGCTCATTCTTCCCAAAAGGATAAAGAATCTGGTGAGCCTTGGGCTACTTTAGCGAGGGCACATTGGTAAAAAGCTAATCTTGCTGGGCAGGTATTTTGTCTTGCACGGACCTGACCTTTGCTCCCATAGTTTGACACCTACTAGCTTACCTTTCTTTTTGCAAGTCGAGCAAAATTACTTGCAGATTGGCTGACTGAATATGGAGATCCTCAAGCTGAGGAAACACAATAAGGTAGTGATCTCGGAGTTGGCATCGACCCATGATCTTCTCAAGAATGATCGAAAGGAGATTGCTATGCTGGTTGCGACTAAGTTCGAGAATGAAGGAAATGTTGCTACTTATCCGAAAGACGTAGCCATGGCAAGTCAAATAGCCGTGGTGTATCAATATAGGCGAAGCAGAAATTTGCCTGGTTCATCAAATATGCTAGGGCAGAGGCATAGATAGAAACCTTGGGGGTGATCGAGGCTAGAGGTGTCAGTCTGTCTGTTTAACTTGAGGAGGCCCGAGAGCTGGAGAGAAAATTGGCGCTCTTGATCGCCCCAGAGGAGGATGCTGGAGATGGTATAGATGGTAGTGGCGATGAAGAGTAGGACTCATGTCACTTTTCTCTCTCTCTCTTTTCTATTCTACGTACTCCCAAGGGGATGAGTTTTGTAAAGATGCCCCTTGTAAATATATTTTTGGAAGTGCAAAAATGGTGTTTTCTTCTCTCTGTCTTTTCATTAATTTTATGTCGTCTCTCTTGCGGAGTTAACCTTCTACGTTTGACGTTAGATTTTCAACTCGAGGCGATCAGGACCCCTAAATCGGATCATATCCTGATGCTAGATAGACAACTTCTTTAGTGCCAGTGCTATTGATGATGAGGAGCCTTCATGACCTTGCTGCTTCTCGAATATCATGGGATAGCAGCATTCGTGCAATCTGGTAAAGGGACCTCAAGGTGATTATGTCATTACATTCCCCAATAAAAGGGTGATATTAATGCGACCATAATTAATTGGCCCTCTAGGTAGGCGAGCACCCGCTGCTTTGCCCTTATATAATCATTAATTTTTCTCTCAAGAGATTCTGCTACTTTGAGTAACTATTTCTTCCACATAACTTGGCCCTTGTGCTAGTTATCCTATTTTTTCAGCTCAAAATCATTGCCTAAATTCATACAAGCCCATCTTATTTTATTGTAGCCATGACTTCTGCGTCGACATCCGCTCACCAAAGAGAGAAAAGTAGTTCCTACATTCCATATTCTGTTGGTGGTACACCTCCGATACCCTGAGAGCAAGCCTCAACACGCCTTGCCTCAAAGAGAGACATTACATTGGAGAGACCTTCCAATGTTCAAGGGTGTCAGGAGTATATGTTGAGTTTTATCACATCAGTGGAAAATGAGAACCTCGAAATGATCAGAAAATATTGTGAATGGGGAGAAGGTGTGGTTCTACAAGTATTTTCCTCCGAGGCGAGAATCATGACCTATGTCGAGGGGTTTTTGCACGTGTATACGCATACTGTTATGTCGGGTTCCCCCGATCAGGTCATGCTTGAGTTCTGTCAAAGATATCAGGTTAACTTGTCGCAGGCTCAACTTGGCAGAGTGTTAGGCTCGAGTTTAAACTCAGTCATCTCGTGAGGTTATATTGTCCACGGCTCTATCGAGGTCTGATAATTCTACAATGTTGAAGCACCCGGTCTCTTACCTTTAACACCGAAGAGGACGAGGACGTGGGTGGATGCCGTTTTGTTTCGAGCTCGAACGATCGATATCATTCTTGGAGTGTTTCTAATATTTTCCTAAGAAATGAAACTTCATAAGCATGTGTCACGACTGTATTTTTATTGTTTTGACTAGAGCTGGGCTCCGTAATGACATTTTTCTGATTCATTTTTACAAAGAATCCTTGGTTGCCAAATGAGATACTTGATTTGGTCGAGTGGTCTCCTACTCTGGAAGCTTGCTTGACTCATGATAAATGTCGGTGGCAAGATCTGTCTAAAAGCACGCGGGAGGAAAAGCATCATGGTAGGCGCGTGGTGTCTTTTTTGCGTGCTAGCTCAGCTGCCGCAGGTATCAAATATTTTTCTAAGATGAGGCCATACCCTTTGGGAGAGTAGGAGAGACTACCATCATTAGAGTCGAGCGTCGAAAATAAAATGGAAAGGGCCTCCGAGGTGTGAGGGGGATTGCAGTGGGGACGATCCTTCTCGGCGGTTTAGAAGAAAAGATTAGACCAATCATTTGGCTTCGGAGGTCTCTGTTTTCGAAAGAACATTCCCTTTTCTGCTGAGGGTACCATGAAGGGTGGGGAAGACGTGATGGCTCCGTCTTTTCTTACAAAAGGCGCTTCAGGGGAATAAGCCATCGGACATTAGCTCAGCTTTTGGTGAGGCTCAGCGGCTCAACTTTATAGTAGCCTTTGGTAACAATCATAAGACTATGCAGGTACCACAATCTTCTTTTTCATTGAATTTTCTTTCGCAAGCCTTTGACATGCTCGAATCAGGGCTGCTTCTCTATGAGGCAAAGTTTTGGAAAGCTTCAAATATGGGGAAATCCCTCAAGCTTCTTTGTGCGGAAATGGAAAGTGAGTTGGTTTTGATATGGTGTGAGGCAAATCGAAGCAAGAGCCGTGAGAGCAACCTTGAAATACAAGTATAATGTATTTCATGCGAACGTATACTCCCCTTTTTATATTTGGAGATTAATATTTCGATGTTTTAGTTGGAGAGAAAGACGGAGGAGCTAGAATGACTTTGGGGTGAAGTTGGCAGGGAAACACATAAGTTTAACGAGCTATAGGATCATTTAGATACCCAATTTGTGGCCAAAGAGAGTGCTTTCACTATGGTTTCCTCACTGAAGGTACAAATCGGGACCGTTCATGCGAATGAGTCTGCACGAGTAAACATGATCGCAAGACTCACGTGCGAGATCTCAAAGATGAAGGCCGAGGTGGTGAATGTCCAGGTGATGCTGTAATGACCAGCGCCAAGGCATATCAGAAAGCGGCGACCTATTTGAAGAGCGCTCTACTGCTACACCTAAGCTGAGAAGAGCTTTCGATCGTACAAAAAGTAGCAAAGAGTATGTGAAATGAATATCTCAAAGGGGAACTCTCGAGGAAATTCACGCCTGGGGCTTTTATCTTTCAAAAGAGATCGAGCAAACCAAGTGGGAGGAATATGATGTTATGTTTGTTCTATCTGATACAGAAGATGGCATGGATGAGGCCGCCAGGCCATAGTCCCCAAGGGAACATTTACTTCCTTCTTTGTTCTTGTGTATATAGATTTTACAGTATGTTGTAAATAGAGCTTGTGTTGTATTACTTGTATTTATAAGGGGGGAAATCTAGCGATTTTGTATTTTCTAGGTTTCTGGTTGGCAAAGATTTTACCCAAATCAATTCATCCATTGAGTTAGTAGGAATATATAGATTCGTAATATGGCCCTAGTGCTTATTAGGCTAGCCTGTAGGCTCTTACGCACTTGGTCAAAGTGACCTTTTATGCGGGCTAGCGAGTATGGACCATACGCCTTGAGTCGAAGCGGCTATTTTTGTTTACGGGTGACTGTGATCCATACGCCTTGGGTCAAAGCGACCTTTTAAATGTGTGGCCCTGAGGCTGATTAGGTTGGTGAAAATTGCTCTTACGTTTCGCTCTTAGGCGTAGTTAGTAAACTATTTTGGGTTCCGTCTCCGAATAAGGTTACAACTCGAGCTCATTTGACCCTCAAGTTTAGTATTAGCACGGACTGGCGACAGAGGCTCTGACGCCTTGGTCGAAGCGACATTTTATGTGGGTTGACGACTATGTCTCTTACGCATTGCGTCGAAACGACCTCTGATGTGTGTGGCACTGAGGCTCATTTGGCTAGCGAAAATTGCTCTTATGCTTCTCTCTTAGTCTTATTCAGTTAACTATTTTGGTTCTGTCTACGAATAGGTTTACGACTCGAGCTCATTTGACCCTCAAGTTTTGTATTTGTACGGACTGGCGAAAATGACTCTTACTCATTGGGTTGAAGCGACCTTTTATGCCGGCTGGCGATTATGGCTCAAATGCCTTAGGTCAAAACAACCTTTTATGTGTGTGGCACTAAGGCTCATTAGCCTGGCGATAATGGCTCATACGCTTACTCCTAGGCATATTTAGTTAACTATGTTAAGTTCCGTCTCCGAATCAATTTACGACTTGAGCTCTTTTGACACTCAAGTTTTGTGTTTTGACGCCTTAGGATGAAGTGACCTTTTATGTGGACTGGAGACTACAACTCTTATGCCTTGGGTCATAGAGACCTTTTATGTTTGTGGCCTTGAGGCGTATTAGGCTGGCGATAATGGCTCTTATGATTTACTCTTAGGCATATTTAATTAACTATTTGGGTTACGTCTCTAAATCGTGTTACACTCGAGCACACTCGACACTTAAGTTTTTTATTTTTTAGGGCTGGTGACAATGGCTCTTACGCCTTAGGTCGAAACGACCTTTTACGTAGGCTTTCGTTTCCCTCGATAAGGATTTTTGAGACAGTGTTTTCCCGGCCCTTCTATTGCTTAAAAATACTTGATTGTGACTTGTTATATGGCTATGATCGAGAACATCAGAAGGTATTAGCTCAGAGGTTGAGTATCTCAAAGCCGATGTTTAGGAGCTGACATGGTCGAACACATTTTGACTGTATCAAGGATAGCATGTTTAACCGGTTCTTTCTGAAGTAGATTCGAAATAATTGAAGGCCTATGATTTTGTAGCGACGACCATGCATCATTGGATCGCATTAGCTTGGCTAGTACAGCAGTATGACCGTGGTCATTTGTGCTTGGCCAGCGCCATTTTGGTCCTGAATTAAATATTTTAGGTGTCTATATCAAGGGTATGCCTTTTTAGGGGTCTTACAAGTTCGTTATCTTGCATAAACATGATCTGAATATGTTGCATGACTTTGAGGTCTAATTTTTTTGGATACTTGATACAAATATTGTTCATGCCTTACTTGAGGTCGTACAAATATTGTTGTTGCCTTATGTAGGTCTTACGAGACTAAGTCTCCTACTCGACGTCTTATGGCCTCGGGTATATTAGTAAATGGCGATTACCTGCAGTCTCTGGGTCATTGAGGGTACCTTGGCTTGGAAGTCGTTTCTTGTACAATTTGTCTTGCCTCATTGAGGGCTTATAATTTCGGAGATCCCAACTTGAGGTCGTGCATTTTTTGAGATTTTGAAACTAGTCCCTGAGTATTCAGGGCACTTTCGCCCTTGGAGATGTTTTATGAGTTTCATTCTGCCTCAGTAAGGGTTTATGAGTTTGGAGTCCTAACTTGGAGGTCCTTCGGATGTAGAATTGTCGATACCACTCCATGAGTGTTCGGTCGTTTTTTGATAGAGCAGTCGTTATTGCGAAAGATGTTGAGTTGCTCTTAGCGCGTGAGACATTTTGATAAAAGGTATTCTTTAACTACTTGGCACAAGTATATGTTCTTTTTCCGTTATGGGCTTGTCTATACAGTTAAGGTTCGCTATACCGTTTGGCCCGGTATATCATTTTCCTATTAGGAGCCATTTTGGCGTTTCTTGGTTCTTCCAAGCGGATGACCTCCCCGAGGGTATACCCTCCAGTGTTTGAGGTTATTTTCAAAAGAAGCCTGGAATACTTGTCGAGTCTTCCTTACGTAGCATGTTAATGTTTCCTTATTAAAAACCTTGTCTGTAAAACCCTATGTCGAGATAGAAACTCAGTGGAAAGAAAATAGTGCAATGGATGCTTTAAAACCATAAGGTCTTTGGACTGGGTTAGTGCTTTGACTGCTTCGATCGGGCGCTTGTATGAGGGTCAGTATGAGATATAAAATGAAAAAGGAGATAGATATACCTCAATGGCAATGGTGTATTTCATCTTTGGTATTTGTTTGGAAGATGTGGTACGGTCCTTTATTCAGATGTTGCTGAGGGCATATCTCATGGTTGCTGACTCAAAAGATCATGTGGATGACATGTTATGGCTCGTCTGACTTGTCTTTTTTGGTTGTTTCCCTTATTCGAGATCAATTTTTTGGCTCGGTCACTGAGTAATTCTTGAAAATGACTGTTGTCGAGTAACCATGCCACTTCCTCCCAGAGTTATCGGCAATCTCTATCCAGTGTCTGTGCGTTTTGTGAAATTCACATACAAAATTGTAGTTCCTTTTGCGAAGGATGCGATTGTATAGTTCTGCGCTACCTGGCGTCTCTAATTTTACTAATGGCGAACACGTTGTCCGACACATTGATGTTGAAGTTTTATTTTGATAAGGTAGGTGCCTCGGTTGGCCTTATGTTCCTATAGATCCTGACTCTGTTGATGAGTCCATGAGGATTCTATCCTTGGTCTATCCTTCTATCGTTACGAGGTAGGTTGCGCCTCGGGGCATTCTTTCTATTTTCGGTGTATGTTTGATATCTTTCTTTGTTTTGCTTTGACTCCTTCGCCAAGAGCCTGTTGGGATATACTGGACCTAAGGGGGCTCCATATTTCTCATCCTTGACCCTAATTTTTGACCGATATTGGTTGTGGACGTCTAACCAAGTCACAGCGAGATACTCAACCAGATGCTCTTTCAGCTACTTTGAAGCCACCAAGCTTCGTTCATTCAGACCTTGAGTGAATGCCTACACCGTCCAGTCGTCAAAGACTAGTAGTAGGTCCATTTGTTTCGTTCGGAAGCGAAATACGAACTCTCGCAGCATTTCATTCTCCCTCTGCTTGATCTTGAACACGTTAGATTTCCTTGCTCCTACTGTAATGTAACCAACGTGTGCCCTTATGAAAGAGTATTCCAGCACGAAAAACGAGTCTATAGAGTTAGGAAATAGATTTTGATACCATATTATGGCTCTCTTCGAGACCATTTCGCCGAACATCTTTAGTAAGACAGACTCGATCTCATCGTCCATTATGTTGCTGCTCTTCATTACGTAAGTGTAAGCAATAACGTGCTCACTGAGGTGTGAGGTCCCGTTGTATTTTGGGAGCTCTGGCATTCTGAACCTTTTTTAATATGGGCTTCAGGTCCGCTTCCTCTGGGAACGGCCTTTATATGAACTTTTTCAAATCCACACCTTTTAGGAAAAGGGAGTGCCTGGAATTTGGTCGACCCTGGAGTTGTTGGTATCGACCTTCTTGTCGTTGGTTCTATCATTTTCTTTCCCGATTCAATCCTTCTAGTGAGGTCCTTAAGCATCTTCACAATGATAAGTTTGGCTATTGACCGGTTATTTCTCCATCTCTACGACACCTGTTTGGCTGGGGAGCGGTCTCTGGTGCTACCGTGCTAGGGTTTTCTAATGACATTGGAGCTGAGCGATAACCACCTACTGTGCCTGAAACGTTTCAAAAATAATATGAAGGCTAACCTCTTTTTCTTCCTTGGTTGGGGTTTTTTGAGCTTGTTGTGGGTCTTCTTAGTGCACGCTCATGTTTGTATGTGAGCATATATCAACTTGTTCAGCATCGCGTGAACCTATGTCCACTGGAATTGGTCCTGGCGCATTCTCGAGGTTTCGTAGTAGCACACCAACATTTGGAGCAGCTACATTGTTTTCTCCGTGGTTTTCAACTCTATTTACCGAGCTAGACATCTTGACCTGAAATCAAAGATCTTGGACAAGAAGATGCGTGAAAGACAACTTGCATTATGTAATGAAACCAGCAAAAAAATAATGACTATTATTTTTAGCCATATGGTGAGTTCAAATTAAACTTGTTGATGGGACTCTTAAAATACATGATCTTTTTTGTGTTACTTGTTAAGTAGTTGATGCTAGATATATGAGACTTAGTGACAAAATAATGTTAAGGAGGGAGATATAATCAAACCAGTATGCTCGTTATTCGGGGCTTCGAGCTTATCAATTCGGGACCTCGAGGTCGATCTTAGGGCTCAGCTATGAGATATCGAGGATAATATGGGTTGGGCTTAATTGTAATAAAATAATTAATGAAGGCTCTTTATGGCCAATGATAAGAAATAAATGAAGATAATAAATGGAAGCAATAATATCGAGAAAGCATGTTATAGTAAAAGAGAATGTTCTTGCATATTTCGTGTGGAGTATCTGAAGCAACATGGATTTGCAAAGTTGCAGGGATCCCCTTTATATTAAAAGGGGAATCCCATCAAAGTACAACAAGCATCGATTACAAAGATAGGGGGATGGGACAACTAGATTACACCAGTCTCTGTCAGTACTAGTTGCATGCCTTAGGAACTCCCCCTTCCCATCATAACCACGACCAACATTGTCGTTAGTTTAGGTGTCGATGAAACTCAAGGGAGGAACTCTACCACAGCCTTGCAGCCCCGAGGCTTTTAGATGATCTTCTGAAATGCCTTAATGACGAGTAATTGGACCCTCTAATTTCCCGATATACTCTCTAATTTTATTGTTCAAGATCGTGATCATAAGGTCACACGGTAAATATTTTGCCAATTATACAAAGCTACTCTTCAAAACATTCCCCTGTAGAGTGGGATCGTACTGGTTTATTGTTGTTGTTGTTGTTTGCCCGAAATAATGATAAGGAGCTTCAAATCATTCCCGTATTAGAGGATATGCAAACCATGAATTGCTGCTCATCTCTCTTTACTTCCACCTGCTATGGGCCTCACTCCTTTTTTTTGCCATGGTATAAGGTGGCATCATCTACTAACTATTGCATCCCACACCAGTGCAACAACTCAAGAAGTGGATTGTCAATAGAAGTGCAAACGAGTTCCGTACTCACAAAATTTTTCACCAAGCTATAATTTTCTTTACTTGTCAAAAGCTTTTGCTCTTTGATTGGCTATAGTTACCTCAGTGGGGTATCTCTCATATATTGCTATGAATTTTAAAGTGGGGTCCTCGAGGGAATAGATTTCACAGATGTCATTGATTACTACGGATTCTAGTTTATTTTATTATCTTTTTTACTTGAGATTTGATTAAAAATGTATACAATTAGTCCCAAAGTCTTACATATTGTACTAGTTCGTATGGTTTGGTCAAGAAAATGCTAATTCAAAACCGGCTCAAAAAGGAGTGAATCCTACATAATACCAAGAATAAGTCAAAGTACTGTTGTATCATAAAATCTACTACAGCTGCAACAGACCCACCGTGGCTGCGCTACATTTAGTGTAGTCCGCAATGAGGAGATTTAGAGAGGTGCAATCACTATGGTGTTAGGAAGTGCGGTTCGTGAATGATTCTTGGCGGCTGCAGTAGCCTCACCGCGGTCGTAGACCATTTTCTGCGGTCCGTAGAGAGAAGATTCAGAGAGCTCAAGACTTTTGAAGTTTCAAGACACCGCGACCACAGTCCATTTTATGCGGTTCGCGATGAAGCCACCACGACCGCAGTGCATTTTATGTAGTCCGTAGTGTCTAGATTCAGAGAATGAAAAGTCGAGCCAAAAACCCTAACCGCGGTGACAGTGCATTTTTGCGGTCCGTGGTACCTCCGTCATGGGTATTATTTTCCAGTAAATTCAGCCTTGTATAAATACTTCTCTTTCAAGTTTTTAGGTCATCTAATTCGTACCAGAGCACATGAAGGCCGTTTATTTTACCTATTTTGAGTAGTTTTGTAGATAGTTCAACATTGAATCTTTAACTTTTAACTTGTAAAAGTATTATATGGGTTATTCTTCATCTAAATATTTGATTCCTTCCATTATTATGAGTAGCTAGACCCATTAGCTAAGGTTGTGGTTCAACCCTAGTGTGGGTATTTGATGTGTCTTGTATTTTAAGGCTTAGATGTTTATGGGTGGTTGATATTTGGACTGATTTGTGTGTTCTATATTGAATTAGCGGTTGCAAAGACTAATGTGTGCCTTATTTACATGGGCTCTTCTTGAAAAAGAGAGGTTGAGTCTAGGAAAAAATAGTCCAACAAGGAATTAGGGTGTATTCAAGAGATTGAAAATCCTAATTAAAGGGTTATACCTATAGACACTAATATCCGACTTGAGCCTATATTGCTTGCAGGTCTTGAGAAAGTCAATTAGGAAAAACTCACTCAAGCTACCAAGAGGTATAGAGTAAGTAGTTTCGTGCATTAGTTATATCACAGTCCCTAACATAACAAATTTGTCTTAGGCTTTAGAACCCGTCAAGTATTCACCTAGAAGAAAGTCAATTCCCTAGTGCCTTGTAATCCCTTCAGAAAACCTTCCAAGCATTTATTCTTAGTTTAATTTAGCATCTCATTAATATAAAATTAGAAGTAACAAATGAACAATTATGATTAGAAATGTAATTAAGGGCACTGTATACTGCTAGTTTAGATAGGAATCCAAATCCCAAACAATCTAGCTCCCTATGTATTTGATCTCGACCTCTCTTGCAACATTATACTGGTGTAGCATTTGATGCGATCACTTTTTGGTGCCATTTTCGCGGAGCTATCGATTTTGGCTATCTATCTAAATAGTTGTGTATTGTTTTTCTTTCCTTATGTGATATTAATTTGTGTGTGATGCCAATTCAGGTAGAAATATGTCGGCAAACAACAACGCCCACCCTCTTTGAAATATGATCTCGAGGGGGGGGGGGGGAGATTGCTGATACGGAGATGATGAGGTGCCTCTAGTTCCTCAAGCCCAAGGTAGAGGCTTCCATGCCAGTAGTAATATTCCAGATCCTCCCCCCCACGCCATACCTCCAAGAGTGGCTCTTTGAGTGCTTCCCAATAAAGAATATGCTAGTGCAATTGTCCGACCCCGGATCTGGGCGGGCAATTTTTAAATTGCAAATATGATGCTGAGAATGTTAGAGCAGTGAGTGTATGTCACAGGCGCCCCCCATCAGAATGCTTACAAACACCTTAAGGGCTTTCGTGGATACCTGTTAGGGAAGCAAGCAAACAAACGTGTCAAAGGATGCACTTCGGTTAAGACTATTCCCTTTTTTTACTTAGAGGGAAGGCTTTGGACTGGCTTGAATGGCTTCCCAACAATTCAATCACCACATGGGACGAGTTAGGGGATAAATTCATTGCAAAGGTTTTCTCACCCGGGCACATGGAAACTTTGAGGGATGAAATCTTAGATTTCAAATAGGAGCCCAACGAACCACTGCATGAGATATGGGAGAGAGATCGGCTTGTGGTAAATGAATGTCCCAATAAAGGTATGACTGAGGGAATGATACAACAGCCATTCTACCAGGGCACAAACACAACTAATCGATGCATAGTAGACCAACTCGCTGGGGGAAATTCCATGAACACGCCATATGATGAGGCTAATGCAATATTGGATGCGATGGCTGACACGTCTTCCACTTGGAAAAGTAGATAAAATGTTCCAGAGGGTGACCCCACGGTCATTCACTAGCACAAAGAACTCCATGATCATGGGCAAGCAATAGACGAACTTATAACAACAATAAACAAGATAACAAAGGCACAATTACAGCAGGTTCTAAGTCCTTTACAAGTAAATGCTATAGAGGGTGTCAAAATTCTAGTAAAGAAAAGAAGACAAAGAAGCCAACAGAACCAAGGGAGTTCGGACTAATACGACCAAGATAGTGGTAAATTCCAAGATTAGGGTTATGATGAGCAGAATGAAGAAGTTCAATACGTGAAAAACTATCAAGGACAAAGGGGAAATTATTCTAAGCAACAACAACAATGGTGATCCCAAGGTAATTGGGGAAATCAACAACAACAATGGAATAGTAATTAGGGGAATAACAACAGAAATCCAAAAGAGAGCAACCAGAAAAATAATCAGAACAATCAGGATAATTGGAGTGGAAATAATAACAACTGGGGTGGAAATAACAATCAAGATTGGAACAATAACAACAAGGTAAATCAGGGGCAAGGATTTCGAAGGCCCCCAATGTATCAACAACCCAAAATTTCACCCTCATTTCCATCCCAAGGTCCTAGTTTATCAAACCATCAAATGCGTTGAATCGAAATGATGTTTGAACAGATGATCAAAAGAATGCTGACTCAGATGCCCAGTTAGCTTCCCACAATACTTCAGTCAGAAACTTGGAGGTTCAATTAGGCCAAATATAACAAACCTTGAATACTCACCCTAAGGGGGCTCTACCTAGTGATACGATAGTCAACCCCAAGTGTGGTAACAATATCGAGCATACAATGGCGGTAACTACAAGCAGTAGACGAGGCAGCGATGTGAATGCCTCCAAAAAAAAGAAACTATGAGTGATGAAGTTGTGTTGTAAGAGGATGAGATCCTTTGGTAGTTGAGAATGTGATTGATGAGAACTTGAATGAAGAAGTGAGGATTGATACCCAAGATAACAAAGTGGAAACTCAGAATGACGTGAACTCGTCTAGGGAACACGTAATAGACATACCAGAAATAGTTGTGCCTAACGTCGAGGCTCCTTTGCCAAGGCCACTTCCACCTTATTCTCAAAGGCTCGTGAAGCAGAAAAATGAGAATCAGTTAAAGAAATTATTAAGATGACGAAGAGCTTATCCATTAATATGAATTTGGTGGAGGCTCTAGAGAAAATGACGGGTTAAGCTAAATTCATGAAAGATTTTGTGACAAATATAAGATCCATGGATTGTGAAACTATCAAGATGACCCACCAAGTTAGTGCAATAGATTACACAATGGTCTGAAGATAGAAGATCCCGGTGGTTTCACAATTTCTTGAACCATTAGAAGTGCAGTCTTTGCAAAAGCTTTATGTGATTTTGGGGCAAGTATCAACTTGATGCCCTACTTAGATTTCAATACTTCGGGTATTGGGCAATCAAGGCTGACTTCTATGAGATTGAAAAAGGAGGATAGAAAAATAAAGAGACCATAGGTTATAATTGATAATGTCTTGTGCGGGTGGAAAAAATTATCTTGCTGGCTGATTTTGTGATCCTTAACTACTAGGTCGATTTTGAAATGCCTATAATCTTATCAAGATCTTTCCTTGCATCTTGGAAGGCCTTAGTTTATGTGGAAGCAGGGGAACTTACCTTTCGGGTGGGTGATAAAAAAGTGGTCTTTAATGTGTGTAAGTCAATGAAGCAACCCAACTGTAATGAAGTGTGCACATTTGTGGGTCTTTTCACGATAGTGACAATTGATGATACTAGTGCAATGATCAATGTGGAGGACCCTCTAGAGGTGTTTTTGATGAATCTTGATGTAAATGAGGATAAAGGCTGGGTGGAATGCGGGTTAATGCTTTACATGGAATGGGCTCTTACTCTTATGAGCCCTGGAAGTTTTCTTTGGATCTTCAGAATAGGAAGACTTCATCAAAAAAACCCTCAATCGAGGAATCTTCTATGTTGGAGTTGAAGCCATTGCCTCCACACCTGAAGTATGAACTCTTAGGCCCAATTTCAACTTTTCCAGTTATTTTTTCCTCTTATCTTACTAACATGCAGGTAGATACCACATTGGTGATGCTCCAAAAATTAAATAAGGCAATTAGATAGACTTTAGCTAATATTCGATGGATAAGCCCCACTTTTGTAAACACGAGATTATTCTTGAAGATGATGCAAAGCCTTCCTTGGAACATCAAATGAGGTTGAACGAGGCAATGCATGAAGTTGTGGAAAATGAGGTGATCAAGTGGTTCGATGCTGGGTTGTATATCCCATCTTTGATAGTTCTGGACTTCAACATTGCAATGTGTGTTGAAGAAGGGTTGTATGACCGTTCTTACTAATGCCCAAATGAGCTAATTCCTACCAGGAATATCACTGGATGGAGGGTGTGCATGGATTACCACAAGTTGAACAAGGTGACCTGCAAGGATCACTTTCTATTGACTTTTCTTGACCAGATGCTAGACAAACTTGCTGGGCGTGCCTTCTACTGTTTCTTGGATGGGTATTCTTTGTATAATATAATTTTGATTGCTCTAAAATATCAACCTATGGCCACTTTCACTTGCCCATATGGTACCTTTGCTTTTTCTAGAATGCCATTTGGATTGTGTAATTCACCGGTACATTCTAGCGGTGCATGATGGCCATATTCACCGACATGGTGGAAGATATTTTGGAGGTGTTCATGGATCACTTCATTGTTGTGGGAGACTCGTTTGATGAATGTTTAAATAATCTTGATAGGGTGTTGACCCAGTGTAAAGAAACCAATCTTGTGCTCAACTGGCAAAAATGCCACTTCATGGTTGAGGAGAGAATAGTCCTTGGCCATAAAATCTCAAATCATGGAATAGATGTGGACAAAGCTAAAACTGAAGTGATTTCAAGTCTCCCCCCCTACTTCTGTCAAGGGAGTTAGAAGTTTTCTTGGGCATGTGGTGTTCTACCGGAGATTTATCAAGGATTTTTCTAAGGTAGTAAATGTTTTGTGCAAGCTTTTGGAAAAGGATGCCAAATTTGTGTTCAATGAGAGATTTATGCAAGCTTTTGAACTTCTCAAGAACAAGTTGAAGACCAATCACATTATTACAGCAATTGGAGCTTACTTTTTGAGCTCATGTGTGACGCGAGTGATGTTGTGGTGGGGGTGGTTTTGGGTTAAAGAGCGAATAAAATGTTTTACTTGGTGTTCTATGCAAGCAAGACGATGAATGATGCTCATGTGAACTACATGGTGACTGTAAAAGTGCTTTTTGCCAATATGTGCGCAATGGAAAAATTTGGGCCATATCTCATGGTTGCAAAGGTCATAGTTCATACCGATCATGTCGCACTTCGGTACTTGATGACGAAAATGGATTCAATAGCTAGGATAATGCAATGAGTCTTGTTACTTCAAGAGTTTGATTTGGATATTGAGGACCGAAAGGGTTATGAAAACCAAGTGGCGGACAACTTGTCTTTCTTGGAGGAGTAAGGGAGGCCTCGTGGTGGCCTAGAGATCAATGATTCAATTCTCGATGAAAAACTCTTTTCTTTGTCGGTGAATGGTATGCCATGGTTTTCGGACGTTGCTAATTTCCTTGTGACTGGTATAATCCCATGTTATCTCTCTTCTAACCGAAGGGTGACGCATAAAAAGGATAGTTTGGACTTTTATTTGGATGAGTCATACTTGTTTAAGCTCTGCACTGATGGTGTGATCCGGAGGTGTGTCTTGGAGTAGGAGAAATTGAGAAGCTTAGAGACTTGTCATTCCTCTCCTTATGGTGGTCATCAAGGCGGGGCGAGGACAACTTCAAAGGTTCTTAGTTGTGGTTTTTATTATCCATGGTTGTACAAAGATGGGAGTGAACTTGTTAAGAGATATGATGAATGTCATTGAGCGGGTGGAATTTCGAAAAAATATGAGATGTCTCTCAATACTATTCTCGACACTGATAGTTTTTATGTGTGGGGCATGTTGATACCCAATTTTCCCTAAGTATTTTTTATATAATCAAAATATTCTAAAAATACCATGTACATGCATATATAAGCACGCCCAATAGTTTTGTATTTATCTTTTATAGGAGGACTCCCGATTTGTGATTACTAAGGTATATCGAAGCAAAGGAAACATCCAGGTTATTAGAGGAGGTTCATGCAGGGACCAGTCAACATATGAATGGTTTTGTCCTAGCCAAGAAAATACTCCGAGCAGGTTATTTTTTGATGACTATCGAAACAGATTGTATCCAGTATGCCTGAAAATGCCATTTCTTTGAGATACATAAAGACATGACAAAGGTGCCTCCAAATGTGCTTACTGCAACAAGCTCGCCGTGGCCGTTTGTCGTTTGGGGAATGAATGTCATTGGACTAATCGAGCATGCCGCATCAAACAGACACATGTTCGTTCTGGTGGAATTTGATTATTTCATGAAATGGTTGGAAGCTGCATCATATAAGACAATGACTAAGAAAGTCGTGACAGACTTTGTATGCGACCGCGTTGTTCGCCGGTTTGGCATCCAAGAATCAATCATTACTAATAATGGTTCCAATCTCAATAGTGATTTGATAAAATCCATGTGTGAAACATTCAAAATCAAACACAAGAATTCTACAACCTAAATACCTCAGATGAACGGAACCGTAGAAGCAGCCAACAGGAACATCAAAAAGATACTGAGGAAAATGATAGGGAAGCACATGCAACGAAACGAGAAGCTATCATTTGCTCTATGGGGATACCGCACCACAGTTCGCACATCGACCAGGGCGACTCCCTATATGTTGGTCTATGGTACAGAGGCAATCATTCCCGTCAAGATAGAAATACCCTCCCTAAGAATCATACAGGAAGCAGAAATCGATGATGTAGAGTGGGTAATGTATGCAGTTTTCCATGGTCAATTGTATTAGAAAAGAATGACCAGAGCTTTCAACAAGAGAATCAAGCCAAGACAATTCATATCGAGGAAGCTGGTGTTGAAGAATATTTTCCCACATCAGGATGAGGCCAAAAGAAAGTTCACAAGGTCCTAACAAGAGGAGCCCTCATACTCGCTGAAATGGACGGAGAAGTCTTGCCAAAGCCAATTAATTCAGACGCAGTTAAACGTTATTATCTGTAATCATTGTGATTCACTTTATGATTTAATTTGAACTACACCTGACTTGATTCCCGTTTAAGAGGGGATACGTAGGTAGTCCTATGGGTTTTATCACAATTTAATAAAATTTTATTTCCCCAATATTCTAAGCTAGGGAAGAATTTTGAGAAGGGCCCTCAAAATTATAAAAGTCAGCTTTTCAGGCATTCATCACATATAGCTGTCAGAAGCACCAGCCCAGTAAAATGGGGCAGAATTTTGAGAAGGACCCTCACAATTCTGGAGCAGAAAGGGTTGCAATGTCTTGAACTGCGACGCAGTCGTCGGTTGATCGAAAAGAAAATTGTTTTTTTTTAATTATGTATTTACATCTTTAGAAAATCATGCATGGCTACTATCAAACTACTTTGTTTAGCGACGTTATACCCAATAAAAGCAAGAGTATAGCATAACAAGTGAAGTCCATGGGAGGACGAACTAACCTTCCCCCTTTTTAAAAAACTCACGATTTTTTCTTTGGATGCAGGCACCCAAGGAATAAAATCGTTAGACATGTTACACACTCACACTTTTTAGGAATGCGTCCCTCAGAACCATCACCTATCAGCAATTTTTATTCGTGCACGACATCCCTAGCAGCCAAAACAACACAATCAACTATCAGCTATCATCTGTCAGCAAAGAGATTTCATTACTAGTCACTTTTTATTTATTTTCATAAGGCTACATTTCTGCCTTCCGAGTATAAAATCTATCTCCATTTGAATTTTTTCTTTCATAACATAAGGCTACCTTTCTACCTTCCCAGACTAAGCACTGTCTCCATATGCATTTTTCTTGCATTGCATAAGGCTACCTTTCTGCCTTCCTAGACAAAACATTGTCTCTATTTGCATTTTTTTCTTGCATTCCATAAGGCTACCTTTCTACCTTTCAAGGTTAAGCTCTACCTCCATTTTAATTTTTCTTGCATTGCATAAGGCTACTATTCTTCCTTCCGAGACTAAGCACTGTCTCCATTTGCGTTTTTCTTGTATTGCATATGGCTACCTTTTTGCATTCCGAGGTTAAGGTCTACTCCATTTGCATTTTCATCCATTGCATAAGGCTACCTTTCTGCCTTGGGAGGTTAAGAGCTACTTCCATCTACATTTCTTCACTGCATAGGGCTACCTTTCTACCTTCCGAGGTTATGCTCTACCTCCATTTGTAGTTTTTCTTGCATTGCATAAGGCTATATTTCCGTCTTCCGAGGTTAAGCTCTACCTCCATTTGTATTTTTTCTTGCATTGCATAAGGCTACCTTTCTTCGTTCCAAGACTAAGCACTGTCTCCATTTGCATTTTTCTTGCATTGCATAAGGCTACCTTTCTCCTTTCTGAGACAAAGCACTGTCTCTATTTGCATTTTTTTCTTGCATTGCTTAAGGCTACCTTTCTCCCTTCAAGGGTTAAGCTCTACCTCCATTTACATTTTTCTTGCATTGCATAAAGCTACTATTCTGCCTTCCGAGACTAAGCACTGTCTCCATTTGCATTTTTCTTGCATTGCATATGGCTACCTTTTTACCTTTCGAGGTTAAGCTCTACCTCCCTTTGCTTTTTATTGCATTGCATAAGGCTACCCTTCTGAGGTTAAGAGCTACCTCCATATGCATTTCTGCATTGTATCAGGCTATCTTTCTACCTTCTGAGGTTATGCTCTACCTTCATTTGTAGTTTTTCTAGCATTGCATATGGCTACGTTTTTGCCTTCCGAGACTAAGCACTGTCTCCATTTGCATTTTTCTTGCATTGCATAAGGCTACCTTTCTACATTCCAAGACAAAGCACTATCTCCATTTGCATTTTTCTTACATTGTATAAGGCTACCTTTCTGCCTTCTAAGGTTAAGCTCTACCTCCATTTGATTTTTCTTGCATTGCATAAGGCAACCTTTCTGACTTCCGAGGTTAAGCTCTACCTCCATCGCATTTCAGCATTGCATAAGGGTATCTTTCTGCCTTCCGAGGTTAAACTCTACCTCCATTTCTTGCATTGCATAAGGCTACCTTTCTGCGTTACGAGACTCAGCACTACCTCCATTTGCATTTTTCTTACATTGCACATGGTTACCTTTCTGTATTCCGAGGTTAAGCTCTACCTCCAATTGCATTTTTCTTGCATTGCATGAGGATACATTTCTGCCTTCTGAGGTTAAGCTCCACCACCATTTGCATTCTTGTTGCATTGCGTAAGGCTACCTTTTTGCCTTCCGAGGTTAAGCTCAACCTCCATTTGCAATTATGTATTCCATAAGACGACCTTTATGCCTTTCGAGGTTAAGCTCTACCTCCATTTGCATTTTTTCTTGTATTGCATAAGGCTACAATTCTTCCTTCCGAGACTAAGCTGTTTCCTCGAGACAAAGCTCTGTCTCCATCCTACATGGCTGAAATATCACAACCTTTTATGTACGTCTTGCATCGACTGAAAGACCGCACACCTTTCTTCATACAATAGGCTGAAAGATTACCAAATTGTCTGAAGGCGTCATTGTTCGAAGGCACTATCTTCATAGCCCGAGAACACCATGACATGGCTTAATGACCCCATTTTATTCTTTTGCGTATCATTATTCAAAGACATCATGGTTCGGAGGCATCATTTTCATAGCCCAAGAGCACCATTTCGTGGCCTACAAATCCTTTATTATACGCTTCATGGCCCATGACATCATTGTTTGAGGATGTCATCCTAACCATATCGTCCAACGGGGATTTGCATCACCATTAATTTCTGCACAATATATGTCTGTATTGCTTATTTGCAGGTACATTGGCTAGCAACGGCCATCCCAGCAGGAGCAATCCTGCTCCGATTCTCGCAGCCTAAACGACATTAGCTAGCCTCCTCAACCTAAACATCACCTCTGTTCCTTTCGAAAACTCTATAGGCATATTCAACCGCTTGAACTACATATGGCTAGATTCATGGAAGACCAAGGATATGTAGGCAGCTCAGGGGGCAGCCGTTTATGCCCAATTTTCCCCTAAGTATTTTTATATACTCAAAAGTATTTTCAAAATGGCATGTACATGCCATTTTTATTCCCAAGAGTTTGGTATTTTTTATTTATTTTTAAAGATTTTAAAATCACTTTATCGTCTAATTTAATACTACAAAATTCAATAATTATTCCTAAACTAGCATTTTTTTGTGAGTAATTTATTTTTATTTTCATATTTACACCAAGATATAATTAATTTAATTTTTTCAAATTTGTATATATTTATTTGGTATTTTTAAAAATAAGTTGCATATGATTGCAAATATAGCCTATTTTACAATTAACGACATTCTTACTTTTTTTTAGTATTTTAGATTAATATTTATACGTTATTAATCAGTGCAGTACCTTTAATTCATTTTAAAATCTTTTTAACTATTTTATAAAATTATAATAGAGGGAAAATTAGTTATTTAAAAAATAGCCCCTTATCATTTAAATTTTAGCCAATTTGGCAACACCACTATCAGAATTTTTTTGACCCAACCTTATCTCTAATATAACCCAGCCAAATACCCAAACAAACCTAACCCAATCCATAATTGATACGAGGCGTTGATCAAATAAGATCAACGACCTACATTACTGTTACCATAACTAAACCCTTAAAGAACCCCCCATTAACCCCTTATTTCTTTATGATTGTCTCTCTCATCATCTCTCGCTCTCACTTTCCTCTAGAACCCACCAGTTCTCTCTTCTTCGATGACCTCCATCATCTCCGACCACAATCCCAACGGAATCTATGGCTTCTCTGGCCATAAATGACATATGCTCACTTCCCATTACACATGTGTGTCTGATGCTTGAAAAATTCAAGACTAGACCTCGTCAGTTTGAGGTTTGAGGTCATATCCAGCTTCGTTCCGTCATATCGTAGCCTCTTGGGCCTTATTCCGACCTGATCCGACCTAGATCAGACCTTTTCCAAAGCCTTTCTCGCTCTAGGTTTCTCCTGAAACACTAGCAATTTGAGGTTTTTCTTTGATTCTTTTTAGATATGTTGTATATCGATGCTATGTGTGAGTTTTCAAAAGATTTCCCTAAAGTTTTCTTTGAAAAATATTTGTTTAAAACCTTTATTTGGCGATTTAGGGTTTTCTGGAAAATGTTTAGGAGTTTTCTTCGTTGTGTTTTCCTCTGCTGTGTCCTCGTATCATCTTTGTATGTTTTTTTTCTGTGTTTTTTTATATGGTCTTTTAGATTTTTCTACTGTATCTTATCATGTTCATTTATGTTTATCATATTGTGTTGTTCCTATATGCTTTCTTGCTATACCTTTCCCGGCAACTCTTATGTTTTCTACCATATTTTTTCTAGGTAAGTTCTTATGGTCCTCTATCTGGCTTCTATTGAGCTTTGTTTCGGATTCTGTTGTGCTTAATACTTCTGTTAATTTTGCTATGTTTTCTCTACTCTATTACTATGTGTTTACCATTTTGTTTACTGGATTTTGTTCATGTTCTTACATGCTCCATCTACTTCTATTCATATCTGTATTATCTCCCTTTTTCTAAACTTGTTCGAGCTCCAACCTTTTCTTAAAATATGTTTCCTATGTTTCGAATCACTTTCGACATTCTATTTGCCTTGAACATACTACTGTGCTTGTATGTTTTCTGATGAGACTATGAAAGAGGTCTCTAAGCCTGTTTAGTTATTTTTCTTCTCGTCTCTGTATCTAACTCAAGTCGAAAACCCCAAGGTTGAGATTTTTGGCAAGTTTGGACTAGGGCTCTACTCCGAATCCGTGACTCTTTCAGACTCATTCCGAGTCTATGAACTAAATTTGAACCTTTTTTCCTTATGATGTTGAAACTTTCTTACTAGTCTTTTCTAATTAGCATAACAACTCTTTCTTGTTGGACATTTCTATGTGCTTTATATATAAGAAATTTTCATTCAAAATATTTTGCCAAATGCTAATTGATTCCAAATTCCTTTAATGTTGTTTACTTCATTGTTATTGATTTTTCTCTAATTGAACTTTACTTTACCACTTTTCTGACTTGGTTCATTCGAACAAGGCTTTCAACTTTGATTTTTACTGGCTGTTATATTGATTCCCTTTTCTTATTTTTTTCACAAACCAAGTACCACAAGCCTTAAATATCTTTTATGTATTTACCCTTTATTGTACTGCTTGGGAAGATGTTCTGATCAATGTTTTCCTTAATTGTCTTTGCCCGTTTGAAATCAGAGTCCCTTAATTAAAGGGAGATTGATTTCAATGTTATTTTCTTACTTTCTTGCTGCACTATAAAAGGGCACGACCCTTCTATACTTTCAGAACATCGCTTACTAAACACTTCGAATTGCATAGTCTTATACATGCTCTTCTCTGCTCTTTCCTGAGATCTATTACATTGATTTCTTGCAAATTGGCTTACAAGATTTTTTCTTTAATTCATTTACGTCACTTGAACTGGTATGACCTAATTTTTATTCCCAGTATCACTCCAATGTGTTTATTTACAAGTCTTTATATCTATGTTTGTTACTTGCCGAATTTGACATGTTCATATACTGTGTTTGCTTTACTTTCCTGTAAATGCTTGATCCCTACCCCTTACCCTCTATATGTTTATTAATGGGGATTTAGGGCGTGGAAATTTCATTTGTTGTCCATGAACTAAACTTTGATCCCATGTAAAGGTGTGTCAGCATGTTTCATTAGTGATCATGCCCTTTTCCATCTTCCTTTGTCTTCTCTTTCTGTTATGAATCCAATACCACATTCCCCTAGGTGTGTTGAGTTAAGGTGTAGCCTGGCAGCATCCAAATTGTTTTCCATGGTTGAACCTGAACTTCAACATGTCTTAACTCTTCAATTTAGACTGACAAGATAATCAGAGGTCTGCCAGTACCTCAAAATTATTGGGCATGACCACCAGGTTGCCTTTTCCACTTTTATTACACTTTCACTTACTCTTAGACCCTAACTTTCCCCCCTCCCCCCCCTGAGCCCTACCTTGGGAACATTGATGTTTCCTCTGAACTTGGACATTTGAGGGATGGCCCTTCCACACTGCACCATAATCCAATTCTGCAATATATTTGGGTGTAAGCACTGCCCGAAATCCATTCGAGATACTTAGGGAACTCTGATACATCCCAAATAAGAGAAAGACTTTTGAAATCTGATCTTGGGAGTTCGTTTACTTCATGCTTCAGAAAAAAGTCTAAGTCAGGCTCTCCTTGGCCGGGACCATTTAGCTTTCTAATGTATTTTACTTTTCGTTATTCATTCGGGTCTGTAATAATCCGCAATAACTAGGGGGTTATTGTAAAAAGGGGAGGTTCATTCATGTATGCATATGGATAGACATCCTTCTTTTAGCATTAACTTTACAATCACAACATGTTCTTTCGCTTATGCATTGCATGTAGAAATCTTGCCTAAAAGTTGTTTCACTTTTGCATTAGAAACTATGTCTTTAAGTTTCTGCATTTCACCACATAGATACCACGTTATAGGAATTTTTTATTTCTGAGTTTCTGCATTAAACCACATAGATACCATGTTCATAGGAATCACTACTCCTGAAATTCAGCATTTCATATAGATACCATGTCCATAGGGAATTACTACTTTTGAAATACTACACTTCATATAGATTCCATGGCATTTGGTTTCCAGCACTTCATATAGATATAATGCCTATAAGTCATCCCTGAAATTCTGCATATAGAAGATATCGCTATACGACATCCGCAGTTTTGCATATGCTTCTATCACTAGGTAACCCTGTTATAGGATTTGAATAACTAATTACATATAGATGACAAGCCTATATGACTTCTTGCATATTAGTAGCGCTTAAAAACAGTAACACCTAAAAAGCATACATATAGGAGCTATCAGCCAAATCAAAATTGGCGAGTCTAAAATAAGTAGCAAAGACGTCCCTGCAATCGGAAACGTTTTTCTACAATGACGTCACTAAGTGGATAGACATCATGCCTATACTTCTATTTAATACCTAGGCAAGCTTTACGATAAAAACTTCAACTACATCAGCCTACTAATCCCAGCCAGCTGGCAGGTCTAATTCTTGTTTCTTATCTGAAACATGTAACAAGCTAGTCTAACTCCTTAATATTTAAGTTTTAATTCAGATTATAACAAGTATGTGTAAGACATGCTAGACTATGTGCTTTCCTTAGTTTCGAAGAGGTTTATTTGAGTTGTATCTGCTTAAATGTTTTCCCCGTACTTGCTGTATATGTTTTGTTTGTCGCCTTAGCATTTTTTCCTTTGAAAACTCTCAAAATGCTTCACTCCCTCCCTCATAGGATTAGTAATCCCGCATGCCTCCGGGATTGATAGGATAGGAACGAGTAAGAGAATGCGATAGGAAAAGATATCTCTTCGCATTTAATACCTTAACGGTTTGGGAAGGGTAGATGCGAAGATGATGACCGGTGCACTAATATCTTATGTAGCCCCTATTCTGAGGAGTGATTACTAGATATTACATTGATGTGATCCAAATTAGTCATAAGCCTGGGACTCCCCTCCCTTTTACTTTCCTTTATCCTCTTTCTTTAAGGTCTTCAATCTTTTCATGAATTTTGTACCTTCTCTACTTTCCGTCAAAACTTTCAACTTATTCGTAATGTTACATGTAAGTCCTTCTATTTGATCCCTTAATTGCTTACTTGAATATGTAAAGTCACAACATAATATGGCCGGAAACCACACTAGTGGACCTTGAGGGGTGCATAACACCTTTCCCTCGAGATAATATCTAGCCCTTACCCGAAGTCTTGTTTCTTTAACCCAAAATACCTTTTGTGTCCTAATGCACTTTAATCATTAGGTGGAAACTCTTCAAAATTCCAAAACCCAAATTCCCGAAAGGAATAGGGTTGTCTTCCCAAATGTCATAAACACGATTTCGCTTTAGGAAAATGGGGCATCAACAGCGTGGTGACTCTACTGGGATATTTCTTTAAGCTTTTACCATTTCATATTAGGTATGACTTTATTGTTTCTTTATTGCTTTCCATTAGTGTATTTATCTCTATTCTACTTCGAAACTGACTTGGCTTTTTTTTTTTTCTTGTTTTTATCACTTTCTTCAATACTGTAGTAAATACGAACAATTATCGTAATTATTGTTTTATGAACTTGAAAATATGTGGCAATTTATTTTGTTCGTGTAATTTCATCTTCAACATCATATTCCACTCGTGCCAAACAAAATACCATAGCAACGCTTATAATGAGTGGTTGTGCTCTTCCGATATTATAACCCCCTAAATTTAGTAAGGGTGTATTTACGGTAAAATCAGTCGATCAACAGTGCAATCGACGGTTCCATGCCTTCCCCTCTTGAGTTTTCCGCTCAAGGGTACCTGTGTAATACCCCATAGAAACCTTATTCTATTTAATTATGCATGCATCATTGTCAAATCTACCCAAGTCCGTTATGTTGTCCACATAATGACTCTTTAAGATAGCCATTTCCAAAGTCCTCCGGGTTTCCTTGGAACCCAAAATGGACATTGCCATATTATGTGCATTTATTTTAAGAACTAAATGTTGTTATGCCAATTATTGGTTTAAATAGTCGAGTCCAGCGGGATGGGGGTCTAACACTTTGTTTTGCAGAAAATGAGGCACGAGGTCCACAGATTCGGCATGGTAACCAACATTCACCCAAGTTTTCTAAGCTGGTGGGAAGAGCTTCAATCCAGCTATGAGACTCTCATCCGCAAATATTTGTGGAATTTACCTTGTTATTGGATGTCCAGCCCGACAACAAAATATTTGGGACAAGTTTCTATAGAACCAGACAGGTACCATGCTGGCTATACTCCACAATACCCAAGTTGGTTGGAAGACGACCATGGCGGGTTAGGATAACCCGGGTTTGGTCGAGGCCACAGAGTCATCGACGAAAGAGTTGAAATTTAGGATAAGTACAATTAATTGCACAAGAGGATTCGAGAATGCTAAAACAAGCACCAGGGAATTCAAAAAGGCCAATCCAAAACTGATTGAAGAATGGAAGGGTATGGCTGTCAATGCCAACAAGCGACTAAGATATTAGGAACGAGGTTTGGTAGAATTGGAAAAGAAGTTCATCCAAAGGGTTGAAAACAACCAGAATGCTGAGGGAAATGAAGGAGGACGCTTGGCAAGAACCTACTTGATGCTTGGACTGCGTGAGCTGGTGAAGCTGTTCGACGAAGCTAAATATGCCGAATCTAGGGAAGGTCCTTCTAGGACCAAGTAGTTAGGAGTCTTTTCATTCATTTTGTAATAAGTCCAATGGCCATTGGTGGCATTTTTATTTTCTGCAATTTTTAGTGTCATTTTGGGGATTCGTCTTATTTTTATCAATAAAATAAGGAATTCATTGTTATAAGTTATCCAAATTAACTTGTTGCTAGGCCTACCTTGGGCACAACGAGGCACCCAAATTAGGACACGATTTATATTCTTTCACTATGTGTTTAAAAACTTTAACGTTTTCTCCTCATAATTCTTACTAACTTGTTACCTTTTGTTTTTAGTTATTTGTTTTATTCCCTTCCCCGAAGGTTAGTCCGTTGCACTCTGGCATCATCATACTCTATAAGATCCAAGGGCCCTCCATCTCCTCCTCCAGGTCCAATCAGAAACAGGAACAAAGGAAAAATGGAAGACTTGGGTAACATCAGAAAAGAAAATTTAGTTGAAAGGGTAGAGACCTCCCAGGGTACGCAGGTCTCGAAGGAGAGTGCCTCCCTTCTTGAACAAAAGCTGTTGAAATTTCAGAAAAGCCTTGCCTTGGAAACCTTGGGTTTACCTATAAACTATGACATTTGAGAGCTGGCCCTTCCACACTACACCATAATCCAATTCTGCAATATATTTGGGTGTAAGCACTACCCGGAATCCATTTATGATTCATAGGGAACTCTGATACATCCCCAAATAAGAGAAAGGCTTTGGAAATATGATCTTGGGAGATCGTTTACTTCATGCTTCAGACAGAAGTCTAAGTCAGGCTCTCCTCGCCTGGGACCATTTAGCTTTCTAATGTATTTTACATTTATTTATTCATTTGGGTCTTGAAAAATCTGTAATAACTATACGGTTACAGTAAAAAGGGGGAGGGTCATTCATGTATGCATATGGGTACACATCCTGCTTAAGGTATTAACTTTACAATCACAACTTGTTCTTTCGCTTATGCATTGCATGTAGAAATCCTGCCTATAAATTATTTCACTTTTGCATTAGAAACTATGTCTTTAAGTTTCTACAATTCACCACATAGTTACCACGTTATAGGAATTGCTATTTCAGACTTTCTGCATTTCACCACATAGATACCATGTTCATAGGAATCACTACTCCTAAAATTCTGCATTTCATATAGATATTATGTCCATAGGGACTAACTATTTTTGAAATATTGCATCCCATATAGATACCATGGCAATAGGTTTTCAGCACTTCATATAGATATCATGCTTATTAGTCATCCTTGAAATTCTGCAAATAGAGTATATGCCTATATGACTTCCGCATTTTCGCATATGCATCTATCACTAGGCAAACCTGCTATAGGATTTGAATAGCCAATTACATATAGATGACCTACCTATAGGACTTCTACATGTTAATAGCGCATATAACTAGTAACGCCTAGAAAGCATGCCTATAGGAGCTATCAGCCAAATCAGAATCGACGAATCTAAAATTAGTAGCAATAACATCCCTACAATCGACAACTTTTTTGTACAACTAGTTTACTTTTTTCAGAATGGATAGACATCATGCCTATATGTTCCGTTTAACACCTGGGCAAGCTTTAGGGTATAAACTATAACTACATCAATCTACTAATCCCAGCCTGCAGGCAGGTCAGATTTTGATTTCTTATCTGGAAAATGTAATAAGCCAGTCTGCCTCCTTAATGTTTAAGTTTTAATTCAGACCATAACCAGTATGTATAAGACATGCTAGACTATATGCTTTCCTTTGATTCGAGGAGGTTTATTTGAGTCGTATATGCTTAATTCCTTTCCCCATACTCGCTTTATATGTTTTCTTTGTCGCCTTAGCATTTTGTCCTTTGAAAACTCTCAAAAGTCTTCACTCCATACCTCCTAGGATTAGTAATCCCACATGCCTCCGGGATTAATATGATTGAGACAGGTAAGACCATACGATAGGTAACAATACCATTCAACGTTTAATACCTCAATGGGTGGGAAGGGTAGATGCGAAGATGATGACCATTTTTTATCCGCTTTCTTTAAGGTCTTAAATCTTTTTATGAATTTTGTACCTTCTCTACATTCCTTCAAAAGTTTCAACTTATCTGTAATATTACATGCAACTCCCTTTATTTGAGCTCTTAAATTGTTCCTTGATTATGTGAAGTCACAATATAATATGGCTGGGAACCACACTAGAGGATCTTGAGGGGTGCCTAACACCTTCCCCTCGAGATAATATCTAGCCCTTACCCGAACTATGGTTTCTTCAACCCAAAACTCTTTTTGTGTCCTAAGGAACTTTAATTATTAGGCGGCGACTCTTCAAAATTCCAAAACCTAAATTCTCGAAAGGAATAGAGTTGTCTTCCCAAATGTCGTAAACCCGAATTCACATTAGGAAAATGGGGTGTTGACCGGCAATTGTTCATGTGCCCGTTTGTTAATTCATATGGGAACACATACATTCAAGTGGTAGTTAACCATGTTTCAAAGAGGGTTGAAGCCGTGGCTTTACCCAATAATGGGGCATGGAGTGTTGTTGCATTTCTTAAGAAGAGGATTTTTACCAGGTTTGGCGCTTCTCAAGCAACCATAAGTGATAGGGGGTATCATTTTTGTAATCGAGCTTTTGACACTTTTCTTTTCTTGCATAGTGTCAATCACATAGTTTTTACTCCTTATCACCCTTACCAGAGTAGCCAAGTTGAAGTCTCAAACACGGAAATCAAGAGTATAATTTCAAAGACAGTCAATGCAAATAGGACCGGTTGGTCAAAGAAATTGGATGATGCTCTATGAGCTTATAGGACTTCTTACAAGACTCTGAGTGGTATGTCTCTATACCATTTGGTGTTAGGGAAAGCTTGACATTTACTAGTTTAGTTATAGCACGAGGCCATATAGGCTTTGAGGAAGCTGAATGTTGAATGGGATATGGCAGCAATTCTTTGTGTGGAGCAGCATAATGAACTTGATGAATTTCGATTCCATGCCTACTCCAGATTGTCCTTGGTCAAGAACAAAAATAAGTACCTTCATGACAAGTATGCTCATATGAAGGAATTCAAAGTGGGTGATTTGGTTCTCTTGTTCTATTCTTGGTTACGTTTGTCTACAGAAAGCTTAAGTCAAAATGGAGCGGACCTTTTGAAGTGGTGCTTGTGACTCTGTTAGGTGCACTTGACTTGAAAAACAAAAATGGTGAGATCTTCAGAGTTAATGGGCACAAAGTCAAGCACTATCATGGCTAGATTATTGACAGTCACATTGTGGCAATAATCCATCTAAAGTGATTTAATGGTGACCTGCATCATGTCGCTACGTTAAATCAAGCGCTTCATGGGAGGCAACCCATGTGTCTTTCTTTTTGTTTTTTATTTTCCTTTTAGTGTAAATTTTGATTTTGGACTAACTGGATGTGAAATGTGTGTAGGGTTGTTTTGATGTAGTGCAGGATCAAATTGGAAAAATGTTGCACTCTCTAAAGTTTGGACTGCTGCCGCAATGCATTTTTCGCGGCCACAATGGCCTTATAGCGGGGGAAAATTTCATTTCTGTCTACAGTGTTGAATGGTCAAAAGTGGGGTTCTCTAAATTTGTCACTGCCCCCCCCCCCAATGCATATTATGCGGTTCGAAGTTCCCTATCGCGGTCGTGGAGCATTTTGTGCGGTCTGCAGAGACGTCTTTCCCAATTCTTCATGTGTTTAAGTACTGCAGACTGTGGTGCATTTTGTGCGTTCCGTGGTGGGTAGGTATCATGGGACTCAGGTCTTTTTTCTATAAATAGGAGCTCATGCCCTTATTTACACTTTTCGCTCATTTGCTCTCTAAATAGTAAAAAAGGTTATGTTCATCACTACACTAAGTCCACAATTTCACTGTTTCTAAATCATCTGTGTTACATTTTATCACTGGTACTTCAAATCTTTCCCTAGTCTCTAATTTTGCTTTGTTCTCTTATAATTTGTTATTTTGTACCTCTTTTTCTTCCCTATTCTTTCAATTTGTACCATAGGGTCCCATAATGTTGTCAAGATTAGGTTAATTAGTCAAAAATGATGATTAACTACCTAGGGGTTGATAATATGTGAATGTAGGTTAAAAATGAGGAAAAAGTTGAAAACCTAGATTGGTGTTGCTGAGTTATGCTTACCGTGACCTTGGTGAATTTTTCGAGGTCCGCGGTGCCTCTCTGCAACCGTGATGGTTCTTTTGTGGTCTGGAGTGACCTACTGCAGCCGCACATCATTTTTTGTGATTCGTGGTGCTCTAAATCAGAGAGTGGGTATTCTAAGCCCCACTTCACTGCGGTCCGCTGACCCATTATGTGTGGTTCGCAGTTGTTTCTTTGCGGCCACACTTCTTTTTATATGGTCTGTAGATTGTTTTTTTCAATTATATTCTTCATTGTTTCTTCTAGTACTATGATGCTAACAAACACTAAATGAATTCTCCTTGCAAACAATGGTTAATTCACGAGGTGAAAGAAAGGAAAAGAAGAGTCCTCCCGGGGTAAGGGACGAGGTATGATCAAATTGACCCCCCAAGTCTGAAAGGCAATTGGGGTCAGTAGAGAGCAAATAAAGGCTGCCGATAGAGATGCTTTGCATTGAGAGGGAAGTGAGTATTTACCCTCTCGGGAGGCACCTGAGTCTGATTCAATGCCTGGGTATGTCCCTGACTTCCCGGAGAGATTGAGATTGAGAGATGAACCTACCCCTCCAGCCTTTCCTACTACTCAAGCCTCAATTTAAATTTCTTCTGAGTCATTTGAGTGCTCCACGGAGAATGGTGATAGGGCTTCTTCTAACTCACCTATAGCTTCAACACCCAGTGAGACTTCCAAAGAGAAAGAAGAAAAAACAGATGGAGAACCCCAAACTGGGGGGTTAAAAAGAACTAGAGACCTGGAGGCCTAGAAGAATAGATTTGTTAGTGAGACAGCATACCACAAGTTCTGTGAATGGTGGCCTCAGAGGAAGCTGATTCTTGAGGGATAATTCATTAAGAGGGACCTTCTGCCTCACGACCCTAATATGAAGAGGCAACTCAAAGAGCGACGTGGCTGGGAGTAAAATACATGCAAAATCTTCGATGAAAATGATCACTTAGTCAACAAGTTTTACGCTAATCCGCCCACATAAAAAGGGGCACCAAAGTGACAAAAGCTCTGGAACTTGAAGATTCGGTTTGATGGACAGTACATTAATGACTACATTGGCTTCACTGAGGAAGATGAGTCTCTATACTTGGAAAATGTGGCATTGGATCAGGCACCCCGTCCATGGTTAGCAAAGTACTTGGCACGTCCGATCAACACTCCATTATGATTTATCACAGGGGTTCTGATTCTGAGGATTACCCTGAACTTTGAGGAAAAAGGGTGGTAGACCTTTGTCTGTTGTAGGCTAGACCCTACCACTTATGATAACTCTTTGCCAGCCTCCAAAGAAACATTGGTGGATTCAATTATGGGAAGGTACCCGATCAATGTCGGGATGTCATGTCTCGTGTGATTTCCAAGGTGGTTAATGAGAGTGATAGATTATACACGTTCCCCAACTTCCTCACGATGTACTTTGAGGATCAGGATGTAGACGGGAGGAGATTTAATTTGAAGGTGAAACCTAAAATGCCCTTTTCTTGGTATAGCCTAAAGAGCCTGGACAACCCCAAGCCCTCCGGATCAAGGCCCTTAGGAACAAGAAAGAAAGGAAGAGTAAGCAATCAAGTCTCTTAGTGAGTGTGGTTATCTTGATAGGCACCCAAAGGAAAAGCCACTACTTCTACCAACCAGTTTGAAGAGCCGGTAGTGGTAGTTCCTTCTTTTCAGCCACCTACAACCATATAGATACTTCCCCAGGACCCACTACTGTCACTACTCCAGATGTCCATTCATCCTTAGCCTACGCATTGACTACCCACCGTTTAAGCCAAACCCTTGATAGTATCAACAACTGGATGCAGGCAGCTACTACTAAGTTCTTTGTTCTTTCTAGCTCGGTGGTAGCCGAGTACATATCCTTATAGCCACAGGTTCCAGAGTCAGAGGAGAAGACTCTCGAAGAGCTTCTGGACAACTAGAAGAAACTCGTAGAGAACCAACATTTAATATTGGTGGATGTAGGTACTAATAGGAAAGCATTGAAGGAGCTGACAAAGGAAACAAAGAAACTGAGAAAGACTCTATCATAAAAAGAGTTTGTAGAGGTGTTGAGGGTAGAAGTGGAGAAGATGAAGGTTGTTGATCACTTTCCATAGGAGCTACTATTTCATGATCTGATTCCAGCAGCCTAGACTAAGCTAGAGCAGGAGTTGGTGAGGGCACTAAAAGGAGGAGGGTGATCCCTCGAGCCGATGATGCAGTGATTGAGTTGGAGGACCCGCAGGGAGGTTCCTCTAGCCAGCCTCAGGTTTTAGAGAAGCCACAGGTCTTAGTGCAGGAACATGTCACAGGGGTAGAGTCACATGTTCTCGAGTAGTACCAGGACATAGGGACCCAAGCTCATGATCCCATGCAAACCAAGGACCAATAGGAAGTTTTCTTTACTCTCTATCTTTTCTTGAGCTATTTTTGTTTAGTTAGCATTGAGGACAATGCTAGCTTTCATTTGAGGGGTTTGACCTATTTTGATGATATTGGGTTGTAAATATAATACTATTTTCATTTTATTAAGCTTTTTCACTTTTGGTATGTTCATAATTTTATCGGTTTATTGCACTTTTCGTACCTTGCAACCTTGGTCTGTATATAAAGTTAGTTTCTTATGTATATATTCATTCCCTCTTATGTATATTCATCTAAATCCCATGTTAAACATATTCAATGTACTTTCCACATATTCTTTTGTAGCTTCTTACATCATTTTTGTAGCTTCTTATTTTGAGTTTTGCGTTTAATAAGCCTTTGATTTTCTTAATTCCACGGTTTTTTTCAATGGTGTAATTTGTGTGAACAGATGGCTCTTACCGATGATGGTTGGCATGACAACCTTCTTAATGGTTTTAGTTCGTTTTCTTTTTGTTTTTGTGTAAATAGTAGTTAGTGAGTAATAGTTCCTCAAGCAAAGATTCACTTGGGCCTAACACATATGCCTTTAATCTTATGGTCAACAACAAATTGGTATGTATAGGATGACAGGTTTGTCCTTGAGACTCTTGTGTTGGCCGACAATAACCAAGTGGTTTTTTGGCACAATTTGTGTTGTTTAAATCTTAGGTAAGGTTGGGCCCCCAACTCTGTCCTTTTAGCAATCCTATTGCTTATGTGGTGAGAATTTGAATTACAAGTCCATGTCTCGTGCCATTGAGATTAGAACTTGCGTTGAATGTTTGTCTAGGGGAAATTACAAGTCTAGTTTGACTTAAGAAGTGATTATAGGATCTCGTTGATCTGAATGATATCTTGAAAACATCCATAGCCTACCAATGACAAAATCTCTACTCAACCCATTTGAGCCATAGCCATTTTTCCTTCAAAAACCATGATACAAGCCTTTACCCACTTTAAAAAGACCCTCACTTGGCACTTGATATTTCCTTAGCATAAGGAAAAAAACATAAGTTTGGGGAGAGAGATGAGAAATGCAAGAAAGTGATAAAAGGTACAAAAATGAATAAACGTATAGGCGAAAAGAAAAAAGAAAAAAAATTAAAAAATCAAAGAAATGAACAGTAATGAAGGGATTCAACAAAAGTAAAGTGATGAAAGGGTTGGAAAGTTTAGAAAGGAGAAAATTTTTTGAAATTGTGACAACCTGCCTACTCGTCTCATGAGTTACTGCTCTGTTTTCCCCATTTCTGCTTCTTATTGCTTTTTTATCGGTTCTATGTGTGATCATCTTGTTGGCTTAGGTTCGGAAAGGATTTGGTAAGGTTTGAGATACTTTTTTAGGAAGCTTAAGTTAGAAAAATCAACCGGGTATTGACTTATATGTTAGAGCGCTCAGATGTGAGTTCTGATGTTCGAATAGCTTCGGGAGGTGATTTAAGACTTAAGAGCGTGATCAGAATGCATTAAAAAGGTTTGAAGTATACTTAGGCTTGAATTGGTGAAGTGGGTATTTTGGCGATTTCTGGTTTGTAGGTGAGAATTTGATATAAGGGTCGAGATGCAATTCTGAGAGTTGCAATAGTTGTGTTATGTCCTTTGGGATGTGTGTGCAAAATTTCAAGTCATATGGACGCGGTTTGGTTAAGTTTCGATCAAAAGAGAAATTCGAAAGATTTTAGGAACTTAGGCTTGAATCCAATGGGTTTTGGTTGATTCTATGATACTTGAGGTGTTTTGAAGGCTGGTATAAGTTTTAATAAGGTAATAGGATATGTGTTTGCTTTTGGTTGAGGTCCCTAGGGTCTCGGGGTGGTTTCAGAGGGCTGACGGAGAAATTGGAATTTCTTAAGAAGCTACAGATTTTTTGCTTCTGCTATTTCTGCAAATGTAGTTTGGGGACCATAGGTGCGATGCTGCAGATGCAAGGGGGAAGTCGGCAAGAGTGAAAGAAAGTGAGGGTGGTTGAAACTACAGAAATGACTGGCGAACCGCACCTAGAATAGCACAAGTGCGGTTGTTGTGTCGCAGATGCTGAAAGCTAGAGGATAAGTAAAAAGCATAGAAGAGGCTCTTAGATGACAGCAAATGTGATACCGCGGATGTCGTGGATTGGCAGCAGATGCAAAAATACCTGGGTCAGAATGTATATATTTCATTCTTCACAAAATTCAGAGGGTTTCACCATTTTTAAACGCGATTTCTGGAGTTTTAAACAATTTTGAAGAGAGAATTCAAGGAGTCTTCATTGAGGTAAGGATTTTGGACCTATAACTCGTTCCTATTGTATTGTTTAACGAATTAGAGCAATAATTAATTGAATTTAATGCTTAAATTTGGGGGAAAACTAGGGCATTGAAACTTAGACCTTTTATTGGGGATTTAGAGATTTATTGGTGGTCGGATTTCAGAACTTTTGATATGTATAAACCCGTGGGGAGGTAAGGAATCTATTGACGTTAAATTTATCGAATTTCAAGACATGGGCCTACAGGTCAGGTTTTGGTAATTTCGGGATTTATGTTGTAAATTGATTGTTTTCACTAGGGCTTCGTTCATTTAGCATATTTTGATGTCGTGATTCTGATTATAGATAGGTTCGACGTGAGTGGAGGCCGATTCGAGGAGAAAAAGCATCGCAGGCTAGAGATTTGATCAGATTGATGTGATTAATAATTGTAAATGATGTCCTGAGGGTATGAAACCCCTAATTGCACATCATTGTTCTATATTGAGGTAACAGACATGCTAGATGACGAGCATGGGGTCGTGTACCATTAGGGATATGACTGTAATATATTTGTTAACATCATGTTTTGGGCGAAAAGCCATATTTGGGCCTCATGCAACCTATTTGAACCCTTAGGGGATTTTTATTGAAATTTCCTCACTTTTTTTTTTAATGTTTGAACTCAGTTATGCTATGTTCCATTGTTTTCATAACTCAGCCATGTTTAATTTTAACACTTAAATGATCTTTCAGATGATATTTTGGGGTTGAGAATTATGTTTTACTATTATCTGAGTGCCTTGTAAGGATTTTGACTGGGTAAGGCCTATGTTGTGAGGAAAAACTAATTATGATTATGAGGTCGAGGGCCTGAGATATATACTCTACGAGGTAGATGTTGATATGAGGCTGAGAGCCGATTGATGATTCTACGAGATGCCACGATATTGCCCTTGGGTCGTAAGGGGCCCCTCCAGGATTCTGCACACCCCCAGTGACGAGATATAGCCCGAGGGGCTGGTACTATTTCTGAGATATTGCCTGAGGGCGGAATTGTTGACATTGTGCCCGAGGGGCAAACCTTTATGTGTTTATCTTTCTTATTTGTATGTTATTTATCTGTCAATTGTTGAAAAGGCATTCCATGAAGTTTAAACTTAACTTAAATGATTTTTACATATCCTTGTTGATTCACTATTACTGGTTTTTTATACTGCTTCATTACAACATGTATGTGCCTTACATGTTTTCATATTTGTGAATCGTTTATTTATGATTATTACTCATAGAGTTAGAGTACTCAGTTTACTCCCTATACCCTGTGTGCGGATTCAAGCGCATCTGGACCCGCTACCTAGTGTTGATCTTTCCAGCTTAGGCGGATTGGAAGATTCTCTGGGAAGCTGCCAGCGTTCGCAGCCCCAAGCTTCTTCCATTATATTATTTCTCATTGTTTTAGGTTTGTATTGAACTTTGTAGACTTTACTTGATTATTTTGGATTTTTAGATGCTCATGACTAATGAAACCCCGGTATCGGGCTATGTTGGGTTGTATTACATGAATTTTTAGGTATTGTCATTGCTTACATTTGGATTTATATCATGTTTCAACTTAGATTCTCATTGTTAACTGCTTAATATTAAAATTGCTAAGTTTCGATTGGCGTTGTCTTCACGAGAGGCGTCATCATGACCGGGTCCTAGTGTAGGGTCTTAACAAGTTGGTATAAGAGCCTAGGTTACATAGGTCCCACGAGTCATGAGCAGGTTAAGTAGAGTCTCGGGGATTAGTATGGAGACGTTTGTATTTATTCTCGAGAGGCTGTAGAACCTTGAGGAAAAACATCATATTCTTGAAATTCTATTCATGCGAATTTGTTGATTTGGGTACTAAACTTCTGTTATTCTATTCTCTCACAGTTTGTGAGGACACGGACTACCGATCAGGATGGACGACTACCAGTACCACCAGTTGTGGGCACCAGAGGTCGAGGATGTGGTCGTGGCCATGGTACGGGCTGGGTGTGGCCCAAGGAGCTTGGATTGTATGGGTATGCACTGTCCTAGCTCAGGCGGTTTCCGTTACTACAGCCACAACTTCTTCTCAGTCCAAAGGAGGCAATCAGACTCCTGCCGCTCGCACACTTGAGTAGGTCGTGCAGGTACTTCAAACACCGAGGGCACATCCAGCCTAGCCATTTGCAACTGCTTAGGACTATATAGCTCCAACCTTTCCATAGGGCGAGCAACATAGGTTTGAGAGGTTTGGTAGACTTCGGCCTCTGACCTTCAGCGGTGCATAAGGCGAGGATGCCTACGGTTTCTTAGACAGGTGTCGGCGGATTCCTAGCACAGCGGGTATTCTGAAGACCAGCGGGGACGCTTTCACTACTTTTTAGTTTTTTGATGCTGCCTTCACTTGGTGGGAGGCATTTTAGAGGTTTATGCATATTGTGCAACACCCCTTACTTGGCAGCAGTATTCCATTTTCTTTCAGGACAAGTATGTGTTGCGGTCTCGCAAAGAGGAGTTTCATAAGCAGTTTGAGTATTTTCATCAGGGAAAGATGATAGTGACGTAATATGAGATGAGTTATTTAGAGTTAGCTCGTCATTCTATTTGGTTGGATTCAATAGATAGAGAGAGGATTAGGAAGTTCGTTGATGGCCTCACTTATCAGCTTCGAATCCTCATGACAAGGGGGAGGGTGTGTGGTGCATCATTAGAGGAGGTTGTATACATTTCTTGAGAGATTGAGTCAGTTCGTCACCAGGAGAGATAGGAGAGGGAGGCCAATAGGCCTCATAGATCTAGCTGTAATAGTGGTGCTCCTTCGAGAGGTTAGATTTCGCACAGCAAAGGTCGTCCATTTAGGCGGGCCAGCCAGCTCGCCCAGGTTATCGTGGGGCATTATCAGGTCATGGTTCTCACAGTTCTCAGTAGGACTAGTCATCATTTAGTGCCCTTCCAGCTCAGACCTCGTGTCATGCTCCCTCAGTTGAGGGCTCTTCTACGCCATGTGTTTTAGCTAGTCAATCCAGTGCGAGGGGTTCCCTTCAGTCCCCTTTTCCAGAACCTGTGAGTTGTTATGAGTGTGGAGATATGGGTCATATTTGGAGGCAGTGCCCTCGCCGTCTTGCGGGTTCATCTCAGCAGAGGGGCCAGTCAGCACCCATTGCTTCATCACCACCCACTCAGCCAGCTAGGGGTGGAGGTCAGTCATCTAGGGGTCGTCCTAGATGTGGAGGTCAATTAGGTGGCGGTCGCGCCCATTTTATTGCACTTCAAGCTAGGCCTGATGTTATTTCTTCAGATGCTATTATTATATGTATTATTTCAGTCTGCCACAGAGATACCTCTATATTATTTAATCTCGCTTTCATATTTTCTTATATGTCACCATACTTTGCTCATTATCTGGGTATGCCCTGTGAGTCTCTTGCTTCAGATGTTCATATATCAACCCTGGTGGGTGATACTATTGTTGTAAACCGTGTGTACCGGTCGTGTGTGGTGACTATTCTGGGTCTCAAGAGCATCCTCATTATTAAGTATGGTAGATTCGATGTCATTTTGTACATGGATTGATTATATTCTTGTCGTGCCATTATTGACTGTCATGCTAAGACATTCACATTGGCCATATCGGGTATGCCATGGATTGAGCGGCGAGGTTTGTCTGATTATTTTCCAGTAGGGTAATTTCATTCTTGAAGGCCCATAGTATGGTTGGGAAGGGTTGTCTTTTGTATCTAGACTTTGTGAGGGATGTCAGTGTAGAGACTCCCAGTATTGATTCTGTTCCAGTTGTAAGGGATTTTCCCGATGTGTTTCCTGTAGACCTGTCAGGCATGCCATCGCACAGGGATATCAATTTTAGTATTGACCTGGGGTTGGGTACTCAGCCCATTTCTATTCCACCGTATCATGTGGCACTAATGGAGTTTAAGTAGTTAAAGGAGCGGCTTTAAGAGCTACTTGAGAAGGGGTTCATTCGGCCTAGCGTGTCGCCTTGGGCGCGCAAATTCTATTCGTGAATAACAAGGATGGAACTATGAGAATGTGCACTAATTATAGGAAATTGAACAAAGTAACAGTTAAGAACAAGTATCCTTTGCCTCATATTAGTGATTTATTTGACCAGCTACAGTGAGTGAGAGTGTTCTCCAAGATTGATCTCCATTCCGGTTATCAACAGTTGAAGATTGGGGATTCGAATATTCGTAAGACAACTTTTAGGACCTGATATGCTCATCATGGATTCTTATTGATGTCTTTTGGGCTAACCAATGCCCCAGCAACGTTCATGTATTTGATGAATAGCAGTTCTGGCCTTATCTCAACTTCTTTTTCATAGGATTCATTGATGATATTCTGGTACACTCTCATAATCAAGAGGAGCACGCGGAGCATTTGAGAGTTGTATTGCATATATTGAGGGAAGAGAAACTTTATGCAATATTTTCCAAGTGTGAGTTTTGGCTCGGTTCAGTGGCATATTTAGGGCACGTGGTGTCTAGTGAGGGTATTCAGGTTGATTCAAGGAAGACAGAGACGGTTCAGAGTTGGCTCACACCGTCTTCATACACAGAGATCCGCAGATTTCTTTGTTTGGAGGGTTATTATCACTGGTTTTTTCAAGAATTCTCATCTATCGTGTTGCCCTTGACAATGTTGACTCATAAGGGTGTAATATTTGTATCGTTGGACGAGTGTAAGAAGAGATTTCAGAAGCTCAAAACAACCTTGGCCACAACTCCAGTGTTAGATTCTCCCTCAACTTCAGGTTCATATATTATGTATTGTGATGCGTTGGGAGTTGGTATTAGTTGTGTGTTGATGCAGAAGGGTAGAGTTATTGCTTGTGTTTTTTGTCAGTTGAAGCCCCATGAGAAGAACTACCTCGTTCATGATTTGAAGTTGGTTGCCATAGTTCACGCATTGATGATTTGGAGGGATTACTTGTATTGTGTGTCTTGTAAGGTGTTTACGAATCATCGTAGCCTCCAACACTTGTTCAAGCAGAAGGATCTTAATTTGAGACAGCGGAGATGGTTTGAGTTGCTAATCGATTATGATATCACTATATTGTACCATCCAGAGAAGGCCAATATGGTAGTTAATGCTCTGAGCCCAAATTCAGTGAGTTTGGGGAGTTTGGCATATATTCCAATTAGAGAGAGACCTCTTTCAAGTGAAGTTCATGCCTTGGCCAATCGGTTCGTGAGTTTAGACATTTCGAATCCTAGTCGGGTATTAGCTTGTGTGATTTCTCGGTCTTCTTTATATAATCACATCAGAAAGTGCCAGTATGATGACCCTAATTTGCTTGTCCTTAAGGAAAAAATTAAGCTCGATGATGAAAAAGACATAACAATTGATGATGATGGGGTCTTGAGGAGGTAGGGCAAGATATGTGTGCCCAATATAGATGGGATTCGGGAGTTGATTTTTGATGAGGCCCATAGCTCGTCGTGTTCCATTTATCCAGGTTCTACGAAGTGTATAAGGATTTGAGGAAGCATTATTGGTAGAGAAGAAAAAAGAAAGATATTATGGGGTTTGTAGCTCGGTATCTCAATTGTCAGCAGGTGAAATATGAGCATCGGAGACCAGGTGGCTTGTTTCAGCGGATAGATATTCCGGAGTGGAAGTGGGAGCAGATCAACATTGACTTTGTAGTTGGGCTCCCACGGACTTTGAAGAAGTTAAATACTATTTGGGTTATTGTGGATAGGCTAACAAAGTCCGCACACTTCATTTTTGTGTGTACTATCTATTCTTCAGAGCCATTCGCTAAGATCTATATCTGGGAGACTATTTATTTGCATGGTGTCCCAGTTTCAATCATTTCACATAAGGGCACATAGTTTATTTCGCAGTTTTTGAGGTCTGTTCAGCGAGATTTGGGTACTCAGGTTGAGTTGAGCATAGCTTTTAACCCTCAGACGGATGGGCAGTCCGAGCGCGATATTCTGATAATGGAGGACATGTTGCGCGCTTGTGTCATAGATTTTGGAGGGTTATGGGATTAGTTTCTGTCGCTTGTAGATATTTCTTATAACAACAGTTACCACTCGAGTATTCAGATTGCTCCATATGAGGCTTTGTATGAAAGGTGGTGTATATCTCCGGTTGGTTAATTTAAGCCGAAGGAGGCTAGGCTATTGAGGACAGATTTGGTACAGGATGCTTTAGACAGAATGAAGGTTATTTAGGAGAGGCTTTGTACAGCGCAGTCGAGACAAAAGAGTTATGCTGATAGAAAGGTTCGAGATGTGTCCTACATGGTTAGTGAGAATGTTCTGTTGAAGGTTTCACCCATGAAGGGTGCTATGAGATTTAGGAAGAAGGGTAAATTGAGTCGTCGATTCATCGGACTTTTTGATGTTCATCGGAAGATTTTGGAGGTAACTTATGACCTTGCTTTGCCACCTAGATTGCCGAGTGTGCATCCGGTATTTCATGTCTCTATGCTCTAGAAATATCTTGGGAATTCATCGCATGTTCTGTATTTCAGCACGATTTAGGTATATGGTGATTTGACTTATGATGTGGATCCAACAACTACTTGGAGCGTCAGTTTTGAAAGGTGAGATCAAAGGATATAGCTTCAATGAATGTGCAGTGGAGAGGTCGGCCCATGGAGGAGGCTACCTGGGAGACCAAGCGGGAAATGCCGAGCAGATATCCTCACCTGTTTGACATTTTAGGTATGTTTCTTGACTCATTCGGGGACGAAAGTTTGTTTAAGATGGGGAGGATGTGATGATCCAGCCAGTTATCTCATGAGTTACCGCTCTGTTTTTCCCATTTCTGCTTTTTATTGCTTTGTTTATTGATTCTATGTGTGATCGGGTTGGTTGGCTCGGGTTCGAAAAGGATTTGGTAAGATTTGAGATACTTAGTCTCTTTTTTGGAAGCTTAAGTTTGAAAGTCAATTGGATGTTAACTTACGTATTAGAGAGATTGGATGTGAATTGCGATGGTTCGGATTGCTTCAGGAGGTGATTTGGGACTTAGGAGCGTGATCGGAATAAGTTTTGGAGGTTCGGAGTAGATTTAGGCTTGAATTGGCGAAGTTAGTATTTTACCCATTTCTGATTGGTAGGTGATATTTTGATATAACAGTTGGAATGGAATTCTGAGAGTTGCAATAGTTATGTTGTGTCCTTTGGGATGTATGAGCAAAATTTTGGGTCACTCGGACGTGGTTTGATTGGGTTTTTTATCAAACAAGGAATTCGGAAGATTTTAGGAACTTAGGCTTGAATCCGATGTGTTTTGGTTGAATCGATGTTGTTTCAGGTGTTTAGAAGGTTGGTATAAGTTTAAGTTTATGGGATATGTTTGTTCTTTTCGTTGAGGTCCCGGGGGCCTCGGGATGGTTTTGCAGGGTTGACGGAGAGTTTGGAATTTTTGAAAAAGCTGCAAATTCTTCTAGTATTTCCGCACCTGAGGATTGGGGACCGCAGGTGCGATGCTGCAGATGCGAGGGGGAAGGCCACAAAAGCGGAAGAACGTGAGGGAGGCAGAAACCGAAGAAGCAGTTGGTGAAGCGCACTTGCGATGGCGCAGGTGCGATTGGTGTATCGAAGATGTGAAAGGCCGGAGGATAAGTGAAAACTGCAGAAGCTGCTATTGGACCGCAAAAGCTGTACCGCAAATGGGGTGGATTGACCGCAAACGCAAAAATGCCTGGGTCAAAATGTATACATTTCTTCCTTCGTGAATTTAGAGGGTTTCACCATTTTTAAACATGATTTCTGGAGGTTTGGATGATTTTGAAGAGAGAATTAAAGGGGACTTCATTGAGGTAAGGATTTTGGACCTAAAACTCATTCCTATGGTATTATTTCACGTGTTTGAGCTATAATTAATGGAATTTAATGGTTAAATTTTGGACAATACCGGGGCTTAGAAACTTATACCATTGATTGAGGATTTGGAGGACCATTGGTTGTCGGATTTCAGAACTCTATATATGTAAGAACTCGTAGGGAGGTAAGGAATCTATTGATGTTACTTTTATCGAATTCCGAGATGTGGGCCCCGGGGGTTGGATTTTTGTAATTTTGGGATTTATGTTGTAAATTGATTGTTTTCATTCGGTCTTCATTCCCTTAGCATATTTTGATGTTGTGATTCTGATTTTGGATAGACTCGACACAAGTACAGGCTGATTCGAGGGGCAAAGGCATAGCCGACTAGAGATTTGACTGGATTGAGGTGAGTAACGAATGTAAATGATGTCCTGAGGGTATGAAACCCCGGATTACACATCGTTGTGCTATATTGAGGTGACACGCACGCTAGATGACGAGTGTTGGGTCGTGCACTATTAGGGATTGTGACTTAGTCCGTCCCAAATGACTATTTTATTGTGCATTTGACTGCAATCTATTTGAACCCTTAGGGGATTGATACTGATATTTCCTCACTGTTTTGATTTTATACTTGAAGTCAGTCATGCTATATTCCACTATTTTCATAACTCAGCCATGTTTACTCACTTATAACACTTACATTATCGTTTAAATGATATTTTGGGGCTGAGAATCATGTTTTACTATTGCCCAAGTGGCTTGTGATGATTTTGACTGTGTAAGGCCGAGGGCCTATGTTGTGAGGAAACACTGTTTATGATTATAAGGCCGAGGGCCTGAGATACATACGCTATGAGGTCGATTGTTCATATGAGGCTGAGAGCATAGTGATGATGCCACGAGATGGCTTGATATTGTGCTTTCGCTGTAAGAGGGAGTTTGTACACCCCCAGTGAGCACGGGTACACATTGTGATGCAAGATATAGCCCGAGAGGGTGGTACTGTTTATGAGATATTTCTCGAGGGGCGGAATTATTGACATTATACCCGAGGGGCGAACCTTTATGTGTTTATCTTTATTATTTGCCTGTTATTTATCTGTCAATTATTGAAAATGCATTTCATGAAGTTTAATCTTAACTTAAAAGATTTTTACATATCCTTGTTGATTCACTGTTTTTACTAGTTTTTTAACTGCTTCATCATAGCATATATGTGCCTTGCGTGTTTTCATATTTCGGAGTCGTTCATTTATGATTATTACTAACACAATTGGAGTACTCACTTTACTCCCTACACCCTATGTGCGGATTCAGACGCACCTGGTCCTGCTACCGGGTTTTGATCTTTCTAGCTTAGGCGGATCTAAAGATTTTCTGTGTAGCTTCTGGCGTTCCCAGCCCAGAGCTTCTTCCTTTATCTTATTTCTCCTTATTTTAGATTTGTATTGAACTCTGTAGACCTTTCTTGATTATTCCAGATTTTTAGATGCTCGTGACTATTTACACCCCGATATCGCACTGTGTTGGGTTGTATTCTACAAATTGTTTAGTATTGTCACTGCTTACTTTTGGATTTATATCATGTTTAGACTTAAATTCTTTTTGTTAACAGCTTAACACTGAAATGGATAAGTGTCGGTTGGCCTTGTCTCCACGAGAGGCTCCATCACGACCGGGTCCGGGTTTAGGGTCGTTATAGAAATGATCGAGAAAGAGTGATAATGTGTCTCTATAACCCCTAAGAAAAAACTAAATGACTCAAAAGGTTAAGAGAATGTGTGCCAAAGTGAAGAAAATGAAGTGCTTAAGGGAAGATGAAAGCTCCTCGGACCAAATATGTCCTACCCTGAACCAAAATCCTTCAATTGCATCCTTACAAAAGCCCTATATGATCTTGAGTTGAATGAAGCTTACACTAGTGGTGACTGACATAAAGGGCAAGCTTATGGTACTTAGAGCCAGATTTGTGACCTTTCTTTGAGAGAGGTGAGTGTGTTTCCACAATCCTCGTTCTGAGTGCTACAATCTAAAAGTGAGGTTGTCTTAAAAGAGAGTGAAGACTATGAGTTTGGGTTCCATAATGGCCAATGTTGTAAAAAGAGTTTGCTTGATGAGTTGAGTCAATTCTTGATTCTCTTGTGTCGCACTAAAACCATGGTTTTAAAAGGTTAAATGTTGTTAAAATTTCATTTGAATTGAAGACAATTGTTAGTCCCAATTGACGCTTGGTGAGGTCGCTTTAGGTCAGCTGAATTTTCTTGGCTTTATTCTTAAAGAGTTGGGACTTATTTTATTTCCTTGAGGACAAGCAAAAGCTTAAGTTTGGGAAGTTGATAACTAGGGATTCTAATTCATCTTATACTTCTTTTTACTTGAGTTTGGATTAAAATGTATATAAATAGCCCCAAAGGCTTATATGTTGTACTTGTTTGCAGTGTATGGCCAAGAAAGTGACAAGAAGTCAAAATCAACTTAAAAAGGAGTGAATCATGCACAAGTATCAAAAAGAAGCCAAAGCACTATTGTAGCATAAAATCCATTACAGCTGTAAAAGACCTACCGCGGCCACGTTCCATTTAGTGTGGTCCGCAGTGAGGAGAGTAAAAGAGGTGCAATCCTAGTGGTTTAGGAAGTGCGGTCCACGGAAGATTCTTTGCAGCCGCAATAGCTTCAACATGGGCGCAGACCATTTGTTTCAGTCTGCGGATAGAAAATTTAGAGAGCTCAGGACTTTTGAAGTTTTAAGATAATGTGGCATAGTCTATTTTATGCAGTCTGTGGTGAAGCCTAGTAGACATGGTGCATTTTATACGGTCCCCGGCTAACAGATTCAGAGAATGAAAAGTCAAGTCAAAAAGCCTCACCGTAGCCGCGGTGCATTTTCTGCAGTCTGTGGTACCTCCATCAGGGGTATTTTCTTCCAGATAATTTATCCTTATATAAATACTTTTCTTACAAATTTTTGGTCATCTAATTTGTAGCTGAGCACGTAAATGGCGTTTGTTGACCTATTGTGAAAATTTTTACAGCTAGTTCAACATTGAATCTTTAATTCTCAGATTGTAAACATATTATATGGGTTATTCTTCCTCTAAATAACTAATTTCTTCCATTATTATGAGTAGCTAGACCCATTAGCTAGGGTTGTGGCTCAACCCTAGTGTGGGTATTTGATGGGCGTTGTTTTTAAGTCTTAGATGTTTATGGTTGGTTGATAACTGGACTAATTTTTGTTTTTTACATTGAATTAGTGGTTGCAAACACTAATTTATGCCTTTTTGACTTGGGCTCTTCTTGAGAAAGAGAACTTGAGTCTAGGAAATTAGTTCAACAAGGAATTGGAGTGTATCCAAGAGATTGATAGCTCCAATTAAAGGGTTAAACCTAAAGATGGTAATACCTGACTTGAGCCTATATTGCTTGCACAAATTTTGACATCCAATTAGCCTTGAGAATGTCAATTAGGGCAAAGTCACTCAAGCTACCGAGAGGTACAGAATAAGTTGCTTTATACATTGGTTATTTTGCAATCCTCAACATAACAGCTTTTCCTTTGGCTTTAGAACCCATCAAGTATTCACCTGGGAGAAAGTCACTTACCTAATGGCTCGTTATCCATTTAGAAAACCTTACAAGTATTTATTCTTTATTTAATTTAGCATCTCATAAGTATAAATTAGAAGTAACAAATGAACACTTATGATTGTAAGTGTAATTAAAAGCAATATACACTGCTAGTTTAGATCGGAATCCAAATCCCAAACAATATAGATCCTTGTGGATTTGATCCCGACCATCTCAGGTAAAAGCTGCATCGACTGCTCTTGCCACTTTGTAGTGGTGTAGGGTTGGACTCGATCATTCGTGTCAGAGGATGTACCCTCGAAAGTAATTTATGCTCTTTCACTATTGTGTTTTTCTTCTTTGTTTCTTTGTAAGGACCCCTAGTGGGATTTTGTAATCGTCTTTAATCAATATAAAAGTTGCATCGATTTGCCTTTGGCTTATGATGGACATCTATTTTACTTTTCATTATTCCAAACTAAGGAACTGGATATCGTAATCCCTCTAGTTCTCGATTAGTTAATATGATATTTCTTGAGATTTTTTGTCATCTCACGGGCTAAATCCAGATTGATCTGCTACAAACTTAGGCTGTAGGGAATTCTTGGTCCGAATTAAGAGAGAGCAGGGTCCTAATTTTCTTTGAAATAGAGGTTGGACCCTTTAGGCCTTGTTTCTTGTCCTCGAGTAATATTTTGCTCGGATCACCTGAAAAGATTGTCCCTGGACTTCAACAAATAGTCCCCGAGTGAGAGTTTGCTTGTACTTGGGAGCCCTCAAGAACTTGCTTTGAACTTAAAATCAAGATATACCTAAGGAATTTATAGATGGACCTTGAGCTAAAGCAACCGAGAGAGCCTTTAAGTTTATCTAAAGATGTAGATATCCCTGAGGCTTTATTAATAATTCTTGTGTGAGAACTAACTTGGACTCAGATAGCCCGTGGGACAAGAATCAGGTGATTGACATGTGCTTGTAATAGATAAGACCCTTGAGATAGTGTACCATCTCGAATCAAGGTTCACGCGGCTAGCTCCTTGGAGCTCATAGTAATAGTAATAGAGATCCTCGGGATTGGGCACCATCTTGAGGCTAGGTTAACACGGGGATCTTTCTTCCCTAGAACATTGTGAGACTGAAAGTGATATTGGCCTAGTTAGAATTAGTTGGCCTTTTGAGTAGGCGGTCAGTTGCCGCTTTCTCCATATATGAGTTTGCTCCCCCTTTTAATTAGGGTTCTGCTACTTTAAGCAGCTGTCCTTTTTATAGAGTTCTCCCTCCTTGCGTAGTTATTTCATCATTTTAATTCAAACTTTTTGCCTAAGTTTTCACATTCCTCCTCCTGTTTTACCATAGTTATGGCTGCTACATCTAAACCCGCTTATCAAGAAGAGGAGAGGTTTGCTTCTACTTCCCACTCTGTCAATGGTACACCGCCAGTGTTTTGTGATCTACTTCGAGATGTTCAATCTCATAAAGGAACTTTTCTTTAGAGAGACCTCCCAATTTTGAGGGCTATTGGGAGCATGCATCGAGGTCCATTTCCTCGATAGGAGAGGGACACACCTCGAGGTAGTGAGAAGAGACTGTGAATGGGGATAAACGGCAGTACTGTACGTTCCTAGCTTACAAGACAACATCTTTGCTTATGCATGAGGTTATTAAACGTATTCACGTACCCCTTCATGTTGGGCCCTCTTGATAGAGTCATACTTGACTTTTGTCGAAGATATCGGGCTACCCTTGAATGGATTCTCCTGTCATTTATGAGGATAGTATTAATGATGAGGTTATTTGAGGAGGAAGCCGAGCTCAAGTTCACACTTAGCCATCTTATCATATTGTACCATCCCTTTCATTACTGAGGCATGATAGCTATACGATGTCGATCCATCATTCCCTTTGTTGCCGATGATGGAAAAAATGAGGAGCGAGAGTGCAGGAGTCCATTTGTCCTAGTGCGAATTGTCGATATTAGCCCTGTGAAGTTCCTGCCATTTCCTGAGTAATGGAATTTTACAGGTAAGTGGTACACTTGTGTTTTTATCATTTTGTTCATGGTAAAGGAGGAGTCTGTAAAGATATTTTCCTTTTCCTTTTTTATAGCAATCCTGTAGATGCCATACGACGTCCCCAACCTGGCGGATTGGAATTTAAAGTTGGCGGCTCGCGTGACCTATGATGGGCGTAAGTGGCGAGGCCTGTTGAAGGGTAAATAGGAGGCAAAAAACCATTGTAAGTGCGATATGGTTCGTGTGATGTGGTTCATTCCCTTTGAAATGAGCTTTTTTTCTTTTATGTGTGGTAACTCCGTTATCGCAGGCATTGGAGAATTTCTTGAGATGAGATAGTGCCCCCTCGGAGAGGAGGAAGGATCATCAGCTTCGAGGCCAAGGAATAATAACAAACAAAAAGGATCCCCGAAGACTGAAGGTGCTCATAGCGAGGCAAGCCCTGCCCGGAGGCTTAAATAACAAGTATCAGCTGAGCCTACAGCACCCAAGGCGTCTAGCTCCAAAAAAATATGGTTCCCCTTTTGTCGCCATCTTATTTTCTTGCCGAAGGTACTTCAACGGAGACAAATGTTCTATCGTTGTCTTCATCTCCTATCGAAGGTACTTCGAAAGTTACAGATTTTCTGCCGCCGTTTTCACCTCATTTCGAAGTTATTTTGAGGGATGTTCGAGTAAGGGGCGCCTAAGTCAAGGGGGTATCGAGTGATCATATTCCCATCGGAAGTGGTTCTACTAGGGTCGATGAGACCAGGCTAGTAGATGTGCGCTCAAGTTTTGAGGAAGCTCAGCAGCTCAGTTCTATGGTGATTTTTGGTCAACTGTATTGTCTTTTTAGTTTTGCACTTTTTATTATCTTGTTAAACTTCTTTTTCATAGGCTTTTGACAAGCTCTGCCGTGAATCCATGTTGCAAAGAACGTTGGATGGGAAAAATCCCCCAGGCTTCTTCGTGATGAAAGGGGCGAAGGAGTTGGTATGCCTTTTATAAGAAGTGAGTCGAAGCCGGAAGTACGAAGGCTACCTCGATAGACAGGTAACCTTTATTCAAGTAGATGCATATTTCTTCCTCCTCCCTCAGAGGTTAGTAATTTGATATTTCAGTTGCGGAAAAAGACGCATGACTTGCAACACCTTTAGGGCAAAGTTGTTAAGGCCAAGTATGAGTGTACCTAACTAAAGGCTCTGGCAGATGCCCAAGTTATAGCCTAGAAGAATGCTTCGGCCAAGGCTTCTGCCCTCGAGGTGAAACTTCAAAATGATCCTTAGAACAGCTCGGTCCAAATGAGCATGATTTCAAGGCTCGAATCTGGCCTTTTGAAGTTAATGTCGAGGTCGTGGATGCTCGGGCTAAAGGTGAAGAGATTCGAGCTAAGGCCGACAAGAAAGTGGCCATTTATTTAAAAAGACTTAGTCGATGCTCAGACTGATCTTAGGGGGCTTTTTATCTAGATAGCAGAAGTAATGAATATGCCCGATTTAGATCATGTAGGGAAACCCTCGAGGTGACCTAAGATAGGGGCTTCAATCTCTTAGAAGAGGTAGCGCTGCCAAGGCGCATCAATACGACACCCAGTTCCTCGTGTCTGATGCTGAGGATAAGAAGAAAGAGGCTGATGGAGTCGTAGTCCCTGAGGGAAAGTAGACTAGGCCTTTCATTTCTAACTCTATGTATAATGCTCTTAAAGAACATTGCAAATGAAGCTTTGTATTTTTTCAGGAAACCCTTTTCTCCTTTCAGGAATTTTCTCTTTGCTTGTGTGTGACTCTCTTCATCTTGAATTTTTACATTCGTCAATGATTAACAAATGAATTTTCCTTCGATGTAACACCTTTAGGGTTATAAAGCAACTTCGAGGCTTACCAGGTTAGCCCCTGGCACTTACGCATTGGGTCGGTACAACCTTTAATTTATGATACTGACAATGTCTCTTATACGTTGGGTCTGTACGACCTTCAATTTAAGCCAGCGACAGTGGCTCTTATGTGTTGGGTCGGTTACGACCTTTAATTTATGTTGGCCCGCATGGTGTCTTATGGTATCGGGTTCTTGATACCTCGATGGGGTGACCGTCCCCGAGAGACCAGGGGTTTTTGGCTCAGGATCTGTTCTTTTTATATTTTGATATTTCCTCGTTGAGGGCTTACGAGCTCGAAATATTTTGCCTGGAGGACTTATTGCTTCAAATTTTCGATGTCAGTCCCCAAGTGTTCGAGAAATTTCTGCCTCTAGGGTCGCTTTTTATAGAAATAGCAAACTTGTTAGAAGCGCGAGGCGTTTCGATGGTAGAAGATATTTCTTTGATTACTTGGTACGACTATACATGTTTTTGTCCTTGAGGGTTCGATTATTCAATGCAAATACAACTGATCTAACCGTTTAGCCCATTACATCATTTTCCTATCTAGACTCTCTTTGGCTTATCTTGATTTCGTGGAGGAGGTGATCTCCCGGGGGGATGCATCCCTATATTCGAGGTTGATTGAAGAGAAGCCTTGAATAATTGTAAAGTCCTCCTTAGGTAGCATACAGATGTTGCCTCATTAAAAACCTTGTTGGTAAAACCCCTATTGGGATAAAGTCCGGTCGAAGGAAAAGAGTGCAACGAGTGCCTTAAAACCTATGGTCTTCAAGCTAGAAAGTGCTTCGATGTTCTAACCGGATTCCTGCACATAGGTTAGTGTGAAACATAAATCAAAAACGGGAGACGTTTATACTTTAGTAGTGACGGTGCTTTGAGACTCGATGTTCTTCAGATGTTTGGACCAAGGACGTGGTACAGTCCTTTGCTAATTTATTCGGGTGCAACGAAGAATGTATCTTGCGATTGCTACTTCCTTGTTTGCTCATTGTTTGGATCCTTCAATGTTTAAGGCGTTGATGTCGGTGCCACACCGTGCATCGCGAACATCTCTCTTGCTACATGTTGTTTCCCGTATATAGTTTTTATTTCGTACTTTGTTGGAAACTTCATCATTTGATGAAGGGTTGATGGTACCGCTCTCATGCAGTGTATCCTTGGCCTTCTGAGCAAGGCATGATATCTCATGTCTCCTTTGATGGCATGAAAGTTTTGGGTTCTGCCAGCCACGTTGACCGAGAGGGTGATTTCCCCTTTTGTTGTCTTGCTCGCCATGTTGAATTCGCTAAGGAATCGAGAGGTGGGCACGATCTGGTCGAGTAGTCCGAGCTTCTCCACCACCCTCCACCTAATAATGTTGGCCAAGCTACATGGATCCACAAGTACACGTTTAATTTGAAACGTATTCACAAGAAAGGAAATTACCAATGTGTAGTTATGAGGCTGAGACAGAGTTTCGATATCCTCATCACTGAACGTAAGAGCGTCCTCATGTATCTAACCTTGGGTTCGTTTTTCCCTACTGATGGATTTTTTTTGTTCGTTTGACAATGGGTTCATATGGGATGTCGACTACACTAACAAACATGTGGATGACATGTTGTGATTCTTCTATTTCATTTCTCCTATTCGCCTCTCTTTCCTGGAACTGATTTTTGAGTCAATCGCTAAGGAACTCTTGGAGGTGCCCTTTGCAGAGTAATCAGGCTACTTCTTCTCGGAGCTATCTGTAATCTTCGGTCCTATGACCACATGTGCCATGATATTCGCATGTTAATTTAGGGTTCCTTTTCGAAAGATCTGATTGTACATGTTAGGGCTATCGGGTCTCTTTGATTTTATCAATGGCGGATACAGTGTCTGAAACATCAATGTTAAAGTTGTATTCAGACAATCAGGGTGTTTCCGTCGGTCCTGTCTACCTGTCGAATCCGTCTCTGCTCACGAGTCCTCGAGATTGTGACCTCGATCTATCCTTTGATCATTTCGAGGTGTGTTACGCCTTGGGGTATTTATTCTATTTTCAGTGTATGGTTGGTACCTTTCCTGTTTGGCCTTGGCTCTTTTGCGTGAAGCTTGCTAGGATATACTGAGCCTGATGGGGCTCCCATTTGGTCGTCCTAAATCCTAATCTTTGATTGATATCGATTGTAGACACTGATAAATTCTCGGTGGGATATTAAATTAAGTTATGCTTCAGCTGCTTTGAAGCTACCGAGCTTCGCTCGTTCACGCCTTGAGTGAAGGCCTGCACTGCCATCACATCGGAGACTAGTGGTAATTCCATTCATTCAATTTGAAAGTGAGATACGATTTCCGGCAGCATCTCATTTTCTCTTTGTTTGATTTTGAAGATATCGGATTTCCTTGTATCCACCTTGATGGCAGCGGTATGTTCCTTTCTGAAAGAATCAGCCAGCATGGCAAATGAGTCTATTGAATTCGGGAATAGGTTGTGACGCACAAGTGTAAGCAGTGACGTGATCGTTGAATTCTGAGGTTCCGTTGCACTTCAAAATATCGGGCATTCTAAACTTCTTTAGGACGGGCTTTGGATCAGAATTTTGTGGGAATGGCTTTTGTAAGAACGTTTTTGAATCCACACCCTTCATTATTGGGAGTGTGCTCGGGATTTGATTGTCCCTTGAATTATAGGTTTCCACCTTCTTTTCGTTGGGTTCTATCTTCTTCTCGCCCGATTATATCCTCTTTGTGAGGTTCTCGAGCTTCTTTATGATGGTATGGTCGGTTGTTGACCCACTGTCGCTTTATTTTTCTGATACCTATTTGGCATGGGGATCCGTTTTAGATGCTAATGTGCTTGGAGTTTTTTGGTTGATTTGCAGTTAAGTAATCGCCAGTTGTTGTTCTTGTAACATCTCAAAAATGACGTGGAGGCTAACCTCTTATTCATTCCGAGTAGGTGTTTTTTGGGCCTCTTGTGTAGAAAATCATTCTATCTATGATATGTGCGCTTTGGTTGTCTTAGCATGATTTTCAGGTATAGGTTTTGATGAATGACAAACAATGAAGTCAAGTGTCAAACAACGTTATTATATGACAAACAATCAAGATTGAATGCCGAGAAGCATATTGATGACGGAATTGCATAGACAAGCCAAAGACGAGCTCAAATGTTCAAGACCGAAGACCCAAGGCGTAGGTCATTAGGTAGAACCAATGTAAGAGCAACGCTTACGTTATCTTGTCTTTTGGCTCAACATAGGTCATCATAAATATGCATAAAATCATTTTATTAAATCATATTTATCATAAACATATTTTATTAAATCATATTTCTCATAAACATATTTTAAATACTTCAAACAATATGTTTTTAAAATTCTCATTTTAACCAAAATGGTTTTTGAAGTAAGTATTCAAATCTGGACTGGAATAATCGATTATACAATCTGCATAATCGATTATGCTGTAGACCGTTGCCAGTGTTTGAATACTGGAACAGAATAATCGATTATGCAAAATCAAGTAATTGATTATTCAACAAAAAATCAGCTTCTGATTTTCGGAACGTTGGAAGAATAATCGATTATGCAGAATCAAGTAATCGATTATTCAGCAGAAAATCAGCTTCTGATTTTCGGAACGTTGGAAGAATAATCGATTATACAAATCCAATAATCGATTATCCTTGCACAAAATCAGCATAATTGATTGTCAATTAAGCAACGGACATATCACTTCTAACCCCTATAAAAAGAGGTCTTTTGAGTTGATTTTAAACACACAACACCTCCCAATATTCATATACATATTGATATTATTTGAGCATCATTATAGAGCTTGTGTTGAGCCATTTGAGAGACAACTTTGAGTTGTTCATAGAGCTAATATTGTATCTCTTTATCTACTCTTTTGAGAGAGTTCTTGTTGTAAAAGAGAAATGTGTTTAAGAAGAACATATCTTCTCATTGATTGTCGGGTTTGCTAAGTACCCTCAATCTTAGTGGTTGAAGTCTTGAGGTGCGGTATTCTCGAGCAAGTTGAAGTCTTGTAGAGTGTACATCTACGAGCAAGTGTAACGGTTTGTTAGGCACCCGTAAGCTTAACGGAGTTAGTGGAATCTCGAGAGAGTCTCTCGGGGACTGGACTAACCACAAGTTGTGGTGAACCAGGATAAATTCGGTGTGTTCTTTCCTTGCTATTTTAATTACCGAATTTATTTTATTCCTGCAATTTTAATTCCACAATATTTATCAATATTCTCGTGCCGCACTATTCACCCCCCCTCTAGTGACGGGCATAAATCCTAACAATTGGTATTAGAGCCTAACTCTCTGAAAGTCTTAACCAGTTGAGAGCGATATATATTTTTTTGTTGAGAATATTGAACGCAGGAATGATGAGCGAAGGACACTCCACCTTTAGCCCTCCACTATTTGACGGAACAAACTATACATATTGGAAAGAGCGGATGAGAATATTCATCTTATCAAATAACTTTCGATTATGGCAAATCATCAAGAAAGGTGAACAAATGCCAACAAAGAAAGTTGGGGGAATCATGGTTCCAAAGGAGGAAAATGAATATGATGCCGAGGACATCAAGAAGGTTGAAAGAAACGCAAAGGCCGTCAACTTACTATTTTGTGCAGTGAATTCGGACGACTATCGGAAAATCTCTTGTTGCACAACCGCAAAGGATATGTGGGATAAACTCGAGATCACTTATGAAGGTACGTCTCAAGTTCGAGAATCTAAAATTGATTTTCTAACACATGAATATGAACTTTTTAGAATGAGGGAAGATGAAGACATCGATAATATGTTCGAACGACTCTCAATGATCGTCAACGATCTTCATGCTCTCGGAAAAATATACTCGAACAAACATCTAGTTCGAAAAATCCTACGGAGTCTCACTCCCAAATGGCGCTCCAAAGTAAATGCTATCCAAGAGTCGATAGGAATCACGGACGTCACAATTGATGGACTACGAGGTAACCTTAAAGCTTATCAAAGCACAATTCTTAATCTGTATCTTAGAAGTAATTCGAATATTGCCTTCAAAGCCTCATTTTCTAAAAAAGCAGAGGTAAGTGATTCGGAAAGTGATGATGATATTATTTCCAATGATATAATTGAAAAATTTTATAAGTTTATGAAGAAGGAAATAAAGAAGGAAGAACCAAGTCCTTCGTGTCAAAATTGTGGAAAATTTGCCACACCAAATCACATTGTCCAAAATCAAAGGTCAAGAAAAAGAAGAAACACCATAGGCGCGTAACATGGGATTCGAACAGCTCAAGCGATGAAACTGTCGCATTATGCCTCATGGCAAACGAAGAAGAAAAGGTAAGTATTTCTAACTCTTACTCGTTTGAAGAAATACAAAATGTCTATGATGAATTATATGGTGAATTTGTTAAAGCTTCCAAAACCATAAAAGAATTGAAGAAAACACTTTCTTTGCAAGAAAAAGTTTTTGAGAAAACACTTTCTTCGCAAGAAAAAGATTTTGAAAAACAACCTTCTTTAAAAGAAAAAGATTTTGAAAAATTGACTTGTGATAAGGAAAAACTAAAAGAAGAAAATGATCTTTTAGAAAATGACATTACTTTTCTTAAAAATAAAATCAAAGTTTTAGAAGAAGAAAATAGATGTTTGGAAAATGACAATATCGATCTCAAAAATAAAATCAATAAAATGAATGAAGCCTCTTTAAGTGTTCAAAGTTCAAATTGTTCTTCTTGTAGTTCTTTGAAAATAGAGAACATAGAACTTAGAAATACACTAGAAAAATGTAGTGTAAATGATTCTAAAACAAGTGAAGTAATTAAAAAGGATGATAGAAATGAGGTTAAACCACGTAGAAACGACTCTAGGAATTTTGTTAATAAGTCTAAAACTAATCATTTTAGACACAATTCTAGGAATTTTATTAATGAGTCTAGAATAAATAAATTCAGACCACCTAGAAATGACTCTAGGAATTTCAACGCTTCTAGGAATAACGACTTTAGATCACCTAGAACGCATTTGGCTCAACCTAGACATATGCACAACCCTAATGTTATATGTCATTATTGTAACCGGGTAGGACACATTGCACCCGTATGTTTTGCTAAACATAGAGATTCATATTTTGATTATAATTATTATTTGCCTAACCCCCAAGGACCCAAAAGAAGTTGGGTACCGAAAACCTATTTCTAGGTACTTTTGCAGGTGTGCTTGAAGACTACAATATTGTAGTAGATGCACCAAGCACGAAACCTTACTGCATCGAGGGGGAACGTCGGTTAGTTATCGTATTTTTGATAAAAACGTAATAGTTGATATGTGCTAACAATTAATATTACTTATTGATTCATGTTTTGATAAGTGTTATTTTGAATAACAAATTGGTATCAATTATTTTTATGTTAAATGATTGATTCATGTTTTGATGGATATTTTTAGTTTAAAAAACAGTTGGTATATTTGCGAAAATGACCGTCATTATGATTGGCATGTTTTTACTAACATATGGTATTATTTGATATTGATATGATTTTTTTAACAATTGGTATCGTCAATAGTTTCAATAACAATTGGTATACTCTTTTTGCTAATGCCAAAAGGGGGAAGAATTTAGGCGATATGCATCGAATAAGGGGGAATGTCTTCACATTCTAGTATGCTTTAATTAAGGGGGAATATTCAATTAAGGGGGAATTATATTAAATTGTTTACATGAATTGTATGTTGAGATATAGCATGAATTTAGGGGGAATCCAATACGCATATCTCCTGTTGTTTGTCATTATCAAAAAGGGGGAAATTGTGGAAAATCATTCTATCTATGATATGTGCGCTTTGGTTGTCTTAGCATGATTTTCATGTATAGGTTTTGATGAATGACAAAAAATGAATTCAAGTGTCAAACACCGTTATTATATGACAAACAATCAAGATTGAATGCCGAGAAGCATATTGATGACGGAATTGCATAGACAAGCCAAAGACGAGCTCAAATGTTCAAGACCGAAGACCCAAGGCGTAGGTCGTTAGGTAGAACCAATGTAAGAGCAACGCTTAAGTTATCTCGTCTTTTGGCTCAACATAGGTCATCATAAATATGCATAAAATCATTTTATTAAATCATATTTATCATAAACATATTTTATTAAATCATATTTATCATAAACATATTTTAAATACTTCAAACAATATGTTGTTAAAGTTCTCATTTTAACCAAAATGGTTTTTGAAGTAAGTATTCAAATCTGGACTGGAATAATCGATTATACGATCTGCATAATCGATTATGCTAGAGACCGTTGCCAGTGTTTGAATACTGGAACAGAATAATCGATTATGCAAAATCAAGTAATCGATTATTCAACAGAAAATCAGCTTATGATTTTCGGAACGTTGGAAGAATAATCGATTATGCAGAATCAAGTAATCGATTATTCAGCAGAAAATCAGCTTCTGATTTTCGGAACGTTGGAAGAATAATCGATTATACAAATCCAATAATCGATTATCCTTGCACAAAATTAGCATAATTGATTGCCAATTAAGCAACGGGCATATCACTTCTAACCCCTATAAAAAGAGGTCTTTTGAGCTGATTTTAAACACACAACACCTCCCAATATTCATATACATATTGATATTATTTGAGCATCATTATAGAGCTTTTGTTGAGCCATTTGAGAGACAACTTTGAGTTGTTCATAGAGCTAATATTGTATCTCTTTATCTACTCTTTTGAGAGAGTTCTTGTTGTAAAAGAGAAAGGTGTTTGAGAAGAACATATCTTCTCATTGATTGTCGGGTTTGCTAAGTACCCTCAATCTTAGTGGTTGAAGTCTTGAGTTGCGGTATCCTCGAGCAAGTTGAAGTCTTGTAGAGTGTACATCTACGAGCAAGTGTAACGGTTTGTTAGGCACCCGTAAGCTTAACGGAGTTAGTGGAATCTCGAGAGAGTCTCTACTGGACTAACCACAAGTTGTGGTGAACCAGGATAAATTCGGTGTGTTCTTTCCTTGCTATTTTAATTACCGAATTTATTTTATTCCTGCAATTTTAATTCCGCAATATTTACCAATATTCTCGTGCCGCACTATTCACCCCCCCTCTAGTGACGGGCATAAATCCTAACATCTTGTTTGTTTTCTTAGCATATACTGTTGTTGGATGGGAACTTATGTCAATATATAGAGTGTTGTCCAAGACCACATCCATGAGAATTGGTTCTGGTGCATCTCAAGATCATTGATTTCATGTGCGTTCACTAAGTTAGACATTTTGACCTGAAATTAAATATTTTTGAAAAGGAAAAGTGTGAAAGATAACTTGCGTATGTAGTAAACTAGCAAGAAAATAATGATTATTATTTTTATCCCCACGGTGGGCAGCAAACTGTTTACATTGAAAATTTTAATCACAATTAGAGTTAATTTTTTGGTTCTAAAAATATGTGATTTGTTTTCATGCTAGTTTTTAGGCAATAGATGCAAAGTGTGTGACTAGAAAATAAAATATGAGCTTGTAGGTAGTGTGTCAAGCAAACTGAGTGGCCGAGAATCGGGGCCTCGATCTAGACTATATGGGGCCTCGAGGTCGAATTAAACAGGCTTGCCTGGGAACGATCAATGAGGACTAATAGTTCTAATTGTCCTTGTGATTATTTTTTATGATCAATAATGAGTAATAAATGAAGGACATTAAAGGAAACACAAAAAATGTAAGCAATGTAATCAGTGTAATCAATAAAATCAATGGAGAATGTGTTTAAATTAGAGAGCAGAGAATGTTCTTATTCTTGTATTGAATATTGTCTGTGCATAAAATGACAAGGATACCCTTAATATAGGAGGGGAACCCCAAAATAGTAAATATGCATTGATTATAAAGAAATACATTTATTACAAAGATATGTGATTGGTATAGCCATTTAATGCTATGGTACGAGTGTGTACTATTCGTCCAGACTTGATCAGCTATAACAAGTTGCCTTGGGAATCTCCCACTCGTTTACCATAACGACCGATTTGTACTGCCCTGAGGTCGAGCCGTGCCTCGAGCTTTATCGTTTATCAAACCTCGAGTTGTGCCTCGAGCTTTATCGTTTATCAAACCTCGAGTTGTGCCTCGAGCCTTCTAGAACGAGCTGTGGAATGCTATGATGATCCATAATCAGACTCTTCGATTTTAGCCGTACACATTTTTGCCAAGACATCTTTTTTATTTTTAGACAGAGCTTCCTCATTATCGGATTTTGCATACTCTTTATCTACGATTTCCCATGCATCCTAGGAGCCAAGAATGGCTTTTTTACGTATTTACCATTTTTCATAATTATCTTTTTTCAGATAGGGGTAATGAAAAGACAGTGGACCATTATTCGATATGGCTCTGATACCACGTTGTTGGATTAAAAAATAATGTCTCGTCCAGGAATAATATCTACGATAAATAAAAGTAACACAAGAGAGTAATAATTACTTTACATCTTTTAACGGGGTAAAATAAAATATGTGAGCGAAGCAATATAATATTACTATAATATTACAACTTAGTAATGTCAATAGACTACTCCAAAATTAAAAGAAGTAATATTCTTTATTTTAAATACCTCGCTATAATATTATTGACACTTACAATTTATCTCACATGCTACAATTTATGAATTACTTTCTCTACGCTCTATTGCGCTCTCTCTAATTTTGGTGCGTTCGAAACTGAACGAAACACTTCAATTTATAGGAAAAGTTGCTGCACCCTCCAACCAATTAGAAGATTGGATTATTCAACGTCATAGCCAAAAATCAACTAGGAAATTGGTTTTACAAATTGTAAACCAATTTGTTGCTTCCGCCTACACTTGCCTCTTATTTCCTCAGATCACTGTTTTCTTCCTTTTCTATTCCACAAAATCATGTGCTAGATTGTATAAATTTGAAGAAAAAATTTATGTTTCAGAACTTAAGAGATTTAGCTACTTCATATATATATCCGAATGAATATACACATTTTATAAACTTTTATGCAATATGGATATAACTTCAGTGGTGACCCAAAAGTGGTTATATGTGAAAATGCCCCTAGCCCTCTTCAAATTATTGGGCTTTTAATGAAATTCAGTTGGTTATTTCTCTATTTCTCCTGGCCCAATCAGTAAGGGAGGGAAGAAATTATAGAAAGTAAAATTGGAAAAGTTATTTAGCAAACCTAAATGACAATGAAATGCGAGACGGAGTTAACAAAAACTACAAGGATTGTGTAATAGTCAACACGCAAGGAAAGAAGAATAACCAAAGCTAGGAAAGAATTAGGGAACACTATCGCTACACTATTTCTTTACTACGTTTAAATTTCTGAGGTCGTTGATACATCTCCGATTGTCAACTTATGAATATAATATAGTAATACCATTGAATAAAACAACCTTTTTCCCTCTTTTATTCAGAAAAAACTTGGAGTAGTCTTGTTCCAACAATAAAACTGTATAGGGTTGAACCGGTGTTGTAATACATTCTGGTCTTCGGTATGACAAGCCAAGCTCGAGATATGATAATAAGGGGCCGAAATAGAGGTAAAGGTATCATCGATTCGGAGTTAGGGGCAATAACGCCCACCCTCGATAATATCGGGGTCATGGTTAGAGATCGGTTCTAGCTTTCAATAACTTCAAAGAACATTATCAGGTAATCAAGCACAGCTAACGGCGGGGATCTCGGCACGTATCTATAGGAAGCCGCCAATCAGTTAATTATAAAATTTTTACCTTTTATAAGAATTATACTTAGAGGGAGACTCTCACACTATATAAGGGGCCTTATGTTTCATAAGATACATTGTAACATGCATTCCGAGCCAAGGAAATAATATTATTATTTTTCTCCATCATTAGGTCTTACTTTGCTCATTAGTGCAGGTCACAGTGAGCCCGGATCGAGGAAAAAGATTTCATCAAGGCTGAAACTATCCTACGCGTGTGGTTTGAATTTATTTTTAGCTTTACATATTTAATCTAATCCAATTTATTGTTTAATATCAAATTATGATAAGAATAGACATTGGGCCTAACTTAACCCCAAAAGCTAGCTTATGAGGTGAGGATTGCCCAAGCCATATAAGGAGACCAAAGACCTCAAATCCCTACGATGTGGGACAATTCAACAAATTAATTTAAATATTCTTAAAATCACTTACAAATTTAATTGTTATTCGATTTTGAGAATAAACAAAAATATACAGGTACAGATAGGTTCCATTCCACTCCATTTCGTCTCCCACCCAACGATATCTACACACAAACCACCCTCCTCCCCCTACCCCGCCAAAAAAAGGAAATTTTGTACGTACAAAATAGTGAAAGAAAGTAAGGAGTGAAAGAGGGGAAAAGAAATTAAAAACAAGAAGAAAGAACATTGTTCCCCTAATCTAGGAGAATGAAAGTGAATATCGATGCTACCTAATAAAGGCCGCGCAGTTTAGACTACCTTAAACAAACCAATTATTAGCTCGAACCTCGAAGCAGTTGGATTGGATAAACAATTGTCATACTTGTACTATGTAGGGGTTACGACCTTTTATGGTCTACTCTTTCATTCTTCTCCCTCGATTCTTTTTCCAACTTAACTACATCTCCATGCATGATCCCAATTCCATGCACATACGTTCTCCTAAACAAACAGTGCAGAGAACAAAAATCGCGCTTAACAATTAGTTATCCCAAGGAAAAAGAAATTAACTTCGTCTACTAAGTGAGATAAGTTCAAACCAATGTATATGAATTATACTTTTGTGAATTTGAAGTCGAAATACTACTAGCTCCCTTCTTCTTAAATAATGACGGTTGTCACTGTTCTCAGTATAAGTGTTAGTGATTTTTGGTGGTAATTTATTTGAATGTTAATATAATAATAAATTACATATTCTTGCATGTATTTTTAAAAAAAAAAACATAATAAAAGATAGGCCTTTTGACTCTTTAAATAGAAACGATTACCATTATTCTTAGGATGATGGGAGTAATATCTTTGTTTCTTTTTTTCAATTTTTTTTCATCAGCGGGTATTGTGTATCTTCTCAAACCGTATAACTTTTAAACATGCGAGCTCTGGCAGTTTTAATTTCTAGTAATTAAAAAGCGGAAATAGATGCTTCCTGCATTATTAAGAAAAATGATTTTCATTACTGTGACATGATGATGATATTATAAACAGGGTTTAGGAGTTTAAGAAAGTGGTATATTGGTGATAATTAAACTAGAGATTTAAAATTTGTCTTTTGGCTCAATAAGTTGATCAACGGAGCTCAAGAAAGAGCTGGAATGTCTTTCCGCTTACTGCCAAAGCAAAAGACAAACTAGTTAGCAAGTTCAGAAAGGTATATATTTCTACCTCTCTGAAAGATCATATCTAAAAGACCTGATTTCACCTAGGTGACTAAATTTTTTAACATTATCACAATAACCTGCCTTTCCAGCCTTAAAATCTATATTTCTCGGACTCTAAAAAGGCCACGTGTTATATTCTTCAAAAATTATACTTACTATGTTACATATTGAGATATTTTAATTCGGCACGAAATTTAAGAAAAAAGAAGAAGACTTTTGATATTTGTGGCTTTAAAAGTTTAAGGGGTAAAACGTTTGTGGGGTTATGCAATTTGTGTGGTTATAAGAGCTTCTCATTAAGGCAAAAAGAGAAAAATGAAAAGTTTAAAATTAAATTATTTTCAAATTTAAGAAATATGTCATTTGTTTTGGAACAGACTAAAAAGAAAAAGTATTTCACTTAATATGAAACGGATGAAGTATATTTTTTGAGATCTTGGTTTTCTGTGTGGCTATAAAAACTTCTCATTAAGGGCAAAAAGAGAAAAATGAAAAGTTCAAAATTGAATTATTTTCAAATTTAGAAATATGTCATTTGTTTTGGATAGACTAAAAAGAAAAGTACCTCATTTAATATGAAACGGAGAAAGTATATTTTTTGAGATCTTGGTTTTTATATAAAAAATATCAAGCCACCTTCATGGTGGGAGGGTTAGGCTTGACCCCTTACTTCATAGATTAATAAAAGTACTCCTTTCATTTTATATTGTTTGAGCTAATTTGACTCGGCATGAAGTTTAACAAAAAAAAAAGAAGATTTTTGAAATTTGTGGTCTTAAAAGTTTAGGAAGTAAAAAGTTCATGGGTCCATACCATTTGTGTGGCTTTAAAATGTTCTCATTAAGGGTTAAAAGAGGAAAATAAAGAGCTTAAAGTTAAATTATTTTTAAATTTTAAAATATATTATTTATTTTGAAACAAACCAGAAAAAAAAATAACTCATTTAATATGAAATGCACGGAGCAACAAAATATACGCGGGCAAGAGGTATATGTAGCCTAACCTCTTCAACCAAAAGGTAGTAGAAGGACATGCCCCCCTCTTTACAGCTAATCACCAAACTCCTAGTTTTGGTGCTACTACTATTTTTACAGTGACTCTGCCAACAATTTGAAGAGAGGAGTCCACTCCTGTACAACTTCTAACGCACCAAAACATGATCACCAAAATATATAGATTAAATGATATTGTCATGACGGATTTCATGACGTTTCTTTATCCTAACTCGGAAATTAGGGATCTTCCAGTGATCCATATATAACAGACCTCTCACCTACCTGGGAAGTTATTCAATAGATGGATATAGCGTATATGGCAACATTTTTTATGAGTAATTTCTGTAAATAGGAATCTAAATAATATACCTTAGAGTAAAATTTTCTTTAAACTATCTATACAATTTCAATAATTATACCAAGATGTTATTATTAAAATTTCCGGGTATTATATCATATTTTCTATAAAAGTGTACCTATTGTAACAAGTGAGAATTGATTGTGTAGAAATCCTACTTTGTCAATTGTCAGTTCACAAAACTTAGAATTATTAGGAATATAGTACACGAAATAAACATTTCTGTCTTTCGAATTAGCATACAAGTATATATAGATATATATCTATCTTACTAGGATTTGCCTTGTGAACTCTGGATGTTTATTCTAGCCAAGATCAGGCTTTTGGGAACATATACCATCACTTTCAGCGTCGTATTTTTTCGTTTTCAGAATTCGTGCACGATAAATACACACACCTATGCTTGTTATTGAGGACTCCGAATTGTCAGTAAGTAAAAGAACAATGGTAATACATAAAACAAAGCTGGCAAACAAAAGAAGTCGTGACAAAGAAAAGAGGCAATGCGCATCGATATTATAATAGTACAAAAAGTTCACTTTGATCATTTATAAATCACAAAGCTATACTGATCGTAATTTTACTACAAAGCTTATTTAAACATGAATTCAAGAAACCCCACTAAATATTTTGTACATCTAGCTAAGTAGAACGGAACATTGATGCTAATCCTGTGGAGAAATCGAAAAGATAGAGTCGAGGAGAAAAGAAATGTCAAAGAACAGAATCTTGTGATACTTGTGAGAGAATCAAGTAATGAGACCAAATTTTGACGGCCGCCAAACTATTGGTAAACCTTTTCATCATATTCTTAGAAATTTGGTCCAATGAAGGTCAACATGATATGAAAAACAATTAGATAAAACGTTTATACATAATCATGCTACTTATTAGGTAATTACACATAAATCTCTTCATAAACATAAATCAAGACTCTGAGAAAATCAGTAACTAATCTACTATCACAAGTTAAGATTCAATAATGGTGTAATTTTTTTTACAATATTAGTATATATAACTTAAATTCATTTAAAGAATTAAGAAAGATAACCTGCAATAACAACATATTAAAACCCAATGATAGTATAATTTTTTTTTCGTACTGTGAGTATATGAGTTAAATACTTAAATCTAAAATAAAAATAAAAACGAAATTATTCAAAACGATTCGAAATGTGGCAGCGAACGGAGAGTCGCAGTTTTTGCAGAAATCAATTGAACAGTCAAAAGGGAAAAAAATGTAAAAAGACAGTACTCTTTCTACAAGCAGTAAGTAACACAATGGAGGAAAAGCCTGACTTGTGATTGTCAAGTCGCTTTTATCAACTCTCTTCCAACATTCAGTGGACCCCATTTCTCTGACAATTCACAAGATCTATCAAAATTGCTGCACCTTCCTCCTCCTTTTCCTCTTTCTCTCTCTTGAAGATTGAAGCTTAACTTGGCCTTTTGATTCTTAACATTGTATCATTCCATTATACTGAAAATTCTTGAACTAATAGCTAGCTCCCCCTCATGTTTGGACCTTTTTTCTAGTACAAGTGAGTTCGGATTGAGTATGATCTTACTCGATAATGTATACCGACCTTTTACCTTTTTTGCATATGTATAAATAAGTAGAGTCGAAAAAAATAACCCACCTTTATTCGTTTCAGTGACTTCCGTTGTACTGCCTTAATCCCATGGCTGAATTAGAAGTATTCCCAAACTTGGCTAGCTCAGTTTTGGACAAAAACGGCCTGTTTTCGTTCCCTCCAACACCAAGAAAATCTCTTGTTAAGCTTCCTTCAATAGCTTCATTTCCACTCAGATTTACTTGCTTTCCTTTGTTATTCAGCATCAAGAAAGGATCTGAATTCTTTGCACTCGAATTACCCTCTAATGAACTCGAGTTCATAAGATCCCCATCAAACAACAGCCTATTTCCAGCTTGATTATTATTGGTAGTCCTCAAAGTTGAAACAGCTGATGGAGGTGAGTTAATCATTAATCCATTCAAATTCTGATCCGCTGCAAACTGTCCATTGCTTTTAGAAAAAGATGACCCCATCAGCCCAAATCCACTGCCAAAGAGGGCAGAATTGCTCCTTGTTGATCCCATTTGGGCTGCTTTTTGCAAAAGTGCAGTTGCCGACATATGAGATGGTGGTGGTGGTGTTTCTTGCTGATGAGTGTTGTAATACATTGAACTTATTGTCTCAGACAAATTTATTTTGTTCTCTTCTTCCTCCCTTAAAACTCGTGAAGGAAGGGACGAGGAAGACCCAAAACCAGACTCATCACCACCACCACCACCACCGTTAATAAACCATTGTTGATTATTATGAGGGGGCGCCATTTGGACAAATTGATGAGGCAAGTTGCTAGTAGAGCTTGATGATGCTACTAAAAGATCATTGGGGTTATTACCTGAATTTGGATTAATATTGTTTTCCAACCAAAGTGGCATCCTTGGTTTTTGTCCATCGGCATTGAGCTGATGATTAATTGCAGGGTCCAATCCAAGTCCCATAAATTCAGGCCTAAATAAAGAATTACCAAATTGATGATTTCCACTAATCATTCCCCCACTGAGCAATTCATTTCTGAAGTTAAGATTTGTTGTACTTGGAACTGATGTAAATCTTGCACTTTCTTCTGCTAACGCATCACAGAAGGCTCTGTGTGTTATAAAGCTGTCCTTTCTGTTCAATTTTCAAGAAATCCAAAAACAATCTTGGTTTATTAGTTGCATTAAAATTCAGGAAATAGATTTACTTCATTTATTTCCACAAGCGAGTAATCATAGGACAGTCCATATTCTCTATTGTACTAGATGCAATAAATTTCAACTAGAAATGATAAAGATGTTTGATCAGTTAGTTACCTGGAGAAGAGAGTTCCACAGTCACATTTATATTCTCTTGTACCACAAATCTTTGTATGAGCTTTCCAATCAGAGTGAACTGCATATTTCTTTGAACATTTCTCACACTTCCATTTTTTCTCACCATGTTTTCTTGAATAGTGTTTTTTAATACCTGTTAAATCCCCTAGAGCTCTTGATGTATCATGGTGGATACATGTCTTTTCTGGACAAATGTAAACTTTCTTTTTGATCACTTCATTTTTGTTTTTTTGCTTGAGCTTCCATGGTAAGTTGTGACCTCTTCTGTGGAGCTGCAAATTCTGGTCCCTTTGAAAACCTTTATTGCAGATTTCACATATGAATCGATTCGTCGCCATCAGTGACTTGGGTGATAGCGCTATCACTTCTGCATCTGGATCTGATCAACATAAAATTAGAAGAAAACCAATTAAGAGGAAAGCAAGAAAAGATAAGTCTTGATATAAAGCTTGCTAAATGAATTACCTGGTTTTCCAGGGAGGTTTCTTTTTCTTTTCGCAGATGGATTTGAATTAGGGTTTGGAATATTACTATGGTTTGGATCTTGAATGAAAGAAAGTCCATCCTCAGACATCATTTTTGCAACTGAAGTTTGGAGTGAAGATAGTGGAGAAGAAGAAGGAGGAGGAGGAGTTAACTAAGAAAGAACCAAAAGAACAGCTCAGCTTCAGAAGAAACCAAAGATTTGCTGAAAACAGCTAAATCCCAAGATTATACTACAGTGTGAGGTAAACAAAAGTTAAAACCAGACAAAACAATCGTTACAACTGCATGATTCCTTCCATTCACAGAAAGACTACTAGTTTCTTCTTCTTCCTCTTCTTTTGTTGTTACAGAGGTTCTCTACTATTCACTTTGTGTTTGAATCTTTAGCTGCAAAACTACCATACAATATTATGGCAGCTTAGCTTTTCTCTCTTTCTCTTTCACTTTCTCTCCTTCTATTTTATTCCTTATCTCACACGGCTTTTCTCTCTATAGTCGGTTAGATATAGACTCAAGTGGACCTCTCCCCCCCTCCCCCTTCTCCCCAACCCAAGAATAAACCCCACCCCCGTCAACATACAAAATTCTGTTAAAAAAAATTGAGTTTAACTTGTATATACGTATTGACAATGTAAAAGGTTTTTTTTTTTATACTATTAACTCGCCTGAAATAATTCAAAACTATAGAAATAGACATGAATTGCATCACTAATGTAAAAATTCTTTAAATTATTAGTTTATGCAAATTATATTTACATTAGGGTGAGTAAAGGGTATAACCTGAGCGTGCAAAGCTAGCCTTTGTTTCTAGCTACAGTTTAACATGCATTTGTTTGTACTAAATTTAGAGATAACTACAAGTAATGTTTCATAAAAATTACATAATAACATTAGTAAGCTGGAAAGTAAGTTGGGGTTATTTGGTATTAAAATTTCAATAGTATATGGAGTAGCACCAATTTTTCTACTCGGTACAAGTAAGATAGATTCAAACTTACACTTGATGAGGAAAGGGAATAACAGTACTTTGAGAATTACAGCTACAGTTTTGTACATGCATTTGTTTGTTTGTATTTTCAATTTAAATTCAAAGATTCCACTTTTGAGGTATGCTTCTTTTGATGGCTTTTAATAGTGACGCAGAAAGTTGTCGTATTATTACTAGTATATAACAACGTAAATTAAAAATAATTATATAGAGAGAGTGAAAACATTGATCTGCAAAAAGGATGGATTGAGTTTAAGGGAGAAAAAGTGGGTTGCCTTTATAGCCATTCGTAAGGTAAAAATGATTATGGCATTATTGGATTTTGGACCCTTGGTTACTGAGAAAGAGAAAAAGCGATATAGAAATACAAAATTAAACGAGAAAGAGATAGAAAGCATCTGAGCTGCTCCCCTTGGTACGATGTCGTCCCGTGAAGTCCTAGCTGGAGGATATTATATTGATTATTGCATTTGAGTGGGAATTAGGTGGGTGCACTCTGGGCCCAGTATTGTACTATATACTACCATCCAAATCCAATAATAAGTTTATTAGTTAACTACTTTTCTTTGTTAAGGCCATGGTGATAAAGTTTAATCATGTAAATAAGATAAAACAGAGAAAGTGTTCTCTATGGCGTAATATTATTCGATGCATACATGTGTTATTTTATAAATCCCAAGTCAAGCAGCCGCATTGAGATGTATCCCTCTTGTATTTTATTGATGTGAAATAATTTGTTATAGACTCATCGTCATCGATGAAGTCTGCCTACCGCATAGAATTTGTCTAGTTTCAGCACTGAAGTTTGCCCCATCTAATCGGGATTTGCTTAAACTCAGTTGAACTCTAGGTCCTCACGGGTAGGAGTGTACAAAGAAAACCGATACACCGCACCAACCCGATAATCCGAGTCAAACCGAGAAAAAAAACCCGACTATTGTTTGGTTTGACTTGGTTTGGTGTTGAAAAAAAAAACCCGACCATAATTGATTTGGTTTGGTTTTAAATAAAGAAAGTCAAACCGAAACCAAACCAACCCGACATTACATATATAGCAATTTTAGATATATTTAATATATAAATATAGTTATTGTAATGTAATTTATAAATATTTCTTAAAAAAGTTCCTAATTTTATCTTTTGAGGTATTATTTCAAGGTTTGATTTAGAACTTTTGAATGCTCCAATAAGTTTTATAGTCATTAATATTAGTAAATTAAATAATGCTAGCAATTAATACTAATGCTAACAAAAGACATTTGGAGTGTATATCAATAGTGAGCTACTCTGTTTTAGTTAATGGAGAGCCTACTGTTCCATTTGCTGCTGCAAGAGGATTGAGGCAAGGGGACCCCATTTCCCCATTCCTATTTTCCTTGGTCATGGAGTATTTAAGCAGGTCATGTACTGTATTACAAGCTGATCCAGCATATCAATTCCACCCCAGATGTAAAAAATTAGGTATTACACATGTGTGCTTTGTAGATGACTTGTTGCTGTTTTCCAAGGGAGACCTCCAATCTGTCAAGGCATTATCCAACTGCTTTTCCAATTCTCTGCAGCCTTAGGTCTCAAGGCCAACTTGAACAAGAGCTCAGTCTATTTTGGAGGAGTATCAATGCCTGTACAGAAGCAGATCCTTGACCATCTTGGATATGAACAAGGCCAACTGCCTTTCAAGTATCTGGGAGTACCACTGAGCACCAAGAAAATTACCCTGCTACAGTGGCAACCTTTAGTGGAGAAAATCACAGCTAGGATCACTTCTTGGATTGCTAGAACATTTTCATACTCTGGGAGACTTCAATTGGTGCAATCTGTCATATTTGGAATTCAAGCTTACTGGGCTCAGCTGTTTATCTTCCCAGCGAAAGTTCTTATAATGATTGAAAGCATTTGCAGGAGTTTCATTTGGTCCGAGATGAATACTGTAACTAAGAAAGCATACATCTCCTGCGATAAAATGTGCACTCCAAAGTCAGTAGGTGGAATGAACCTAACTAATCTCAAACTATGGAACAAGGCTGACATTGCAAAGACCTGCTGGGACATAGCACATAAGAAGGATAAGATGTGGATAAGATGGATCACAGTGTATTATATCAAAGATAGGCCAATAAAATCCATGCCAATCCCTACCCAAGCTAGCTGGATGGTTAAGAAGATCATCCAATCCAAGGACACTCTACAAAGGATCCGGAACTGGAAACATCATAAATGCACTACTAAACAGTTATACCAGTCGCAGTTGCAAGAAGTGCCAACAGTCCCATGGAAGAACTTAATCATACAAAACCAAGCCAGACCAAAAGCAGTGTTCAACCTGTGGCTATTCCTACAGGACAGACTACCAACAAAGGATAAACTACATAGCTGGGGATTGGAAATTTATCAACAATATACTCTATGCCAAATCCAACCAGAAACAAGAGATTATTTGCTCACAGAATGTCCAGACACTGTGGATCTATGGGGAAGAGTAATGAATTGGCTACAGGAACAATACCTACCTAGTATCAGTTGGAACCAGAAAATACAATGGTTGATTTCCAAAGCTAAGGGACGAACAAGTCGTGCAGCCATTTTTAAAATGGTCACAACTGAAGTTGCATATGCTATCTGGTTGGAAAGGAATGCGAGAGTTTTCAACAAGACTTTTCGATGTAATACTGCTCTATTGAGAGACATAGTGTACAACTGTAATATTAGAGGCACCCCTAGAATTGGCAACAATTGCAACACCTTAGAATATAGTACATGTTTGACAGATAGGACAGTAAGTGTAGATATTATGTTAGCTTTCTGACAGTCAGCCGAGTTGAAGCTTGACTGTGATTTTGTAACGCAACTTCATTGGTGATTAATGAAAAAACTGTAATTACCAAAACAAAAAAGATATTCAATTCAATATTACGAACGGGAATGTATTAAATGTCTATTTTTTATTATGCAATAATTTAGATAAAAATACATAACCTATTTTTATTTTTCTTTAGCTTTTAGGCATATAACTAATACTCCCTCATTAGTCTATCTAGTTTAGCATGAATTAGTGCTTTTGGATTATGTTTATTTTTATTATGACTTTTTAATTATCAATATTTATAGTACATAATTTTATTATTTTTTATTGTTGAATATTTTAGGATAATGTCATGAGTCATGACATATCTCATATTTTGTATTATTTTCTTGAAAAATACTTTATATAGTAGGATTAAAGAAATATTTTGAGCATACTTTATATATTTTGTTCTACGAAGATTTTACCGGAAAAATATTCGTAAAACCCGAATAACCCGAAAACCCGAAAAACCCGAGAAAAATCGATATTGAAAAACCCGAATTTATTGGTTTGGTTTGTCTTTAGATTTAATAACCCGACACAATTGGTTTGGTTGGTAATTGTAAAACTGAACCAACCCGGTCTATGTACACCCCTACTCACGGGTTTAAAATGCGTCATCACTAGAGTCTAAGATTTGTTAACTTATATACCCAATAACCACTTGTATTTTGCCGATGTGGGACTACTTGTTATGGATTCTGCGTCATCGATGAGGTTTTCTCCACCGCATGGAATTCGTCTAGACTCAGCACTGAGGTTTGCCCTGTCTAATCGGGATTTGCCTAAACTCAATTGCACTCTGATCCTTCATCGGCAAGGCTGATACAAGAGTGGCTCTGGTAACATCTGTAACAGCCCAGCCCGCTAGTCATATTGTCCGCTCTAGGCCTAGGCCATCACGGTTTAAAACTCGTCATTAAAGTGTAAGGCTTGTTAACTTATATACCTAACATCCCTCTTGTATTTTGCCGATGTGCGACGTCTAAAGACAAGGGTATTACACCTTAGAACATTTAAAAAACTATATGCAAAAGATATTACTGATAAATTTTGAGAATTCATGGTTTCAACCTTGATCTTCATAATGTGTAAATGTAAAAATGAGTGTATTGTAAAACAGTAGTGTACTAGAGTTAATATTTATTCTGATTATAAAGTAATGTGGCATTCATTAGTAACTAATTGTCATTTTACAAGATAGTTCAGAAGGATTGCTTATAAGTGTTCATAACACGCAGTGGAATACAATAACAATCTTAGGTAGATTTTTCATGTTTTGAAATTTATTTACGTGTTAAAGATCGGGTCTAAGACGTACCTGGTGAAGAGAGTTTCTTTTTCAGAATTTCTTCGTGCGAAGACTCTATGCGTATCCACACCGAGACCGATCCTTGCTACCAACTCTTTGATCAATGAAACCCGTGAACAAATTGACCGAAGAATATTGTGTTGATATTTTTCTCAAAAATCTCAACTCAAATTAGAAGAACAAGAAACACTTTTCTTGTAATCGTATTTTTCTCTCTTGGATTTGTATTGCACTCTCACTTTCACAAAGTAAGGTTTTTCTTCTCAAGAAAAAGATTAAAATCGAAAGAACAAAAAAAAACTTTGCAACTTTTCTCCATCACCCTTTATATAGCGTCACCTACAAACCCTTTTCCTATTTGATTGAGGTAATAATTTACTTAGGGTAAAAATTTATTCCAAAAATAAACTTCATACAATTTTCCATAAAATTGAATCTCTGATGGAATTTACCAAAATTCACGTCACTTGAATTTTTCTAACTCAAAGTTGGAATTGCTTTCTTTCTTTTTTCCCTAGTACAAGTTTAATTTCTAAAATTAAACTTTGTATATGTTTTCCTTATTCAAAACGAATCTTTATGGACTTTTTATGTCCAATACTAAATTGGATTCTAATTTGTTAACTTTTATATTAATATAATATTTTTCTATTGAAAATATTAATCCCATTCCAAATAGGATAAAACTTCAATTAATAATCCAATTCAAAATTAGATTAATTAACAAATCTTTATTAATATTATAATATATGTACATCTATTATATAAAATAATATTAATTATATATATCACATATATTTCAATCAAGAGATATTATTTAATTTCTATTCCAAATAGAAACCTCAATTTATTCACAATATTAATTATAATCTTTGTGCTAGCAAAAAATATAATAATATTCATTTGGACTAATAACTATTTATTTAACTAATTAAATTCTTTATTTTAATTATAAAATATTAAGTTAATTAATCCTTTAGCAAAGATCAGAACACTCGTTAGTGTGCGTCCCCATAGGTTCAATACTAAACCGGTAGTAAATTGATCATATCAATATACTAATCAAGGGTGGCGTCTAGCAACACTCCTTAACGACCGGATAGCATGAACTATACAATTTACTCTCAAGAACCAGTAGAAGAATAATGTAGTAATTCCTTCTGTCCTTATAGCTCTGGATCACCCTAAGATATTGTTCAATTGTCAAATCCTAATAGGTGGTCAACTATGTGTTCACGTAAAATATAATCGACCATTGAATGACCTAAGAAACTCATTTCTTCTTTCATTCAATTGCCCTGGCCAAGGTCTTAGTTTGGTCGTTTATAATTCATGACAACATGGAGCTTAACTCATTACCAAGAGTTGACAGATTTTGTCTTGATCAATCACTAATTCTACAAGTATTTAATCATACCTAATATCCTTTCAACTATCGCCCTAGGGCTATAGGTGTCTAGTATCAAACCACAATAAATAACTTGTCAATTACTATGACGATCTCAAGTCAAAGGAAACGGTTACATCACATTCTTCAAGAAAATATCCTATTGACAATTATGGTAATTCTAACCATTAGGAATTATCCAATGAGTCGGTTCAATGATCATATCTCTATATGCATCATCTATCTATGTGATTTAGTTAATGAGATCAACTAATCTTTATCCGATAAAGACGATCACATAAATATTGATCTAACCGGATTACTAATGTCCAAATCAATAATCCTATGATCAAGAACAAAAATTAGATTAAATTGTAAAAGACTTTACTCTCATTATCATGATCTAAATCATGATGACAAATCTCAAAATTTAATTAAGGACCTTATCAAATTAATCAAACAATTAATAAATTTGATAAAAGAATATCAAATGCCATATATTTTACTATATCCCTAACAATCTCCCACTTGCACTAGAGCCAATCGATCTTGTACTTCATCCCTAATTTCCACTTGTTCTTGTCAAACTTCTTTGTGCCAAGCGCTTTACTGAATGGGTCTGCAGCATTTTCCTTTCCATCAACCTTGAATCTTGACGTCTCCACGTTCAATGATTTCTCTTGTCAAGTGATACCTTCGCAGAACGTGTTTGGACTTTTGGTGTGATCTTGGTTCTTTTGCTTGAGTAATGTCTCCATTATTGTCACACAACAGTGGAACCGCACCTTCTATTGAAGGAACCAAACCATGTTCAGTTAAGAACTTTTCCGTCCGTACATCTTTCTTAGCAGCTTCACTAGCTGCTATATATTCTGCTTCAGTCACTAAATCAGCTACTGTAGCTTGTTTGGAACTTTTCCAACTCACTCTACCACCATTTAAGGTGAATACATAACCAGAAATAGATTTGCTATCATCCCTATCTGAAGAAAAACTTGCATCAGTATAACCTTCACGTTTCAACTCAGAATCCCCATAGATGAGGAATTGGTCTTTAGTCCTTCTTAAGTACTTAAGAATGGTCTTCACCACCTTCCAATGTTCATCACCAGGATTTGACTGATATCGGCTAGTCACTCCAAGTTCATAAGCCACATCAGGACGTGTACATGTCATGGTATACATGATAGCTCCCACTGCACTAGCATATGGGATCCTACTCATGCGTTCTCTCTCTTCAGGTGTTTTAGGAAAATCCTCCCTACTGAGAGAAATTCCAGTGCCTTTCGGTAGATAGCCTTTTTTGGAATTATCCATGTTATACCTCCTTAAGATAGTATCAATGTACAATGACTGGGAAAGTCCAAGCAGCTTCCTAGATCTATCTCTATAGATCTTTATTCCTAATATATAAGCTGCTTCTCCCAAGTCTTTCATGGAAAACTGTTCAGATAGCCAAATCTTGGTATTTTGCGATGCCGGTACGTCATTCCCTATGAGCAATATATCATCAACATACAACACTAAAAATATAATTGTGCTCCCACTAACCTTTTTGTACACACAAGGTTCTTCTTTGCATCTAACAAAATAGAACTTTTCATTTATTTTGTTAAATCGAATATTCAAACTTCGAGAAGCTTGCTTTAATCCATAAATAGATCTTTGTAGCTTACAAATTTTATTATGATCAGATGAAGATGTGAAACCTTCAGGTTGTGTCATGTACACATCCTCTTCTAGCTCACCATTAAGGAAAGATGTTTTCACATCCATTTGCCATATTTCATAATCATAGTATGCTGCTATAGCAAGAAAAATCCGAATAGATTTGAGCATTGCCACGGAAGAGAAAGTCTCGTCATAGTCGACTCCTTCTTTCTGACGATATCCCTTGACAACAAGACGTGCTTTGTAGGTCTCCACCTTTCCGTCTGCTCCAATCTTTTTCTTAAAAACCCATTTACAACCTATAGGTTTTATATCCTTTGAAGGTTGAACAAAAGTCGATACTTTATTTTCCTTCATGGATTCCATTTCGGATTCCATAGCCTTTTGCCACTTCTCATATTCAGAACTTTGTATAGCCTCTTCATAGGTCTTAGGGCCATCATCATTATGATCAACCTCATTTGATAAATCATCTTGTACCAATAAATTTAATCTAGTTGGTACATGACGTTCTCGTGTAGACCTTCGAAGAGGTACTTGTACAACCTGTTCACCTTGTGTTGGATTTCGTTGTTGCTCAATTTGGTTTGGAACTGGTTCATTAACCTGTTCTTGAACTTCATTTAGTTCTTGAACTTCAACCGTTGAAGATGGAAATTTCCTTGGCAACTTCAAAACATCCAATAAAGGTTCTTCAACTTGGGTCTCATGATCTTTATATTGTGTTGATTCATTAGTTTCTTGATTTTCATCAAGTTCTATTTCTCCATTATAATTTCCTTCCAAAAGAAATTCCCTTTCCAAAAGGGTTGCTCCTCTGGCCATAAACACTTTATGGTCAGAAGGGTGATAGAAATAATATCCCCTTGTTTCCTTGGGATACCCAATGAACATACACTTATTAGATCTTGAGTCAAGTTTATCAGACTGTAGTCTCTTAGCATAAGCTGGACAACCCCAAATTTTAATATATTTAATATTAGGCTTACATCCTTTCCATATCTCATATGGTGTTGTAGAGACTAACTTAGTGAGAACTTTATTAAGTAAGTATGTTGCTGCTTCCAAAGCATATCCCCATAAATTTATTGGAAGATCACTGAACCCATCATAGATCTCACCATATCTAATAAGGTTCTGTTTCTCCTTTCAGACACACCATTGTGTTGTGGTGTTCCTGGAGGTGTCCACTGTGAGAGAATCCCATTCTCTTTGAGATATCTGGTAAAATCTTCACTAAGATATTCTCCACCTCTATCAGACCTTAGTACTTTGATACTTTTACCAGTCTTCTTCTCAACTTCACTACGGAATCTTTTGAACATTTAAAAGGATTCATACTTGTGTTTCATAAGATATACAAATCCATATCTTGACATATCATCAGTGAAGGTGATGAAGTAAAAATATCCACCTCTAGCTTGAATTTTCATGGACCCACAAACATCTGTATGAATTAGTCCCAATAATTCAGAAGCTCTTTCTCCACTTCCAGTAAATGGAGATTTGGTCATTTTTGCTTGGAGACAAGATTCACAAGTTGGATATGATTCAAAATCATACTTTTCAAGGTACCCTTCCTTGTACAACTTGTTAATTCTTTTCTCTCCAATATGACCAAGCCTACAATACCAAAGGTATGTTTGATTTACATGATCATCTCTTTTCCTCTTAAGACTTGAGACATGCATAATCGAATTAGCATTCACACTAGGTAATTCATAAACATCATGTTGGAGATAGCCATTCACATATAAATTATCACTATAATAAATAGAGCAAATACCATTTTCTATATTAATGTGAAAATCACGTTTGTCTAACGTAGAAGCTAAAATTATGTTCGAAACAAATTTAGAAACATAATAACAATCATCCAACATAAGTACTTTTCCCGTAGCATTATTAAAGAAGTTGATCTATAGCTACGGCCGCAACTTTTGCACCATTTCCATCTTGTAGATTAATTTCTCCTTTCTTTAGCCTCCTACTTATCTTGAACCCTTGCAACATATTGCAGATGTTATAACCACTGCCAGTATCTAATACCCACAGTGAAGAATTAGTGGTAGCTGAAGAAACCTTGAAAATATTTTTCATTAATGTCTCACCTTGTTTCTTGTCCTTTAGAGTTGCAAGATACTCCTTGTAGTTTTTCTTCCAATTATTTATGATGAACCTTGTTGCCTTGAACATCATTCTCTGGAGGGATTATCTTTGCAGGCTTATCGATCACATCCATAAGCTTTTCATGCATGTGAACAATTCTCAAATTTCTATACCAGTCATCAAAGTTTGGTCCTACCAATTTGTTGGTCTCAAGTATTTCAGACAGTGATATAACAGACATATTGAGAAATCTAAAATATAAAAAAGAAAAAGCAGTAATATAAGAACATATTTGCATATATCATAAAGACATGGACTTTATCTAAATGATATTTCCACTAATTATTTTAGTCTACTTACCCTCATTATAATTTAGGAAATCTTTATTTCTTTTAGTGGATTAAAGGAATCCTTTAACAATATGTATGAGCCCTTGGAAATCAAGTCGTTTCTCACATATATTTTAAAGATAGGTACTTTTACCAATTGTATTCGCATACAATTTCCTTAAATAGCTCTATGTCAAATAGTCCCATGGTAGTCAGGTCGATCCTATTGGCATAGTTAAGTTCAACCATCATGACAGTAGATAACTTATTAAATTTTATACTCCCCCACGTAGTCCAGGCGTCTAGTGTAAAATTGAATAATTCTTTAAATCCATACATCTAATGCAATAAATAATTTTAACATATTCTCGAACTATAAGTCTCCTGGTAGTCAGGCCGCTCCTTATAAACAAGAAATAAGTAAAATTAATTACCTTGATGGATAGCTCTATAATAAAATATCTTATATTTTATTATTTAAAAAATTCAAATTTTCGTAAGAGGGAATTGATACAAAAACAATTTTTAATAACACGAAGATCGAATCTTTTATAGCATGTGAATTTAGTTCAAGTTGTCTACATGCTTAGCCCTAAATTAATTTACATCACATGTAATAAATAATTCAAAACTATGTAATGAACAAGCACATGGCATAAAACAAATTCAACATCCTCTAACATATTTATCTTATATATCACATAAAAAGAATTCATGCTAGAATATTATTATTAATTAACATCTCATGAACTAATAACAATTAAATTAACAATAGAATCATGTAACCTATAATAGATTCCCATTGTATCTAATACAAAATTTCAAATTAAAGTTATGAATGATCCAAATAGTTATATGAATGCATATTTTATCCACAATAAAATAATATCAACATTCAAACGATTTAACTATTGCACAAGGCACATCTATTATGGTTTGAACTCTTCAAATATAATATTAAATATTTCGTAAATAAATTTTAGACACAATAAACCATGGCTCTGATACCACTGAAGGATTGCTTATAGGTGTTCATAACACGCAGCGGAGACAATAACAATCCTAGGTAGATTTTTCATGTTTTAGTATTTATTTACGTGTCAAAGATCGGGTCTAAGACGAACCTGGTGAAGAAAGTTCCTTTTTCAGAAATTTCTTCGATAGTGCGAAGACTCTATGCGTATCCACACCGAGACCGATCCTTGCTATCACGTCTTTGATCAATGAAACCCGTGAACAAATTGATCGAAGAATATTGTGTTGATATTTTTCTCAAAAATCTCAACTCAAATTAGAAGAACAAGAAACACTTTTCTTGTAATTGTATTTTTCTCTCTTGGATTTGTATTGCACTCTCACTTTCACAAAGTAAGGTTTTTCTTCTCAAGAAAAAGATTAAAATCGAAAGAACAAAAAAAAACTTTGCAAGTTTTCTTCATCACCCTTTATATAGCATCACCTACAAACCCTTTTCCTATTTGGTTGAGGTAATATTTTACTTAGGGTAAAAGTTTATTCCAAAAATAAACATCATACAATTTTCCATAAAATTGAATCTCGGATGGAATTTACCAAAATTCACGTCACTTGAATTTTTCCAACTCAAAGTTGGAATTGCTTTCTTACTTTTTTCCATAGTACAAGTTTAATTTCTAAAATTAAACTTTGTATATGTTTTCCTTCTTCAAAACGAATCTTTATGGACTTTTTATGTCCAATACTAAATTAGATTCCATTTTGTAAACTTTTATATTAATATAATATTTTCCTATTGAAAATATTAATCCCATTTCAAATAGGATAAAATTTTAATTAATAATCCAATTCAAAGTTAGATTTATCAACAAATTTTTATTAATATTATATTTTATATACATCTATTATATAAAATAATATTAATTATATATATCACATATATTTCAACCAAGAGATATTATTTAATTTCTATTCTAAATAGAAACCTCAATTTATTTACAATATTATTTAAAATCTTTGTGCTAGCAAAAAATATAATAATATTTCATTTGCACTAATAACTAAATTTATTTGACTACTTAAATTCTTTAATTTAATTAACAAATATTAAGCTAATTAATCCTTTAGCAAAGATCAGAACACTCGTTAGTGTGCTACCCCATAGGTTAAATACTAAACCAATAGTAAATTGATCATATCAACATACTAATCAAGGGTGGCGTCTAGCACACTCCTTAACGACCGGATAGCATGAAGTATACAATTTACTCTCAAGAACCAGTAGAAGAATAATGTAGTAATTCCTTCTGTCCTTATAGCTCTGGATCACCCTAGGATATGGTTCAATTGTCAAATCCTAATAGGTGATCAACTATGTGTTCACGTTAAATATAATCGACCATTGAATGACCTAAGAAACTCATTTCTTCTTTCATTCAATTGCCCTGGCCAAGGTCTTAGTTTGGTCGTTTATAATTCATGACAACATGGAGCTTAAACTCATTACCAAGAGTTGACAGATTCTATCTTGATCAATCACTAATTCTACAAGTATTTAATCGTACCCAATATCCTTTCAACTATCGCCTAGGGCTATAGGTGTCTAGTATCAAAGTACAATAAATAATTTGTCAATTACTATGACGATCTCAAGTCAAAGGAAACGGTTACATCACATTCTTCATGAAAATATCTTATTGACAATTATGGTAATTCTAACCATTAGGAATTATCCATTGAGTCGGTTCAATGATCATATCTCTATATGCATCATCTATCTATGTGATTTATTTAATGAGATCAACTAATCTTTATCCGATAAAGACGATCACATAAATATTGATCTAACCGGATTACTAATGTCCAAATCAATAATCATATGATCAAGAACAAAAATTAGATTAAATTGTAAAAGACTTTGCCCTCATTATCATGATCTCTATCATGATGACAAATCTCAAAATTTAATCAAGGACCTTATCAAATTAATCAAACAATTAATAAATTTGATAAAAGAATATCAAATGCCATATATTTTATATCAAATGACATTCCCAAAAATATATTCAAGTTATCAAATATGATATTGGATCTAGGCATATCTACTATATCCCTAATAAGTTCCTCCCTCCGTATTAGCTTATATGATTGTACTTTCTATTTAATCGTCCAACGAAGATACTTTTCTGAATTTATGAGTAATTTAACTTAATTTACCTATGATGACTTTTTATAGTCACATAAATATTATGTCTTATTTAAGTCATGTAATTGAAAATTATTCCAGTGAAATTAGGTCATATAAATTGAAACCTAACGAGTAACTTGTGTTTGAATTTACAAAGTAATTGAAATTGTTCTTTACAAGGAAACGGTAGTATACAGACAAATAAGAGGACAGGAGGAGTCTGGTTCTCTTGCAATGTCGTGTAGCTAATAGGGGATAAATACTCACTCGCCTATCAACCTAATAAATATATAATATATATTTTCACAAATATGATTTTCACTAAATTGTTAACTAATATATAAGTTTTCACCTTAACTTATCGTTTAACCAACAAAAATTAATATAATTTGGTTTAAACACAAATAATAATAGATGCCACTAGTATATCTAACTGCAGCACGCACGTATTTCTAGAAATTCGTTGCCCCCTTCAATTTCTCCCAAGGGTGGTACGTACAGAAGCACCCTTTCTCCAACAAATAGAATTGTTATGCTAATAATAAAGAGTCCCATTGAAATCAAAAGAGAGATAAATAAATGAGGTAGAATATCTGTCTTCTGACTCAGTCACTTCCACTCTCCCTCTTTCGGTTGGGGTCCCCTGCTAACTGCCAAATGCTAATCGACTATGGACGTTTCCCTTTGCATATTCTCACTATTTCTTACTCCACTATTGTTGTTCTATATTAGCACAATATTATTTCGTTATTTGCTTTAATTAATTGGCAACCGGCCCAGCCCAAATAGTAGTTTTACGAGCATGGCAAAGGTTAGGGCACTCTTATAAGCTTCGATGGCGTTAGAGGAACTTACTTGCATTTGTTGTATATATTTTTTATTATCCTTAAAATGAGTAATAATTATATTTATACGTAATTTAAAGAATATATGATTTAATTCAACATGAATGAACTAAGAACAACAAGTAATTAAATTATCAGACCAAACGTAATGTGACAATCAAGCCTGGTCTTAAGTTGAGTACTGAAAGTCGGCCTCGTTCGGACCCTTCATATAGGCTCGGTTGCAATTAATGAAGAGAATAGCTGGAGAACACTTTGAATTATAGCTAAAAGACAAAAATAATTTTTTGTTGCTTTGAAATTCATATCAACAGTGTGTTAAAATAAAAAATTTCTCCGCTTTATGTAGTAGGGGAATTTCAATCCTAATGCAAGTCTAAATAAGGTAAAATCTTCTTTTTCTCGTAAATATTTATCCATAGTTGATATTGGATGGGATTTACGCTGTAATATCCAGTTGAGGGCGAATAATACGACTTACCACTTGTCAAGCCAACGGTTTCTCCTTTTCCCATCGTCTCAAAACTTTACTTGGTTCGGGTCCGTTGTTCTGTCATGCCCAATCCCAAATGCATGGTTCGTCCCTCACGAGTTCTGACACGAGCGATCCTTCAGCCTTACTTGTAGTGGCGTCGAACCATGCTTCCATCTCGTTTCCTTATTAGGGAACTGAGGATAACATTGCCCCCAATTTTACCGTAAACAGATAGTCCCCTCGCTATTTTGGAGAGAAAATTTATTAAAGCGATTAATTGATCGGGCTTTCCTCTTTCGTACGCGATAATCGGATGGATGGTTTACTAAAACATCCCATCAGTCGCATCATTCTGACTTCAGACACATGTCAGTCACCGATTGACCGTCCTCGAATACGAATTGTCACGCATTAATTACCTCTTTTCTATAAAAGTTTCGGTCCTATTTTTTTATTTTTCTACTTTTTGATTCCAGAACTCCGTAGTTGACCCCCGAATATTTGATTTGCACTTAACCCATTCAAACCTTCATACATGCTTCTTCGTATCTTAATCTATCCATCTTCAGATCTTTCCTACTTCATCCTTGAACCTTTAAGTTTGAACTTCAAATCTTCATCTTCGAATCTTTATACTCGCCTTCATACATTCTTATTTCCCAAAACTCGATGGCGAAGACTTCAAAATCTGTCCTGTAATAAACCATCCCTTTAAATTATAACCCAGCCACGATTGTTAAGGCGGCCACAACTGTCTTGGCCCCGGAGCCTCCTCTAAAGAACTTCATCCTCGGCGGACACTCTACATAAAACCGCATCAAGGTCAAAAAATCTTCCAGTCAAAAGGATCGAGGCAATGAGGTATGAAGTCCATAACCGAGACCATGCTCCATACGATTTTGGAGGACTACAAATGGGAGGGAAAAGAAATGGTTGTGCCCAATCCTGATGAGGACAACACCACACCTGTGGAGGGGTATCGAATTATTTACACATGCCCCTTCACACTTTACCCGGTGAATCCCATAATCCTTGACTTTTGGATAAGGTACGAGATCTGTCTCAGGCAGTTTAATCCGTCCTTTTGGATGATCATGATCCTCCTTCGCCACTTTGTTAACAATAGCAGGACACCTAGTTTTATTATCGACCATATGCTTTGTCTCTACAGTTCCCCAATCTTCTGAGATGGATTAATCAAGCTCATTCATCATGCAAAAAAAGCTCCATTCTCAAGCAGCAATGAAGATAGAGAACGAGGCGACAGGGAAGATTGATTCGAGTGAAAATTGAGGATCTCATTCCCTCCGAGTTCTTGCCATTCCCTGAAAAATAGAACCTAGACTGTAAGTCCTTCTCCTTTTTGAGTATTTAGAGTTTCTTTTGGATTTTTTGTCTTCTTCTTCATTGCTTGTTTCTACTATTATACAACGATTGCCCGAGTCTCTAAAGGTGTTCCTTGGTTCAAAGAGTGGGCCAAGGGGATTTGCAGACATATATTGTACTTCGAGCGCAAATGGCCTAAACTTTCGAAGGCAAGTAGGAGGCCTGTTCCCATGGTATGTGCTCTTCCGACCAAACATGCTTACACATTCAACTGTCATTTTCACTATGTCCCTTTCTTTCTGTTGAGTATTAAGATTTTTGAAATTGAAAAAGTTTGTTTAGATAGAATGTTCGAAGAACTAGGTCCTTAATGAACATTCTTAACTGTTATATGAACCAACTCCTCTGTGAAAACGACCGGCTCCTCTAATTGATGATTGTATGTTTGTGCAAGAACGTAACTTTATCTCAAAGTTACCAAAGTCTAATTTTTGTTAAAGAAGGCTGCTATATATGATAAGTGTTATTGCCCAAGAGTACACGAATAAATAAGAGACAAAAGTCCCAAAACTTGTGAAGTCCTTGGAATAGTAGGAGTCCTATCAAATAAGAAGATGAATATGAATAGGACTCCTAGAAGATCTTGAAGTCCAGACATTTAAATACTATCTATTTTGGACTTCTGAGATTAACCTTTCACGCATCAACTGAAGAATTTCATTATGTTCACTCTAGTTGAAGTACTAGTGTTCTGTTCTTCTCGAGTCAGTCTAGTAAATGTGTTTTAGAAAATTAAGTTGTAATCAGAGTGTTATACATAATTAGTGAGTTGGAGTGAGTGTTTGATTTACAAGTTAGAGTAACTTGTAAATCAAATAGTCGTACTAGCAGTACTGGAGAGTATTAAATAACAGTCTTGTGATTGATGCATTTTTGCTCATTGTTCTAGTGGAGTTAAATTTGAAAACACTATGCAGTAGGTCGTGATTTTTTCACCTTTTGAGTCAGGTAATTTTCCACATAAAAATCGATGTGTTGCTTTACTAATGATTTTACTACACGTTTAAGGAACATAATAAAGAAGCAAGTTCTTTAGTAATTCAAATGGACACTCAAAGTAATAATTGGTAGCAGAGTGAGTTCTCGCACACACACGACTAACACATAGAGATCATAGAAGCAAGATGAGTGTCCAACTAGGAAGTAATAAAGGAAAGTTAACAACCAGACTACTCTTGTTCAATGGAAAATATTACATTTGGCGGAAAGCAAGAATGGAAGACTTTCTAACAGCTGAAGACAATAAAATATGGACCATAATGAATCGTGGTTCATTGACTCCAGCTAAACAAAATACAAAATTGAAAAAGTTCCTAAGGACCCCTCGGAATTTGTGACAGCAGATTTCAGAATGATGGAGAAGAATGCAAAGGCTAAGAAAATCCTAATCTGTAGACTTGGTCCTGATGAGTATAATAAAATTTTTGCGTGCTCTAATGGAAAGGAGATATGGGATGCAATCCAAGCTGCTCATGAAGGAACAAACCAAGTAAAGAGATCAAGGATAGAACTACATATGAGAAACTATGAGCTCTTCTCCATGAAGGAATATGAGCCTATCTAGGAGATGATGACTACGTTTACCACAATAACTAATGAACTGAAATCACTTGGAAATATGTTTATCTCAGAAGAGTTGGTAAGAAAAGTTCTAAGGCTCCTTCCAGCTTCATGATAATTAAATGTCATAGCGATCTAGGAAGCCATGAGATGGACAAAATCTCACTTGATGAGTTGGTTGGATACTTAAAAACTCATGAATTGAGGACGATAGAACTGTGCAAGGAAGAACCCAAGAAAGAGAATGCCTTGGTCATCAAAGCTTTTGAAGAAGACGAATATGACAATGATGAACCTAACCTAGCAATTTTGCTAAGTTCAAGAGCTTCATGAAGAACTCCAAAAGTGCATCTAAAAGAGAGACCATCGGTAAGCGTTAGAAGATTGACAAAGCTAACTATGATAGGTTGTATTAGTGTAGCAAGCTAGACCACATGGTTAAGGATCTTCCAATATGGGAAATTGAGTTTAGGAAAGAACAAGCTCAAAAAGAGAAACGTTAGAAGATGAGATAAAAGGGTTCCAACAAAGGAAAAATCCTAGGTAAATGATCATATTAAGCAATGGAGCATGCTTTCTTGGCAGCATATGAGGGCAATGGAAGTGAGAAAAAGAAAGAAAAAGAGGATGAGGCTATAAGTCTCTATGTTGTAATTGATGAACATCAAGCAGGTAAGATAGAGCATGCAATATAACTTGGAATGTACATTACAAGGCTCATCTATTTGATGGACACCACTATGACGATTGAAAGCTATGTATGAAAACATTCCTTAAGGATTTTGATTTTGACCTATGGGTAATTTTCAGCCATGGACCAATTCTCGCGACCAAAATGACTGGTGAAGGTAACAAGTACAACAATAGAGAAGAGGAATACGATGATGAAGATCGTCACCTAGTCTAGAAAAATGCTAAAGCAACGGACATGCTTTCTGAAGCTTTCCTAGGAATATTATCTATAAGGTGCCCTCTTGCATCTCTGCTCATAACATATAGAGGACCCCAGTAGCTGACTTTGGAGATGAAAACATCAACGTGTCACAGACGGTGATTGAAGAAACCCAAACAAAAAAAGAAGTAATAGGAATGATGGCCATGAGGGATTCAAAAATTGAAGATATAACAAACTAGGTAAACATCTCTAACTTAAAGAAAATATTCATGCTATGTTTAAAAACAACTGATGGCCATAATTATGACCATGATGAGTGAAATAGACAAAATAAGAGCTGAAAATGATTAGTTAAAAAGCAATATTTCATGTGTCAACTTTGATCTCAAAGAGATTAAATTTGACAAAGCTAATATAGAAGGACAAGTCAATGACGTTAAGAACCAGGTTCTTGAACTTACTTCTAATAATAAGAAGTCTCCTGAAATATATGGTAAGGAAAAACGAGTGATCTACAATATAAACTTGAAAAGAAATTAAAAAGGGATAAAGATTATTTTTGTGATGCTGAATGTATAAATAAAGTCCTACAAGAAAATCTAGAAAAAGGCTAATTATGAACCATCTTAAATAAGCAAATGGCATATATCTTCATATGCCCTAAATTGGTTTATTGAAAAATACACCTATAACAAATCAGGAATTGGTTATAGGAAACATGTTCCCAAGTTTGATTCAAAGTATGTAGGAATTTCCGATAATAAAATGTGCAGTCATTATGGAAAGGTATGTCACTTTAGAGATATTTGTCTTGTCTTAATTCATGCTCAGTGTAGAAACACCTTTGGTATTGCTAAAAATGTAAAGAATGAGGAAGAGATAAAATCCAAAACTTTTGTCTATACTAAGTAGATTAAGATTAATAAGAAAATAGCTTCTAATCCTCTTCCCTAATGGGCAAAAAGAGATCTGATTCATCCTTTTTCAAACAAAAGGGATCCAAGCTTATCTAGGTTCCCAAGACTAACTTGTGATTTCTGGTACGGTCTAAAGTGAGAGGGTATAATCAAGACTAGTATGTGGACAGTGGATGCTCAAGATATATGACTAGAGAAATGAAAAATTTTCTCTCACGAACAGCCTTCTTGGGAAGGAAAAGAGTGTGTCCTTTGGAAATGGGAAAAGGACCACATAACAGGTAATGTCAAGGTTGGTATGTAATTCTCTCACACTATAGAAGATATGTCTAATGCGGTGGGCCATAAAGAAAATATTCTTAGCATCTACCAAATATGTGCTAAAGAAATAAAGTAAAATTAAATTCTAAAATCTGCATTGTCCCTAAACTTGATACTGATAAAGTTATGTTAAAAGGTAAGAGACATAATAATGTTTACAAGATATCTATTATGTCTAATCCCTAGAATGATCACATATGTTTAAGTGTAATGGAAGATGACCCACTGCTATGGCCTAGAAGACTAGGTCATTCAAGTCTTTTCAAACTCAATAAGTTAGCAGCAAAGAACCTTGTTTTTGGCCTACAAAAAGTTGAGTTCTTCTCATACAAGATTTGTGATGTCTGTGTTAGTGGAAAACATGTGTGATCACCTTTTTAAATCTAAAAAGATTGTCAACATCTCCAAACCTCTGGAACTCCTTCATATGGACCAATGTGGACCAATGAGAGTGAGGACTAGCGTGAATGTACAAAGGGGGGAGGGGTCAATTGTAGCCTTTTTAAATGTCTAATCGACTACTCTTTAGACCTATTCGACTTAAACGAAGAAAACCTGCACAGAACTGTTAGCCCTTTTTATTGAAATAAGTGTTATTCACAATAAACAATAATGGAACATAATAACATGAGAGTGATAAATTAAATGACACTAGAAATTTTATACTGGTTCGAAACCAATGTGGTATCCTAACCCAGTCGTCTTGGGTTGTAAGAGTGTTGTCTTTTAGAGCTCTTTGTAAATTAAATTGAGTATAACCTTTGTGATTTTTATTGATCACCACCAACGATTAGAAGGTTGATTTTCTCTCTCCGACCAACAACGACTATTTGGTGTTTACTCGCTCACCAAAGAAACGAACAATAACACAACTTCTAGAACACACGCCTCTCCAATATTTTTCTGTCTTTCTTCTCTCTTTTGTGTACATTGTATATCAACTAAAGTGAATTAAACTTCTTGTTAAGAGTAGAATAAAGAACTTGTAGTTGGATAGACAATTTGTATAAAAGGCTTTGTAATTTTTTTCTTTCTCAGAAGTGCCTATTTATATCCTTTTTAACTTTTTCTGGCTATTCATGACCCAAGGGAATTTTGAATATTCTTGTGATCTTCTTCGCATCCATTTCTTCCTTGAATCTTGAAGTAATATCTATTTCCATATCTAGCCTTGATATAAATTTGGTCACGCCATGAGATTCACCTTTGAACCAATATCATTTGTGCCACTTGTTGCAAGGTTAAGACTTCTTATTAACTTGAATAGAATATAGTCTTTGTCTTTCTTGAAATCCTTTCCATGTGGGTCACTCCTTAATTGCAGGACATGATAGTCTTTCTTTGCTGATCTTTCCAAACATGATCACTAAGTCTTTAATATTGATATTCTTTTGTACATCTGCTACACTTTTCATAATAATTGTAGGTAAGAATCTTTGCTTAAAAGCTTCTGATAGTCTTATATAGATTGGCAAGGCTCCTTGTATTTTGACATATGGCAAATAGATATTCCTTGATTTTCTTGCATGAATGAAATCTTCTGCGGCTTCTTTTTCTTCTACAAATTGTGGTAAATATCCTTTTTGAATTTACTCTCCGTGCTAACTAATATTCTCTTTGGTTGTCCAAAGTTCTTTCCATAATATAGAATATACTATACCTATCATATATTTTCTTTCCATAGAAAATATATTCTTCTCTCACTATATTGAAGATATTACTTTCTTGATCTTGGAAAATAATATCTTTCCGTAATATAAATTATACTACATCCATAATATATTTTCTTTTCATAAAAAATATATTCTTCCTTGTCCTTGTAGTATTTTTCCAAATAGTATATTCCTTCCACAAAATAATGCATATTCTCCATTATTTTAGAAACTTTCCTTTCAAGATGTTAAAAAGCTTTCCATCTATAATGTCACGATCCAGATTTCCCCACCCTCGGGTGTTGTAATGAAACCTACTGACAGGAGCTAGGCAAGCCCACTTAATCACCCTTTCTCACAATTCGTGATAGTAACATAAAACCTTGCATTTAAAATATTAAAGCGGAAGACACAACTTTGAAGGGAGTAGATGAAACTGCCTAAGTTAACACAATACGCTACCCCAAAATCTAGTGTCACATAGCTCACAAACTTTTAAGAGTTTACTAAATGCAATGTTTAGAATGAAATGATAAGAGTTTGTCCCGAAATACAAGGGGTAACCACTAAAAAAAGATAAAGGAGACTACAGGCCCGCGAACATCTGCCAGGCTACCTAGGTATCTCACTCTGGACTAAAGGCCTTCTCCCAACGTACTGCTACTGGCCAAAAGCTGCTCCAACTCTGTGATATATGCAAATAAGCATTCAAGTGTAGCATCAGCACAACCAACCCCATGTGCTGGTAAAAGCCTGGCCTAACCCCAGCAAAATAGTGACGAGGCTAGGACCGGATTACCAATCAAACCTATGCAGTTCAATATATATGTATGCCATAGAGTATATCACAAAAGAATTTAACCAGTCAAAAAGAAAACAGGGAGGGGAACATGTTGTAGGGGCTATAACAGTGCAGACAATACAATCAATAAATAAGGTATGGAACTGTACAACTTCAATATCAACGAGAATAAGAAAATCAACAATTGCACGACACCACCCTTCGTGCTTTTACTCTCGTTCTCACCAAATTAATCATACAAAATACATGGCATCACCCTTCGTGCTTTGCCTCACAAAATGATGGCACGGAATGATCATTCGTACGTAAACACTCATATCATGGCACAGAATGTCCCTTCATGCATTAGTAATCATATTATGGCACGAAATGTTCCATTATGCGTTAGTATTCATATTATAGCACGGAATGTTCCTACGTGCATTAGTATTCATATCACAAACGTGCACGACATCACCCTTCATACTTTATCACTCTTCCTCACACAGAAATAGTCACAACAGTGGAGCGAGGGAATAGACAAACAAAAATAGGAATCCCGGCAAGCGAACAATGTCAACAATCAAACAGCAAAACATCCCGGCAAGGGAATAACCTCTAACTCATTTGCTTTCATTCATTTCTTACCTCATATCTCACTTTATCACTTGAGCAAATGCTTCTAAGAATTCATAATCCCATGTACCACCTCAATTTGTATCACAACCGAGCCAATGCTCCACGAATCAAATGATTATAATATTTTTCACATGTTCTTTACAATATATGGAAATCCTCAATTTAACATGGAATTCACAACTAAATCATGATAATAACATTTCAAAGACTCACGGTCATGCTTAAATAAAACATATAGATACTTGTCACAATTCTTATACACCGTACTTGACAATTAGCAAGTAACAAACATGACTCAACTCATATTCCCTCAAGCTAATGTTAGACCGAACACTTACCTTGACATCTTGAACCCACTCAAGCCTCAATTAAAGCTTTACCCCTCGATTCCTCCACCAGTCCGCTTGAATCTAGTCACAAATTACTTAGTACATGAACAAATGCTAGGTGAAACAATTTGAATGCATAAAATGGGTTTCCAAAAGATTTGCCAAAAAATTCCAAAAATGCTCCCAAGCCCACGTGGTCAAAACCCGAGGTTCGAACAAAAATTCGTTTAACCATTCACCCATAAACTCAAATATATAAATTATTTTTGAAATCGGACCTCGAATTGAGGTCCAAAACCCCCGAATTTAGAAAACCTCGGTCCTACCCGAAATTCCCAAATTTCCCCATTAGAATCTTTGATTGAAGTTAAAATCATGTGTAAAGATGTTGAGGAGTGAAGAAAATAGTTTAGAAATCACTTACCAAACGTTTTGAAGAAGAAGAATTTCTTGAGAAATCGTCTCTTATGTTTTGGGTTTTTGAAAAGTAAGAAATAACTGAAAATCCTGTATCGCGGCCGCACTAGTGGAATGAAGACTTGCTGGCTCTTTGAAGTTTGCCATGCGGACCGCGCAAAGGTAGACGCGGCCATTCTGGTGGAACTGAAGGTCGCTGGTTCTTTGAAGATTGCAGCGTGGACTATGCTATGACGACCGCGGTCGTGGGCTCACACCGTAGGTTGCGCTAAGGCAGACGCGGCCGTGCTGGAGCCTGCATCTTTTTCCCTGACCTGAAATATCTGGTGTTTTAAGTCTAAGACCTTCCGGAACCTACTCGAAAACTCACCCGAGCCCTCGAGGGCTCCAAACCAAACATACAAAGCACTTCAAAACATCTTACGGACTAACTCGTGCGATCAAATCGCCAAAATAGAATCATTTACATAGAATCAAGCACCGAAGCTTAAGATTTCATTCAATTCTTTCAAGAAACACAAATTTTCCATCTTAAGTCCGAAATACATCAAAAGACATCCGTTTTCAACCAAACTTTATAGAAAATGCTTAAACCACATATGAGACTTGTACCGAGCGTTGGAGCCAAAATACGAGCCCGATACCACATCCTTTTAATCAATTTCATTTTCCCATTTCTTTAGTTATTTTAAGGAAACAATTTCACATAAAAATTCATTACTCGGACTTGGGGCCTCGGAATTCGACTCCGGGCATACGCCCAAGTCCCATATTTTCCTAAGGACCCTCCGGGACCGTCAAATCACGGGTCCGGGTCCATTTACCCAAAATATTGACCAGAGTCAACTTTAATCATATTAATATCAAAATTCATTATTGTTTTCACACAAAATTAATATTTAAGATTTTTGGTTACGCGCCTGGACTACACATTTAGATCGAGGCGACACTCAATTAGGTTTTCAAGGCATTGGAGACACAAGATGCGTAAAGGAATAGGTTATGACCATTTGGGTTGTCACATATAATTTCCGTGGGTTCTTCTTCTGATATTGTAGTAAGCCAATCAATATTTGAAATTTCACTATCAAATATTATTCCTTCTAGCTTAATACATTGAAAATAATCTTCCTTGATAAATTCTTTACAATATTTTCTTTCCCATATATGTTTGTATCTATACCAGCATTCTTTTTCTTGTACAAGAATAATATTACCACAAGTAATGTTCTTTGATTAATAATTATTTTGGTATGTTATCATAAAAATTAATACGTGAAACCTTGGAACAAACAATATCCCCTATTTTTATGATGGAAAACCAATGAGTACAAAATAAAGAAAATTTAATCAAAGTTAATTAAAGTACAGTAAAAACTACTTCCCTAAAATATCGAGCTTTCTCTTTCATTCATAGATGTCATGCCACAAGGAGGCTCCCCCTTACTCTATTTGTTCTTTCGTCATATTCCCCCTTCTCCATGCATTCTACCTTTTTTGAACTTTTGTACACATTATGTTCTCTCCCTTTTGGCATCATCAAAAGATTGAAAGAACTTGGGATCATTCTCACGAAAGTCGTAATCTTTTTCATGACATGCGAATATTAAAAATCTCCATCCCCTTTTTATTTCATTCCACTTTGTTGCCTGCAAGGTTTGCATCTGAAAATATTCCACTAGATCAAAGCAATTAGTTCTAGCATACAGTAATCCATAATTGAGAATCAACCAAAGGTCCTTTGTGGCCCTAAAAAAAGAAATTTTGGGATCAGGTATACCAAAATATATGTCATAAAATACAATAGAGAGTCGGTCATACTTTGGTACTTTATTCGATCGTTGGACTTACTAATTTTCTCCTTGCTTCGCATTATTTGGACTGTGAAGATAGAGGTAAATTCTCCGTTATACTCATTTCCAACCCAATCATCTAGCAGAGGCTTAAAAATGCTTGACATGCTTTTTGGTTAGTAAAACAAAAAAAAATTGCTCTTGTAAAAGTATCTTTGGAAAGAATAATTTTCAGATGATAAACATGAATGTTTCAAATGGTAACTAGTCTTAGTCACATGAATAAAATTCGAAAAATGTAGAGAGAGGCTACAGAATAATGTTATGCAATTTTCAAATCATTTAAAAAATATTTCAATATCCATGCAAACATACATTACAAACTTTATAATAAGAACATGAAACATGGTATTCTAATAAAATTCTCAAGGAAGAAATAGACCTTTTTATTTTGAAACATTGGGCTGCATATAATTTTCAAAACCTTACCAATCTTATCTGGCTTTAGATATCCTATATTCCACCTTATTTTCTTGGTATTGGATTTTCATATTGTTGATCTTTCGGCTTCACTCAACAAATCTTGTAATACTAGAATCCAACATTCATCATTTAATTCTTCTTCATGACTGTCTAATTCATCTAGTATAGATATGTCACTAGAAATTTATTTCTAGCTATCTACTGTAATTCTCCATCCTTATTCACAATTTACTTAGAAAAATATTAGTATAAAGAAAAACGCGCATGACGAGATTTCTCTACAACTAATGAATAAGATATATTTTCAAGAGTCTTACAAGACATTTGAAACCAGAGGAAATAAAACAATCAAAAATTGATTTTTTTTCTTCTTTCCCATAGCTCAGACAGAATTTCATTCAAGATAAGATCCAATGAAAATATTAAAACACATATAAACCAATGATGACAGTTTATGCAAAAATGATGCTTTCTTTTCAAGTTTGCTTTCAGCTGAGGTGCCAAACTAAAATGTGAAAGATCATTTTTTTTTCCAGTTAAAGCTTGGTATTTATATATAGCAAAAATAAGGATGTACAAGTGTTCTTACGCGTAGCCGATTGGACAGTCAGCTACTGGTGCTATTTACATTTCAGTTTCTACGAAACTACCAAAAGAAGCGCATACTCATATGTTTGAGTTCAGCAAGTAACAACACAAAAATAGTTAGTTACAGAAAGTAGTTGAGTTGTCGTAGACCATTCTGCCAGCTTTTGCTATGTCTCCCACGAATGTGAATGAGTAATGCAATCTCTCTAGTTGTTCTATCTTCATTATAAGTCAAGTTCTGAAATCGAGCTTTGTTCCTAGCCTGCCATATTAATGCTACAACATGCACAAATGCAGCAGCAGTGATGGCATTCCTCCATGCACGACTGCGAGCCTTACTGCAGATCCATTCTAGTTCTCTGTCCCAGCAAGTACTGTTCTTGAATATCCCAACCAGCAGCCAATTCTGGACCATAGACTATTGGTAATAGCACATTCAAAGTAGAGATGCTGGAAAGTTTCCACCTATTGTTTGCAGAATACACACATTGAAGAGAGTTGAATACCAAAGTTTGTTAATCTGTCCACAGTAGGTAACCTTCTTTGAGCAGCCAGCCAAGCTATGAAACTGTGTCAAGGCAGTACATTTTGAACCAGAAGCAGATTTCTCCAGTCCACTCTATCGAATCTAGGGAGCATGTTGATATATAGTTTCTGGATGTGGAGTTTGTCAAGGCAACACACACAGTCTTGAATCTGTCATTCAAGGTACCCTGTAGCTGCTGGTTTACCATAAGATCCTCTCTGCATTGAATGATCTTCCTGATGACCCATGCTGCTTGCTTGGGCACATTTGTTGTAAGAAAATGTCAAATAGATACTAATAAGACACACATCGAAGTTCACTGCAAATTCCATCATTTTGTTATTAAAAAAATATGACCTATGCAAAAGTGAGGATAATCATCAATAGAAGCATATATATATATATATATATATATATATATATATACACACACACACATATGTATATGTACTTCCCAAAATTTAGAGTCTTAGAAAAAGTCGAGTATCTCCACATACACAAGTTATCGAGGCATCAAGGTTAAATAACCTTCTTAGATTTGAGTGACATATTAAAACTTTCACTAAGAGAATGGATATAAGAAGTAATTTTCTTCACAAATTATCTTAAGCTCGCAACTACATGAAAGGAATGCATGCATGAATGCTTGATTATCCTAATGCTTATAAAAAAGGTATGGTTCATGGAAAATATAAATTCGTTCATAAAAATCTGAAGGTCAAGGAAAATATTAACATCAAACATAATAGTAGCATGTTGCAAGTCAACTCAAGCCATGTATAGTAGTTGTGAGCATGTGATTATTTTAATTATAAGTGATAATAATTATGTAGTATTGATTAGTATTTTACAGTTAAATTTAGGATTTGTAATTTAATTTAAATTTTAATTTAAGTTTGAAAATGAAAAAATTAAAAAAAATTATAAAAAAGAAGAGAAAAACAGAAATCTTGAAATAAAGAAGAAGGACAAATTTGTGCCAATTTATGTTAAAGAACCAACCCAAATGCACCCTATCCCAAACGTAACCCGTCAAACCACCCAACCGCTCCCAATTTAACACCAAATGACCCTCGTCTCTCCCTCATCTCAAATCCGCACTCAACCGCCCTCAAACGTTTCGACAACTTCTCAAAACTAAAATCTACGGTTTTCCAAAAATTTTCGAAATAATGCATGAAGATTATAGCTCAAGTTCAGAGTCTGGTTCAGTATTAAGCTAAGTTTTCTATGCTTCATTTTTTTTAATTTCCCTCTGCCTCATCTCTTTTATGTCAACTTGGTTATTTTGTTTAAATTACTAAGCTTAAGTTTAATTAGGGTATCAATGTTAATTTGTTTAATTTTCTGAGTTTAATTACGTTAATTAGGGTTTTGTCAGTTTTATTCGTTCAACTTCCTGAGTTTTAATTAAGGTCGTATCGGTATTATGTTCCTGGGTTGGATATTATTTGAGTTGTAGATAGTCAATTTGTAGATTGGTTTAATTAATGATAGCTTGATCATAATAAGTCCTGTGGGCTGAGATATTTGTTGTATGCTTGGTTTATGTGTCAATTTGTTTTCTATTTTTGATTTTCTGCATTTTTAGAATTTTCATAACTAGAATTTTGGTTACTTATGCTGGTTTGTTATATTTCAAAGCTTCAAATTTTATTTATTTGGCCAACAATTAAAGGGTAATTCAGCGTAGTTAAACGTGGTATTTTGGGTAGATTAAGATAGAGAATCTTTTAATAACAATAATAAAATCTTCTAGAAGGGGTTCCCTGAACCAAGCCACAAAATGAGGGACCTAAATGGAATTAAAACCTAAGGGCTTCCCTAATGCTTGCCTATAAAGGCATTCTCACCTTGCCTTTCAAGACAGGCTAAAAAAAGAGAGACTTCAAGAAAAAAAGGATTGGGAAAACTCCAAAAAAAAATAGCTAGAAAACTCCATTAGAAACAATGTTCCATTGAGGTTCTGAAGAGATATAGTGATAAAAAAGAACTCAGATGAATGGCAAGTTTACTGTTCCATTTATTTCCTCTGGGTCTTCATTCTGAAGTTTGGTTGTTTACGTCTAGGGCAGTCTGATTTGGTTTTGAAAACTGAAAAGGGGTTAAAATGAGTTGCATCTAAGATTTACAAAGTTTATTGGGGATTATTGTTCAAAAACTCCTTTAATCATTGGTTCTGGTTAATTTCTGCTGAGTCATAGCTCCTGTTGTTTATTGTTGTTGCTATTTCTCTAATATTCCTAATCCAATTTCTGATTTTACCTTGCCATATTCAGGTACCCATTCTAGCTTCAAAATAATAAATGCTGGCTCATGTAAGATTCCGAGGAAGAGAATGAAGACTTCTATTATGTTGTATGTCTTTTCTTGTTCATTTTATGATTTTGATTCACTGTTTGATTTTGCTGACTTAGTATGTCTAAAAACGAGATCATAATGTGACCCCTAGGAATTGGTTGTAATGTAGTTGTTTTGCTTTAATTTTTTAGCTTGTTTTATTATTGCTCAAGGCATTAGCCAATTCTGTATTCTAAATGTAGTAGTTATTTCATCCATTTAATATAAAATTGGAGTGAATTCATTTGTTACTTTGAATTGACCAGATTAAGTTTCTGAAGGGGATATTATAATAGAACTGACATAGCACCTGATGATTCAAATAATTGCTATTGTTTGATAAAATCAGTGTTACCATGTGGATCGCCCTTAATAAATATTCGACCGAATTCGGGACTTTATGTTTGGATTCTTTTAATTTGCATGTGACCTAAACCATAATTAAGAATGATTTATTGTCTATAATTGCAAGCGTTAGTGGCATAAATCCTGTGTGTTCGACTTAAGGACCTCATGAGTTGTTGAGTTGGCTCCTTATTGGGCGTTTCATAAAATGGTGCTAAATTGCCATATAGAGTAGCCTTCAAGCGTGTAGGCTATTGGGCCTCATGCCTGGCCAAATGAAAATTCCCAAGAGAAGTGAAATAAAATAGACTTCTTTTAGGCTCAATCTTAAATAGTTGTGATTTCTTTAGTCTTATTTCGTTAGTGGACCTTTATAATGGAGGTGCTCCACCTAACAAGTTAGAGAATTAGTGGCCCTCATTTAATTAGCCTCAATTCGAATGGAGGCGCGCCATGTAAAACAAAATTGATAATTGCAATGCCCTCATATAGTAATCTTGTATAGATCCTTAGAAATTCAGACGTGCCATTAGCGAATTTTCATGGCCCTCGCAAATCAAAAGTTTGTATTCACTTTAGGCGCACTAGTTAAATAATTTAGTTTCCTAAGTTTTGGTGTGCATTTATGTTACCCAAATTCGAATCCCAACGTTAGGTAAAATATGTTGCGAGCCACGGGTGTATTTATGTGACGTGGTTCAAAGCGTGTTTTATTGACGTTGCAATCTTCTTAAAATTAAATAAAAGCACTTAATAGTTAAAATTTACACATGGGTCTAAAATGTATTAAAATAAGATAATCAAGATTAATATAACAATTGAGCGACCGTGCTAGAACCACGGAAATCTGGGATACCTAACACCTTCTCCCGGGTTAAGAGAATTCCTTACCTGGATTTCTAGTTCGCAGACTGTATAACAGAGTCAAACTTTCCTCAATTCGGGATTTAAACTAGTGACTTGGGGTACCATCAATCACCCCAAGTGGTGACGCTGAAATCTCTAAATAAATAAATCCTTTTTCGATTGTGCTTTAATTGGAAAAACTCCCTTAACTAAGCCATTCGCGGTCGTTGTAGTGTTCAAAAGTATGTGTGACAGCTCTGGCGACTCTGCTGGGGATTGAACCCAGAATCTCTAGTGCAGGGTTCAAGAATTCGAGCTGAGAATAATTGTGATATTTTGATTTATTTAATATTGTATTTTATTACATGATGGTGCCAAATGTGCTAAATGCTATTTTACCTCTTTAACATTATTTGAACTATATATAAACTATCGCGAAACCTTTCTCTTCTCATCTTCGGGGATATGCTCGCTGGTCGAGACTCCCTATTCTGTTAGTGGCATACCATTGAATAAGAAAGAGGCTCGGACAAGTTACAACGCCAGATGGCCATTTGGTTCCCGGTAGGTAGCCCCCTCCTCGACTCGAGTTTTCCGCTCGGCTACACAGTTTAGACCCTATACCCAGGTTTGAACCTAGAATAACTTAACCAAATGCTGGATCCCTAGTAGGAACACTTATTTGCATCATGTATTTGACTTAGGGGACTCAACACATGGGTTGGGTCCGTCTAGGACAGGTGCACCCAGAATACTGTACCATCTCTATGCATCTTGCGTGCTACTTGGGCATTTACTCTGGATTTGCATGCCGACCAACTTTTGAAAAAAGAGTAGAAAAAGAAAAAAGAAGAAAAAAATGTGGAAAATTTGAAAGATAAGGAAGGAATTTACCTATGTCAAAATTGATACTGAAATGCTGCCAAAATTTTGAAAAAAAAAACAGAAGGAGTTTATTTTCGGAAAAAAAAAAAGAAGAAGAAAAAGAAAGGGATTTTTTTCCAAAAACAAAAAAGCAAGAAAAAGCAAAAATAGAAGTTGGTTTTTAATTCTATCAATATTGTCCGAACTACGCTAGATTCATTCTCACAGGGTGTGAGATACATAGGCAACCCCCATCGGGCCCAACTTCATATTTTGCAAAAATAGCCAAAAATTACCAAATTTTTTTTTGTGATAAATAAGTAAGACCGTTCTTGTTAAATTAGCCAAATGTCTCCAAAAGGGCACCGGAAGGCTGTTTTTACAAGAACAACCACCTCGGAATATTTTCTAAATTTGACCGGTAGCCCGCACAACCTTAAAATCTTTCTCGAGATGTGCTGAAAGGCCGTATTTACGAACCCGGGATTTTATTTTGAAACGAAAACTTGAAAAAAATCAATTTTGTTTTTTGAGTCCAATAAATCATGATTTTTGCTTAATCACCCTAGTAAATGTACAGAATGAGCAAGAATCAAAATTTGCCGATAATAGTCATGAACTGGATCCTTTGGAGGTACACATGTGGTGGAATGATATAGGTGAATGGAGGAAAAACAAGGTCAATACGGACTTGGGAGGACTCACCGGGTTGTTGAAAATTAATCCTAGAGGAGACATCATAAAGGCATTGGTTATATTCTAGGACCCGGCCCACAACGTATTTCATTTCCAAACTTTGAACTCACCCTAACCCTGGAAGAACTAGTCAGAAATATCGAGGGCCCTGATACACCAGTATTTTTTATGCGCCAAGGGTCGTAACTATACACCAATTCTTGGACTCATTAAAAATAAGCAGGAGGTTCACAATCCAGATCTTCAGCTGGTTTATGTACTCCAGAGTTCATATACCAAAGATATGGGCATATAGGGGGTTTAACGACCCAAAAAATAAAATTTGTAGCAAGGGGAACAGACTCAAATGGGAAGAACGCAGGTGTTTCGCATTTATGGTATTCTTATTGGGCCTCATGGTGTTTCCGTGGAAAGATGGGAATATTGACATACGGGTAGAAGGGGTTGTCAGCATTTTTCTCACTAAAGCCAAGAACATCCTCGCACCCATTGTATTATCTAAAATCTTCCGTGCACTCATAGCCTATAAAGCTTGAGGAGATTTCTTCGAAGGATGCAATTTGTTGTTACAGATGTGGATGGTTGAACATTTGTGCACTCGACCTCAATTCATGAGTTATGAGTCATCAGAAAGGAATTTTATACTAGAGTTGATGGGTTCAGGGTTACAGAATGGGTATCATTTCGTTGGACTATAAGTGCAAGTCGGATAAAGTGGACGTTCGGGTGGCTCCCTATTGACGAAATTATATATATGCCAGCTAGCGAGCCTTATTTCCTTTTGATGGGCATCCGAAGTATTAAACCCTATGCTCCATACAGGGTGCTGAGATAGTTAGGGAGGTGCCAAATAATTCCAAGTAATGAATACATTAGTCTCCATATGGCCGAGACCCAATGGTCAATTTCACGAAGCAGCAGTCCGCCAGATTTGGAGCTAATGTCAGTACTTGACGGCGGACACTCGAGTACGAGACTCGTTTAAAGGCAAGGTTGCACCAGGGTACCAAGCTTGGTATAACAGGGAAGTGGAGTTTGGAAGACCGGCTAAGAGGTCCCATCTTCAGGAGTTTGCTGAGGTGTCCCAAGAACAATGGAATTGGTTAGCCAAGGAAAACGAATATAGGGCCACAATAGAAAAATTGGAAAAACAAGTTAAAGACCTTCAATTCGAGAATGGTTTGCAAGTTGCGGCAGACTAGGGGGAAAAGAAAAGACTAGCCAAAGAAAATAAAGCTTTGCGAGCCCAAATGCAGGAAATGAAAATAGCCGCAGAGAATCCCGCCAGAAGTGCCAAATATGGAAAGATCATACACAATCTGAGGGGGAAAGTAGGATAATATGGTTTTAACTTGAACAAAGAAGAGGGGGAGTTGTCCAGAGCCCAAAACAATTGGCAAAAAATGCAGAAGAACGGGCATGCATGATTGAAAAATTGAGAGAAAGGTATGAAAACGAGGTTGCGGGGTTGAAAAAGAGGGTTATCATGATTGAAAACAAAATGGTCAAGCAAGAGAATGAATTCAAGGCTGAAAGAGAGAATTGTTACACAGCAATAGCACGACTGGAGAGAGAGATTTGCAACAATTCCAAGAACTGAATCGTGTATCTGAACAAACTTTGGAGGCGAGGACCCAGCAGATTGGGTGATTACTGCAACAAAAAGGTGCTATAAAAGAGAGGATACTGATGATCGCTGATTACATCACCGTAAAGTGTAGTCATTGTGAATATATAACAAGATCTATGTTCTTTGCCACCGCCATCACCTTTGTTCATAAAGTGATGGAAGACCTCCACCACCTCCAAGGGGATTTAGCACATAGGCCTGCGGCGAGACTGAATCATGTCCTGCAAGCCCTAGAACCATTAGAAGCCTTAATGTATTCAAGATTTTCACTTATCTCTGTTAGTCCATTTGCGAAGTCTATATTTTCTTTCTATTTGAGTCTATAGTAGGTTGTCAAGTCAGTTGTTCTTGTCTTTTTGTTAGAGTCTGTTAGCTTTGTTTGAGTCAGAGTTCGTTGATTTCTTTTATTAAAGTATGTCAGTAGTTGTAGTCAAATGTTTTATGTTATCAAATTCCCAAAGTATTTTCTGTATTTATTTGCTAGAACTACGCTCGGTCTGATTATGCAGGGTCATGATACGTAGGTAATCTCCATAGGATTCGACCATAACAAAAATAAGGAAAAGAAAGAGAAAGAGGAAAGAAAAGAAAAAAAAGGAGAGAAAAAGAGAGAAAATCATGAGAGAAACAGTGGTAAAATAAAGGATAGAATAATAAAGAAAAAGAAGGTAGGCAAAATAAGCTGAGCAAAGGAAAGGGGAAGAAGAAAAGGAAACAAGAGGAAAAAAAGCGGCATAGGATAAAAGTCGGGATGATGCAAGCAACCAATCCATGTGCATAATAGAAACCGGTAACTGCTGAGGTGCATTCATCCCCCAATATGTGGCTACCTATGTGTTGGAGCCTAACCTCTAATCAGCTTTGGTGTTGCTTTCAATATTCAGACAGGTGAATAGTTTTTGAGGCATTGTGGAAACCCACTCTTATAACACTCGTTCCAAAAGCAAGCTGACTATGGCCAATCAAGAAACTGACCGTTCAAAAGAGGTAGAAGAGTTGGATATTAACACAATAAAAGAAGATATGTACAAACTGAAGCATCAGATGGCTGAAATGTATCAGGCATGGGTGAGACGACAGCCACCACCAGCCTATCTTACAAACCCAACCTTCATCCCACCATTGGCCCAGTCACACGACCGCCCTACCACAGATCCACCTCCAAGCTTCCCTATCTACCCACAATACCAAGGTACAACTTCTCAGGCACCCCCAGCTCCACCAACCAAAGCTGTTCCTCACCTTCCCCACCAGTTGCTCCCATTTATGTGGAACCTCCTCTTGCCACACTCCACAGATCATCTAGTGGAACTCCGCTCCAAGCTTTTGAAAACCAGTATTACCCACCAGAACCCACTTTCAAAGCCCATAAACCCTATTCTTACACTCCCCGTTTTGAAATCCCTACTAAGGCTGAAAAACCAGTAAAAACCCCGAGCAAGAGGAGGTGCTCAGGAAAGTCAAACGTCTAGAACAATCATTCAGAGATATGCAAAGATTAAGTGGTTAGGTGAGTGTGGCATACAAAGACCTTTGTCTGTTCCCAGATGTACAATTGCCTCCGGGCTTTAAGATGCCCAAGTTTAACTTATATAATGGACATGGTGATCCGGTGGCACACCTAAGGGGTTTCTGCAGCAAAATGAGAGGAGAAGGAGGAAAGGATGAATACTGATGGCATACTTCAGTCAAAGTTTTAGTGGTTCAGCGTTGGAATGGTACAACCGATAGGATCATGCTAGGTGGTACACATAGGACGATCTAGCACAAGGATTGCCCTGTCATTTTCAGTACAATCTTGTGATTATCCTGGATCGTCTGTCTTTGACGAAACTTAAAAAAAGCACAACGAGATCTTTAGAGAATATGGCTTCCGTTGAAGGGAGGTGGCAGTGAGGGTTGACCTGCCAATGAAGGAAAGTGAAATGGTAGATTACTTCTTGCAATCCTTGGTGCCTACATATTTTGGTCACCTGGTATCGGCAATGGGTAAATCCTTCAATGAGGTAGGAAAAATGGGGAGTATGGTTGAAGAGGGACTCAAATCTAACAAGATCATGAGTTATTATACAATCAAAGCAACCACCCAGGTCATCAAAAGCGGGACCGGGGGAGCAATTGGAAAGAAGAAGAAGGATGAGGTAGCAACAATTGACTCAGGAACTTAGTTTTGGCCCAGGGGACCATCTCATTACAACCAGTCACGACCGCACCATCAAATCTACACCCACACTTCATATAGCCTACCACAACATTACTATCCACCTCCTGATCCTTGTTTCTCCGTCCATCATGCACAAACATATACTCAACCTCCCTCCCACGCACAATGACGTGCGTCAACCCCATAAAGTAATTACCCTGCTCCACAAAATAACTACCCTCCAAGAGCCTACCAACAACCCTCGAGACTAGCGTTCTGGGCCAACCATGTTTTAAAAATTGAGAGCATGCAGAAGAAGAAAACATTCACTCCACTGGGAGAATCATACACCAGCTTATTCTATAAATTGAGACAGTTGGATATGTTGAGGCCGATTGAAGCAAAATTGCCAAATCCTCCTCCAAGAAATCTGGATTATTCTGTCAGCTGTGAGTATAGTTCTAGTGCCCTGGGGCATGACACGGAGAAATGTTGGCACTTGAAGTGTGCTATTTAAGAACTCATTAATTCGCATCAGATTGAGGTGCAAGCTCTGGAAGCACCCAATATTAATCAAAACTCATTGCCTGCTCATCAAGAGACAAATATGATTGAGATAGTGCATAACGAGGGGGAGCCCAAAAAGCCTTCACAAACTGTCATAATGGTCCGAGCAAGTGAGCGGAAGATGGTTGTGAATTTAACAAGCGAGATGTTAATTCTTAAATTGAGTGGAGCAAGCAAAGTGCCCTTTGTTGTAGTCAAGAAGGAATCCCCAAAGATGGGATGGTGAAACAAGAAAACGTAAAAGTATTGTACCAGGGGTGGCCAGCAAGCCCATGGTTGTTGTGGAAGGCACGCGCACAGAGCGTGTCATTATCAAACCTGTAACTCAGCTACCAATGATCAGCAGTAAGGCAGTCCCTTGGAATTATTATCGAGTAACAGTGACTTACAAAGGGAAATAGGTTAGAGAAGAAGTTTGTGAGACCCATAGATTGACCCAATCGGGGAGGTGATTTGTCCCCAAAGAATTGAGGAAATCAAAACTGACCACGGATAATTCAGCACCGTTAAAGAAAACTGTGAGTGAAGAGGAAGTAGAAGAATTTCTGAAGAAGATGAAAATGTAGGATTATTCTAGTGTGGAACAAATGAGAAAGACGCCTGCGCAAATCTCGATGTTATTATTGTTGATTCATTTGGATGAGCATTGTCGGGCATTGATGAAGATCCTGAACGAGTCCCACGTTCCTGATAAAATCACAGTCAACCATTTGGATAAGATAGCCAATAATATTTTTGAGGTGAACATTGTCACTTTTTCTGACGATGAATTTCCCATAGAAGGCACCGAGCATAACAAAGAGCACTCTATCTCATAGTAAAGTACGAGGATTCTGTGGTTACTCGAGTGTTGGTTGATAATGGTTCAAGTACAAATATTTTCCTTCTTTCCATATTAAACAAATTGAAGGTGGATGATGAATGAATCCACAAAAACAACATTTGTGTGTGAGGGTTTGATGGCGGGGGAAAAGATTCGGTTGGTGACTTAGTGCTCGATTTGACAATCGGACCTGTTCATTTTACCATGGAATTCCAAGTGCTGGATGTGGTTGTCTCTTACAACCTCTTGCTGGGACTACCTTGGATCCATGCTGCTAGAGCAGTCCCCTCTACTTTGCATCAAATGGTGAAATTTGAATGGGATCGACACGAAATAGTTGTACACAACGAGGACAATCTGTATGCTCACAGTGATGCTATCGTACCATTCATTGAGGCATGTGATGATAAGGGGACCTGCGTGTATCATATTCATGACTCGGTACCAGTAAGAAAAGTGCCAGAAGGAGAATGTATTCCAACGCCAAAGTTAGCTGCTGCATCAATCATGGTGGTCGTGGAAATGTTAAAGAATGGGTTTGTTCCCCGAAAGGGTTTGGGGGCCTCCCTTCAAGGTATTATACAACCAGTATCTCTCCCCAAAAACATAGAAACCTTTGGTTTGGGATTCAAGCCTACATGTGCAGATATCAAGAAATCCAAAAAGATGAAGTAGAGAGCATGGGTCTTCCCCAAGCCCGTGTTGCGTCTATTCAAATTATTTGTGAAGCCCAACGCCAAGAAGCACCCGACAACAACAAATTCAAGTGCCGTGGTTAATCCGGATAAGGAAATTCTTGAAAGGTTTGAGAAGTTGTTCGAAGACGTGAATATGGTGGAAGCCAGAGAGGGTTCTACCAAGGCAGATATGCAATTTGTTGGGCCGTGTGCAAAAATCAAGAACTGGGAAGCCACTCCTCTCCCGACCAGGAAGGATTTTTGGTTGTTTGATTTGATTTTTCTTTCGATTTCTATGGATTATTCCAGGGTTGTAATTCGTATTCTATTATCCGTCCGTTTGGATGTGTAAAACCTTGCTATCTTTCAGTTTCAATGAAATGCAATTTCCTTTCTCGTTTGTGCTGATATTTTCTATTTTTCTTTGCTTCTCTTTTCCTTCTTGTACAGTTATTTTATACTGGTTCCAATGATATGACATGCATAAGAACTTTTCGGTCCAGTCTTGAAAGTCGGTCTAATTTAGAAGTAATAATTCAAGAGATCGAATATGAGGATGAACCAGAATATTATGAGGAAAGGGCGTTTGAGGAAATTAGTAAAGAGTTAAGCCACTTTGAGGAAAAAACCAAGCCAAACCTGAGCGATATGGAAGCAATCAATCTAGGGACCCAGATAATATTAGAGAAACCAAAATAAGTTTCCATCTTGAGCCGCAACTCTAGGAAAAAATAATGAAAGCGCTAGTTGAATACAAAGAGTTTTTTGTATGGTACGTACGATGATATGCCAGGGCTGAGCACTGACTTGGTGGTTCACAAATTGCCCGCTGACCCAACCTTCCCTCCTGTCAGACAAAAGTTGAGAAAGTTTAAAACCGATGTAAGCGTAAAGATCAAAGAAGAAGTTACCAAGCAGTTTGAGGTGAAGGTCATCCGAGTCACACGATACCCTATTTGGTTAGCCAATGTCGTGCCTGTGCCAAAGAAGGATGGAAAAACCAGGGTGTGTGTTGATTATCATGACCTTAATATAGAGAGTCCAAAAGACAACTTCCTACGGCCAAAAATTCACATATCGATTAACAATTGTGCAAAGCATGAGATTGTGTCTTTCGTATTTTGTTATGCAGGCTATCACCAGATTCTGATGGATGAGGAGGATGCAGTGAAAACACCATTCATCATACCGTGGGGAACATATTTCTATAGGGTCATGCCCTTCGGCCTGAAGAATGTTGGGGCAACCTATATAAGGGCAATGACAACCATATTCAGTGATATGATACATAAGGAGATTGAGGTATATGTGGATGATGTAATTGTGAAATTCAGGAAGCAGACTGACCATGTCAGGGATCTGAGAAAATTCTTCCAGAGGCTCCGCAGGTATAATCTAAAACTCAATCCTGCCAAATGCGCATTTGGTGTGATATCAGGCAAGATGCTGGATTCATGGTCAGCCACCGAGGCATTGAACTAGATACATCAAAGATTAAAGCCATACAAGAATTGCCACCTTTGAGGAACAAAATAGAGGTGATGAGTCTATTGGTAAGATTGAATTACATCAGTAGATTTATCGCTCAGCTCACGGCCACATGCGAGCCCATCATTAAGCTCTTGAAAAAGGATGTTGCGGTCAATTGGACGGAGGAATGCCAGGGGGCTATTGATAAAATAAGAGAATACTTGTTGAACCCACCGGTACTGCACCCACTAGAACTAGGGAGGCCTCTGATCTTATATGTGACAGTATTGGAACATCCATTCGGATGTGTGCTGGGTCAACACGATATCACTGGGAGGAAGGAGCAGGCTATATACTACCTTAGCAAGAAATTCATAGCTTATGAGGTCAAGTATACTCATCTTGAAAGGACGTGCTATGCCTTAGCTTGGGTAGCACAAACGTTGAAACACTACATGTCATCATATACTACTTACCTTATTTCACGCCTGCACCCGCTTAAGTACATTTTCCGGAAGCCCATGCCCACGGGGAAGCTTGCAAAGTGGAAAATCCTGCTCATCGAGTTTGACATATTCTACGTGAGTAGGACTACAATGAAAGCATAGGCATTGGCTGATCATCTAGCTGAGAATCCGGTGGACGAGGAATACGAACCTTTCAAGACATATTTCCCGGATGAAGAAGTGATGCATATTAATGAACTAAAACAGACCAAGAAGCCAGGATGGAAATTATTCTTCGATGGGGCTGCAAAGATGAAAGGCGTCGAGATAGGAGAGGTACTCATTTCTGAAACAGGTCAGCTTTAACCCATTACTGCTCAGCTCTTTTTCTATTTCAGCAACAACATGGAAAAATATGAGTCAAGCATTTTGGGCTTGAGGTTAGCTGCAGACATGGATGTACATGAAGTCTTGGTCTTGGGGGACTCGGACCTTCTGGTACACCAGATTTAAGAGGAATGGAAAACACGAGATTTGAAGCTCATACCATACTGGGAATTCTTTCATGACCTTTGTCAATGATTCTGATCAGTAACGTTCAGGCATTTCCCAAGAATCCACAAGGAGGTTGCAGATGCCTTGGCTACTTCGGCGTTAATGTTACATCATACAGATATGGCTTATGTTTACCCGCTGCATATCCAAATCCATGACCAACATGCTTACTTTAACATGGTGGAAGAGGAATTTGATGGTGAGCCTTTGTTCCACGACATCAAAGAATATATCAAGATGGGTGTGTACCTGGTACAAGCCATGAGTGATCAAAAGAGAACCATTCGTCTCTTGTCAAGTGGAATCTTCTCCAGTGGAGGGGTGTTATACTAAAGAATTTCTGATCTCGGGTTATTGAGATGCATAGATGCTAGACAGGCCACAACCATCATGACTGAGGTACATTCTGGAGTTTGCAGACCTAATATGAGCGGGTATGTTTTGGCAAAGAAGATTCTCCGGGAAGGGTATTATCGACTCACCATGGAGCGAGATTGTATTAGTTTTGTACGCAAATGTCATCAATGTCAGATGCATGGAGACTTAACTCACTGCCCCCCATCTGAGTTGCATCAATGTCTGCACCATGGACCTTCGTTGCTTGGGGCACGAATGTCATTGGGCCCATCGAGCCAGCAGCTTCTAATGGACACAGGTTCATCCTGGTTGGAATTGATTATTTTACCAAGTGGGTTGAAGCTAAAAATTTCAAGGCAGTGACCAAGAAAGCCGTGGTGGATTTTGTGCATTCAAATTTCATTTACCAGTTAGAAATCCCAAAAATACTCATCACTGACAATGGAGCGATTCTCAACAGTCATTTGATGAAAGAGGTATGTCAGTAGTTTAAGATCACACATCGCAACTCCACCCCATACCGCCCCAAGGCAAATGGAGCAGTTGAGGCAGCCAATAAGAACATAAAGAAGATACTTCAAAAAATGGTGCAAGGGTCCAGGCAATGACATTTTTAGGCTATCAGAGTTCGCACCTCCGCAGGGGTAACTCCATATTTGTCAATGTATGGAACGAAAGCAGTAATACCGGGAGAAATTGAAATCCCGTCCCTCTAGATTATTGCCGAGGAAAAAATTGATGGTGATGAATGTGTCAAAACCCGGCTGGAGCAATTGAGCTAAATTGATGAGAAAAGATTAGTAGTAGTATGTCACGACCAGTTGTATCAACAGAGAATGGCTAGAACATATAACAAAAAGGCTCTCCCAAGAAAGTTTGAAGTGGGTTGGTATTGAAGTGCATCCTCCCTCACCTGGCAGAGGCAAAAGGCAAGTTCACACCAAATTGGCAAGGGTCATTCATCGTGTCAGGAGTGTTCTCCAACAAGGCATTGTATCTAACAGATTTGGATTGCAAGTGTGTAGAAATGGCCATCAATTCCGATGCAGTTAGAAGATACTATGTATGATTGTGTTTGATTAAATCAAATTTGTTTGTACTTGGCATGTTTTAGAGATTGGAATGACGAAGGCATTTTATTCGGCTATCTAAAGAGTTTATCCTTTCTTAACCTTTTCGAGCATTAATTATTTTCTTTCATACCCATCTTTCAGAATCAATAACAAAGTCAGAAACACAAATGTGAGAAATGAAGAAAAAAAGAAAGGAAAACAAAGAAGAATAAAAGAAAAAAAAAAGAAATAGGAAAAGTAGAGAAGAAAACACAACAACAAAATAGAAAAATAATAAAAGAAAAAGAAAGAAACAGAATAAGGAAAAGAAGAAAAGAGAAAACCACAACAACAAAGGAATCAGATGAACTACGTTTGACCTGATTCCTTTTAAAGGATACGTAGGAAGCCTCATGGTTCGGTTACATTACAATAAACATCCAAATGTCCCCAAGCAAGAAACTGGGGCAGACATTGTGGTTGTTGTAAGAAAATTTAATTCCGAAAGTTGTAAGTTTTGAACCCATTTGTATTATTTTGAGCCTTTTGATACCCTTAATTTTTAACCCTATCTAAAACCCTGCATTACAGTCCAAAGAAAGACCTTCCGATCAATATTTAAGAAATGCCAAGTCAACCAAGAAGAGGTGATTCATACCCGGGCCAACACTCTATTTCAAGCAAGAAAAGATAAAAATGAGAGAGTCTTATTGGTGAAAACCCTCACCGGCGCTGTAAGGCGACGTGAGTCGAGAGAAATGAAAATAAGAGAATCTTATTGGTGAAAACCCTCACAGACACTGTATGGCGACATGAATCGAGAGAAATGGAAATGAGAGAGTCTTATTGGTGAAAACCCCCACGACACCATAAGACGAAAGAAAGTCGAGAAATAAACAATTGAAAAAGGGCTGTTGGTGGAAATATGTTCGGAACACTACAAGATAAGCAAGGTCAAGGTTTAGTTAAAGAAATATGGTTAAGAAAGAACACAACAACAAAGCATAGCAAAAGAAGGTTGATCGTTTGGACAGACTGGGTCGATTACGCCGAAGTGCATGCCATGATAATGAGGACCAGTTGTTCCTCCACAGATAAGTGTCTCTTCTCTTCCCCTCTGTAGTCGCCAAATTCGAAATTGTTTTTCTAAAATAAAAAAACTCAATGTCATTGAATTTAATTTCCTTTCGGGTCTCCATTCTTCTAAGATGTTTTAAGAATCAGTTTTGTTTAAGAAAGCAGGAGAGAAATTTCAAAGCTTACTACTAGCTCCCCAAATGGAAAAGCACATCCCATCTAAAATATAACAGAGGGAGCGAAAGTTAAAGTGGAAAATGGAAGGATCAATGAAAGTTTCGTTAGTGAACTAACTCGGTAATTTTAGGAAGGATGTAAGGATTGTGGCAAGAGGGTCAGGAATGTAACAAAATTATGGAGGAACAAAGCAGTCGGTTCATCTAAAAGCCATAGGGTTCAGGGAGCGACCGAACAAATCAGGCGGCTCATCATTAGTTAGGGAAATTGGGCACAACAGAGCATAACAGTGGGGAGGCCATTTTGCAGAAAGAATTCCACAAGCTTACCATCACTTTTCAAACTGACAAGATTTCTATGATTGAAACAGGGGCAGAAAATTCCGGAGGTCTAGGGGAAATCTTCCATAAGAGAAGCAAGTGCCTGGTAGGCATAATTGTGACCTTCTAGACCCTCCTGTATAATGGAACGTGATTTTGACTAGCAATCCCTAGCAGAGACAACCGAGAGTTAAAATGGACATTTCATTTGAAATTTTCAGGACCCTCCTGGAAAATGAGACTTATTTAAAGATGGGAGATAATCATGAATAGCAAAGAGCATAAAGTTACTTGCATGTTTAAATAAGATTCAGCTAAGAGTTATCAGGACCCTCCTGAAAAAATGGGACTCAGTTTAAAACTCAAACAGTCTCGTGTAACATGGTCGTGCACAAATATTTCCTAACAAGAGTCATCAGGACCTGCCTGGATAATGGGACGTGACTTTAAATAGCAATCCCCGTCATAGACAACCGGGGGTTAAAATGGGCATTTAATTTGACATTCTGAGGATCCTCCTAGAAAATGGGACATAGTTTAAAACTCAAACAGTCACAGGTAAAATGGGAGTTAATTGCAGAATCTTTCAGGACCCTCTTGGATAATGGGGTGTAGCGCTAAATACTAATCCCCAGCAGACATGATTTGGATATAAAATTGGTCTTAATTAAGAGTTTTCAGGACCCTCCAAAATAATGAGACGCAACTTTAATATTCTCGTAAATAATAGGACATCATGGAAGTAATACTTCTAGAGGCGCAGCCAAGTTTTAGAGTTGTTGTTAGTTAAGAATTGTCAGGACCCACCACGATAATGGGATGTAGCTTTAATTACTGGTCCCCAACAGATATGACTTAGATAACAAGACATAGGGGAAGTAATACCTTTGGAGAACCTAGCCTAATCTTAAGTTATCATTAGTTAAGAGTTGTCAGGACCCTCCTGGATAGTGGTATTTAGCTATTAGAGATATTTGGTAATGAGATTTAATTAACACTCACAAATGCACCCAGCACCATACCAGGCAGGAAAAATTTCTTTTGTTTTGTTTGTTTTATTGTAGTCAGGTACAAAGGCATCAGTCTTAGGGAGTGCATTTAAAATTTCAAGTTTTTGCAATCAGGCGCCCACCTGGGGAACAAGGGAATGCATTTCATGTTTTAGTTTTTGGTAATTAGGCGCCCACCTGGAGAAAAAGGGAATAAATTTCAGGTTTTAGTTTGTCGTAATCAGGCGCCAACTTGGAGAACAAGGGAATATATTTCAAATTTTTGGTAATCAGGTGCCCACCTGGAGAACAAAGGAATATATTTCAAGTTTTGGTAATCAGCCGCCCACCTAGAGAATAAGAGAATACATTTCAAGTTTCTAGCTTTAGTAATCAGGAGCCCACATGGAGAACAAGGGAATACATTTCAAGTTTTAAGCTTCGGTAATCAGGCGCCCACCTAGAGAACAAGGGGATACATTTCAAGTTTTTGGTTATCAGGCGCCCACCTGGAGGACAAGGGAATACATTTCAAGTTTTTGGTAATCAGGCCCGCTTGGAGAACAAGGGAATACATTTCAAGTTTTGGTAATCAGGTGTCCACCTGGAGAAAGAAGGAATACATTTCAAGTTTCAAGCTTTGGTAATCAGGCGCCCACCTGGAGAACAAGGGAATACATTTCAAGTTTAAAGCTTTGGTAATCAGGCACCAAGCTAGAGAACAACGGAATACATTTCAATTTTTAGTAATCAGACGCTCACCTGGAGAACAAGGGAATACATTTCAAGTTTTAGTAATCAGGAACCCACCTGGAGATCAAGGAAATACATTTCAAGTCTTTGGTAATCAGGCGCCCACCTAGAGAACAAGGGAATATATTTTATCTTTTGGATTTTGGCAATCAGGCACCCACCTGGAGAACAAGGGAATACATTTCAGTTTTTATTCAATTTTTGGTGATCAGACGCCTATCTAGATAACAAGGGAATACTTTTCAAGTTCTGCAGTCAGACGCCCGCCTGGAGAACAAGGGAATACATTTCAATTTTATTTAAGTATTGCAATCAGGCATCCCCTTGGAGAACAAGGGAATACATTACAAGTTTTGATAATCAGGCACCCACCTGGAGAACAAGGGAATACATTTACAGTTTTGGTAATCAGGCGCCAACCTGGAGAACAAGGGAATACTTTTCAAGTTTTTGGTAATTAGGCGCCCACCTGGATAACAAGGGAATACTCTTCAAGTTTTGGCAACCAGGCGTCCACGTGGAGAACAAGGGAATACATTTTAGTTTTATTCAAGTTTTGGTAATCAGGCTCCCAGCTGGATAACAAGGGAATACTTTTCAAGTTCTGCACTTAGGCACCCACTTGGAGAACAAGGGAATACATACCACTTTTTTCAAGTTTTGCAATCAGGCACCCACCTGGAGAACAAGGGGATATATTTCGAGTTTTTGTAATTAGGCGCCCACCTGGAGAACAAGGGAATACAATTCAAGTTTTGGTAATCAGGCGCCCATCTGGAGAATAAGAGAATACTTGTCAGTTTTATTCAAGTCATTGCAATCAGGCGTTCACCTGGATAACAAGGGAACACTCATCATATTTTGGTAATATGGCGCCTACCTGGAGAACAAGGGAGTACATTTCAATTTTCATTTCAACTTTTGTAATCAGGCGCCCTCCTGGATAAAAAGGGCATACATTTTCAAGTTTTTTTACAATTAGGCACCCACCTGGAGAACAAGGAAATAAAATTCAAGTCCAATAATCAGGCATCAACGTGGAGAAAGAGAGACATAGCAACAAAGAAACAAGGAGTTTCAAAGAAAGAGAGACATAGCAACAAGGCAACAGGAGTTTGTCAAGAAGATATACAAGGCAACAAGCAACAAGGAATTTTCATAAGAAGATATACAAGGCAACAAAGATCAAGATCAAGTTAGAAGTCATAGATATGTTCTTTAGTAATCTGTTGTTCATAGCTTAGTCTAGCTTATTTTTTTTAGCTCGGTGTAATAATGGGATCTAGCAAGCAGTAGTAGTAGCAGCAGCAGCAGTGAGATCACAGCTTCAGTAGTCCCAGCTACCAAACACTCCTGAACTACACTGACCTAATTCATTTTTAGCCAAGCATATGTAGGCAACCTTTGAAGCAGGGTGCGGTCATGCTTTTCAAAAAATGCTTGTCACGGAGTAACCAAACAGGCAAAAATCGCTCATGTCCGCTCACTTATCTTTGCATGAATATTCTTTGTGTTTTCGAGCAAAGAGGGGCAACATTGAGAATGTGATTTTTGCCCTACATGAATTACTACCATAAATTCAAACAAAATAATTTCTTTCATTTATTTGAAATTTTATGGATATTTGTGGATTTTACGTTAATTGTTTGCATTTTGTTTTTACATTTTAATTAGTGAAAAATACAAAAATAAGGTACATGTGCATTTGGAAGTTGAACTGATATTTTCAAGAGTTAATTAGCAATTAGTCGTTTTATAAAAAAGGAAAAATCCAAAAAATAATTTAATTTGCTCTTTTAATTTTAATTTTGATTTTTAGGTGATTTTGCTTTTAGCTTTATTTTAATTATTTGCGATAATAATTATGTAGGATTGATTAGCTTTTTATAGGTAAATTTTGGATTTGTACTTTAATTTAAATTTTAGTTTAAGTTTAAAAATGAAATAATAACAACAACAACAACAACAACAACAACAACAACAACAACAACAACAACAACAACAACAACAACAACAACAACAACAACAATAATAATAATAATAATAATAAAAGAGAACAGAAAAGCAGAAATCTAGAGATAGAGAAGAAGGCCCAATTTGGGCCAATTTATGTTAAAGAACCAGCTAAAATGCACCCTAGCCCAAATGTAACCCGTCCAACACGGTCCAACCCTTTTAAATAACCAAACGATATCGTTTGGATCAATTAATCCTAGCCGTCTAGGATAGTTGATCAAACGGTCCAGAAGCCTACACCCTTTAATATATGTATGTCTTAATACACACCCTACCCTCCCCTCCCCAAAGCCTCATCTCTCCCAACCCTATCCAACCCTAGAGACACCATGAGCCGCCGTCTACCACCGTGCACCGCTGGCTGGAAATCGTCTCAGCCGGTGGCGATCGTCCAAAGATCCCCATATTTACACCGTTGATTTTCCTCCCTATCCTCTACCCAAATCTACAATCACCATCAGTTAATTCCCACCCAAACAACTCCAATATTTGAAAACATAGCGGCCGCCTCCGATGTGTCCGGCGGTGCCGCCACCCAACCGCTCCCAAAATAACACCAAAAGACCCCCGTCTTTCCCTCGTCATAAATCAGTAGTCAACCTCCCTCAAACTTTTCTACAACTACTCAAAACCCAAATCTAAAATTTTCCAAAAAAGTTTTCAAATAATGCATGAAGAACATAGCTCAAGTTTCGAGGCTGATTCAGTAGTAAGCTAAGACTTCTATGCTTCTTTTTATTTTAATTTCCCTCTGCCTCATCTCTTTTCTGTCAACTTGGTTATTTTGTTTAAATTCCTGAGTTTAAGTTTAATCAGGATATCTTTCTTATTTTATTTAATTTTATGTGTTTAATTGAGTTAATTGGATGTAGTTCAGGGGTTCTCAAGGTGATAATTTTGATGACACTTCACATCTGAATGATCTTCAAGTTTATTTGTCGCAGAAACTTGAAAAAGAGAATCCAGACGGCAGCTTTGATCTTTTGGAATGGTTGATGGCAAGGAAAAAGCATTTTCCTGTTCTTGCAAGGATGGCTCGGGATATTTAATCTGTTCAAGCTTCAACAGTTGCATCAGAGAGCTCTTTCTGTAAAGCAAGACTTCAAATAGGCGATCATATAGCATCTATGAGGGAGAGCTTGGAAAAATCAATACTATTCAGAATTGGATCCGCGCAGAAAGAAGGAACTTTGGACTTGCAGAATCACAACCAGATATAGACGACGCTTATGAATAAATGATAGAGGAACTTGCGAAGGACGCATGTATATAACACCCCTTATGTTATGTGTATATATATATATATATATATATATATATATATATATATATATATATATATATATATATATATATATATATATATATATATATATATATATATGTCATGTATATATATATATATAACACTTTATAATACATAAACTATATATATACACTAATATACTATATATATATATATATACTAATATCCTACATATACTACATATATATACATAACATGAAGAAATAGCCTATATAAACAATATATACTATCACACACACACACACATATATATGTATATAATACACCCTTATTTAATATATACACATATATATAATGCAATATATAGTATTATATATATTTATATAGCTATATATAAGCATTTTATACTAGTGTGTGTGTGTGTGTGTATATATATACATAGTTTACAAGAAAGTGCATTAGAAAAAAATATTGAAAAAATAGTCGGGAACGAAAAAGTCCGTTAGGCCCCTATAAGCCCACAATCCCAGTCCATTTAGCCCGGGACCGTGTAGCCTTAGGACAACCATGGGCCGGTTCCACCATTTGGGACCGTGAAAATCGGGACCATTTGGCCTGGGACCGGCCCACCTCAAGCCCGGGACCGCCAGGCCCGGCACATTGGGCTCGGGACCGGCCCAACTTACACCCTTAGCCGGATGACCTTTTGGTTCCCAGTACGTAGCCCCCTCCTTGACTCGAGTTGTCCGCTCGGGTACACAGTCTAGACCCTATAACCAGGTTTGATCCTAGAATAACTTAACCTCATGCCAGATCCCTATTAGGAACACTTATTTGCATTGTGCATTTGACTTAGGGGACTCAACACAAGGGTTGGGTCTATCTAGGACAGGTGCACCCAGAATATTGGACCATCTTGATGCATCTTGCGTGCTACTTGTGCATTTATTCCGAGTTTGCATGTCGACTGGCTTTTGCAAAAAAGAGTAGAAAAAAAAAGAAAAAAAAAAGAAAAAAAGAGAAAAATTTGACGAAGAAGATATCGATTGTGTGGGATGAGGAAGGAATTTACCTATGTAAAAATAAAGATGTGAGACCTGCTCTGATACCAATTGCAAGTTCAAGGGGTGTGGGAGGTGAATTGTAGCCTTTTTAAATTTCTAGTCGACTACTCATCAGACCTAGTCGTCTTATGCCTAGACAGCTAGCACAAAACTATTTGTCATTTTCATTTAAATAAGTGTTAATCAAAATAAACAGTAATAGAATAGATTATAATATGAGAGCAGTAAATTAAATGGATGGAATTTGTTTTCAGTGGCTCACCAACACGACTCTTTGGTTTTCACTCGCTCACCAAAGAAATTAATAAAGACACAACCTCTAGGACCCACTGTGTCTCCAATATTTTTCTATCTCTCTTCTCTCTTTTGTGTACATTGTAAATCTACTAAAGTGAATTACAATGCTTGTTAAGAATAGAATAAATAACTTGTAGTTTGTTAAACAATTTGTATAGAAGGCCGCGTATTTTTCTACTTTCTCAGAAGCACTTAGTTATATCCTTTTTAACTTATTTTGGCTCTTACAGGACCAAAGAGAATTTTGAATATTCTCGTGATCTTTGTTGCATCCATTGCTAACTTGAATGTTGGAGTGATATCTGTTTCAATATCTAGCCTTGATATAAATTTGGTCACGCCATGAGGTCCTTCTTCGAACCAATGTGAATTTGTGGATTTTTGTCCAAGGTTAGATTGCTTCTTATTAACATGGATAGAATATAGTCTTTTTCTTGCTTGAAATCCTTTCCTAGTGGCTCTCTCCTTAATTGCAGGACATGATAACCTTTCTTTTCTGATCTTTCCAAACATGACCACTAAGTCTATAAATATTGATATTCTTTTGTGCACATGCTAGACTTTTCTTAATAATTGTAGGTGAGAATCTTTGCATAAAAGCTTCTGATAGTCTTATGTATATTGACAAGGCTCCATGTATCTTGACAAACGGTAAATAGATATATTCCTTGATTTGTTTCCTTGTATGAAATCATCAGCGACTTCTTTTTCCTCTACAAATTGTGGTGAATATCCTTTTTTAATATACTTTCCTTACTAACTAATATTCTCTTTGGTTGTCCTAAGTTCTTTCCATAATATAGAATATACTATACCTATAATATATTTTCTATCCATAGAAAGTATATTCTTCTTCCATTACATTGAAACTATTCCTTTCTTGATCTTGAAAAATAATATCTTTCCATAATATAAATTGTACTATAACCATAATATACATTCTTTCCATAGAAAATATATTTTCCCTTTTCCTTGTAGTATCTTTTTCATATAGTATCTTCCTTCTACAAAATAACAGATCTTCTCAATTATTTTAGCAACATTCCTTTCAAGATGTTGACAAGCTTTCCATCCATAATTTCCATAGATTTTTCTTCTGAAAATGTAGTAAGCCCTTCAGTATTTGAAATTTTGCTTTCAAATATTATTGCTTCTAGATTAAATCTCTTAAAATAATCTTTCTTGATAAATTCTTCACAAGATTGTTTCTTTCCCATATTTGTTAGATCTTTACTAGAATTTTCTTTTCTGTACAAGAATAAGATTACCACAAGTAAATGTTCTTTTATTAATAATTTTTTTTATTTGTTCTCATCAAAACTAATACATGAAACCTTGGAGCTAATATAGAGGAGTTAAGAGGAATGTTAGCCATTGTAAATGACTTCTCCAGCTGTACACGGACTCAGTTTTTGGGATCTAAAGATGAAACCTCAGACTTTTTTGTGTATTTGTCAGCATGATTCAACAGAAACTAGGTAGCAATGTATTAAGTGTATGTATAGACCATGTATCTAAGTTTTAGAATTCCAAAATTTCTTGAGTTATCTCACTCACATGGTATTAATCATAATTTCTCAATACCTAGAACTCTACAACAAAATAGGGGTTGTAGACAGAAAGAACAGATCCCTAGAAGACATGGGGAGGATCAGGCTGATTGCTAGTTCATTGCCAAACAGCTTTTGGGCTGAGGCAGTCAACATAGCCTGATACTTGCTAAAGAGATCCATGGTCAGATCTATTCTTGAGAAAACTTCCAATGAGTTACTTTGAGAGAGAAAGCTCAACATCTGTCACTCGAAAGTATGTGGGTGCAAGTACTTTATGCATAATAATGGCAAAGAAGCTCTAGGTTAATTTGATCACAAAAGTGATGAGGGAATTTTTTTGGATTACTCTCCTTGTAGTAATGCCTATAGAGTTTTTAACAAAATGAACTATGTCTATAGAAGAAAATGTTCATGATATTTTTTATGAAACTAACAATTTGGATGAGAAAGGTCTACAAAATGATTACTCTGATATATGACTCATTGATGATACAGCTCCTAAGGAATCTAAACCTCAATCTGAAGATGGAAACAAAGAACACAAGGAGCTTGACATTGATCATGAGGAATAAGAAAAGAAAGAACTGCCATGAATCCTAACCAAACTGATGAAACTATACCTACTGAACTTTTTCCTTTGGGTCACTCCTTGGTGAATCTTCTCTAGGTATGCAGATCAGGCCATGTGTGATGATCCAGCCAGTCGTCTTAAGAACTAATGTCTTGATACCTTATTAACTACTTTTCACAAGTTTAATTCTGCTAATTTTATTTGTCGGGACGTTTGGTTTTGAGTTTTGGAGAGTTTTGGGACACTTAGTCCTTAAATGAGACTTAAGTGCTAGAAAGTTATTCGTAGTTAGAATAGTGTGAACAAGGCCTCAGAATGGAGATCTGATGGTTCCGTTAGCTTTTTAGGTGATTTCAAGGTTAGGAGCATGCTCGGAATGTATTTTGGAGGTCTGTAGCTAATAAAGGCTTGAAATGCCGAAGTTTGAATTTTTGAAGTTCCGGTTGATCGGTAAGATTTTGATCTGAGGGATAAAATGAAATTTTGAGAGTTGCTGTAATTTGTTCACATTATCTGGGATGTGTGTGCAAAATTTAAGGTCATTCAGAGGTGGTTTGGTCAGGGTTTTGATCAAAAACATGTTTCGGAGGTTTTTAGAAAATTTAGGCTTGAATTCGATGTAAATTGGTGGATTTGGTGTTGTTTGAGGTGTTTTGATGATTGGAACAAGTTTGCATGAGGTCTTAGGATATGTTGGTGCCATTGGTTGAGGTCCCTGGAGCCTCGGGTGAGTTTCGGATGGTCAAGCGAACCATTTCCTATTTCAAAGTTGCAGATTTTCAGTTCTTATGTTGCAGAGTTTTTGGCCTTCGCGATAGCGAGGGGGGTGCCACGATCGCGTAGAAGAAAAATTGGAAGGCAGTTAGTTTGTTCATTGTGTTTGTATCTAGGGAACCGCATTTGCGCAAGGTTAGATGGTAGAGCTTCGCGTTCGCATATGATATTTCACGTTCGCAAGGATATGAGGGTCAGAGTCATTGCCGTTCACGTTTGTGACTAGAGGGTAGCGTTCGCGTAGTTTGAAGAAGCGAAGAATCGCGTTCGCAGCAGTGGAGTCGCATTCGCATAGAACATTCTTTAAGCCTTGAAATTTTGCACTTCTCGATCGCGAGGCTTGGGCCGCGATCGCGATGAAGACATTTCAGGAGATGGACATAAAGTTTATAGCATTTCATCTGCGAGTTTTAGCAATTTTTCCTCAGTAATTAAATATTTTGAGAGCTCTTTGAAGGGAATTGAGGATAGATTCAAGGAGAATCGATTGGAGGTAAATTTTATGAACCGAAAATGTGATTCTATTGTGAAATTTACCTAGAAATTCATAGAATTTGACTGAAAAAGGAAGAACTAGGGCTTGGGATTTTTAAATTTTAATCTAGGGTTTGACGGATCATTTGAACTTTGATTTTTGTGATCTTGTTATGTATAGACTCGTGAGGGTATGATGTTTCTGAAAATATAAGTTTCATCCAATTCCGAGACTTTGTCTTGTGGGGCATTTTGGTCATTTTACCCAATTTCACTCTTAGTCTTAAATTTAATCGTAGAATCAGCTGTTTGAGATGTCATTTATGATATTTAATTGATTTGAATAGATTTGAGCCATTTGGAGTCGGATACTCGGGGTAAAGGCGTAATTTCTAATTGACTTTGAGTCGATTCGAGGTAAGTGGCTTATCTAACTTTGTGTGTCGGACCCTTCCCCTTAGGTATTAATAATTGGTAATTGAATGCCTTGTACATGAGGTGATGAGCGCATACTTAAGCTCATTTATGAAACTCGAGTTCTATTTGAAGTATTTAAATTGTGTATCTTTTCTTACCCGTGTTACTTTAAGTGCATACCTAGCCTATATTACTTTAGAGAAGCATGTTAAGTTGACTTACCTGCTTATTTGCTGAAACTACTTTGTTTGTATTTTGTGGAGCAAGTTAGGTTAGAATTTAATGTCACTTGTCATGAGATAAGCACTAATTACGATATTCTTGAGTCGTTATTGTCTGTTTTAAATTTGGGACTACGAGACGGCATCCCGAGAGATCCCCTGCACGTGTTATGTTTTGGACTGAGGGTGCGGGATACCAAGAGATCCCTGGCACATGTACATATTTATATATATATATGAGGTTACCAAAAGATCCTCGGGATACCAAGAGATCGTCAATTTACTTATTGAGGATACCAAGAGATCCTCGGGATGCCACCAGATCCCTAGCTTACTTATTGAGGATACTAAGAGATCCTCGGGATTCCAAGAGATCTACAGTTTACTTATTGAGTATACCAAGAGATCCTTGGATACCAAGAGATACCTAGCTTACTAGGGTACCAAGAGATCCTCGGGATACCAAGAGATCCACGGTTTACTTATTTAGGATACCAAGAAATCCTCGGGATACCGAAAGATCCCTAGATTACTTATTGAGGTACCAAGAGATCCTCGGGATACCAAGGGATCCGTGGATATCATTCTTGTTGTGAGCGGTATTTCTTTGTGTTTGTCTTATTTCTATTTTTCTGTTACTGCGTTACTTATTTATCCTATTTAAATTCTCGTTGTAGACTCTTATTATAGTATCTCTTTATCTTATCTTTTATTATATTTTATCTCAGTAGGGCTCTGACCCTTCCTCGCTATTACCCAACCTAGGTTTGGATTGGCACTTACTGAGTATTGTGTGGTGTACTCATGCCCCTTCTGTGCATGTTGTTCATGTGCAGATCTAGGTACCTCCACCCAGGCGTACCACCCTTGAGGCGGAGAGATCTAGCAGAGATTTCGAGGTACATCTACTGCGCCCGCTGACCAAGGAGTCTCTATCATATTCTAGCTTTAGCAGTTAGCCTTCCTTTCTTACTGTTGTTTTAGACATTCTATTGTTAGAGTAGTGTATTACATTCTGTTAGCTTGTGTTACCGTGAGTTTCCGATTTTTGGGATGATTTTGTAGACTTTCGCATTATTGGGTTATATATGCCAAGCGGCATTTACATACAGTTTTCTTCTAGCTGTTCAGTTTAAAATTATTATATTTTGCAAGTTATATTGTTTCCGCATCTTTAGGCTTACCTAGTCGTAGGGACTAGGTGTCGTCACGACATGTTCACGGAGGGCGAATTGGGGTCGTGACAAGTTGGTATCAAAGATTTAGGTTCATAGGAGTCACATAGCACAAGCCGATTTATTAGAGTCTCGCTGATCGGTATGGAGACGTCTATCCTTATCTACGAGAGGCTATGTAATCGTTACGAAGTTTTCACTTCATTTCATTCCTTATCGTGCGACATTTACTTAGTTTGAAGACTATATCATATGTTCTTTTTTTCATCCTTTAATGTATTGAAATTGCGCATTCGGTACCAATTATGCACCATCGGTTCATGATGCTACAAAAGGATTATATTGGAGCCAAGAATTTTCTCAACCATTGTTACCGTATGTCATCCATATCGTTAATGCGGTAATATTGAGAGATCATTCAATTGTGCACATGAGGGCGCAATAAGTTCTGACATCTGGTTAATAAGTACGGTTTAAAGAAGGTTCACTTAATTGCATAATCGTCGTGATAGTAGTAAGGTCATGAGGTGGATGTAGATATGAAGATAGTTGGTGGTAATAGAGACTATTTGGTTCATATGAGATTTCTATTTACCGAATAGTACAACTAGTAGTCGAGATACTGGAGGAAGTGAGTTTAACTATCATAAGGATGACATGTGCCAAGTGGATGGATTGAGGTGTCTTATGATGGTGTCATACAAGCGATAAAGTGCATTGTAGATTATCATAATGTATCTTATGGCTTTACACCAAGTGAAGGGAGTCAACTATCAATGATCAAATTGCGGGGTTATGTGTCATATCAGTCTTGGCCTAAGATGTATTTCTGTGGTGTCTAAAGGTCATCTGAAAATTGTATATGAGTAAAAGCTGAGACTTGTATGGAATGATGTAGGGACATGGAAACAATTTCAGAATACTCGTAATGTTCCAGTTAAGCAGGGCACTCACTTGGGATAGTTATCTTTTAATGCACTACTGGTATATGATTACTACGATGATTATTCTATTATCTACAGACTCAGTATGACCAACCAAACTACAGATGGGTGTTATGAATGTGGTGATACTAGGAGCATCAGGAGAGATTGTACTAGACATCGGAGAAATCTATTTCATCGGAACACTCAGTCCACACACTCCATTATTGTACTAATCTACATACGCTACAAGTTAGGGATAGAGAGCAAGCAGGTAGATGGCACCTAAGAGGTGGGGGCCGACCCATTGATATATGCTAAGGTATGGCTGATGTGACTACATCAGATGGTGTCATTACAAGTACGACCTCGATGTGATTATAAAGTAACAATTTTATTAAATCGATGCAGTTTTGAGTATTGAGGCACGTCCTCTTAATATGCTCTACTTATGAGTGAGCTTCGTAATCCTAAAATCTACCTATGTGAATAATATCCTTGGGCTATTATACAGAGATATCTATTTGTATTATTATTTGTTTGTCTCTAAGAACAACTATGAGGCTAAAAGTGACTTTCTTTTACTTAATATAGTGAGTTGATATGATGTTAGGATAATTAAATTCAATTGTGAATTATATGCCCTATCGGTATGAGGGTTCATTATATGTTGTGATTTAGTTCAACGGAAACTAATTTTTTAAAAAGGGAAAGGAAATGAAATATTTTCAGTTGGCACAATACGCAAATACTTGTGATTCAGAGTTGAGGACGAGTTCCTCACATTTTTATATAATGTGAAATATTTTAAACTGGGCTACAAGCTGTGGTGGATGCTATATAAGGACGAGGTCCTGGTGGTGTAAAAAATTTATGTGTTTAAAATTTTCCTTTATGAAATTAAAAACTTTGTACTGTATTTTAAATGGGAGTCATGCCTCCTAGGATAGTTTGACATTCTTGTATATTTTCTGTTCATATTCAGCCATTTTTGTGTTGTAAACATTGAGTATTAGCCTATGAGATGGGTGCCTACGAGGCAATAAATGTGACTTGTTAATTCGGGTGAGTAATTATGAGGCCTCCATGCCTTGTTGTGAGTAAAGTGAAGTTTGAAATGAGATGTTTGTTAACATAAGGCTAATTGGCAATGTTGTGAGTTATGAACAACTATTATGGCCAGAGATACAGCTATGGGCATACATATGATGTGTTTCACGTCCAAATATCATTATGATAATGCCGTACTTGTAAGGCAGATTTTAGCTTTGTTGATATGTACATTGTGGTGATTTGTTGAGTGGTGGATTTGTTTTTAGGGGGTTTTTTAAGTGTTACTCTGACAGGTGGATAGTCCCAATTACAAGGGATACTCTGCCGAAATTTCTGAAAAAAAATATTGGGAGTTAGAAGATTTTTGGGATATTAAAATGTGTGAGGAAAAGGATAAGTTATGTTGTGTATTTGAGGACGAATGACCCTGAGTGGGGGAGAATGTAACATCCAAGAATTTTTTTTAAGTATTTAAGCGCTTTTATGAGTTGAAGTGTGTTGAAATAAGAAAAATGCAGCACGATGATGTAGAATTCGGGTACTATGGCGAATGTCAGATCTTGAAGTTTGGGTCATGTCCTAAGGCTATGGACTAAGGATGAGGTAGAGACCTTTATATAAGTTGAAGGATCAGTTGCATGAATTTTGTTGATAAGGGTTTTGTCCAACCCAGTGTTTCACCTTGGGGTGCTCCTTTCTAGTTTGTGAAGAAAAGGATAGTTCTGTGCATATGTTTATTGATTATCGCTAGTTGAGCAACGTAATAATAAAGAATCATTATCCTTCGCCTCGTACTGATGATATGTTTGACTAGTTTCACGGCGCACAGGTGTATTCTAAGATTGACTTGCGCAAAGATTGCAATCAGTTGAAGATTCGAGAGCCAGATATCCCTAATACTTCTTTCAGGACTCGGTAGAGTCATTAAGAGATTCTTGTTATGTCATTTGGGATGACCAATTCCCTAACAGCCTTCATGTATTTGATGCACACTGTATTTCGGCCGTCTATCAACTATTTCGTCATTGTCTTTATTGATGACATTCTAGTGTATTCTTGGAGTTAGGAAGATCATGAGCAGCATCTGAGGATAGTACTCTAGACTTTGAGAGAGAAGAAGTTATATGAAACGTTATCAAAATATGAGTTTTGGTTGGATTCAGTGGCATTCTTAGGCCACATGGTATCGAGTGAGGGCATTCAGGTGGATTCGAAGAAGGTAGAGGCTGTATAGAGTTGGCCCAATCCGTTCTCAGCTACACAAATTCAGAGTTTCCTTGTCTTACTACCATCTTTTTGTGGAGGGGTTTCTATCAATTGCATCCCCTATAACTAAATTGACCTAGAAGGGTGGTCCATTTTAGTGGACAGAGGAGTGTGTAACGAGCTTTCAAAAGCTCAAGACAGCTTTGAATACAGCCCCAGTTTGGGTATTGCCTACAGGTTCAGGGTCTTATATCGTGTATTGTGATACCGTGAGAGTTGGCCTTGGAGTAGTATTGATGCAGGATGGTAGGGTGATTGCCTACGCGTCTAGACAGTTGAAGATACACGATAAGAATTATCATGTCCATGATCTTGAGTTAGCTGCCATTATTCAAGCCCTGAATTTGACATCACTATTTGTACGGTGTATCTTGTGAGATTTATAGTGATCACCAGAGTTTGCAATATCTGTTTAGGTAGAAGGAGCTTAATTTGCACTAGAGACCGGGTGGATCGCTTTAGCAAATATAGATTTTAGATGGGAAGCGGGAACGGACCACCATAGACTTTGTAGTTGGGCTCCCATGGACTTTGAGAAGGTTCGATGTTATTTGGGTGATTGTGGATTGGCTACCCAAGTCCGCTCATTCTATTCCTATATGTACTACCTATTGTTTGGAGCGGATGGTGGAGTTTGCATACAACAACAACTATCAGTCAAATATTCAGATGGCACTGTATCATTCTTTATATGGTAAGCAGTGCAGATCTCTGTTGGGTTGGTTCGAGCCGGATGAAGCTAGATTACTGGGCACAAACTTGGTTTGGGATGCCTTGGGGAAGGTTAAGGTAATTTAGGATAGACTCTGTACCCCCCAGTACAGACAGGAGAGCTACGAGGATCGAAAGAATCGTGATGTTTCCTTTATGGTCGGCTAGTAGGATTTGGTTTAGGTTTCGCCTATAAAGGACGTTATGAGATTTGGGAAGAAAGGGAAGTTGAGTCTGAGGTTCATTGGCCCTTTTGAGATTCTGAGGCATATTGGGGAGGTTGCTTATGAGCTTGCCTTACCTCTCAGCCTGGCAGGGGTTTATCCGGTGTTTTATGTTTCGATGCTCCGGAGATATCACAGCGGTCAGTTGCACGTGATGGATTACAGTTTATTCTAGCTGAATAAATATCTATCTTATGTTGAGAAGCTAGTTTCTATATTGGACAAGTAGATCAGAAAGTTGAGGTCAAAGAATATTGCTTCAGTAAAGGTTTAGTGGTGGGGTCAGCGAGCCGAGAAGGCGACCTGGGAGACCGAGCAGGATATGCGCAGTCGTTACCCTCATCTTTTCACTACTAAAGGTATGTCTCTATGCTCATTCGAGGACGAACGAATGTTTAAGTGTATGAGAATGTGATAACCCGGCCCGTCGTCTTAAGAACTAACACCCCGATCCCCTATTAACTACTTTCCCCAAGTTTAATTTTGCTATTTTGGTTTTAGGGATGTTTGGTTTTGAGTTTCTGAGTTTTGGGACACTTAGTCCGTAAAAGAGAGTTTAAGTGTTGGAAAGTTGTCTGTAGTTGGAATAGTGTGAAGACAGCCTCGGAATGGAAATTTGACGGTTCCGTTAGCTTCATTAGGTAATTTTGGGTTTAGGAGCTTGTAAGGAATGTGTTTTGGAGGTCTGTAGCTAATTTAGGCTTAAAATGCCAAAGTTTGAATTTTTGAAGTTTTGCTTGATAGGTGAGATTTTGATCCGAGGGTCGGAATAGAATTTCGAGAGTTGTTGTAGCTTTGTTATGTGATTTGGGACGTGTGTACAAAATTTTAGTTCATTCGGAGGTGGTTTGGTTGGGGTTTTGATCAAAAACGTGTTTCAGAAGTTTTCAGAAAACTTAGGCTTGAATTCGATCTGAATTGGTGGACTTGGTGTTCTTTGAGGTGTTTTGATGATTGGAACAAGTTTGAATGAGGTTTTAGGATGTTTTGGTGCGTTTGTTTTAGGTCTCGGTGGTCTCGTGTGAGTTTTGGATGGTTAAACGAACCATTTCCTAAGTTTCAAAGTTGCAGATTTTCAGATCTTATGTTGCAGAGTTTCTGGGTATCGCGATCGCGTGGAAGAAAATTTGGAAGGCATGTAGTTTGTTCATCATGTTTGCACTGGGGTACCACGTTTGCGGAAGGTTAGATGGTAGAGCTTCGTGTTCGATCAGGCCCTTCGCGTTTGAATATAATGATTTAACGATCAGGGCCATCGCCCTTCACGTTCGTGGATGGAGGATCGTGTTTCCGTAGTTTGAAGAAGCGAAGCATCGCGTTCGCAGCAGTAGAGTCGCGTTCGCATAGCACCTTTTTGAATCCTTGAAATTTTTCTCTTCGTAATCGCGAGGCTTGGGCCGCGATCGTGATAAAGAAATTACAGGAGCTGGACAGAAAGTTTATAACATTTTATCCGCGAGTTTTAGCCATTTTTCCACCATAATTGAGTATTTTGAGAGCTCTTTGAAATTTAAGAGGGATTCAAGGAGAATCGATTGGAGGTAAGTTTTATGAACCAAAAACGTGTTTCTATTGTTAAATTTACCTAGAAATTCATAGAATTTGACTGAAAAGGGAAGAACTAGGGATTGGGATTTTTAAATTTTAATATAGGGTTGGATCATTTGAACTTTGATTTTTGTGTTCTTGTTATGTATAGACTCGTGACAGTATGATGTTTCTGAAAATATATGTTTCATCCAATTCCGAGACTCTATCATGAGGGGCATTTTTGTTATTTTACCCAATTTGTGTCTTAGCTTTAAATTTAATTGTGCAATCAGTTGTGAGATGTTATTTATGATATGAAATTGAATTAAATAGATTTGGGCCATTTGGATTCAGATACTCGTGGAAAAGGAGTGATTTCTAGTTGAATTTGAGCCACTTTGAGGTAAGAGGCTTGCCTAACCTTGTGTGGGGGACCCCTTCCCTAAGGATATGAATATTGGTAATTGAATGCCTTGTACGTGAGGTAACGAGTGCGTACTTGAGCTAATCGTTGAAAATGTAGTTTTCTTTGAAGTATTTAAATTGATTTCTTTTCTTGCCATTTAACTTTAATTGCAAACTTAGCCTGTGTTACTTTAGAGAAGCATGTTTAGTTAACTTACATGTCTATTTTCTTAAACTGCTTTGTTTATGTTTCGTGGAGAATGTTATGTTAGAATTTACTGTTACTTGTCATGATTTTAGCACTTACCCCGATATTCTTGAGTTGTTATTGTGTATTTTAAATTTGGAACTACGGGATGGCATCTCGGGTGCCCCCTGCACGTGTTATTTTCTGGACTGAGGGTGCGGGATACCCAGAAATCCCTGGCACATGTTTATATATATATATAGGATACCAAGAGATCCTCGGGATACCAAGAGATCCCTAATTTACTTATTGAGGATACCAAGAGATCGTTGGCTTACTTATTGAGGATACCAAGAGATCCCCGGTTTACTTATTAAGTATACCAAGAGATCCTCGGGATACCAAGAGATCCCTGGTATACTTATTGAGGATATCAAGAGATCCTCGGGATACCAAGAGATCCCCGATTTACTTATTAAGGATACCAAGAGATCCCTGGCTTATTAATTGAGGATACCAAGATATCCTCGGGATACCAAGAGATCCATGGATATCATTCTTGTTGTGAGTTGTATTTCCTTGTGTTTGTCTTATTTGTTTTTCTATTACTGTATTCCTTATTTGTCATGTTTAGATTCTCGCTGTAGACTCTTATTCTACTGTCTCTTTATCCTATCTTTTATTATATTGTATCTCAGTAGGGCCCGGACCCTTCCTTGTCACTACCCAACCGAGGTTAGGCTTGGCACTTACTGAGTACCGTTGTGGTGTCCTCATGCCCCTTCTACGCATGTTTTTCATGTGTATATCTAGGTACCTCCACCCAGGCGTATCACCTTAGAAACACAGAGATCTAGCGTAGACTTTGAGGTATATCTGTCACGTCCGCAGACCAAGGAGTTTCTATCTTATTCTAGCTTTATCAGTTAGCCTTCCTTTCTTACTGTTGTTTTAGGCATTCTAGAGTTAGAGTAGTGTATTACATTATGTTAGCTTGTGTTCCCCTGAGTTTCCGGGTTTTAGGATGATATTGTAGACTTCCACATTACTGAGTTGTATATGCCAAGCGGCATCTATATACAGTTTTCTTCTAACTGTTTAGTTTTAAATTATTATATTCCGCAAATTATATTTTTTCCACATTGTTAGGTTTACCTAGTCGTAGGTACTAGGTGTCGTCACAACATGTTCACGGAGGGCGAACTGGGGTCGTGACACCATGGAAACGTCAAAGTTCACATCCTCTTGAGAACATCATCTGTGATCCAAATGCAAGAGTACACACTAGGTCATCTATGAGAAATCTATGTGCATTCACAATATTTCTCTCACTGGTTGAACCTAAGACAATTAAAGAAGCTATAAAGGATCCCAGTTGGATTACAACCTATTAGGATTTACGCCCTTCACTAGAGGGGGGGTGAATAGTGAGGCACGAGAATGTCGGTAAATTTTGCGGAATTAAAATTGCAGGAGTAATGTAAGTGCAGTAATTAAAAGAGTAAGGAGAGGACACACCGAATTTATACTGGTTCACCACAACGTGTGGTTAGTCCAGTCTCCCGAGAGACTCTCTCGAGTTTACACTAACTCCGTTAAGCTTACGGGTGCCTAACAAACCGTTACACTTGCTCGTAGATGTACGCTCTAAGAGACTTCAACTTGCTCGAGGATACCTCACCTCAAGACTTCACCTTGCTCGTGGATACCGCACCACAAGACTTCACACACTAAGATTGAAGGTACTTAGCAAACCCAACGCTCAATGAGAAGGTATGGTCTTCTCAAGAACCTTTCTCTTTTACAACAAGAACTCTCTAAGAAGAGTAGATAAAGAGATACAATATAGGCTCTATGAACAACACAAAGTTGTCTCTCAAATGGCTCAACAAAAGCTCTAAATATGATGTAGAAATGTTATCAATATGTTCAAGAATAATGAGAGATATTGTTCATGTGAAATGAGTCCCAAAGACTTCTATTTATAGGTGATAGAGATTGTATGTTTGTTGCTTAATAGGCAATCAATAATGCTGATTTTATGCCAATATAATCAGTTATCTACTTTACATAATCGATTATCTTCTCAACGTTCATTAAACTGAATGTTGGAAGGCAACGGTCAGTGAATAATCGATTATTCTCTAGCTGATAATCGATTATTTACCTTCTCTGGAATTTCCAGTTTAAGCTGGAAAAAAACAGATAATCGATTATCCTCATAGTGATAATCGATTATGCAGCCATGCTGGAATTTCTAGTTTTGGCTGGAATCCTAACATAATCGATTATCAGCTTAAGGATAATCGATTATCTGGCTGTTCTGTCCAGAATCGAAAACTTACTTCAAAAACCATTTTGGTTAAAATGAAAACGTTGAAAATCATTTTGTTTGAAGTATATGAAAATGTTTATGATATTTATGATTTGATAAAATGATTTTTTGCATATTTATGATGACCTATGTTGAGCCAAAAGACGAGATAACTTAAACGTTGCTCTTACATTGGTTCTACCTAACGACATACGCCTTGGGTCTTCTGTCTTGAACTTTTGAGCTCGTCTTGGCTTTTCTATGCAATCCCTTCATCAATATGCTTCTTGGTATTCAATCTTGATTGTTTGTCACATAATAACATTGTTTGACAGTTAACTTCATTGTTTGTCATTCATCAAAACCTATACCTGGAAATCATGCTAATACAACCAAAGCACACATATCATGGATAGAATGATTTCCTACAATTTCCCCCTTTTTGATAATGACAAACAATAAGAGATATGCATATCGAATTCCCTCCAAGTTCATGCTATATCTCAACATACAAGTTATGCAAAACATTCCCCCTTAATTGAGTATTCCCCCTCAATTAAAGCATACTAGAAGGTGGAGACATTCCCCCTTATTAGATGCATATCGCGTAATTTCTTCCCCCTTTTGGCATTAGCAAAAAGAGAGTATACACAGGCTACTTTCCCCTTTTAACACTTCCCCCTTTTGGGAATACCAACTGTTAGTGTCAAACATAAGATAGGAAATACAATGAGGAATATACATGATGACGATTTTCAAAAATATCATACCAACATAAAATGATACCAAATGTTAGCAAAAACATAACAACCATAATAACAGTTATTTTTAGCAAATCATATTACTTAACAACATATCAACTGTTAATTTTTGACAAACCAATAGTTGTATTAAAAACATGAATCATTTATTTTTCAATACTATACCAACTGTTATTCAAACCAAAAAATAATACTCATCAAAACATGAATCAATCATTATTTTTAAAAAAAATAATTGATACCAATTGTTATTCAAAATAAAAGTTATCAAAAACATGAATCAACAAAAATAATTGATACTAATTGTTAACAAAGATATATCAATCGTTAACACATATCAACTATTACGTTTTTATCAAAAAATATGATAACTAACCGAAATTCCCCCTCGATGCAATAAGGTTTCGTGCTTGGTGCATCTACTACGATATTGTAGTCTTAAAGCATACCTGCAAACGTACCTAAAAATAGGTTTTAGGTACCCAAACACTTTTGGGTCCTTGGGGTTAGGCAAATAATAATCATAGCTAAAAGATAAATCCCTATGTTTTGTAAAACATACGGGTGCTATGTGTCCTACCCGGTTGCAATAATGACATATAACATTCGGGTTGTGCATATGTCTTGGTTGAGCCAAAAACGTTCTAGGTGATCTAGAGTCGTTATTCCTAGAAGCGTTGAAATTCCTAGAGTTATTTCTAGGCGGTCTAAAATGATTAATTCTAGACTCATTAATAAAATTCCTAGAGTCATTTCTAGGTGGTCTAAAATGATTAATTCTAGACTCATTTACAAAAATCCTAGAATTATTTCTAGGTTGAGCATCGCAATTTCTAACATGATTCTTACGCCTTTTATTTTTCCTGGGCCTTTTCTTTTTAATTTCTTCAACTATTTTAGGATTGTCTACACTACGTTTTTCTAATGTGTTCCTAAGTTCTATGTTTTCTAATTTCAAAGAATCACAAGATGAACAATTAGAATTTTGATCAATTGAAGAATCTTCATGCATCTCCTTAATTTTATTTCTAAGATCAATATTGTCATTTTCCAAAAATTTATTTTTCTCTTCTAAAACTTTAATTTTAGCCTAAGCCTCTGTGGAGATTTTTGAAGACTTTTTCAATTCATCATATAATTCTTGAAAAGCTTCTTGTAATTCTTCATAAGAGTAAGAGTTAGGAGTACTTACCTCTTCTTCCTCGTTGGCCATGAGGCATAGGGCGGCAGTTTCATCACCCGAGTTGTCCGAATCCCATGCCACGCGCCTTTGGTGCTTCTTCTTCTTCTTGTCCTTGGTTTTTGAACAATGTGACTTGGTGTGGCCAAGTTTTCCACAATTATGGCATGAAGGACTTGGTTCTTCCTTCTTCATTTCCTTCTTCATACACTTATAAAACTTTTCAATTAAATCATTGGAAATAGTATCATCGTCGCTTTCCGAATCACTTACCTCTACTCTTTTAGATGATGAGGCTTTGAAGGCAATAGTTGAACTTTTCTTATTTCCAAAAGAAGGTCTAAGAATAGTTCTTTCATAAGTTTTGAGGTTACCTCGTAGTTCATCAATTGTGACGTCCGAGATTCCTACCGATTCTTGGATGCATTGGCTTTGGAACGCCATTCGGGAGTGAGACTCCGTAGGATTTTTCGAACTAGATCTTTGTTCGAGTATACTTTTCCGAGAGCATGGAGATCGTTGATGATCATTGAGAACCGTTCAAACATATTATCGATGCTTTCCGGCTCCTTCATTATAAAGAGTTCATATTCATGTGTTAGAAAATCAACTCTTGATTCTCGGATTTGAGGCGTACCTTCATATGTGATCTCAAGCTTATCCCACATCTCCTTGGCGGTTGTGCAGCAAGAGATCTTCCGATAGTCATCTGGATTCACGGCACAATACAACATATTGATGGCCTTTGCGTTATATTCAACCTTCTTGATATCTTCGGCATTATATTCATCTTCCTCCTTTGGAACCATGATTTCCCCAACTTTCTTTGTCGGCATTTGTTCACTGTTCTTGATGATGTGCCATAATCGAAAGTTATTTGATTGGATGAATATTCTCATCCTCTCTTTCCAATATGTATAATTGGTTCCATCAAATAGTGGAGGCCTAATGGTAGAGTGTCCTTCGCTCATCATACCTGCGTTCAACATTCTCAACAAAAAAAATATATATCGTTCTCTCAACCGGTTAAGGCTTTCAGAGAGTTAGGCTCTGATACCAACTGTTAGGATTTATGCCCTTCACTAGAGGGGGGGTGAATAGTGAGGCACGAGAATGTCGGTAAATTTTGCGGAAATAAAGTTGTAGCAGTAAAGTAAATGCAGTAATTAAAAGAGTAAGGAGAGGACACACCGAATTTATACTGGTTCACCACAACGCGTGGTTAGTCCAGTCTCCCGAGAGACTCTCTCGAGTTTACACTAACTCCGTTAAGCTTACGGGTTCCTAACAAACCGTTACACTTGCTCGTAGATGTACGCTCTACAAGACTTCAACTTGCTCGAGGATACCTCACCTCAAGACTTCACCTTGCTCGTGGATACCGCACCACAAGACTTCACACACTAAGATTGAAGGTACTTAGCAAACCCAACGCTCAATGAGAAGGTATGGTCTTCTCAAGAACCTTTCTCTTTTACAACAAGAACTCTCTAAGAAGAGTAGATAAAGAGATACAATATAGGCTCTATGAACAACACTAAGTTGTCTCTCAAATGGCTCAACAAAAGCTCTAAATATGATGTAGAAATGTTATCAAATATGTTCAAGAATAATGAGAGATATTGTTCATGTGAACTGAGTCCCAAAGACTTCTATTTATAGGTGGTAGAGGTTGTATGTCTGTTGCTTAATAGGCAATCAATAATGCTGATTTTATGCCAAGATAATCGATTATCTACTTTACATAATCGATTATCTTCTCAACGTTCATTAAACTGAACGTTGGAAGGCAACGGTCAGTGAATAATCGATTATTCTCTAGCTGATAATCGATTATTTACCTTCTCTGGAATTTCCAGTTTAAGCTGGAAAAAAACAGATAATCGATTATCCTCATAGTGATAATCGATTATGCAGCCATGCTGGAATTTCCAGTTTTGGCTGTAATCCTAACATAATCGATTATCAGCTTAAGGATAATCGATTATCTGGCTGTTCTGTCCAGAATCAAAAACTTACATCAAAAACCATTTTGGTTAAAATGAAAAGGTTGAAAATCATTTTGTTTGAAGTATATGAAAATGTTTATGATATTTATGATTTGATAAAATGATTTTATGCATATTTATGATGACCTATGTTGAGCCAAAAGACGAGAAAACTTATACATTGGTTCTACCTAACGACCTACACCTTGGGTCTTCGGTCTTGAACTTTTGAGCTCGTCTTGGCTTTTCTGTGCAATCCCTTCACCAATATGCTTCTTGGTATTCAATCTTGATTGTTTGTCACATAATAACATTGTTTTACAGTTGACTTCATTGTTTGTCATTCATCAAAACCTATACCTGGAAATCGTGCTAATACAACCAAAGCACACATATCATATATAGAATGATTTCCTACACAACCATGTAAACAGAGCTAAATCAGTTTGAAAGAAGAAATTTCCGGAACCTGGTACAAAGACCTACGAACAAAACGGTCATAAGTACCAGATGGGTGTTTAGAAATAACCTGGATGAACAAGGAAATATCACAACAAACAATCCCAGATTGGTGGTTCAGGGATACAATCAAGAGGAGGGTAGCGACTATGATGAGACTTTTGCACCTGTAGCTAGAATAGAGGCTATAGGAATGCTAATAACCTTTATTGCACACATATAGTTCACCTTGTATCAGAAGGATCTAAAGAGTGCACTCTTTAATGGTTATATGAAAGAGGAAGTGTTTGTCAACAACCTCCTAGGTATGAGAGTGAAGAATTTCCTGACTATGTATTCAGTTAGATAGAGCCATGTACTGAAATAGGCTCAAAGAGCATGGTATGAAAGACTCTAATTCCTCTTAGCCAACAACTTTGCAAGAGGAAAGGGGGACAACATTTTTTTTGTAAGGAGTAAAACCAATAATATTTTATTTGTGTAAGTGTATGTGAATGACATTATATTTCAGGCTACTAATGAAGAAATGTGCCATGAATTTGCCGAGATGAAGGAAATGAGTTTGAAATGAGCATAATGGGTGAACTGAACTATTTCCTGGGATTGAAAATCAAGCAAACACCTACTGGTACCATGATATATCAACAAAAATACATTTAAGAAACTGCTGAAGAGATTTAACATGAACTCCTCTAAGTCAATTCACATTCCCATTGGCATTGCAACAACGTAGGACCTTGATGAAGAAGGGAAAAGTGTTAACAAAAACTATACAGAGGGATGATTGGGTCCTTGTTATACCTCAAAGCAAGCAGTCATGATATTGTATTTGGTGTGGGACTTTCTGTAAGATTTTAGGTAAATCCCAAGGAATCTCATCTGAAGGTTGTCAAAAGGATACTAAGATATCTCACGGAGACCCCTGACCTATGCCTATTGTATCCCAGAGGGTATGGCTTTGATCTACTTGGTTATGCTGATACTGACTATGCAGGTTTTCATGTTGACAGTAAAATCACTTCAAGAACAACTCATTTTCTAGGTTCTTGTCAGGTGTCTTAGGAACAAAGAAGCAAAACTCAATGGCCTTATCCACTGTGGAGGCTAAATATGTGGCAGTAGCATCATGTTGTGCTCAATTGCTATAGATAATACAACAACTAAGGAGTATGGTATTTTTGTTGATTGTGTTTCTATTTTCTGTGTTAACACTAGTGATATGAACATTGCTAAATTCAATGTCAGCATAACAGAACCGAGAACATGATATTAGACACCACTTTCTAAGAGACAATACTAAAAAGGGAAACAGACTAGGACTAGGTCAAATCAATACTTCCAACTAGTTGAACCCCAATGATTTGCTAGAAAAGGTATTATTAGATGTAGCTAGTCAAGTACATGTGTTTGATTTAGACTCGTGCTTGTATTTAGAATACACACCTGCTTAGAAAAATTTGGTTGATAACTATGTTGCGTGATACTAATGTGAGTGCTGAAACTTTACTGCAAAAACAAGTAAGGAGTTACTAAGAAGTTGATTCTTCGACTCAGGTATGTTCCATCTTGTCTTAATTCATTGGTACTTAATATCCTGAATTATTAATATGTTCAAACTTCTAATACTATTAGCATCACTTCTAGATTTCTTCTAGTCAAAAAGTAAGGGGAATCCTAGAGCAATTAGAGTTTAATTACTCTTGAGAGCCTAAAAGTAAAAGTAACCGCTATAAGAGTCTCATTAGAACTCAAATTCGGTCTCCTTCTCTGTTCAAGTCAGATAAGAATTAACATATTTTAAAGACCCTTATGACCAGCTTCTTAGATCTCACTATTTCTTTCAAACCCTAAGTAAGAACCAAGAACCAATATGAAGAACCAATTTTATCATCCCTTCAACGATTCTCTTCTCTGATCACTATGCCTAAATCCAGCCAAGCCCCTTCTAAAGACAAATCATAATCTAAGACTGAAGTAAAATCCAAGAACATGAAAGTCCAAATCAAATAAAAGTGCCAAATCATCAAGTGAACCCGCACCAAGACCTGCTCCTCCAACGATATCCTTTAATGTACCTACACCATCATCCCCTGTTTCTTCTACTCTCACCATCCGAACCTCTACTTCACCCTCAGTTCCAACACCAAACAACCATGCATTTGTGCCTACTACAAAAATACCTCTAAGTCAACCATGATCAAGGGAACTCCACGAAAATCTGTCGAGAATGTCAAGGTAGTGCCTGATGCTACTGCTCAAGTAGATGAGTTGTCAAGGAAGCTATGGTTCCGGAGGAATCAATGCCAGTCATTGCAAGTCAAGTATAACCCCCTCCTTCGAAGATGTTCTCGTATCCGCTATAAATGTTACACCCTTAGACACTCTTCTACCCACAAGTGATAAACCACAAGAGGAGGAACTTACTATTGAAAAGAATGTAGGAAATATGGATAATAAGGTAGTTACCACTACTATGGTGCCTCTAGTTGAGGGGGAAGGGAGTAAAAAACCAATGCAAAAGGAGACATCTTATGGTTTTTCGTTCACTTCGACAGATGATGAGGATGATAATGGGGATGAAAAGGAACGAGGAGTTGTGGGCAGTCATGAGGAACATACAAGTCAATATGTAGCTAATGAGGAAGAAAATAGTAAGAATGCGAGAGATTATGGTAAAGAGAAAGAGAGTGAGACAGAAGATAGGATAGGTGAACAAGTGGATGATTCTGTTAAAGAAGAAAAGGCTAGTGAAGAATAAATCTAAGAGTGATGGAGAGGATTCAGAAAAGGTAAATCATAGTGAATGAGTAGATGAAGAAAGTGAAGAAGAGAATAAGAATATGAGTGAGGAATCTGAAGGCTCTATGACCATTAGAAACACTGTCATAGCCCCTAAGAAGAAGTAGGTGGAGAGAACAGGGTTGAAGAACCCGAGTCCGTGTTAATTACTTTCATCAGAGATGAGGATGTCAATAGTGATGAATATTAATTGACCATATCTGAGGTAGGGAAGAAACCCAAGAAGACTCATACAAAAGAAACAAAAATTTGAAGTTCTAACAAGGAAAAAAGTAGCTCATCCAGCTAGGACTCCTTTTATAAGGAGTAAAAGAAAGATTGTTGATGAATAAATCATTAAGGAGTCCAGAGGTTCCGAAAAGACAAGAAAGAATGTTTCAATTGTAGAACCCATGGTTAAGTTTGATGAAGAAGATGAGTCTGAGTCTTCTTTGCCAAATAGGTCCTCTACACAAAAGAGAAAGGTTGCCAGAGCCACAAAAATTGCTACCCCATCTGCAAAGCTAGTAGAGGAAAGAAGAGAAAGACGTTCCTACTGTGGTTGATAGACTCATTGAGTTCAGGAACAGAAAAGTGCTTAATAGGAAAATTATTGCAAAAACTAATGAAAAATAGATAGCTTAACTAGTTGAAAAGCTTGAGCTGCAGGGGTGGAAGCACATATTTGCCAAAATTTCCCCATGTATATGTTCCTGCTGTGGTGGAGTTCTATGCAAAACTTCCCATTCTATGGAAATTTAGTCAAGAGTATTGTTAGGGGGTTCAAAATGGAGTTTGATGTTGAGGATTTGGGATGCTTTTGAATGTTTCTTCGTGAGGATTTGAAAATTTCTTGAATAAAAAGTGGCTAGCCATAGACAATGATTTTGATACTGGAATTATGGTTAAAAGGAGGTTCTCCCAAAAGTTTGAACTTGATGCTCTCCAGAAGGTGTAGAAGACTGATATGGCCCCCTTCCACAAGCTATTGTTTCACTTTGTAAATTGCTACATTCATCAAAGGTCTGCGAGAAGGCATGAAGCTATCCTGTTGGACATGGCTGTAATGGAACTGCTTGAGACTAGTAGACATATCAAAAAATCTCCCTAGCCTGATGATTCAGCATATGGATAGAGTTACAAACACTTCCGAGCCTAAGCATGATATGCCTTATGGGTTCATGTTGACTAAGCTATTTGACAAGCTAAGCATTGCCTTTCCTGAGCTTAAGTACAAAAATCATAATCATGTTTTTGATGTTAAACCCTCAAGCAGTGTGGCTCTGAGGAGATCAAGGCTAGGGGCTCAACAGGATCTGCTATTCTGCCTATAAGCAGTAGGACAGTAAAGCTCAGTAAGAGATTGGAGTTGGGTGTTGAAGATAATCTCAAGCTTCGGGATGATAATTACCAAAGCATGTTCAATCATGTTCTCTTTGGAGGGTATCTTTACTTTTGATCTTAAATTGGATGGGGGTTTCGCTAGTTTTGGGTTGGCACAAACTAACTTTCTTATGGGGGATAATAATAAAGTAAAAGAAAAATAAGAAGAAAGAAAAGAAGAGAAACAGTAATCAATTTCTTCATTAATACAAGCAAAGAATCATACAAAGCAATTAATTCATGCATTAAAGCTAGCACATTTTCCTTAAACTCGTAGGACCTCTCATTGCGAGAGGTAGGACTAAATTGCAGATGTTTGACAAACATTTAGACTTGACACATTTAGATCTACGACACATTTTTTTTCATTGATAATTTTTTACTGAGATAAGCAGGAACGGAAATTACATCATCGTTTATAATATTCACAGAATTGCATGGGCTTGAATAAATTGCCCTTTTGGAGATTAAAAAGAAAACTGGGGATAAGAGTACAAATGGGAAAAAAGAAGAAATCAACCAACTGCTAGTATCCATCCCAGGAATTCTCTTATTCTCCTCTTCTTCTTCTGGTTATTCCTCCCGATCTTCCTCCGAGTTTTCATAAAACTCCTCCTCGTCATTGTTGAACTCCGGCCCATCTTGTTGTTCTTCTTCTGGCATTGTACTAGACTCTATTTGGATGCATTCAACTACCCGATCATCGTCTTCAGCAAATGGCAACATGCAATCAATGGATCCTGTGATCACTTGACGATGCATTAAGGTAGTCGTATGGTAACGTGGTAGAATATCATGGTAGATTTGCAAAGTGGCTACTGTGTCCTCCATTAGACTATACCCTCTCTTCTTGTTTGGGCTAGCGTGTCTTCCTTGTTAATCCAGAAGTAATACTCTATAGTGCACCACGAGTTTTGACCCATTGACATAGTCACAAAGTCGTTACATTCTTCTTGGAGCCTTCTTATCCTAGAGATCAGAATCTATCCATTGTACTCATCCTCATATATTGCTATCCTTGTCCAAAGAGGCACATCCTGAATCATCCTGAAATGTCTAAAAATCTGTAGGGGCGAGAATAATTGGATGCCCTCAAGTCCGATCAGCTCAATGAAGTATTTTTGAGGAGTCCTTAGGATTTCTCTTCCGCCTAACCATGATATCTTCTAGTTGACCAATTATCCACTTAGATTGGTCAGCATTTCCCTCCACTCCTCTTGTCCATATGGGGAGACCCAATGTCTCATCCTCTTGTTGTGGATGCGGATCATGTTTCTAATGCCCACAAAGTAGTTAATTGTGGCCTGTCTCTAGAAGAAATGTTCCATATATTAGATCTGAAGCAGCAAGTTATAACCCTTAAAGAAATAACACCCTCGTGCGCATGGGTATAAATCCCTTAGCATCTCAGCTAGCACCATCGGCACTAAACTAGCTTGAAGGTTGCCACGGAAGGGTTCTAGAACCACGAGTAATAAGTTGTGTTAGAAAATACGCTTAACGCTAGAGGGGGCATGAATAGCGTTATAATAAAAAGTGGCGTAAACTTGCGGAATTTAAAAATTGCAGGAATTAAATAAGTGCGATAAGTAAATAAATAGGAAAGAACGCACCGATGTATCCTGGTTCACCACAACCCGTGGCTAGTCCAGTCCCCGAGAGACTCTCTCGAGATTTCCACTATCTTCGTCAAGCTTATGGGTGCTTAACAAACCGTTACAGTTGCTCAAGGATACCACACCTTAAGACTTCACTTGCTTGGGGATACCTCACCCCAAGACTTCAACCACTAAGACTTTGGGTACTTAGCAAACCCGACAAATGAGAAGATATGTTCTTCTCAAACAACTCTCTTTTACAACAAATACTCTCTTCAATAGAGTGGATAAAGAGATACACAATAAGCTCTATGAACAACACAAAGTTGTCTATCAAATGGCTCAACAAAAGCTCTAAAATGATGCTTGAAAATGATCAATATGTATAACAATGTATGGAGGAGTTGTGTGTTTAAAATCAGCTCAAAAGACCTCTTTTTATAGGTGAAAAAGTGGTGCTGACCGTTGCTTAATTGACAAATAAAATCCCTGATTCTGTGCTCAAACAATCGATTGTTTGGAGTAGATAATCGATTGTTTGACCAACGTTCAAAAGACAGATTCCTGATTTTAGGCTAAACAATCGATTGTATGGACTAAATAATCGCAACGTTCAAAAATTAATTTAGGATTCTGTGGGAACGGTCAAAATATAATCGATTGTATGAAATTGACAATCGATTGTTTATGAATATAATCGATTGTATGACAAAAATAATCGATTGTTTAGATGTTTAAAAACTTCGGTTGCACACTGTCTCAAAATAATCGATTGTTAAAAGTAGACAATCGACTGTTTGCTATTTTGAAAAACTTCATATCACACTGTCTTAATAAAATCGATTGTAGGATTCAACCATTGTTGAGGCCCAGATTTAAAAGACATGTTTAAAACCTTTAACATCATTTTGTTTTAACACAAAGATGCATGTTTATGAAGAATATGATTTAATAAAATGTTTTATGCATGTTTATGATGACCTATTGTTGAGCCAAAGGATAAGATAACTTAAACGTTGTCCTTACATTGGTTCTACCAAACGACCTACGTCTTGGGTCTTCGGTCTTGAGCTCTTTGGCTCGTTCATGCAATTCTGTCATCAGTATGCTTCTCGCCATTTGATTGATTGTCATATTATATCGTTGTTTGACACTTGACTTCATTGTTTGTCATTCATCAAAACCTATACCTGAAAATCATGCTCATACAACCAAAGCGCACATATCATAGATATACATGATTTCAAACAATTTTGCCCTTTTTGATAATGACAAACAATGGAAGATATGCATATTGAATTCCCCCTAAATAGATGCTATATCTCAACATACAATTTATGCAACCAATTCAATTCAATACAATTCCCTCTTAATTGAATATTCCCCCCAATTAAAGCATGCATATCGCCCATATTCTTCCCCCTTTTGGCATTAGCAAAAAGAGTATACCAATAGGTTATTTAAATCATTGACGATACCAATCGTTATAGACAAGATCATATAAAAAGTTAGTAAATGGCATACTAATAATAACGATCATTTTTCTCAACTATGCCAATTGTTATTTAAACTAAAAATATTCATCAAAACATGAATCAATCATTTATTATAAAACCAATTGATACTAATTGTTATTCAAAAATAAAACTTATTAAATCATGTATCAACCAAAACTGATATAGATTATTTGCACATATCAACTTATTACATTTTTATTCAAAATACGATAACTAACCGACGTTCCCCCTTAATGCATTAAGGTTTCGTGCTTGGTGCATCCACTACAATATTGTAGTCTTCAAGCACACCTGCAAAAAGAACCTAAAAATAGGTTTTTGGTACCCAACTTCTTTTGGGTCCTTGGGGGTCAGGATAACAATAGTCATAGTCAACACATAAATCTCTATGTTTAGCAAAACAAACGGGTGCAATGTGTCCTACACGATTACAATAGTGACATATAACATTAGGATTGTGCATATGTCTAGGTTGAGCCAAATGCGTTCTAGGTGATCTAAAGTTGTTCCCCCTAGAAGAGTTGAATTTCCTAGAGTCATGTCTAGGTGGTCTAAAATTATTCACTCTAGACTCATTTATAAAATTCCTAGAATTGTGTCTAGGTGGTCCAAAATTATTGATTCTAGACTCATTAACAAAAATCCTAGAGTTGTTTCTAGGTGGTCTAAAACAATTAATCTTAGACTCATTAGTGAGGTTCCTAGAATTCTTTCTAGATGGTCCGATCTCATTACTTTCATCCTTTTTAATATCTTCAATTTTAGGACTATCAACACTACGTGTTTCTAGTGCTTTCCTAAGTTCTGTGTTCTCTAGTATTAAAGAACTACAAGAAGAACAATTGGAACATTTATCAATAGAAGAGGCTTCATTCAATTCCTTGATTTTATTTTTAAAAACAACAATGTCATTTTTCAAAAATTTATTTTCTTTTTCTAAAACTTCAATTTTATTTTTAAGAACATCATTTTCATTAGTCAATTTTTCAAAATCTATTTCTTTCAAAGAAAGTGTTTTCTGAAAATCTGTTTCTTGCAAAGAAAGTGTTTTCTTACATTCTCTTATCGTTTTGGAAGCATTAACAAATTCACCATACAATTCACCATAGGCGTTTTGTATTTCTTCAAACGAGTGAGAGTTAGAAGTACTTACCTCTTCTTCTTTGTTTTCCATAAGACACCGGGCAGTTGGTTCATCACATGAGCTGTCCGCTTCCTGAGGCATACTTTCATAAGTGTCTCAAGCTTGTCCCACATATCTTTAGCAGTTTTGCAGTGGGAAATTTTCCGATAGTCCTCTTGATTCAAAGCGCTATACAACATATTAAATGCCTTGGTATTGTATTCACTTACCATGGCTTCCCCAACTTTAGTCGTCATTTGCTCACCATACTTGATGATTTGCCATAGATAAAAGTTGTTTGATTTGATGAAGATTCTCATCCGATCTTTCCAATATGTGTAATTGCTTCCATCAAATATTGGAGGCAAAAAGGTAAAGTGACCTTCACCTATACCTGCAAAAGCACTACTAGTAGAAGCCATAGAAGGATTCTCTCAAACTGTTAAGTCTTACAGAGAGTTAGGCTCTGATACCAATTGTAAGAAAATACGCTTAACGCTAGAGGGGGGGGGTGAATAGCGTTATAACAAAAAGTAGCGTAAACTTGCGGAATTTAAAAATTGCAGGAATTAAATAAGTGTGATAAGTAAATAAATAGGAAAGAACGCACCGATGTATCCTGGTTCACCACAACCCGTGGCTAGTCCAGTCCCCGAGAGACTCTCTCGAGATTTCCACTATCTTCGTCAAGCTTACGGGTGCTTAACAAACCGTTACAGTTGCTCAAGGATACCACACCTTAAGACTTCACTTGCTTGGGGATACCTCAGCCCAAGACTTCAACCACTAAGACTTTGGGTACTTAGCAAACCCGACAAATGAGAAGATATGTTCTTCTCAAACAACTCTCTTTTACAACAAATACTCTCTTCAATAGAGTGGATAAAGAGATACACAATAAGCCTTATGAACAACACAAAGTTGTCTATCAAATGGCTCAACAAAAGCTCTAAAATGATGCTTGAAAATGATCAATATGTATAACAATGTATGGAGGAGTTGTGTGTTTAAAATCAGCTCAAAAGACCTCTTTTTATAGGTGAAAAAGTGGTGCTAACCGTTGCTTAATTGACAAATAAAATTCCTGATTCTGTGCTCAAACAATCGATTGTTTGGAGTAGATAATCGATTGTTTGACCAACGTTCAAAAGACAGATTCCTGATTTTAGGCTAAACAATCGATTGTATGGACTAAATAATCGCAACGTTCAAAAATTAATTTAGGATTCTGTGGGAACGGTCAAAATATAATCGATTGTATGAAAATGACAATCGATTGTTTATGAATCTAATCGATTGTATGACAAAAATAATCGATTGTTTAGATGTTTAATAACTTCGGTTGCACACTGTCTCAAAATAATCGATTGTTAAAAGTAGACAATCGATTGTTTGCTATTTTGAAAAACTTCATATCACACTGTCTTAATACAATCGATTGTAGGATTCAAATAATCCATTGTTGAGGCCCAGATTTAAAAGACATGTTTAAAACCTTTAACATCATTTTGTTTTAACACAAAGATGCATGTTTATGAAGAATATGATTTAATAAAATGTTTTATGCATGTTTATGATGACCTAATGTTGAGCCAAAGGATAAGATAACTTAAACGTTGTCCTTACATTGGTTCTACCAAACGAACTACGTCTTGGGTCTTCGGTCTTGAGCTCTTTGGCTCGTTCATGCAATTCCGTCATCAGTATGCTTCTCGCCATTTGATTGATTGTCATATTATATCGTTGTTTGACACTTGACTTCATTGTTTGTCATTCATCAAAACCTATACCTGAAAATCATGCTCATACAACCAAAGCGCACATATCATAGATATACATGATTTCCAACAAGTTGATGTTGATCTGACCCCTTCTCTGTAAAAAGACCAATAATCCCTACAGTGCCAATGAGAATTGATAGGCCTAAAACTCTTCCACATTGCTTGATCACACAGAAACTTCTCTGTGGGCACTCAAACTAACTCTAAGGATTCCCCTAGACCTTTGAGCTACAGGCATTGGACGAGGATGAGGCTTCATTCTCGCCTGATAAACCCTCCGCTTCGTAATAGCCCGAGGTTCCTATGAAGAAGGAGGAGAAAAGAGAATAAATAGGAATTCTTTAGGGTTCCCCGACGCCGAACCCAACATGAAGAGTACCCAGGCCAGGGTACCAGACCCTGATTCCCTCTATTGCGCCCTATTTTGCACTAGTATAAACAAGATTAAACTTGTGCTTTCTCTGTTGTTGATGAAAGAGATTCACCACCCAATAATAAAAAGTATACTAGGGGTACCTATTTAATTACTAAAGGTTGTATTTCTTTATTGTCCAACTAACCGGTGAGATCATGGGTAAGGGTTCTTGTTCTTCTAAAGGGAAGGTGTTAAGCACCCCTAAAAATGTACATGAGGTAGCTCCATAGAACTTATACTAGACTTGAAATTAATTATTTCTACTATGGTTTAACTATTGTTCTAAGGGTAAAGATTATTAGGATATAATATCTATAAGGGGAGAGTATGGTTTAAAGAAGATGGATTTATAGAAAAGTCTTTAGGAAATTAGTGTTAATATATATAAACGTAAGAAGAACTTCGAAGGATGAAAATGTTTGTAAAAATGTGAGAAAAAAAAACCAAATTAAAGAATTTTGTTTCCTAAAACAAGGAGGTTCAGATCATTCTAAGTGGTAAAAGTGTCATGAAAAATGATCTTAAAACATATACCTTGGTTTTGTAAATTCGAATGCCTTTGTTTAGGGCAACAACGCCTTAATCTTTCGAAAATAGCTGATTACTTTTAGAAAATAGCTGATTCCTTTTAGAAAAGATCAAATTTGCGCTTCAAAAGATTTTAAGAAAAGAATTAGTAAACTATGAAAGATTAATAACAGCTTATGATTAGCCGATATGAAAATGATTGCTAACTAAGGCTTCTTTTTAATCCTAAGTTCTTTAGGATTGCCTTAGTCATTCTATGAATAAAAAGATTAGGATAAACATTCAATCTAATATATACTTGTCATCTACATAATGAGATATAATAACAGAAAAACAAGAGTGAATAATGACATAGAGTAATTGAGGAATGACGAAACAGATAAGTAAAGAGGTGAGGGGAAAGAAGTGACTCTGGGAGGTTTGGGCCTCAAAAGACAAGCTCAATAGTATAAAATGACAAGCGACAACAGATTCATATACCATAATAGAGCTAGACTTGGCTTGAGTTCTCAAAGAACTCAGCATGCCCAAATCATTTGTATATGCCCAAAAAATAAAAAGAGGTCATTAGAATAACAGTATTCTATATACATCCACATACAAAATTCTCAATCAAACACAAAAACAATCACTGACAGTCATTGAATGCTTAAAGAAATCATACAAAGAAAATATTAAAAGAAGATATTGCTAACATTACCTAAATGCTAAGGAAATCATGCTAATATGAAGATTGTGTAAGATATATGGACTTATATCTACATACATATGAACAATATATGGATAAATTATATGTTATGTGCTATCTTTTGGTTTGGCCTAATTTTGTGGTCTTATGGACATTATGTTAAGGGGGCCAATGTATTGTCATATAAAGTGTAGGACTAATGTGTAGATACCCAAAAGGGTAACCTTAGTTAATGATGGGCTAACTAAGGTTACATATATATAACTATGGTTACATGCTTATGACTCTTGAGTTTCATAACTCATTTGTTATAAGTGGGGGGTTATGGTTCCCACATTATAGCAAGACATTCTCTTCATCTTCCCATTGAATCAAGAGAGCCATTTTCTTGTCTTGCATATCTTTGTGGAAAACTATACTCCAATTTTGGTTGTTGTGACATATTCTTATGTAAGCAATACTTCAAGACAATCTTGAAGACAAGGATAAAGGAGTTTTCAAACAATCATCATAGGAGGCTTAAGGATTTCCACATATGGATTCAGGTACGCTTTCGCCTATGTTGTTCATTCCAAATTATTCGATATGAAGGCTATTGTGTTTTAGTCGGAATCATTATTCTAACAATTGGTATCAGAGCCTCCTTCATATTTGGATAATTTGGAAGTTCATGAAATTGCATGTTATATAAAGTTCATGTTTATATTATGATAGAATTTTGATTATGAAATTCTAGTACCATGATATAGCATGATTTCATGAATGTTATGTAGTTGATGAACTTTAGTGATTCAATATTTTGTTATCTCTATATGAATTGAAATATTGAAGTTTGCAAAATTTTGGTTGTTGAACAACAAGAAACTTAAACAAGGAATTGTTGCTACAAATAACCTTCAGTGACGGCAACTCCAGTTTCCAGTTCAATACATAGTCGCCACTAATACATTTAGCGGCGACTTCTATGGGTTTAGTGGCGACATTCGTCGCTCCAAAAGGTCCTGGAATAAATTTTAAAGTTCACCAAAATTTTGCAAAATAGAAGCATCACATAATCGATTATTCTTTGAAAATAATCGATTATGCATTTGTTTATCAAAATTTGTGAAACAGAATCTGAGGATAATCGATTATTTTTAAAATAATCGATTATCTGGAGTTTTTTCAGCAAAATTGGAAATTCCAGAGAGCTAAGATAATCGATTATCCTATTAGGATAATCGATTATCCTTGTTTTTTCAGCAAAATTTGAGATTCCAGAAGGCCAGATAATCGATTATCACGCTCAGATAATCGAGTATCTGGCCATTAAGTGCTGAAAACGTTTTGTTTTGGCTGTTTAATGAGGACATAATGTAAGAAACGTTTTTCATAATTAATGAAACGTTTTAAGTCTATTAAGTTTCAGATTTTAATTGAATATTTAAAATATGTCAATTAATATTAAGTTTTTATAATTATTAATGTATTATACATTAATATTCAGTTCTAATATTAATTGTTTTAGTCCATCATACTTCAGATTTTGGAATCGTCCAATTAAGTCTAAAACAATTAATATTCAGATGTTGCATGTCAAAACATGTAACATGTTAAGTCAAGATTCATAATATGGCTTAAGGAACTAAAGTATGTAGTATCTAATATTTTCAATTAGTCAATTGAAGCATTATGTTGCCAAAGTAACCTCTATTGTGTAGATTGATTGATCTTGAAATATAAGATGACTGTGAATGTTTGTCTTCCATGCGTTTAACACCGGCCCAAAGGAAGGTTGTTATTTTGCAGGAATTCGAACATGCTTGTGGTGATAAATATGTGACAATTATTTGGTTTTCCATGTGAATATTAAGTCGGCCCAAAGGAAGGCTTGATATTTGACAGGAGTTTATTGTCAATATTTGATCACTACACCAAGAGTACCACTTACAAGTTGATTTTCTGTCCAAAGATTAAAATCAATGTTGTGCTAGGTATCTTGTAATGGGATTTGCCTATTTTGAATATATAAAGTAATGTTAAAGTTCAAGTTATTGTAAGCATGTATTAAGTAATTCTTTGTTCTATTTTCAGTGAATTCTTCAGCTGCTTCGATATCTGCTAATATAAACAGCATCCCTGTGCTTAACGGCACAAACTTTAAGGAATGGAAAGAGAACATTATGATAGTTCGCGGTTGCATGGATCTTGACCTTGCACTTCGGAATGAGCAACCTGCTTCTCTTGAGGATACATCCTCTCCTGATGAAAGGAGGGAGATGGAGAAGTGGGAACGCTCGAATCGCATGAGTCTAATGATCATGAAACGTGCAATTCCAGAATCATTCAGGGGCACTATGAATGATGAAGCTAATGCCAAAGTTTTCCTTGAAAACCTTGAAAAGCGTTTTGAACAAAACGAAAAGGCGGAAACAAGTACACTATTGAGTAAACTTGTTTCCATGAGGTATAAGGGCAAGGGAAACATTAGGGAGTACATTTTGGAAATGTCTCACTCAAGCTAGTATTACCTGAGGAACTGCTTGTGTACTTAGTTTTGATATCTCTTCCTGCACACTTTAATCTGTTTAAGGTCAGTTACAACTACCTGAAGGAGAAATGAGAATGGACTCTTAACGAGCTCAATTCACATTGTGTGCAAGAGGAGGAAAGGATAAAGCAAGATAAGACTGAAAGTGCTCATTTGGCATCCTCTTCTAAGGATATGAAGAAGAGGAAAGGTAAGGAAGTTGCGGTTCCAAGGCCCAAGAATAAGCAACATATGGAGCCTAAGGTTGAAATTACTGAATTAGGTTGCTTTTTCTGTAAGGGGACTAATCATGTGAAGAAGGATTGTACCAAGTACCATGCTTGGCGTGCGAAAAAAGGTACATTTCTTTCTCTTGTTTGTTCTGAAGTTAATTTAATTTCGTTACCAAACGATACTTGGTGGGTAGATTCTGCTGCTACTACTCACATAAGTATATCTATGCAGGGTTGCCTGAACTGCCGAAAACCAAATGATGGTGAAAGATACATCTATGTGGGTGACGGCAAGAAGGTGCCAGTCGAGGCTATTGGAAAGATTAGGCTATTGTTTAAGACCGATTTTCATTTAGATTTGGATGAGACTTTTGTTGTACCGTCTTTTAGACGGAATTTAATTTCGGTTCCCAAATTGGACATATCCGGTTATTCATGTTCTTTTGGTGACAATAAAGTTAGTCTCTTTCAGAATTCATATTTTATTGGTACTGGTCTTTTATCAACATTTGATAGCCTATATTTGGTTAACACAATAACCTCACATAATGAAACCTTGCATACAAGTTTAAGTGGTAGCAAAAGAAAATTAACTAATGAGAATTCTATGTCACTCTGGCACAAACGTTTGGGTCACATATCCATTCAAAGAATTCAGAAACTCGTGTCAGATGGAATTCTTGATTCTCTTGATTCCTCGAATTCGGATATTTGTGTTGAGTGTATCAAGGGTAAACAAACAAACAAGACGATATTAGGTGCTAAGAGAGCTTCGGACGTCATAGAATTGATACATACGGATATTTGTGGGCCGTTCCCTACTCCTTGTAGGAATGGTCAACAATACTTTATCACATTCATAGACGATTACTCTCGTTATGGGTACCTCTATCTTATTCATGAAAAGTCCCAATCCATAGATGTGTTCAAATCATTTAAGGCTGAAGTTGAAAATCAACTAAGCAAAAGAATTAAATCCGTTAGATCTGATCGTGGTGGTGAATACTATGGTCGATATGATGGTTCAGGTGAACAACGTCCAGAGCCATTTGCTAAATTCCTAGTTGAGTGTGGGATCGTCCCTCAGTATACTATGCCAGGAAGTCCTACGATGAATGGTGTAGCTGAGAGACAAAATCGGACCCTTAAGGATATGGTAAGAAGTACGATTTGTCGTACTACTTTACCAGACTCACTCTGGGGTGAAGCATTAAAAACCGCAGCTTATATTCTCAATAGAGTTCCAACTAAAGCTACAATCAAAACCCCATATGAACTTTGGACTGGGCATAAACCCAGTATTAGGCATTTACACATTTGGGGTTGTCCAGCTGAGGCAAGGCCTTATAGGCCGAATGAAAAGAAACTGGATGCTAAGACGGTTAGTAGCTATTTTGTTGGATACTCTGAAAGGTCCAGGGGTTTTAAGTTTTATGATCCCACTTCAAGAACTATTTTTGAGACGGGTAATGCTAGGTTTTTTGAGGATATTGAGTTTGGGGGTGGGGAGATAAAGTTGTTATAGATTTTGTCTTTGAGGAAGAACATGTGTCTTTCCCTCAAGTTGTTGATCTTGGTCAGGGTGTTCTCATTCCTGACACGGATCACACAACTCCAGTTCAAGACAATCTCGAAAATCTCCCCCATCAGGACCTTGATATTACTAATGAAAATCAAACTCAACAACCTCAAGAAACTGAAGTGCCATTAAGGAGATCCACTAGAGAGAGGAGAAATGAAATTCCGGATGATTATGTTGTATTTCTCCAAGAACAAGAAAGTGATATTGGACTTGAGGAAGATGATCCAATCAACTTCTGTCAAGTCATTAAGGGTTTTAACTCTCAAAAGTGGATTGATGCCATGAATGATGAGATGAAGTCTATGAGCGATAATGACGTTTGGGAGCTTGTTACATTGCTCGAAGGTATTAAACCTATTGGTTGTAAATGGATTTTTAAAACCAAAAGGGATTCAGGGGGCAGTGTTATTAAGTATAAAGCTCGTCTTGTCGCAAAAGGCTACACTCAAAAGGAAGGCATTGATTATAAAGAGACTTTCTCTCCAGTTTCATCGAAAGACTCTTTCAGGATTGTAATGGCACTAGTAGCACATTTTGATCTTGAGCTTCATCGGATGGATGTTAAGACAGCGTTTCTCAATAGTGACATTGAGGAAACAATTTATATGGTGCAACCTGAAAACTTTGTTTCGGATGAATCAGAGAAAAGGGTTTGCAAATTAAAGAAATCCATCTATGGGCTCAAGCAGGCTTCCCATCAATGGTATTATAAGTTTCATGCAGTCATTACATCTTTTGGTTTTGAACCGAATGTTGCTGATGACTGTATATACCACAAGTTTAGTGGGAGTAAGTATATTTTTCTGGTTTTATATGTCGATGACATACTGCTTGCCTGTAACGATATAGCATTATTGCATGAAACTAAGAAATTTCTTTCAAAGAAACTTGAAATGAAAGATCTTGGTGAAGCTTCTTTTGTATTAGGAATTCAGATACAACGAGATCGCTCCAAAGGTGTTCTCGGTCTGTCACAAAAGTGCTATATCGATAAGGTTCTGAAAAGATTTGGCATGCAGGATTGTAAACCAGGTAACACCCCTGTTGCTAAGGGAGACAAGTTTAGTCTCAAGCAGTGCCCAAATAATAATTATGAAATTTCGGAAATGCAGAAGACGCCTTATGCTTCGGCTGTAGGTAGTCTGATGTATGCTCAGGTATGTACATGACCTGATATAGCATATATTTTTTGGATGTTAGGCAGATATCTAAGCAATCCGGGAATGGACCATTGGAAGGCAGCCAAAAGGGTCATGAGGTACTTACAGAGAACAAAGGATTACATGCTTACATGTCGTAAATCGGACCAGCTTGAGATCATTGGGTATACTGATTCCGATTTTGCTGGATGTCAGGATAGTCTGAAGTCTACATCAGGTTATATTTACATGCTTGCTGGCGGTGCTATCTCTTGGAGAAGCATTAAGCAAACTCTTACGGCCACTTCCACCATGGAAGCGGAATTCATGGCATGTTATGAAGCATCCAATGAGGCATTATGGCTGTGGAAATTTGTTGGTGGACTGCGGATTGTTGATAGCATTAAAAAGCCAATTAGGCTATTATGCGACAACAGATCGGCAGTCCTTTATGCTAATAACAACAGTAGTTTGACGAAAGCAAAACATATGGACGTCAAATTTCGGGTTGTTAAAGAAAGAGTACAGAATGGACAGTTGTGCATTGAGCACATCAGTACAAACTCCATGCTTGCGGATCCGCTCACTAAGGGATTGACACCAAAAGTATTTCTTGAGCATATTGCTTGTATGGGTGTCAAATAAGTTAAGGATTATGTATATTAGTGGGAGTTTGTATTATACAATTATGTATTGTCCATTACATTCAGTAATTCAGTTATATCTGCGCAGATATTCAGTTTTAAAGTATTTGTACTCTTACTGTTTATGATTGATCTCAATAAAGAGAACCAGTTGGAAATAGACATTCTATTGACCACACTTTATTTTATTTCCATGCTACATACCTACACTTGATCCTTGTCGTTGGTTATATTGATATACATGATCTATGTTGGTTCTAGTTACGCAAGAGTAACTAAGAGCTCTTAGTTCCTATGTTGGTATGATTGATGGACCGGATTGTTCATGACAATTTTATTGTGATAGCAATTTTGAGCTCATAAGGTTATAATGTAACATATAATGCTAAGGTTTGTACATATGTATATGTATCTCGTCCAAGTGGGAGATTGTAAGATATATGGACTTATATCTACATACATATGAACAATATATGCATAAATTATATGTTATGTGTGGTCTTATGGACATTATGTTAAGGGGGCCAATGTATTGTCATATAAAGTGTAGGACTAATGTGTAGATACCCAAAAGGGTAACCTTAGTTAATGATGGGCTAACTAAGGTTACATATATGTAACTATGGTTACATGCTTATGACCCTTGAGTTTCATAACTCATTTGTTATAAGTGGGGGGTTATGGTTCCCACATTATAGCAAGACATTCTCTTCTTCTTCCCATTGAATCAAAAGAGCCATTTTCTTGTGTTGCATATCTTTGTGGAAAACTATACTCCAATTTTGGTTGTTGTGACATGTTCATGTGTAAGCAATACTTCAAGACAATCTTGAAGAGAAGGATCAAGGAGTTTTCAAACAATCATCAAAGGAGGCTTAAGGATTTCCACATATGGATTCATGTACGCTTTCGCTTATGTTGTTCATTCCAAATTATTCGATATGAAGGCTATTGTGTTTTAGTCGGAATCATTATTCTAACAGATTGTGTATAGTAAATGATTCACATTGAATACCTTTCGTTGCCATTAGAAACAAAACCCAAAGACAGTAATTAGTGTCAACGAATTAAAGGATAATAAGAAATTTCTATTCAAGGCCGAGTCCCCCTTTGAATCCCCCGACACTTCAAAGTTCCCAAGAGCTTCAAGGCCTAAGGCAATTCTTCTGTTAGGGAGAGAAGTACAACCGGTGTCAGTGACATCACAGAATCGTTATCTCATACAGAATCCTTATTCAACAAGGCCCGTGTCGCAAAGGAGAAAACAAGCGAGACGGCACAGACTACATAAGTGGCCCTCAACCAGTTCTTTGAGGGGAATTGGACATTGGCCCATTGGATGATTACTCCAAGTTCGGTCACTAGGAGATCTCGAAAAAAATATGTCGTGGAAACGGGTGGGTCGAGCTCGAGCCCGAAGCTAGTAAAGCAGTTTTCGACTTCGAGCGTGGATCTTGGTCGCCAAAGAGCGATCATATTTAAGATCTCGGGAGATACCCGGGTGCTTTCGAACCAGTTCGTATGTCCAGTTATATTTGTCGCTTGGTGGTCAAAGAGAATCGAGCAAATATGAACGAGGTGAACACTCTAAGCCTCTTCAACGAGCCACAATAGGCACTGGACCAGGTAATCTTCCCTTTTTTTGTGTCCTTCGTGTAGTTCATTTAACTTCATCATATCTTCATGATCTCATGTATTTGTTTTTCAGGCTTTGATGCTCCGTCATGAGAGCTTTTATTGGTGTATGATAAAAGTTAGGTAGCTCAAGCTCGAGATCAAGGAGTAAGTCCGGCAGAAGGACATGTACAAGGCTCTCAACGAGCAATTCAATGAGGCCCTCAATGATCTCCCTATTCTCAAATCTGAGCTGGAAAAAGATAAAAAGGAAGCTTCGTCCGTGAAACGGGATCATGAAGAACTAGTCGAGAAGGTAAGGATAATTGAGATAAAAAATGAGAGGTTAAGAGTAGTAGATAATAAGGCAACCTTACAGATCCAAGAGAAGATAGACCTGATTGACCAAGTCCGTGCCGAGATGAACGAACTCAAAGCTTCAACCGATATATTGAAGAGCAGGATCGACCTTTGGGCCTCAGAAAAGGAGGCTACCAAAGAGGAGCTAGCATCGGTCAAGGACCAGCTCCGGGTGACAAAGAATAATATAGGCAAGTGGTCTCGGCTAAATGATATACTTTGAGCGCTACTAGGTTCGGCCGTTTTGGAATGGGGTGACCTCATACGGGAGTATACCTCATTGAAGTCCAAGTTAGAGGAACTTCAACCAATTATTCTGAGGTCAAGGATATACTTTCCCAATACAAAAATAATGTGGAAATAGTTGAGGCCTGCTTAATAACGAAGGCCGAGTACCTAATGTGGCTATACCGAAGGCAGACCCTCAAACAAATTCATTCCGGGGGATCCAATCAGTTGGTATAGATTCAATTGGATAAGAGACTCAAGTCCAAGTCTAACAAGAAAAATGAGCACGAGGGTTCTGGAACTGAATCGGGCGCTGGTGAAGACTAGGCGAAGATGCCTTAGCTTATTCTTAGTTTTCTTTTGTACATTACTTTTTGTTTATTTTGAGGCCGTTTAACCGTGCCTTTATAAATGTTACCGGAGTATATGAAATTACCCCTTTGGTTGTAATGTATCTTACTTTTAAATATTTATTTGCAACTTTTTATTTGAAGAGTGTCATTAATGTCTTAGCATAACATTAAACATAACATAGATTATTCATTCCTCTGAGGCCCGAATGAAACATGGTTTTGATAACAACTCTAAGTTTCTTAAGATTTGAAATACTTGATAGAAAATGAAGACCTCAAGATACTTCAATGTTTCAATCGTACATGATGGTGTTTTGCCAAAGGAAGCCTTTTAAATAGCTTTTAATCAATGTAAGGATCTTACATTCTGAGTACGGACTTGGACGTCTCTAAGCCGTTTTAAGTTGGCCATAACCTTTCATGTTCGGGCCCTACCTAATAGTCTTGGTGCCTTTGGATTTCGATAGCCTAAGCTATCCGATCTTTTTGCCTAACAACAGTCCCCGATTAGGGGAGGCCCGTAGGCTCTATGATTTAGGATTAGTTCTATTTTTTAAGTAACTCAAAGAATATATCGATGATGTAAATTCCGTGTGGTAAATATAAAAGACAAATTTCTTTCATTACTTTGCATGTATAGAACATAATCAGAGTCGCATAAGCTTTCTACCATGGCAAGAATGATCTACATAGGTACGACTCCTTTGACCATTTGACCCTTACAATGAATTCTAATAATTGAGCCTTGGATTTTAATGTCAAATAAGAATACCCTATATGGATCCTAACTTAGGGGGTAATGCCCCCTAGCCCCAAGTATCTGAGACTTAACTTGTGAGGGCTCGAATACCATTAGCCCAGTATGAGTGGTCAGCAATTCTAGCCTCAGGCCGATCTTTGAAACTAAGGTAGCACCTTTTACTCTTCCCTCATTAAAAACCTTGCCAAACCCACTTTTGGAAGAATCAGTCCAAGGGAAAAAGAGTACAACACATGCTTTCAGACCTAATTGTCAAATTTATCCTCAACTGAGTACCTACTGTGTAGCGTAACATTACTTAAAACCAAGTCCCCAAATTTTAATTTTGAAGATTATCTCATTAATTGTAGTATCTCCTACTTGCGGCTTTGGGTAGCCAAGAAGACCTGGGAGGCTTCTCGCTTTTTGTCCAATAAGTCGAAACTTGTTACCATCGCCCCACCGTTTGACATCTCTGTAGCATACTGGAACCGTAGGCTTGGTCCCTCAACCTCGACTGGGATTAGGTCTACTACACTGTATACTAAAGAGACCGGTACTTGACTTTGAATTCGTTTGATATGCCCACAGGATTTCAAGCAAGATTTCTTCCACTTAACAATCTTCTTCAAGTTTTGGAGTATAGTTTTGTTCGTTGACTCTAGTTATCCATTCCACTAGGGTTGTATGGTATTGATAATATCTTTTTGATTTTGTGGTTTTAAAAGACTTACTTACCTTGTCGCTGATTGACTGCTTTCTATTATCGCAAACGATTTCAACCGGTATCCTAAAATGGCATATTTTGTGAGCCCAGATATAGTCGATGACCTCTTTCTCCCAAAACGTCTCGAACGCCTGAGCTTTGGTTTTTGAGAAATAATTTTTCATGAGTAATATGTATTGGTCGTTACCGCATGCGCATGGAAGGGTTCTGACGATGTCTATCTCCCATTTCATAAACAGCCACGACAACACAACCAGGTGAAGCATTTCTCCTTGTTGATGAATCATTAGGGTGTGTCTTCGGCACTCGTTGCATTTTCGTACGAAATATTTTGCATCTTTCTCAATCTCGTTACATTAGTAGCTTGCTCTAATCAATTTCTGAACTAGAAATTTTACTCTCAAGTGGTTTCCACAAGAGCCCTCGTGTACTTAACTCACAGCATGCTAGCGGCCCGATAAAGGACCTTCTAAAAATTTCCACTTCACTAAGCTAAACCTGGAATATTTGGTGCATACGGCTCTTGACTCATTGGGGTCAAATGACAGTTTTTCTTTTCTTCAGGTAAGCTATGTATTTGTTTCTCCAGTCTCAAATCAAGCTTGTTGAGTTCACCTCGGTGTGACCTTCTTCTACCACCAAGTTCATCAACTATACTACTTTCCTGGAGTCGAGTTCATCGAAGTCGACCGATGACCACAAGTTAGCCGATGCATCGGCCTCGTTATTTTGATCCCAAGGTACGTGCAGCAGAATCCATTGAATTGGTGTGAGGAAATCTACAACTTATCCAAATACCTCTACATCCATTCCTCTTTTACTTCAAACGTCCCATTGACTTAGTTTACAAAAAAGATGGAGTCATATTTTGCCTTGATCTCTTTGATTCCCATGCTCTTAGCGAGTTCTAAACCTGCAATCATATCCTTATACTCGGCTTCGTGGTTAGTCAATTTTATAGTTCAATAGACTGCCTAATTATGTTACATGTAGGTTGTTTTAATACGATGCCGAGCCTGTACCCCTTCTCATTGGAAGTCCGTGAATAGGGTCTGCATACCCGAGCTAATCCTCTAAGCGAGAAGTAATTCCTTCTCTACCTGGGGGACCAAGGCCAGGTAATGTCGGCCATAAAATCCGCTAAAATTTGAGATTTTATGGTAGTTCGGGGTGTGTATACCGCCCATTTGGCCAACAGGCCTGAGAGCTCATCATTATGCATGACATTCCTTAATGGGTATGAGGTCATGACACATATAGGGTGGCATCAAAAGTACGATTCTAATTTCATAGAAGCGCTTAATAAGGCGGGCACTAATTTTTCTTAGTATGGATATTTTGTTTTGGCATCGTCTAGGGTTTTACAAATATAATAAATAGGAAATTGTGTACATTCTTCTTTCTGAACCAAAACACCATTTACCATCACCTTGAAAAATCGCCAAGTAAAGGTATAAATATTCGTCCGCCTTTAGAGTGTGCAACAATAGAAGGATCGATATGTCTTGCTTGAGTTTTTCTAAAGCTTGATGGCATTCCGGGGTCCAAGAGAAGTCGTTATTTCTTTTTTAATAATAAGAAAAACTAATGGCCCTTATCCAACTTTCTCAAAATAAACCATCCCAACACGACTATCCGCCTGATTAGTCTTTGTATCGCCTTTTCGTTGTTATCTATGGTGATGTTTTCTATAGCTTTTATTTTTTTGGGTTGATCTTTATTCCCCGGTTAGATACATGAACCCAAGGAACTTTCCCAAGCTGACCCTAAAGGCACACTTCTCCTGGTTTATTTTCATGTTGTACTTCCTTAATATGTAGAAGGCTTCCTGTAACTCATTCAAATGGTCATCTGCTCGCAGGAACTTAACCGATGTATCATCTATATAACCTTTCATTGATTTTCCTATTTGTTCCTCGAACATCTGGTTAACTAAGAATTGGTAAGTGGCAACGTTGTTTGTTAGTTCAAATGGCACTATGTTATAACAATTTGAATATGAAAGAAGTCTTTTCTTAATTGCCTAGGTCCATTCAAATCATCTTCATCGTCTACTCCGTGCTCTTACTATTTTTTCCGATCTGATTGAGGCCAAGATCATTCATTGCTATTTGGTTTCCTTTTCTTCAGCCAGTTTTCTGCTCTTTGATGTCGAAACCACGGGCAACGAGATTATTTCATCAAAAAATGAGCATTTCTATTGTGGTTATCTATTTCCCCTAGACTGACTCCTCCTAGAGTGGGAAATTTTAGTGCCTGATGCAAGGTTGAAGGCACCATCTCATGCTTTAAACCCATGCATGTCCTTCTGAACAAGGTGTTGTATCTTATATCCCCCTCGATCATGTAGAAATTTGTTTCTTTTGTGGTCCTGGATAGTGTTTACCGATAAATTTATCTCACTCTTTGTGGTCTCGCATGCCATGTTGAATCCGTTCAGTATTCGAACTGCCAATATGATTTGGTTCAGTAATCCAATTGTTCTATGAACCTCGATTGGATGATGTTGTCCAAGCTACCTGGATTAATCAACATACTTTAACCCGAAATTTTTTGATAAGTATGAATATTACTAGTGCATTATTGTAGGCTGGATGATTCCCTCGACATCTTCGTTGCTAAACGAGATGGCCCCTTACGGGATTTAATCCCGGGCATATTTTTCCCTCATGATAGATACTTTGGTACGTTTTATCATTATAACTTGGGGACATCCACCACCCCAATGATCATGTTAATCACATGCACGGCTCCTCCTGATCAACCTGTTTGATGGCGTCCAAATTTCAGAAGTGTTTTTTGGCAAGTTCCCTTAGGAATTCCTAAAGGTGACCGTTGTTGAACATTCGAGCTACTTCTTCTCTTAACTTTCTACAATATTTGATCATACGACTATGAGTGGTATTTGCACACCAAGCTATGATCCCTTTAGGCGGGATCAAAATGTATTGGTTTAGGCCACTTGGTGTGATTGATGTCTGCTATGCCCGCCACTATAGTTGCAGCATATATGCTGAAATTATACTCCAATTATCTCGGCACTTCCCTACTCCGAGCGAACTATCAAAACCACTTATACTCGTCAATACCTGACTTCTCCGTCCTTGATCGTTCTCTTGTCGTTCCTTGTCATGTGGCGCCAGGATCCCTTCCCTCTCCGATCCGCACCGTACGTCTGGTATCAATCTTGGACCGAACTTGGCTTCTAATCAATAATTCTCTTAGACCTATCATTTGTTCAGTTGGGCTAAACAGAACCCGAACGGGCCCCGAGGTGGTCGTCCTCGACTCTTATCTTTGATTGATACCACTTATAGACGTTGGCCCAGGGGACCGTCGGGCACTCCACAAAGTTTTGCTTTAATTTGTGAGAAGCCACAGAGCTTTACCTTGAGTAAATACCTGAACGACCATATCATCTGCCACCGAGGGCAGATCCATCAAATCCTTAAGCATCTCGTGGTCCATTTACTTGACTTTGAAAACGTCTAATTTCCTCATTTTGACCTTGATGGAGCCGGTATAGGCCTTTACGAAAGTTTCTGCAATAATAGCAAATGAGTCAACAAAATTTTGAGACGAGTTGTGATACCATACCATTTCTCCCTTGGACAAGGTTTTTGTAAATCTTTTCAACACTGACTCAATCTCGTTGTCTTATAGGTCATTCCTCTTGATTGTGATGCATAGGATATTACATGCTCATTCGGAGCTTTGGTTGCATTATACTTGGGATTGTCAGGCATTCGAAGCTTCTTCGAGATCGGCTTCGGTGTCGCGCTAGGGGAGAAAGGCTTCTGATTGAAATTTTTGAAGTCAGACCCCTTTTATATTAAGGGTGCTCTAGGGATCTAATCGACCCTAGAGTTAAAAGTTTTTACCTTTTTGTCATTGGCCTATATCTCTTTCTTGCCAGCTCCGTTTTGTCAGCTTTGAGCATCTTCATCACCTTAGAAGCTTCCCTAAGACCTAATTCATCCAGCTCTACAACAACTTATTTATCCCTTTGAGTGTTTTCCCAAGTCCGCTTTGGCTCGACCCTGTTAGGGGCGTGACTTTGGGTCTTCAACTGCGCTACTAACACATGCTGAGCTTGCAACATTTCAAAAATCAACCGCAAGTTCACCTTATCATCTTCACCTTCTGGCGCTTCTTGAGCCGATGGTCAAGGTGCCCCGCAAACACTGTGTTCGAGGTTATTTGGCAGATTAATAGTGATGGAAACCTGTGATTTAGCATCGGCTGAGTCGATAGCTGGGACACCATTAGGATCAACAGTGGGCGTACCATTTCTAGGTACCAGATTATTGTTCTCGTCGTAGTAGCCTGACTCGGCGTCAAAATTCAAGTGAGCAGACTGAGAATTTGACATCCATAGGATCACCTGAAATCAAAACTTTAAAGGACAAGTGTAAAACATGGTGTATTATGGAGATTCGTATCAAATCAACACTATTATTCTTAGCCCCACAGTGGAGGACAAACTATTTACTCTTAAAAATGAGTAACAATTTAATTGTTTTGCGGTTTAAAGGATACATGATTTAATTTACTACAAATGATCTGAGAACAGTAAGTAGTTAAACAAAAGAGAATGAATGATCAAACCAATCGTAATGTGACTATCAAGCATGTTATTAAGTTGAACACTAAAAATCGGCCTCGATCGGGACCTCGATACGGGCTCAGCTACAATAAAAGAAGAATAGCTGGGCAACACTTTCAATAGTAGCTAAAAGACCAAAATAAACTTTTATTGCGTTGATATGTGTGTCAACGATGTGTTAAAATAGAAAAACTTCTTCCATCCATATAATAGGAGAATTCAATCCTAATACAAGTCTAAATTAGATAAAAAAATCTTTTTTTCTCGGTAAATATCGGTCCGCAGTTGAAATCGGACGGGATTTGCACCGTAATATTCAATTGAAGTCAAATATTACAGCTCTCCACTTATCATGCCCAATCATTTTTCCTTTTCCCTTGGTCTCGAAACTTTACTTGGTCCGGGTCCACTGTCCTACCATGCTCTGTCCCCATATGCAACGTTCACCCTTCCCGAGTTCGGACACGAGGGATCCTTTGGCATTGCTCGTAGTTGCATTGAATCGTGCTTCCCAGTCGTTTCCTTATTGGGGAATCGAGGAAAACATTAGCTCGGATTTTACTCATACACAATATTAATTTGACGCACATAGAAATAGTTTGTGTCTTTTTTATATACATTATTATCACTAAATACTTGTTAAGTAATTTGCAATCATACCTCAATTAATACCTAATTGTAGTTACTTAATACAGTTTTATGCAAACACCGGATATGCATAAGTTTTTACCACGACTTCGTGAGAGCGCAACTCTATGCCTCATCGAACATGTATCCATAGGTAAAATAGAGTAACTGTAGTAGTACCTCACTCTGTTAACTTTAAATTTTCTGTATATCCATAAAGCAGTGTGGTTCTGAGATTGATATGCAATTCTGAAATTGATACGCAGTTTTAAAATTGATAAGTGGCCTCTGGTGATAAATTTCATTCTTTGAGGCCACATCCCATTTGTATTTTCAAGTAAGGTTTGAAATATAAGTTGAAAAAAAAGAGTGTAAGAATATAGCGAAAAACCAGACTTAAGATTTTATTTACCTCTACATTATGTCTATCCAACATTGGGTACTGCCAAACATCGGGTACTGCCAACATCCACTTTAATCGACCAAATGTACGTACACAAACAATATAATAGTAAGGTCACGAGTATCTAAATACACAGTACGTGCACATGCAATCTGAAATTTTAGCTAGTATTGCTCATATCTAAGCTCTCGGAGTTTACTATTTTGTAATACATGCATGCATGGATGTTTTTCAATATTATAATTCCTTGTGGATTCTTGAAGAAAGGGACCCCCAACAACCTCACCTAATCTCCTACTCTTTGGAGCTTTTACTTAACCCTAATTCTATTAGGAAAGCCAAAATATATTATGAAATTGACACAACCAACACTAACCTAAACTATAATTAATTGAACTGAAAAAAGCGACGCATATATATATATATATAGTATAACTTTTTTACATTATTGGTAATTTATTTAGCAGCTGTAATAAATTATTTACTATGATTTGTAGGTTATTCACTGTGCTTTATAGAAAGTTATTGATAAATAGTTTTATATGAACTAGTATTTACAGGATACAGGTTAAATATACTATTAGTATAATAATTATTTATAATTATATAAAACGTGAATTAATGACTTTAAATGTATAATTCATCAGAAGTTACATGTAATTATTAAGTGAATTAATAGTGTAAAAAATTTGAACCAGGTGTAAAGGAATTTATTTAAACTCTAAAATTAATGTCTGTATTTCCAAATAACACGACAAACTTGACATTCCTTCGCCGGGAGAAACAATTCCATCCCATGTTTGCTACGTATTATATATTTGGTTATCTTTGTTCGGCAGGTCGTGTCTGGTGACAAGAAATGGAAAAATATTATTTTTTAAAGTGAAAAGGGTCAGAACTGTCCCTAACGTATTGACTCCAGGTTAAAAATGTCATCCGTTAACCTATTTTGAAGAAAATGCCCCTACCGTTAAAAATGTGGCATATTTGTGCCCCTAAGTCTAACAACTGACTGTACTTATATTTAAAACGGTAGGTGCATTTTTTTCAAAATAGGTTAACGGTAGGGGCATTTTTAAACTGGAGTCAATACGTTAGGGGCACAAATATGCAACATTTTTAACGGCAGGGGCATTTTCTTCAAAATTGATTAACGGAGGGCATTTTTAACCTGGAGTCAATATCTTAGGGGCAGTTCTGACCCTTTACCGTATTTTAAAAGGTCGAAAGAGTCGCACATGCAATATTATTTTTATAAACATAGACTACAAGATTGGATACCTTCAAAATATTGGTATTTACTCGGTTGGTCAACATCATGGTGGTAGTTTCAACTTTCCACTTGCTCGGGGGTCGTTTGATGCGATAGGTAAGGAGATATAAAGGTAGTATAAAAATTTAATATTATTTTAATATTTTATTTGACTAATAAATTAGGTATAAATTATTTTGGTGTTAATTTTAATATTAAAAATAACTTATATCTTATAGAAGGTGAGACAATTAACACCGGTATAACTTATATGTTTTTATTAGAAGTTATTCAATTGTCATTCTTAATACAACATACCAAACATTGAATAAACAACAAATCCAACAAAACTAGTCCTAGTATAACTTATTCCAATATAATTTATAACAGCATAACTTATACCGATATAAATCATACTCCAACCAAACGATCCCTTAGAGTACTACCTTACAATTAACCTAAAAAAGTTAACTTAGTATGCTTTACTTTTGAAAATCTTTATAGGAAATAATAGAAGTTTACGCGTTTCTATATGCGTTTTTTTCATGTAGTATTAAATTCACTGTATGGTATGAAATTGTCCGTGCCTGATCTTTTTCTAGTCAAATTGACCCCAAAAAGGAATAATACATGTGAAACCCAATGAAAAAGTTCAATATTAGTGAACTACCAGAAAATAATATTTTCTGGCTAAGATAACCTTAAAGATAGAGTAATAAACGTTATAAAAGTAACTAGTATGAATATTGTAGGCACGCAAAATTTATTGAATTTAAATTCAATAAAATATTTTGGACTACAATTTAAATATATGTTAGTCCAAATAAATATTATGGGACAATATAATTAGATTAATTATATTAGTCAAATATATATAGATTAAATAAATAAATCTCAAATTTATTTGGCTAGACGATTTACTTGAGCCACAAGTAACGAGCCTACTTCATTAGGTCCAAGATGACATCTTCCTAGAGGCCCAGTATGCTAACACGTGTAAAATGACATGGTATTCCAACTCAAACGAAAGAACTAATAGGATCGTGTCATGTGTTAAAATGACATGGCATGTCAAGTCAAATTGAAGAACCAATGAAACTCTACTTTAGTTTGACATAAAAAGATATCGGATGTAGCATAGCAGTCTAGTTCGGCATGGAAAATATTAGTGCCAATAGCACAAAGCTTTAACTTGTGGCAAAAATTTGCTCTTGATAGCGATCTCCATTGCCTAAAGTTTGTAGATTTTGGTTTCTCATGCTGATGTTGTCCTTCAATATGGATTAATCTTGAACAAAGAAACAATGTAAAAGCGCACGTAGAAGCAAGTTAAACTCTATAGCCAAAGATTATTAGATCCAAAAACAAGAAAAAGGAAAAACGGTGAGCGAACTAAATAAATATTGTTTTGCCGAGATGAAAATCTGTCAAGCTTGGTGGCTTTCAATCCTAGTGGCAAAAGCTTGCAGAAGTGCTACTGATTTGTTATTCTCGACCCAAGGTTGAATTTTGATTTCCTGCTTCGGTGAGTTATTAGTTATACGTTGTAACGCTGCTATGCTCATACCTCTTTTCGCATAAGACATGAGGTGTATGTCCTATTATAGGAGCTGCGCAAGAAGGAATTTGTATTCCAATAGGAGAAGAATTATCATCAAAGAAGTTTACATTTGAAAAGGATTGTGCTGTTGGAATTTTAAAAAATGGAAAAAAATTGCCATGACAAAGTCTCAAAACATATGTCCACCGGCAATTTGAATTTGGCAAGCAATCCTAATGATGGGAGGCACTTGTATTGTTGAGAATTTAAAGTGTTTATCTTATTACTACATGTCAACAGGATATAAATATGAAAATTTCAAACGTGGCCCAAAGTGGATGCCGACATGGTGCCACATCTGCAAACGATTTTTGGCCGCAAACCCTGCAAGTGACTTTGAGGACAACTTTACTGTCTCAATTCGTTTTATCAAAAGAGTTAACTCCTTTAGCATGTTAGTTTGGAGATGATATCTTTCTTCCTTTTAGGTACATATTGGAGCACATGACTTACTTTCTTGCCATAAGATGCAATATTCCCTTTATAAGATTTATTCATGTTGGGTTGTACCTCCTCAGTAATAGCTTTGGCTCTACCAACAGTCAGTTCAGCACTTTTAGCTGTGGGCTCGTCATTCTTGCTTTTCATGACATTATCGGCTTTTAGCTCCTTCACAATGCGGTTCTTCAAGCAGAACACTGCATCGGTTAAGTATGATTCAGCCTCGGTGAATGGCTCATCATTAGCAACTATTTTCTTCTCAACTTTACCCTTGTAGTATTTTATATATTGATGGTAGGTAGATAGAACTACTTCATTCTCATGAATCCAAGGCGTCCCAAGCGACACGTTTTATGAAGTCTTTGCATCGATCATATGTATCCATGCACTTGATTGCATATCATCAATGGTGATTCTCGACCTGATCATACCTATGGCTTTTTGCCCTCCTTTGTTGAATCCTTGAATCATTACACGACTTTCTGAGAGTTCGTTCATGGAAATACCAAGTCCTTTTACAGTGCAAATTTGCAAGCTTTTTAATGAAGGTCCTCCATCAACCAAAATTCGATTTGCCATTTTGCTGCGCATATAGCCAACCAGGTGTAATGGGTGGCTATGAGGAGTGTCACCAAATAGAATATCGTCATTCATGAATGTAACTTTTTACTCACAAGCATTAACTTCTTGAGGAAAGGACTCGACGATCTTTTCCGAAAATTGTATTACTAGTATGCCATCACTCTTTTCTTCCGCTTTGTCAGCATGGCAACAAGAGGCATCAATGTCTGCATAGGAAATCTTCGTATGGAACCAGCTTGGTAAGAACTCCTCCAAGGTCACTAAACGTCATGGCTTTTGTGGATGGTGCACCTCCACTTTTATTTTCTTCAAATAGTTAACTGGATTCCATCTCCTAGGTCTTTTTACAATCATTTTCCTTGTTGGTTGTTCTATTGATTCTTTTTGTGGGCTCCTTTTGTGGAGCTTACGACAAGTCATCATTTTCCAACTTTCATTGTCAAGATCCATTTTCTAAATAAGCGGGACCAGCACCCGACCACTAAACATAATCGAGCGAACCATCAGTGCTTATCAAATCTATTATAACTTCATACTTTATATGCAGTAAGGCAATACTATAATTAAATACTTCTAATTCATCTATATATCTAAATAAAAAAACTCCAAAACTTTATTTGTATAAAATAATGAAATACTACTTAGTTATTAAAAAAAACATCTGAATCTTAACCCCATGACTATACCTATGAATCCTCTACTAATAAACTAAGCACTGCTCGGGACATGAGATTTCCTAGCCAACTCTCTAAGTAACAAAGAAATAGCTAAATAAAGATAACTCTAAGGAATACTCCACGAACAAAAACCAGAGCTCACCAATAGTATTGGAAGTGAGGAAGTTTTAACTCGTAGCTTGCTTGCCTGCAAAATCGGTTCCTACGTTGTATCGCAGAATAATGTAGGTTCCCAAAAGAGAACGTCAGTACCAACCATTGTACTCAGTGAGTCTCAACGACAGGGACGAAACTTTAATAACATGTACATTTTGATCAAATGTTCTAAATGCTTGCAAAACATAAAGTTTATAAGAACAATTCTAAAAATAATTGCATAATAGAAGTTTATGAATATTCTAAAAGACATTTTTTTTCTTTTTTAAAATAAAATACTTCAATTTATACTTTAGAAGTTCTAAATATGCAGACCTATTTCTGTCTTAGGCACCATGTGATCGCCACGGGTGCGACCCCAACCTGATTGAATAGGTCAAATATACAAGGTGTCACTCGTTTCATGGTTTGCTCATATATCATACCTTAGCATGGTTAAGAAATTTCTCAACAACGAGACCATCGGCTCGTGTGATCCTTACTTTTGGCACAACTAGTTTCAGGAAGTCATTTCCTATATCAGGACCCTCTACCTGGACAATGACCCCTTCTCAGAATAAATGATACTTCCATAAAATTTTATTTCTAAAACTTCTTCTTGTGACTTTTCACATAAAAATCTTATTTGAAAGTGCTCAGTCAGTATTTATAATATACTTGAATGAATATATAACATCAGCATGAAATAAAATTACTCAAGGTATGTCTAAAAGCTCTATCTAACTACTGGAACTTTAACATGTAAGACCGTGTAAAAAAAACATAAAAATATGAAGAATAGACGGTTATACTTCTCAAGTAAAATATATACGCTTCAACTAGAATATACTTAGTCAATATGTATTCACTCGTTCCAATTAAACACATTGATTCTTTAAACCATTTTATTAAACACTTTGTGAACATATTTTTGTGAGTAAAACCACTTTAGTAAAGGGTTATATTCACTCACCTCAAAACTTCTTAAGCCAATACGTAGACCTCAGTCCAATTTACACCCGTCAAATAATTGATTCTACAGCAACAAGTGTATTTTAATTAATTTTAAGATTTCACACTTAAATATAGAATCTATTATTGCTATAGAGGAAGAAGAGAATTAACCACACTTCTTACCAATTATCACTGTAGGTAATTAATAATGACTTATATATCCGAGTTTAAGAATAATTGAGTTGTGAAGACCCTACAATTTTCAGTGTGTGAGAATTTTCTGGCTGCTACTGTTCGTAAGGTTGCATTTTCTATGTTTTGTTCCATGACCGTTCTTTATTGCTTTTAAGGCCTTAAGCCTTTTCTCTTTCGAATGGAGAGGCTTTAGGCTTTTAAGGCTTTAACCCTTTTCTCTTTTGTGCCGTGACTAAAACAGAACAACACAATTGTTCTGTATTGTTTCTTACCTTTTCCAAGGCTTTAGGCCTTTTATTTTTTTTTATGTTTCATTATTATTATTATTATTATTATTATTATTATTATTATTGTTGTTGTTGTTGTTGTTGTTGTTGTTGTTGTTTTGTTTTCACTTAACTTTTTGTAAAGAGGTATCACAATAACTGACCAAATTCTAAAGCATAACACTTTACAAAAAGTAAATAACTATAATAAATTAAACATACTCTGATAAAAACTAAGTTACTTCAACAACTAAGTATAATCTAGCAAGGACATAAGCACATGCTAACTTGAATTTAATAAATGAAATATATGCCAAACCAAACCTAGGTTCACATACCTTTTTCCTCAAATAAATATGGGTTATTTCTTTCTCATATCTTTCTCGACCTCCCACATAGCCTCTTTTGAATCATGATTACTCCACAAAACTTTTACCGGTGTTATATCTTTTGTTCTTAACTTTTTTACTTGCCTATCGAGAAATTCTATAGGTACCTCTTCATAAGTTAAGTCTTCTTTAATTTCTATGGTATCGGCATGTATTATATGCGACTCATTATGAATGTATTTTTTAAGCATAGACATATGAAAGATAGGATGAATAGAGGACAACTCAATGGGAAACGCTAGCTCATAAGTCACATTTCCCTTCTTCTCTATAATGTCATAAGGTCTAATAAATCTAGGACTAAGATTCCCCTTCTTACTAAACCTCATAACTCCTTTCATTGGTGACACCTTAAAAAAAACCTTGTCACCAACCATGAACTCTAAGTCACAATGCCTCTCGTCAAAATAGGATTTTTGACGATGTCACGACCCAATTTAGGATTGTGACAGGCGCTTAGGAGCAAGTGCTCCCAAGTAAGCTTTATCGGTAATTTTACAAAAAATTGGATAGAGTTTTTCCTATTTTTAGACCATCCCAAAACTTTTCCTATCTCAAATCAATAACCAAATATCCTAATATGATACCAAACAATTGACAACTTCTCAATTAACCGTTAAATGTCTCCATCATAACTAAACAACCAACTAACTACTAGAAATACTAATTTATCTCTAACTTTGATAAATGAGAACGATACTCAACATAAGACTATAATAACAAAATAATACTTATGACACTAAAATAATGACTATGGAGTGACTCTAAGAATTCAATGAAAAGACCATAACAATAAATAAAATCTCTGCCCACACAAACAAGTGCGAAGATCATCGAGAAATATCAACATCTGCGCTCTAATTAATAATTCCCGCCTACGTCAACTGTTGTCTCTATAAAAAAAAGTTAAAGGGGAATGAGTCACTAGCTTAGTGAGTAATAACACTTAACTACAACCATTTTTATTTGGGGAAAAGTCAGAAACATGCTAGTATCTCAAAAAAAAAATACATACAAATACTGTTTCAGAAATTATAAATAATTTTCAGTCTCGTCACGTTTTTCTTGTAGAAAACTATAATTAATAATTCACTAATAAGCTCGATAACCACTATATAATATCAGTATTCACATTTTTGGAGGTTTCACTGAACAGATTATGTAATCGATATAACTATGGACTTATTTGCAAGAAGTCAAATTTAATGATAGTCCCTACTCGAGGAAAATCGGTAATGATATGCTAGTTCTACCTTCCCACTAGCAAAGGCTGTAATAGTATTCTATAATTAGTAAATACAAGATGCACCAGGTCTAACGAACCTGCTGTTAGCTACGAGATCCTTCAAAGTATACTCTATTTTTTATACTTGTCTATGTAATCCGTATATACTCGTAGAAACTATTTTAAAATAATATAGGGCATTTCGGTTCTTATCAAATTATATAATTTTCTTTTGATAACAGTAAATTCAAGTAATAGTAAAACAAATCTAGAGGCAACAACAATATTTAAACCACGGTATTCATCTCAAATAAATATTTCGGTATCATAACGTGTAAAAAACTTATCCTACATGCAACTCAAAATCGGTAACATATTTAGATAAAAACTCATGTATAAATCATGCAAGTTATGAAACACAAATTGCGGTAAGACTACTATTCACAGTACTCATGCCGAAATACCAACTGATTCACCTCAAGCAACTCGTCACAATTCCTCAAATCAAACTATAATTATATAATATCGATCTCATATTAATTGCCTCATTTTTTCTAAATCCATCACTAATTTAGAATACCCAATCATCGGGGTTCATGTTTTAGTATTAGTTTGCGAATTTATGTTTAATCATAGAACCAATCCACAATTATATCAATTTCAAACTATTTCATATAATTTATTCCTCTAAAAATAGACCTATCAATACTTAAACCAAATCTTTATAGTCTTATTATCTCCATAGTAATTGTATAATAAGAGAAAGATGATATTGAATTCTTTTGTACTACATAAAATTATATAGATTCGGTAAATAATTCAACAAATGAGAAGAAGAAGCTTAACCTCTTGAGTCAAAGAAGAGCTTTAATACCCTCAATTTCAACTCCCAATTCTTCTTAAGCCTTTGCCCAAAGCTTTATTCTTCATCTCTTTTCTTTTCTTCTTCTCTGGTTTTGTTTTTTTTCGTTTTCCTACAGAAGCCTTGGCTTCTTTTGTTTGCTAACCCTTGCCAAATCTTGGAAGGTTATTTTTTCTAAGGGTATCCAGCCCTTTTTTTTGTTTCTTTTTTTTCCTTCTTTTTGTTTCATTATTTTTTTATGTTACTTTCTTATAATTGTTATTATTGTTGTTGTTATTGTTATTATTATTATTATTATTATTATTATTATTGTTATTATTATTATTATGATCAATAAACCCTTATTTAAAAAATATAGGATATTATATCCTCCTCACTTTATGAAATTTGGTCCCAGAATTTAATTCAAGTATGTACCTATAGACTGAAACAAATAGGGATACTTGATTCGCATAATATCTTCTATTTCCCTAGTAGCTTCTTCAACTGTATGATTTCTCCATAAGACTTTCACAAACATTATTTCTTTTGACCGTAGTTTTCTTATTTGTCTATCAACAATAGCCATTGGCTCCTCCTCGTAAGACAACCTCCCATCGAGTGGTATAGTCGGTGCTTCATTCACCTGTGACGAGTCTAATATATATTTTCTTAGCATTGAGACGTGAAATACTAGATGAACAAAGGACAACTCAGGAGGAAGTGCCAAACGATAAGCCACAACTCCCCCCCGGTCTAGTATCCCATATAGTCCTATAAACATGGGGATCAAGTTGCCTCTTTTCCCAAACTGCATAACACCTTTCATAGGGGAGACTCGTGGGAACACTTTGTTCCCAAATGCGAACACTAAATCTCTTCTTCTCTTATCAGCATAAGACTTTTGTCTACTTTGAGCTGTAAGAAATCTCTATCTGATCGACTGGACCTTGTCCATAGATTCTTGTACTAGGTCGGGTCCCAATAAATTAGTCTCACCAGCTTCAAACCATCCGATAGGAGAACGATATCTTCTACTATACAATACTTGGTACGGTTCCATTTGAATACTAGATTAGAAGCTATTGTTCTAAGCACATTCAGCAAAAGGTAGATAAGCATCCCAACTACCTCCAAACTCAAGAATTCAAGCTCTCAACATATACTCCAAGATCTATATAGTATGTTCTGACTATCTGTCTGTCTGTGGATGAAATGCAGTACTAAGATCTACTCGTGTACCCAATGCTTCTTGAATAGATTTCCAAAAGCGTGAGGTATATTGTGATCCTTTATCAGAGATGATGGATATTGAAAATCCATGAAGCCAGACAATTTCTTTCAAAAATATTTATGCATACTTAACTCCATTATATATAATCTTCATTGGTAAAAAAAGTGTGCTGATTTCGTCAGTTGATCTACAATCACCTATACCAATTCATAACCTCTAAGGGTTTATGGTATCCCGGTGACAAAATCCATAGTAATTCTTTTCCATTTCCACTCTAGAATCTCAACTTGTTGTAGTAGTCATGCGGGTCGTTGATGCTTAGCCTTGACCTACTGACAAGTCAAACAACTAGAAACGAAGTTAGCAATATCTTTCTTCATACCTTCCCACCAATAAAATTTCTTCAGGTCATGGTACATCTTTGTGGCTCCAGGATATATAGTGTATTTAGAGTTGTGGGCTTCTTCAAGAATAGCATGTCTCAACCCATCTACGTCTACTACACATAGCCTGTCACCCAATCAAAGAACACTATCACTTTCAACAATCATATCCTTTTTTTTACCAGCTAAGACCTCATCTTTGTATTTACATAATCATTCATCCTCATATTGGGTGGCCTTAATGCGCTCAACTAATAAAGACCTAGCCTAAGCACAAGCCAACAATGCCTCCGAATTTCCGACACTAAATCTGATACCTATAACTTCTAGTCTCTTAATATCTTTGGCCAAAAGTCTCTTTGTAGGGGCTATATGTGCCAAACTCCCCATATATTTTCTACTCAATGCATCAGCCACCACATTGGCTTTTCCATGATGATACAAAATAGAACAATCATAGTCTTTGACTAGTTCCATCCAACGACGCTGCCGAAAATTTAGATTTCTCTACTGAACAATATACTTCCGACTTTTATGGTCCGCGTAAATCCCAAAAATTTCACCATATAGATAATATCTCCAAATTATTAGAGTGAATACCACTACAACCATCTATAAATCATGTGTAGGATAGTTTTAATCGTGCCTTTTCAATTGTCTCGAAGCATAAGCAATAACACAACCAATTGGCATGAGAACACATCCTAAGCCCACCCTCGAGGCATCATAGAATACTGTAAATCCTCCAGAACCTGATGGTAAGGCTAATATCGGTGAAGTTGTCAAACATGTTTTGAGTTTTTGAAAGCTATATTCACATTCCTCCGACCGCTGAAACTTTGCATTTTTCTGTGTTAGCTTGGTCAGCGGCGCTGCTATTCTGGAGAAATCATGCACAAAACGCCAATAATAGACTGCTAAGCCTAAAAAGTTGCAAATCTCTGTAGGAAAAGTAGGTCTGGGCCATTTCTGCACAGCTTCAGTCTTCTTAGGATCTATCGTAATTCCATCTTTGAATACAACATTCCCAAAAGATGCTGCCGCGTCTAGCCAGAATTAACACTTCAACAACTTAGCATAAAGCCGGTGTTCTTGTAAAGTCTGCAACACAGTCCTGAGATAATCCTCGTGTTCTCCTTGGATGTGAGAATATATATGGATATCATCAATAAATACTATTATAAATCTATCCAGAAACGGCTTGAACACCCTATTTATTAAATCCATGAATGTCACTAGAGCATTAGTCAGTCCGATAGGCATCACGAGAAACTCATAGCGCCCGTACCAAGTTATGAAAGTAGACTTAGAAATATCTTCATCTTTGATTTTAAGTTGATGATAGCTAGAACGGAGGTCAATCTTTTGAAAAGTGGGAAGAACCTTGTAACTGATCAAACAAGTCATCTATACGAGGCAAAGGATATTTATTTCATATTGTTATCTTGCTCAAGTGTCGGTAGTCAATGCACATTCTCAGGGATCCGTCTTTCTTCTTTACGAACAGTACTGGTGTACCCCATGGTGATACACTAGGTCTAATAAAACTCTTATCTAACAAAAATCCTGTAACTGTTGCTTTAGCTCCCTCAACTCTACTAGTGCTATTCGATATAGAGATATCAATGTGGATTGCGTGTCAGGTAGCAAATCAATATTAAAGTATTTCTTGTAGTGGAGGTAATCCTGGTAAATCCTCAGGAAATACATCAGAAAATTCTCTAACTACTGATACATTTTCTATACTAACTGTTTTCTTTCTCGTATCATTTACAATCGGTAAAAGACCCAAGCAACCTTTCTTCATAAGTCGTTGAGCCTGCATAAAAGATATAATTTGGCAAGTCTCTATTACCTGTCTCCCTATTAGAATAAAACTGGGTTCATTTGGTATCTCAAACTTTACTATCTTTGCATGACAATCGACTATAGCATAGCAAGAAGATAACCAATCCATTTCCATCAGCATGTCAAAGTCAATAATGTCAGGTACAATAAGGTTAGCTAGAGTATCTCTACCCTCAGCCCGAATCTAACAAGCAAGATACACGTATTTAGCTAATAGAGACTCTCCAACAGGAGTAACAACAAGAAAAGGATCAGTTAGTAGCTTGGGATGTCTATAGAATCTCAAAGAAATGTACGAGGATGTTAGATAATACGCTTAACGCTAGAGGGGGGGGTGAATAGCGTTATAATAAAATTTAGCGTAAACTTGCGGAAATTTAAATTTGCAGGAAGTAAATAAGTGCGATAAATAATAACTTACACACAGATATATCCTGGTTCACCACAACGTGTGGCTAGTCCAGTCCCCGAGAGACTCTCTCGAGATTTTCCACTAACGTGTCAAGCTTCCGGGTGCTTAACAAACCTTTACAACTTGAGGACGCAAGCCTCAACACCTTTGCTCGGAGTTACAACACTCCAAGACTTCAACCAAGGAAACACAAGTTCCTTACAACAAGAGAATTACAATTCTCTTACAAGTGTATACAACACTAAAACACTCAAACAAAATACTCCTTAATGAGTAGATATGAGTAAAAGAAGTAAGCTCTGGATCACAACAACTTTGGACAAGAATATGGCTCTCAAAAGCTTTATGAAATTGAATATAAAATGATAAACAAAAGTATGCAAGCTTATAGCAATGTAATGATCAGTTGTAGTATGTTGTTGTGTTTAAAACACTGAAATGAAGCTGTATTTATAGTTGAAAAACTTGGCATTACCGTTGCCTAGTTGCCAATTAAGAGTTGCTGATTTTACTCACTGACAATCGATTGTCAAACCCCAACAATCGATTGTCTGCCAGTCAGATCAAAGTTCAATCCCAGATTTTACGCTTGATAATCGATTACTTACAATCCATAATCGATTACTGGCAACGTTCAAAAAAACCTTTCCAGATTTTACCACAAACAATCGATTGTCCAGAATCAACAATCGATTACTCAGCAACATTCAAAAAATCTTTTCCGAATTTTAATCAAAACAATCGATTATACCAAATCAATAATCGATTACCCAATAACATTCAAAAAATCTTTTCCGGATTTTAATCACAACAATCGATTATACAGAATCAATAATCGATTACCTGACGGTATTTGAAAACTTTACGACAACGGTCAGCTTCACAATCGATTGCACAAAGTCAACAATCGATTACTTATCAGTTTTTGAAAAACATTTTAGACACTGCCTCTTGACAATCGATTGTTATATACTCACAATCGATTATTTAATAAATTTGAAAATCACTGGAAGTCACTGCCTCAACACAATCGATTGTCATTAGTTCACAATCGATTATTTTGTGAATTTAAAAAATCTGAAGGACACTGTCTCTTCACAATCGATTGTCATTAGTTTCACAATCGATTATGCTGAGTTTTGAAAAACTTTGATGGACACTGCCTCATCACAATCGATTGTCATAAGGTTCACAGTCGATTGTCATGCAGGTTTGAAGAAACCTGATGTTCACTGCCTTAACACAATCGATTGTCATTAGTTCACAATCGATTGTCATGCAGTCTTGGCTTAAAACAATCGATTATCATTAGTACATAATCGATTATCTTAGTCCAGTTTTCAGAGGCATTTATAAATCATTTTGACTAATGAAAATATGCATGATTTAAAATCATTTAGCATTAAATTAAATATGCATGATTTTGGAAAATAGTTTTATGAGAGAAGTCATGTTACGAGTCAAGTTGTAGGATCAAGATCACAATTAAGAATGACTCAATTAAACTATAAAACTTTGTCTTGAGCTTGAATCTCGATGTATATCAATTGTGCTCTTGTTTCTTGAACTTCGTCATATATCAATTTCGCTTCGTTTGTCATTCATCAAAACCTATACAAAAGAACACATGTTTTAGTATATTGCATTGAGAACGTGTTTCCAACAATTTCCCCCTTTTTGATAATGGCAAACATTAAGCGGGATATGCAATGCAAGCAATTTATATTGACGATTCAAGACAAGTGTATACATGCAACAAGTATGCAATTTGTTCCCCCTCAATATATGAATTCCCCCTTAATTTAAGCTTATAGATATTGAGAGTGCATACCCGTTATCTTCCCCCTTTTGCCATTAGCGAAAATAACATAATAGTAAGATGCTAAAGATGTAAATAAAACTTGTTTATTTATTAAAAAAATAGCAACATCAACCCGAATAATAGCAACATAATCGATTATTGATACTAAATAATTGATTTTTAGACGACGAAAACCGATTGTTGTACGTCAAGCTTTATAATTCCGCTTTCCTTTGGGGCGATACCTGCAAAAATCGTTAGACGTCTCCGACGCTCAAATTAGAACTCATGTAATAAAAAATTGCAATGCATGACTTAGATCAACGTGGAGTCAAGGATCCCGAGTTCACTGCGAATTCGGAAGAAGGACTCTTTCTCTAAAGGCTTTGTAAAGATGTCTGCCAATTGGTTTTTGGTTTCAACAAATTCAATTTCGACATCGCCTTTGAGAACGTGATCTCTAATAAAATGATGTCTAATTTCAATGTGTTTCGTTCGCGAATGAAGAACGGGGTTCTTCGTCAAGCATATGGCACTAGTATTATCACATCTAAGAGGGATATGATCAAGACTTAGGCCATAGTCCAAGAGTTGTTGTTTCATCCATAGGATTTGAGCGCAACAACTCCCCGCGGCTACATATTCAGCCTCGGTTGTGGACAACACAACACTTACTTCTTTCTTGCTAAACCAAGAAACGAGAGAGCTACCGAGCAAATGGCAAGTGCCACTAGTGCTCTTGCGGTCCAATTTGCATCCAGCAAAATCGGAATCGGAGTAGCCAACAAGTTGGCATGAAGAGCCTTTTGGGGTACCATAGACCCACATTTGTAGTACCAACAAGATACCTTAAAATCCGTTTTACCGCAGTAAGGTGAGACTCCTTCGGACACGATTGATAACGAGCGCATAAGCACACGCTAAACATGATGTCCGGACGACTAGCAGTAAGATAAAGAAGAGAGCCAATCATACCTCGATACTTTTTGGTGTCGACTTCCTTACCTTTCTCATCTTTGTCTAGATGATCGGATGTGCTCATGGGAGTTGCCATTTCTTTTGCATTGTTCATCTCAAATCGTTTCAGCAATTCTTTGCAATATTTGGCTTGACAAATGAATGTACCTTCTTTCATTTGCTTTACTTGTAATCCCATATAGAATGTTAACTCACCCATCATAGACATCTCAAATTCGCTTGTCATTAAATTGGAAAATTCCTTGTCTCCAACGTTGCCAATTACCTGTTCGAGAGGGTGATCTTTGATTGTCCTCCACTCGTTAGGCTTATTCATTTCTTTTTCCAATTGTGGCGCTTCTTCCGTTGGTTGTTCCTCAATTTCATCTTTATTTTCCTTGGGTGGTTCCTCTTGTATTTTGTCTTTCAAGCTATCTAAGATACCTGCAAGATCAAAACCGGAATCCTTTCTCGCCAAGCGAGCATTATTTTCGGAAAATACAACATGAGGGGATTCCTCCACAATTTGGGTTCTTTTATTAAAGACCCTATATGCTTTACTACGTGAGGAATATCCAATGAAAATACCTTCATCCGACTTAGCATCAAATTTACCCAATTGATCTTTGCCATTGTTATGAACAAAACATTTGCAACCAAAAACTCTAAAATGGGAAATATTTGGTTTTCTTCCCTTATAAAGTTCATAGGGGGTTTTCATGAGTATCGGCCGAATTACTACTCTATTTAGAACGTAGCAAGCGGTACTCACGGCGTCCGCCCAAAAATGTTTGGGTATCTTAGCTTCGTCGAGCATGGTTCTAGCCATCTCTTCGAGACACCTATTTTTCCTTTCCACCACCCCATTTTGTTGTGGTGTACGTGGAGCGGAAAAGGTATGCTCGATTCCGAGTTCATCACAGAAGTCCGCAAAGAGATTGTGATCAAACTCTCCCCCATGATCACTTCTAATTGAAGTGACGGTTGTTTCTTTCTCATTTTGAACACGCTTAAGAAAAAATTAAAAATTTTTAAAAGCATCACTTTTATTGGCAAGAAATAAAGTCCAAGTAAATCTCGAGTAATCATCAACAATCACAAAGGCATATTTATTTCTTCCTAGACTTTCAATGCGAGAGGGACCAAATAAATCCATATGAAGCAATTGCAATGGTCTAGAAGTTGAAACAATGTTTTTAGATTTGAAAGATGCTTTTGTTTGCTTCCCCTTTTGACACGAGTCACAAATAGAGTCATTTTCAAATTTTAAATTGGGAAGACCAACAACTAAGTTTTGAGAAATCAATTTGTTCAAAAGATGCATATTGATATGTGCTACTCTACGATGCCATAGCCAAGTATCATCCTCTTTACTCATTAGACAATCAACATATTCGGGTGAGGAATTAGCAAGATCAACCATATAAATATTATCAACTCTAAAACCACGAAGTATGATTTTGAAATCACTACGTCTAAATACTAGGCATTCATCCGAATCAAATAGAGCAAGATTTTCCTTGTCACATAATTGGCTTATGCTCAAGAGATTATGCTTCAAACCTTTCACAAGTAATATATGCTTAATAGAGGATTTTTCATCCTTACCGACCGAGCCGATGCCGATGATCTTTCCTTTATTGTTATCACCGAAGATAACACTTCATCCTTCTTTGTGCTCTAATTGAAGGAATTTGGATTCATCTCCCGTCATATGCTTGGAGCATCCACTATCAAGGTACCATAGTACACTTGATCCCTTCAAGCACACCTACAAAACAAATTAATGTTCTTTAGGTACCCATGCCATCTTGGGTCCTTGGGGGTTAGGCATATTATAATGACGCGATTGAGTGACATGTCTATGACGTGTAAAGCATGCAGGAGCAATATGACCAATACGTCTACAATAATGACAAGTCACATTTGGGTTATGCATCCTTCTAGGTTCATAGTAACTAGACGGATGAAAATTGCTTACTCTATTTTGAACACTATGACTATTTCGCATTTCATGAGAATAATTTCTCCTACTATGAGCTCTAGGATGGGCAGCATTTCTAGAGTGATTGTTTCTCGGTTGAGGGCCATTGCTAGGTCTTCTAAGGGGTTCAAAATTTGGCCTAAAATATGAATCATTTCTAGGGTGACTATTTCTAGGTGGTAAGTCATTCCTAGGTCTTCTAAAATGTTCAGCATTTTGTCTAGCATGCATATTGGCTCTAGAGTTGTTGTTTCTATTTCTATTGTTAATCCTAGGTTGAGCTTTAGGTTGTTGGGGTTTAGCTGCAACCTTTTCTTCATTCTTAAAGCCTATTCCATGCTTGGTTGATTTCAAGTTAACAAGAACATCATTCAAGTTTTTGTGCGAAGAATTAAACTTACCTAATGTGCCTTTAAGCCTACTTACTTCATTCTTAAGAAGCAAACAAGAAGTGAAATTTCTAGTAGAGCTTTCGGGCTTATCGGAACTTCTTTTTCCAAAAAACTTGTTTTCCTCTTTCAGCTTCTTATTTTCTAAAACCATTTTTTCTAAATCCTTTTCTTTCAAAGAAAGCTGTTTTTGAAAATCCTTTTCTTTTAATGAAGCATTTTCTTTTATGCCCTTAACAGTTTTTGAAGCCTTAATAAACTCAGCATATAATTCATCAAAAGCAGTTCGCATTTCTTCAAGAGTTAAGAAGTTTTTAGACGAAATTTGACATACCTCATCTTTGTTGTCTTCTTGTGCCATAAGGCAAAGATTTGCTGCTTCGTCTTCTTCTCCTTCGCTTGACTCATCTCCAGAGTCGCCTCCCCAAGAAATGTATGCACGTTGCTTTTTAAAAGGTTTCTTCTCCTTTTTGATGTTTGGGCAATTTGATTTGATGTGCCCGGTTTCACCACATTCATAGCACTTGATTTGTTCGCCTTGCTTTTTGCCCTTGCGTTCATACTCCTTGCGCATGAACTTTTGAAATCTTTTGATAACGAGTCCAAACTCGTTGTCTCCTTCCTCATCAATTTGCGGTTGGCTTGTGCTCGCCTTTAGAGCTATTCTTTGCCTCCTTTGATCATCAACAAAAGGGTTAAGAATAGTAGATTCATAGGTTTTAAGGTTACCTCTTAGTGCGTCGATGGTGACGTTTGAAACGCCAATGGATTCTTGAATTGCATCAGCCTTTGATCTCCATGCCGGTGTGAGACTTCTAAGAATTTTTCGAATGAGCTATCTATCCGTGAATGTTTTCTTGAGAGCATGTAAGTCATTTACGATTATTTAAAATCGCTCAAACATTTCGTCCACCTTTTCACCTTCCTTCATGTGAAATAATTCATAAGAATGGGTTAGGAAATCAATTTTTGCTTCCCTTACCTGGTCCGTACCTTCGTATGTGACTTCTAGCTTGTCCCACATCTTCTTTGCCGTTGTACAACACGATATTTTCCTGTAATCGTCAGCATTAACAGCACAATATAATAAATTTATTGCTTTAGCATTATTTTGAACCTTTCGGATGTCATCCGCGTCATACTCATCCTCGGACTTGGGAACCCATTCGTTTTCCACCTTCTTTGTTGGAATTTGGTTTCCCTTCATTATCACCTTCCAAACGTGAAAGCTGTTGGACTGAACGAAGATCTTCATCCTCTCCTTCCAGTACGTGTAATTTGTACCGTTGAATAGAGGTGGTCGTGTGGAGCACTGTCCTTCTTCAATTCCTGCAAAAGAATCACGAGTAGAAGCCATGGATGGTTCTCTCAAACTGCTAAGTTTTCAGAGAGTTGGGCTCTGATACCAATTGTTAGATAATACGCTTAACGCTAGAGGGGGGGTGAATAGCATTATAATAAAATTTAGCGCAAACTTGCGGAAATTAAAATTTGCAGGAAGTAAATAAGTGCGATAAATAATAACTTACACACAGATATATCCTGGTTCACCACAACGTGTGGCTAGTCCAGTCCCCGAGAGACTCTCTCGAGATTTTCCACTAACGTGTCAAGCTTCCGGGTGCTTAACAAACCTTTACAACTTCAGGACGCAAGCCTTAACACCTTTGCTCGGAGTTACGACACTCCAAGACTTCAACCAAGGAAACACAAGTTCCTTACAACAAGAGAATTACAATTCTCTTACAAGTATATACAACACTAAAACACTCAAACAAAATACTCCTTAATGAGTAGATATGAGTAAAAGAAGTAAGCTCTAGATCACAACAACTTTGGACAAGAATATGGCTCTCAAAAGCTTTATGAAATTGAATATAAAATGATAAACAAAAGTATGCAAGCTTATTGCAATGTAATGATCAGTTGTTGTATGCTGTTGTGTTTAAAACACTAAAATGAAGCTGTATTTATAGTTGAAAAACTTGGCATTACCGTTGCCTAGTTGCCAATTAAGAGTTGCTGATTTTACTGACTGACAATCGATTGTCAAACCCCAACGATCGATTGTCTGCCAGTCAGATCAAAATTCAATCCCAGATTTTACGCTTGATAATCGATTACTTACAATCCATAATCGATTACTGGCAACGTTCAAAAAATCCTTTCCAGATTTTACCACAAACAATCGTTTGTCCAGAATCAACAATCGATTACTCAGCAATGTTCAAAAAATCTTTTCCGGATTTTAATCAAAACAATCGATTATACCAAATCAATAATCGATTACCCAATAACGTTCAAAAAATCTTTTACGGATTTTAATCACAACAATCGATTATACAGAATCAATAATCGATTACCTGACGGTATTTGAAAACTTTACGACAACGGTCAGCTTCACAATCGATTGCACAAAGTCAACAATCGATTACTTATCAGTTTTTGAAAAACATTTTAGACATTGCCTCTTGACAATCGATTGTTATATACTCACAATCGATTATTTAATAAATTTGAAAATCACTGGAAGTCACTGCCTCAACACAATTGATTGTCATTAGTTCACAATCGATTATTTTGTCACATTAAAAAATCTGAAGGACACTGTCTCTTCACAATCGATTGTCATTAGTTTCACAATCGATTATGCTGAGTTTTGAAAAACTTTGATGGACACTGCCTCATCACAATCGATTGTCATAAGGTTCACAATCGATTGTCATGCAGGTTTGAAGAAACCTGATGTTCACTGCCTTAACACAATCGATTGTCATTAGTTCACAATCGATTGTCATGCAGTCTTGGCTTAAAACAATTGATTATCATTAGTACATAATCGATTATCTTAGTCCAGTTTTCAGAGGCATTTAAAAATCATTTTGACTAATGAAAATATGCATGATTTAAAATCATTTAGCATTAAATTAAATATGCATGATTTTGGAAAATAGTTTTATGAGAGAAGCCATGTTACGAGTCAAGTTGTAGGATCAAGATCACAATTAAGAATGACTCAATTAAACTATAAAACTTTGTCTTGAGCTTGAATCTCGATGTATATCAATTGTGCGCTTGTTTCTTGAACTTCGTCATATATCAATATTCGCTTCGTTTGTCATTCATCAAAACCTATACAAAAGAACACACGTTTTAGTATATTGCATTGAGAACGTGTTTCCAACAGAGGATATATAAGAGTGAGTAGATCCCATATCAATCAACGCAAGTCTATCAAATGAACAAATAGAAAGAGTACATGTAACCACTGCATTCGAGGTCTGAGCATCTGGTCTAGTAAATGAAAAAATTCTCACCTGACCTCTACCATACAATAGCACTGTCTGCAGTACCTCGACCTCTTTTCCCGTACTTGTATCACCTGACGTATTACGAGTAGTCTGAGTTGGTGTAGTTGACTGAATAGAAGCTTGGTTGAAATTTCTCGGAGGCTGAGGGAATCCCTCAAGTGATGTCCTAATTGGACACACTGAAAGCACTCTCCAATTAGAACATGACATTGGCCCAAATGTGATCTACCACAAGTGTGGCAGACTTGAGCAGTGGCATATATCTTCCCAGAATTACGATGCCGAGAAGGTGATGGTCCCCTATTACCTTGTCTGTGATGTGGTATGTATGTGGACTGTGAAGAGATATGAGTCCCTGTCCGAGAACCCTATTGTTGTTATACATGATTTCCTGCTCTTCTATTTCACTAAAACCACCACTGAAAGCCCCTACTGTCTTGTCCTTCTTATGTAAATCACTAGTTGCATGCTCCTCACGTCCTTTTTTTCAATCTTTCTAGCAATTTAGACTACATCATAGTAGGATAAAGTCTTCATATGTGGGGCTACCACAGTGCATAGATGACAAACCAATACCATTAACAAATCTCTGAACTCGAGCTTCTTCAATAGGCACTATGTGAGGAGCATATATAGCCAACTTATAGAATTTAGTTTTATATGTTGACATATCCATATTTGGAGTCTGAACCACTCTCTCAAAGTCTCTAGCATATTATTGCATCAGACTGTCTGGACAAAAATGATTCTTGAACAACTAAGTGAACTCGTCCCATGTCAGTGGTGGTGCTCCTACTAGCTTCCTAGCAATACCATTTCACACCATGTGTTGGCCATGTCCTATAGTTTGTATGTTGTGAGCTCTACCGCTCTCTCACTAGAACATCCAAGAGCACATAATCACTTAAGTGTCCCATCCAAGAAACTTTAAGGATCTACTGAATTATCGGAACATGTGAATTTTGGTGATTTTAATTTCAGGAACTCGTGTAGGGATACTTCCTTATTCTCGAAGGCTGAGTCTGTGTAGGTGCTTGTATCCGTAAACTTGTGGAGAGTTGAACTTCGGTCCTAAGGAGGCACCAATGCCTCTAACAACTGTAGGTGCAACAATTGCAAATAAAACAACTGTAGGTGCAACAATTGGCACTGGTTGTGGAGCGTTTTGAACTCCCTGCTCTTTGCACTTGATCAGGCAAAACAAGTTGGGTTTGACCTATGTTCCCAACTTGAGGTTGAGGAGTAGTCTATCTTTTAGTTTGTTGAACCCCAACTAGATCGCTACCCCCGTTAGCACAAGTCCAATAGATGTGGATGTGCGTGTCCTAGCCATCTGCGAAAAAAATATTCCAAAGTCAATCTCACGTTATCTCAACATACGATAAAAGAACGAAAGAAGGGAAAACATTCCTAGATGTTCAGTAGCCTCAAGATCATACCTACATACCCATGAACAAGAATCTTCTAAACATTTCTCCATGCCTCGGGACTTAAAGCCTAAGCTCTGCTACCAACTTTGTCATGACCTAATTTAAGATTGCGATCGGCGCTTAGGAGCAATTGCTCCCAAGTAAGCAACAACAACAACAACTACCCAGTATTCTCCCACCAGGTGGGGTCTTGGGAGGGTAATATGTAGACAAGCCTTACCCCTACCCGAAACACAAAAACAAAACAATAAAGCATTAGTAACTCCGGCAAAAATAGCGTGAATGGCGTAAGTAATTATCTAAATATACGAAACATAAATACAATTGCATGCAATAATATCATACAGTAACTACCATAACTAACAGCCATAGGGGGGACATCAGCTAAAACACAAATCATCTATGGGCAACCCTGCTGACCCACACCCAACCCCGGATTAGGCGGACGAAAAACTCTAGGAGCCCCTATCCTACAACCCTGATTCTAGACCTCCAGACTTTCCTATCAAGGGTCATGTCCTCGGAAACTTGCATTCTAGCCATGTCCTGCCTAATCACCTCACCCCAATAATTCATAGGCCTCCCTCTGCCTCGCCGACCGCCAACAATCTCCAGCCGCTCGCAGCTCCTCACCGGGGCATCGGGACTTCTTCTCTGCACATGCCCGAACCACCTCAGCCTCGCTTCTCGCATGTTCTCATCCACCGGGGCCACCCCCACCTTCTCTCGAATAACTTCATTCTTAATCTTATCTAGCCTGGTGTGTCCGCACATCCACCTAAGCATCCTCATCTCCGCAACCTTCATCCTCTGAACATGCGAGTTCTTCACGGGCCAGCACTCCGCCCCATACAACATCGCAGGTCTAACCACGGCTCTATGGAATTTCCCCTTGAGTTTGTGTGGAACTTTCTTGTCACATAGGACTCCTGATGCAAGCCTCCACTTAGACCACCCCGCTCCTATACGATGAGTGACGTCCCCATCAATCTCTCCGTCCCCCTGAATCACAGACCCAAGATATCGGACACTGTCCCTTGGCGATGGCTTGAGAACCAATCATCACGTTCCTGCCTACTTCGCTCGGCTCGGCGCTAAACTTGTCAATTAACCAATACAAGTCTCCACCATAGCTAAACCACCAACTAACCACTAGAAATACTAATTTTCTCATATGAATCTTTTGTCTCCGGCTATTGGGGATCCCATTTCCGTACCAACGCAAGATATGCTTATTGGACTCTATGTATTAACGAGCGGAAATCATCGAGGTATTTGTGTAAATAGATATAATCCATGTAATCGCAGAAACCAACTAACCACTAGAAATACTAATTTATCTCAAACTTTGATAAATGAGAACGATACTCAACATAAGACTATAATAACAAAAGAATACTCATGAAAATTAAATTATGACTATGGAGAGTCTCTAAGAATTCAATAAAAAACCATAATGATAAATAAAATCTCTTCCCACGCGAACAAGTGCTAGGCTCACTGAGAAATATCGACCTGTGCGCTCTAATTAACGAAATCCTCGCCTGCATCAACTGCTGCCTCTGTAAATAAAATTAGCAGGGAATGAGTCGCTAGCACAGTGAGTAATAACACATAATCATAACCATAACCACTTTTATTTGGCAATAGGTCAAAAACATACTAGTATCTCAAAGAGAAAATACATTAAAATGCCCTTTCACAAATAATAAATAATTTTCAGTCTCATCATGCTTTTCATGTAGTAAAATATAATTCAAAATTTAGTAATAAGCTCGATAATCACTGTATAATATCAGTATTCACATTTTGTGAGGTTTCAATGAACGGATCTTGTAATCGTTATAACTATGGACTTCTACGCAAGAAGTCAAATATAACGGTAGTTCCTACTCGATAGAAATCGATAACGGTATGCTAGTTCTACCTTCCCACTAGCGAGGGTTATAATTGTACTTTGTAATCGGTAAATACAAGGTGCACCAGGTCTAACAAACCTGCCGTTAGCTACGGGTTCCTTCAAAGTCTATCCCATTTTTTTACTTGTCTCTGTAATTCGTATATATTCGTAAAAACTATTTTAAAACAATATAGGGATTGTCGGTTCGAATCAAATCATATAATTTCCTTTCAGTAACAGTAAATTCAAGTATTGATAAAATAGATCTAGTGACTACAAAAATATTTAAAACTGCATATTCATCTCAAATAACTATTTTGGTATCATATCGAGTAATAGACTTGTCCCACATGTAACTCAAAATAATCGGTAACATATTCATATTAAAAATCATGTGTAAATCATGCAAGTTATGAAAACAAAAATTGCGGTAAGACTACTACTCATAGTACTCGTGCCGAATTACAAACGGTTTCACATCAAGCAACTCATACAAATTCCTCCAATCAATCTATAATTACATAATATCGATCTCATATTAATTGCCTCATGTATGCTAAATACATCACAAATTTAGAATGCCCAATCATCGAGGTTCATGTTTGAGTATTAGTCTGAGGATTTATATTATTAATCATAGAACTTGTCCATAATTCTATCAATTCTAATCTATTTAGTATAGTTTATTCCTATAAAAGTATATCTATCAGTGCCTAAACCAAACCTTTATAGCCTTATTATCTCCATAGTAATTTTATATATAAGAGAAATGTGACATTGAATTCTTTTGTACTACATGAAATTGCATAGATTCAGTGAAATAATTCACCAGATGAGAAGAAGAAGGTTAACATCTATAATCGAAGGAGAACTCTAATACTTTAAATTTCTACTCCTAATTCTTCTTAAGCCTTTGCTCAAAGCTTTCTTCTTCTTTTCTTTTCTTTTTCTTCTTCTCTGGTTTCATTTTTTTCCGTTTTCCTACAGAAGCCCTGGCTTCTTTTGTTTACTAGCCCTTGCCAAACCTTGACAGGTTATTTTTTCTAATGGTCTTCGGCCCTTTTTTGATTTCTTTCTATTTTCCTTTTTTTTTGTTTTGTTTCGTTGTTTTCTTTATGTTGCTTTGTTTTTGTTGTTTTTGTTATTATTATTATTATTATTATTATTATTATGACCAATACACCCTTGTCTAAAAATATAGGGCATTACAGATGACTCTGATCCGCTTTCAGTCTTTCTCTAATTAGCTGGACTTTCTCTAAAGCCTCACAAACAAACTCTGGACCAATCAACGACACCTCTGTTGGTTCAAACCAACCAACTGGAGACCTAAATCTTCACCCATAAAACGCTTCATAAAGAGCCATACTAATGCTGGCCTTATATCTATTATTGTAAGCAAAATTTTATAAATGGCAACTGATCAATCCAATTATCGCCAAAGTCTATAACACTTGCTCATAACATATCTTCGAGAGTCTGAATGGTTCTTTTTGCCTGACCATCAGTCTATGGATGGAAACCATTGCTCAAATTTACCTTGGTGCCTACTATATTCTGAAATGCCTGCCAAAAATGTGACGTGAACTGGGGTCCTCTGTCAGATATGATTGAAACTCGAGTACCATGCAATCAGACTATTTCTTTGATGTATAACTGCATATACTACTTTACTTAATCTGTTGTCTTTACTGGTAGGAAATGCGTGGACTTTATCAGTTAATCTACAATAACCTAGATTGAAGCATGCTTACGGTATGTACGAGGTACACCTACCACGAAATCCATATTAATCATCTCCCACTTCCACTATTGTGTCTCTAAATCTTGAGCTACGGCATCAGCCCTTTGATGCTCGACTTTGACTTGCTGGCAATTCAAACATTTAGCTACATGATCTACTACTTGCTTCTTCATTCCATTCTACCATTATAACTCTTTCAAATCTAGATACATTTTGGTAACACCTAGGTGGATAGAGTACCTGAAACCGTGAGCTTATTCCATTTTGGCCTTCCTAAGATCTTCTATATTAGGTACACATAACCGATCATTCAACTTCAAAACTCCGTCCCTTCCTATAGTGAAAGCGGTGATTTCTTTATTTCTGACTCCTTCTTTTAATTTCAGTAAATACGGATCTTCATTTTCCTGAGCCTTTACATGCGCAACAAGGGAGGATTGTGCTAACGCATAGGCAGTTATACCTCCTTATTCATTCTTATCCAATCTAATTCCGTCATTTGCTAATTTTTGAATTTCTCTACCCTAATTTTGCCTTTGTACTGCAAGATAGACCAAGACACCCATTTACTTTCTACGAAGTGCATCTTCTACCACATTAGCTTTGCTAGGTTGATAAAGGATATTGGTGTCATAATCCTTCAATAGCTTGAGCCACCTTCTCTATGTCAAATTTAATTCTTTTAGCTTGAAAATGTATTGGAGGCTTTTGTGATCTATAAACACTTCAGAATGCTCGCCAGAAAATTAATGTCTCCATATGTTTAATGCAAACACCACTGCTACAAGCTCTAAGTCGTGGGTGGGGTAGTTCTTTTCATAATTCTTTAAACTTTCTGGAAGCGTAGGCAATAACTTTTCCATTTTTCATAAGAACACAACCAAGACACACTCCAAAGGCATCACAATACATTGTGAACCCACCTGAACTTGTCGGCAAGGTTAGCACATGTGCAATGGTCAACCTCTTCTTTAACTCTTGAAAACTCTTCTCACAAGCATCTGACCACTGGAACTTAATTGATTTCTGAATCAACCTAGTCAATAAAGCTACAAGTGAGGAAAACCCCTCTACGAACCTTCTATAGTAGCCAGATTACCCCAAGAAACTCTTGATTTCGGTTGCCATTGTCGGCCTAGGCCAGTTCTTGACTGCTTCTGTCTTCAGAGGATCTACTTTTATGCTTCATTATATACCACATGGCTTAAGAATGCCACTGACTGCAACAAGAACTCACATTTTGAAAATTTGGCATAAAGCTTATTATTCTTCAAGGTTTGCAAGCCTATCCTGAGGTGATCGGCATGCTCATCCTTTCTCTTAGAGTATACCAAAATATCATCTATAAACATGATATAAAATTTGTCAAGGAATGGCTCGAAAACTCTATTCTTGAGGTTCATGAATGCAGCTGGATCATTTGTCAACCCGAAGGATATTACTAGAAATTCATAGTACCCGTAGCGAGTTCTAAAGGTTGTTTTAGATATATGTTCTTCTTTGATTCTCAACTGATGGTACCCTGACTTCAGGTCTATTTTTGAAAAGTCTTTTGCACCCTGAACTTGGTCAAATAAATCATCAATTCTTGGCAGTGGGTACTTGTTCTTAGTGGTAACTATAACCAATTGTTGATAGTTGATGCACATTCTGAGATACCCATCCTTCTTCTGATATATAGGACTGGGACACCATACAGTGAAACATTCGACCTAATGAATCCCTTGTCAAAAAGGCCATTCAACTGTTCTGTCAACTCATTAAGTTCTGCTGGAGCCATCCTATAAGGAGGTATAGATAGGAGCTGAGTTCCTGGCATGAGATCAATGCCAATGTCTATGATTCTTTATAGAGGAAGCTCGGGAAGGTCATCTAGGAAAACTTCTTGATATTCTATAACAACTGGCACAGACTAAAGAGCTGGTGGTTCTGATTCTGGATTATTGATGTAAGCTAAATAGGTGAGACACCCCTTACCGATCAATCGTTGTGCCTTAAGGTAAGAAATAAACTTACCTACAAGCGATGCTAATCTACCTTTCCACTCTAAGACTTCTTCATTTGGAAATTGGAACCTGAATATCTTGGCATGACAATCTAACATGGTATAGCAGTAAGACAACCAATCCATACCCATAATCACATCGAAATCCACCATTTCTAATTCTATTAGATCGGCCTTGGTGTTGGCACCTTGGGCTGAAACTATACAACCTCTATAGACTCTCATGACTTTCACTAACTCACTAATGAGAGGAGATACTAGGAATGGCTCACTAAGTTTTTCAGGTTCTAGCCCGAGGTTAATGGCAAAATATGGAGTCACATATGAAAACTTTGAACCAATTGTATAAGCATTATATGAGCAGACTAAAAGTATACCGGTAATAACATCTGCATATGCCTCTAAACTCTAATGATCATGTGTAGCAAACAAACGAGATTGTCCCCCTCCCTGAGTAACTCGATCTGGACCTCTGCCTGCCATATGCTGGTCTGATTATGAGAACCACGAGCCTGATGTGGTGCAACTGAAGTAGTTGAGGAACTAGAAGGACGAGTTGATCCACCACTAAAATTACGCCATAACTTTGGGCAGTTGACGTTTATATAACCAATATTTCCACAATGATAGCAACCATGAAGCTCAAACTTGCACTAACCTGAATGTTATCGCTTACATGTTCCACGAAGACCTTGTTGGTGTGAATGTTGCTCAGCATGACTCTGGCTATGTGATTATGATGTCCTAAAATTCTGATTCTAGAGAGACTGGTTTCCATAACTCTCAGTACGTCTGAAGAAAGACCCACCACCTGACTGATAACTAAACTGAGATGGTGCTAATAACTCCTTATCAGAGGAATCCCTTCTACCTCCACTGGATGTACCATTAAATATGCCCGTTGTCCAGGATTTCTTGCTATGCTCTTTTTCTTCTCTCCTTTGTTGTCTATATTTTTCTAAGTGCTTGGCGAATCCCACAACAGAGGAGAATGTTGTCATCCCTACCACTGCAACTAATGTCATATCCTTAATGTGGTAAGACAAACCACCAACAAACCTATGGATCTTTGTTTTTTCTATCTGAACCAATAGAGGAGCATGCTTAGCCAACTTTATAAATTCCACGTATGCTCTTGCACACTTTTATTCCCTTGCTTGAGTTTTTCGATCTCTGTAGCCTTAGCTTCCCTATCCTCCTCTAGGATAAAGTTAGTCATGATGGTCTCTTCAAATTCTTCCCAAGTAGGTGGACCATCATCTTCATCTCTTTCCTTTTCCCACATCTCAAACCAAGCGCCAGCCACATCTCTAAGCTGGTAAGTAGCGAACTTTATAGCTTCATCATCAAATGATTTCATCGCTAAGAGGGCTTTCTTCATGCCCTCCAGCCACAATATTGGATCTTTATTAACTATAGAACCATGGAACACTAGAGGATTCAACTTCAAAAATTCATTCACTCTTGAGGACTCAGAATTGTTCTGTCTATTAGATTGAGGAGGAATCTCATCTCTTCTCTCGTTTTGGTTGGCCATGAAGGCTTTAAACATCTCTATAGCACTGTTGACATCATTAAACATTTGACCCACCTCTGGAAATATAGTTGTCTGAGCTAAAGCTGTTGTTGGGGCGGCATTGGATTATGAGGTACTGGATCATCCTGCTTCACCCCCACTTCCTGTTCAACCCGGGGTACTTGAAACCCCTTTGTGGATTTACCCTTTGTTTTTTGAGTTGAAACCCTTTTTATTATACTTTGAGCTACAATGGTAGCAATAGTTTCTTGAGCAGCATTCTGAGTGTCGATATCAGAGAACCAAGCCATTTCTACGAGTTTTGGAGGAAAGAATACATTAGATAATTTCCTAGAGGTAGGCTTTATTGCGCAATCTAAGGTATGGGAAAAAATTACACTTTTTCTAAAAGCTTGTAGTCTCCTGTTTATAAGTATGACGCACTTCATACTCATAAATAAAAATATACTAATGTGGCTTCATAGACCCTATGACTCCATAAACTTGAGGCTCCGATACCAAGTTTGTCACCACCATTTTCTAAACAAACCAGCACCGGCACCCGATCAGTAAACATGATCGAGTGAACCATCTGCACTTATCAAATTTATTATAATTTCAAACTTTATATGCAACAAGGCAACACTATAATTAAATACTTTTATTTAATCTATATATCTAAAATAAGAAAATCCAAAACTTTATTAGTAAAAAAAAATAAAATACTACTAATTTATTAAAAAACCATCTAAATCTTAACCCCATGACAAAGTTTGTGAAGCCTCTACTAATAATCTGACGCATTGCTCAGCATATGAGATTTCCTGGCTAGTTCTCTCAGTAACAAGGAAATAACTATTTAAAGATGGCTATAAGGAATACTCCACGAATAAAAGCGGAGCACACCAATAGTATTGGAAGTGAGGGAAGTCCTAACTTGTAGCTTGCTTGCCTGTAAAGCAGGTTCCTACGCTGTACTACAGACCAATGTATTCTCGAAAGAGAATGTCAGTACCATCATTGTACTCAATGAGTCTCAACGACAGGGACAAAAAATTAATAACATATACATTGTGAGCAAAGGTTCTAAATGCATGTAAAACATAAAGCTTATAGGAAAAATTTTAAAATAATTGCATAATAGAAGTTTATAGACATTCTAAAAGAAATTCTTTTCTTTTTCAAACAAAAAAAAAATACTTCCCTTTATACTTTGAGAGTTCCAACTATCATGACCTATTTCTATCTTAGTCACCATATGATCGGCACGGGTTCGACCCCAACCTGATCGCATAGGCTCAATCCATGAGGTTCCACTCACTTTATGGTCCTCAGCACTCATATATCATACCTTAGCATGCCTAAGTAAATTCTCGGCAACGAGATCCTCGGCTCGTGTGCTCCCTACTTTCGTGCAAGTAGTTTCAGGAATCAACGCCTATATCAGGACCCTTCGTCTGGATGATGACCGTTTTTCAGAATAAAGGATACTTCCAAAAATATTTTCTTTCTAAAACTTCTTATTATGACTTTCAAGTCTAAATCTAGTTTGGAAGTCCTCCATCAGTATTTATAATAATATATATATATATCCCCATTTGCTGAAAAACACAAAACTAAATTGAATATGAAGTCCTGATAAGGGAGAATTCTATAGCTTATGAGATTAGGAAAATGTATATAAATTCAGGAATATGAACTTCTCTTTATGTCTCGTTATCAAACACATGTAGTTACTGGATCATGCCAAAATGAAGGAAAGGTTTATCCTTAATGTACCTTAACCCCGTTGATTTCTTAAGAACTTCCAAGAAACTTTTCAGACAACTCCACTGAGTCTACCATAGCATAAGGAGATTAAAAATCAGTGCTGAGTAAAGGCTTAGTCTGTAATTTAAGCTAGTAGCTTGTTTATATAAATTTGGGCAGCATCTTCCCTATAAAAAGGGCCTTATCCAATACCATATACTAACATCCCAACAACACCGATCAATCTATACAACAACAATTGCATAAACATCATACATACAACTACTATTTAACACGACAAGCGGCAAGCTTGGATTAGAACCAAACTCCAACTCTTTTTCCCATCTCCCATGTACTTACAACACCATCAACAGGTCCATCATATAAACACACGCGCGCGCGCGCACACACACACACACACACACACACACACACATATATATATATATATAATGAAATTCAAAGCTTATATCGTCATAAAAGTAACATCAAACTGCCCCACAAGATAAAACAACGACATGAACAACTTCTAGGTATTATTTGGTTACTTCTTCTCCTATTTACAACATCATCAACATAATCAAAATATTGTAAAGAAAATAATAATAATAACATTATAACCAAGATATTCCCCATGATTTACATCCATATAAAGTCATATACACAACTCTAAAATTGTCTAATAAGAGACAACAATTTCTTGTACAACTTCAAGTTCTACCTTATAATTCCTTATCCAAATAACTTAAACAACACATAGATAAGATTAATTGTAAGAAATAGGGTGTTATAATTACCTTAAATTATCTTAAAAAACTCGAACCAAAGCTTCACTTAGCATACAAGCACCCATAATCACATCACAACACCATGACGATTCTCTTCTTCACTTAGGCTAACGTTTGAGGTTAGGTTTAGGTAAACGTTGGATTAGACTTGGAACTCTTTAGAACTTCTGGAGAGGTGTTAATAGAGTTTGGGAACTATCGCTGATCAAAAATTACAAAAAATAAGCCGTCCAAGCCCTTTAAAATGTTCAAGGATCGTCCACTAATAACTAGGGATTTTGATACATTTTATACTCCTTCTTGCTTAAAGTTTTGATTAGAAATGTGTACAAAATAGTACCAAAGGCTCACAAGTTTTACTTGATTGCAAGTTGATCAACAAGGTGACAAGATGTCAAAGATCAGCTCTAACAGGAGTAAAAGTACCAAGACAAGACAAAGCTCAGGCAAAATATGGCCAGTACGGATACACACCATTCTGTGTCGTCCGCAAAAGTGAGGTTCAAAGAGTTTGCTATTCAGGAAAAAAGGCAATGCAGCTACTGGAGGCCGTTGTCGGGAGCTAGATATTAGAGTCGGGTGTCTATCTAAAGAAGAGTTTTGTATTTTCTCTTAGTTGCACTTCTATAGATTTTTGGTTTTGATTATGATTCTAATTTTACAAAATTGAATACTCAATTAAACTAAAATAAGCGAAGATTAAACTATTGCAAGTTGTTCAAATGATTCAAAGGAACTAAGGTAGTGACTTCTGCCTAGGTGGTCAATTTACGGATTCTTGAGTCTAAAGCTAGATTGTCACATTTGGGGAGTATGATATAACCGTTGCTCGATTCTACTCACTCTATAACTCTGGGTAGTTCAAGTGATTTTGCCCAAATTTACTTTCTCAAGACCAATTGGGTATGAAAATTTGCACAAGCAATCAGGGTTCAAGTCGGGTATTACTATCTCTAGGTTTAACCTTAGATTGGGGCCATCAATCTCTTGAGTACGCCTTAATTACTTGTTGGACCAATTTTAGAGACTTAGGCTCTCTTTCTTAAGAAAAGCCAAAGTTAACTAAACACAAACTAGTTTTTGCGTTGACTAATTTAGCAATTAAACATGAAATTAGTCCAAATATCAAACACCCATAGTCAATCAAGCCTTAAAACACAAGACCCATCAATTACCCACACTAGGGTTGAGCCACAACCCTAGGTTATGGGTCTAGATACTAATAATTAAAGAATAAAACAACAAAATAGATGATGAAAAACTCATATTAATTAATTGCTAAATTAAACATGAAGATTTAATGTCGTAATACAACTAAAATTACTCAAAACAACTAAAATAATCAAAATCACGATCGCAACCTTCAGTACGAACTATCTGCTTACCTAAAAATTGGAAAAGAAGCTATTTATATAAGCTGACAAAATTGGAAAAAAATACCCCTATGGGGTTAGTACGAACCTCAAAAAATCACGTGCGGCCGCACTAGGGCTCTGAACTTGAATAAATGGCTATTTGAACTTGGGAAATACGGATTGCACATAATCGAGTATGGCCACAGTGGCTTCTAGTGTGATCCGCATGAAATGGAGCACGAACCACATTGGGCTTCAAAGTTGGAACAAGCAACTCTCTGAACCTTCTCTCTGCAGGCCGCACTAAATCGAGTGCGACCGCATTGATCCTAGTGCGGACCACACAAAACCTCGTGCGACTATATTTCCTTTTGTCCTGAATAGAAGCCTTTCTGAACCTCAATTGTGCAGACCACATAGAATGGTGTGCGGCAATACTGGCCCTGTTTCGCCTGAGCTTTGTCTTGTCTTGGTACTTGTGAATGTTTCACTCCTTTTTGAGCTGACTTTTAACATCTTATCACATTGTTGACCAAACCCGCAATCAAGAACAACTTGTGAGCATTTAGGACTATTTTTTACACATTTCTAATCAAAACTTTAAGCAAGGAGTATAAAATGTACCAAAATCCCTAAATATCATCCACCGCCTAAGTGGGTCCATTAGGAGCTGCTTGCTTGGTCTTACAAAAATGCGAATACCTCTCTAGTAAATATTGTATTGACAAACGATTTAATGAGTTTGGAACTAGACTCATAGCTCATCAATTTGGTAGGTGGATAATCCCGTATTCCAAGTATATTGGGAGAAAAGCTCAGATACATTGACCTAATTTTCACTACCTTTATGATTATAACTTGTGATGACCTTTTTCTAACATTTGTTCCACAACTCGCATGACTTATAAACATAACACAAGACTATCATACAAATAAAATAATTCATAGCATAATCTCCTTATAATGTTAAGTACCCTAGACTCACCTAAAAGTACATGTTATAACATTCCTAACTTGTCGACTTCCGACGAAACTTATTTTCTTGAATTCGTTTAGCTTTTTAGCCTTCAAATCCTCTTTGTACATGGTATTCATGATCTCAAATATTTTAACCTCCACGTTAACATGATTAACTAACTTTGTAAACTTTTCAAAGATGAAATCATTACATCAATTTACTTACAATGTGCTCTTACATATGAAATCATGGGGTATAAAATCATTCCCCCATTTGGAACATTCATTCTCAAATGTTGGCTGATGCGCTTATTAGCCCATAATTTTTAAGAAATTATTAATATTGTCCTTTCTATATAGGAAACTATTCTGTGAATAAATCCGAAGGCCAGGACATTCCCTCCTTTAGGCCTCTTTCTCACACCATAACTTATTTTCATAATACTTCTAATCTTGTAACTGTTGCAACCTTCTATCATGCAGCCTCTAATACTTTGTCCTTGTATGTGCACCTATTTAGCTCTGTTATCCTTTTTCTCTAGCTTTTAGCCAATCTCCAAGCCTCATTTTGGGAACATATAGAGAACTATGACAAGTTGTTCCTCCCGTTATTTTTAGGTGTATTGAAATTCTTCACTCGGTACTTAGTTGAACTTATGTCTATTGCTACATCATGTTTCATAGCCTTGTATATTCATCCCTATGGCTTTACTACATCTATGTAGGTTATACTATACCATAACACTTGCTTTAGTTTATTATTACCAAGGTTTTCTACTCAACTCTAGGTTACTCTCTTGTTGCTTGTCCTATATGTATAAATTTAAGTCCTTTAGTTCTTTCTCATTACTGTTCGTCTTAAGAATGTCGACCTAGTATCATATCATACTTTGGAAATGTTTTTTACCTGTTGTTGATTCATGTTAATGTTGATCTATAATCTACCACTGATATCTTGAAACCTCTTACGTAATATATTTTCTTCAGGGCTCACGTCTCATTGAGGAATATCTAAAGTCGTCTGCCAGATCAACCTAGGGACAATACAATACTTCATTAACCTTGTTTCACAGCATCCCAACGTGGTTCATATTATGGGGGCATTCTAATCCTCTAAAATCCATGAAATCCTTTTTTTCTCTAAATCATTACTCAATCAAAGGCCTAAATGTCATCCACTTATCATTTATCACAATTACACCCTTATTCTACTAATAGGGAAGCATTATCATTTTTTTAAATACTCATTGTCTTAAACTCTTCTGAGTTCATTCATGCTATACTGAGTTATTTTTGTATAACTTACAAAAACAATCCACTCTCTTGTTTGATGGGTTTAATCTCGATGACTTACCTATTCTCTTCACCTTCTCACTCACATTTTCTTATTCTTACTCCTATCCACCTAAAACCTTGTTACTTTACCATGCTTTATCTTGCGACCTACACATATCTATCCATACCACTCACAACTTTCCTTTAACTTGTTAGCACTATAGATTTCATTATAATATTCTGGAACTTCAGACGAGACATCACATTGTCTCTAAATCTTTTTTTCTCTCTTAACTAGACCTATCGGTATGTGGGATGGAAGATATGCCACTAACAACACTACTATCATTTGTAGATACTAAATCACAGAGCTTCTAGCCCTCTATCTGAAGTCTGTACTATTTACAATCTTTTGCACTTGAGTATCTCATACATTTTTCACCTTTACCCTACTCACCTTTAAATCTCATACTGTCTTTTCAATCTTTTTCATAAACACCCTTCCATATAGGTGGAATTCACGTCCATAACTTGATGCTCTACTATTATACGTGCACCTCTAGTGCATACATAATCAGGTGGAGATTTATACTTACTCCTTATGAGGCTGGTATTTTTCTAACTGACTTTATCGCTAGGCCGTTATAGAATATGATTGTTGTACTATCTTTCTTGTACCTATAATATTAAGAGTGATTTTGTAGTGTTTTTCTAACTGGCTTTATCGCAGGTGCGGCACCGCATAAGTGAAAGAGTGGCCGTCAAAGTGGATTATTTAGTAGTTTTTAGGAACCGCATATGCAGTTGTGGGAACGCACCTATGAAGCCGCGGGTACAGAAGGTTGATAGCAGAAGCAATTTCAGATGTTAAGTGTGGAAACTCATAAGCGCATAGTTTGTCGCATATGCGGTACCGAAGAAGTGATTATTTTGCCGCAGATGCAAAAATTCTTGGGCAGAACATATAAATTGTGTCCTTCGCGGATTTTGAGCTATATCACCATTTTAATCTCGACTTTTGAGCTTTTTGGATGATTCGAAAGAGGGATTTTAAGGGAACTTCATTGAGGTAAGGAATTTGGAGCTGAAACTCGTACCTATGCTATTTTTTTACGGATTAGAACTAAAAGTCAAGGAAATTAAGGGTTAAATTTGAGAAACTAAGGCTTGAAAACTTAGTCCTTTTCTTATGGATTTGAAGGACCATTTGTGGTCGGATTTCTAAACTTTTGATATGTATGAACTCGTGGCGAGATAAGAAATCTATTGGTGTAAACATTATTTATTTTGAGACGTTGGCCAGAGGGTCGGGTCTGGGTAATTTCAGGGTTTGTGTCGTATTTTGATTACTTCTGCTTGGGCTTCGTTCTCTTAGCTTATTTTGACGTCCTCGTTTTCATTTTTGATAGATTCGACGTGACTGGAGGTCGATTCGAGGGGCAAGAACGTTGTGAGTTAGAGATTTGATCGGTTCAAGGTGTGCAATAATTGTAAATAATGTTATTAGGGTTTGCCCCGATTGCACATCGTATTGCCATATTAAGGTGAGGCACACACTTGATGACGACTGTGGGATCACGCACTATTAGGGATTGTGACTTGGTCCGTCCCGATTAATGGCTTTACCACGTTACTGAAAAATATTTCCCATCACTATTATTTCGGCTGAATGCCATATTTGGGATTTGTGCCAATTATTTTAACCCTTCGAGGATTTTTATTGATATTTCCTCAATGTTTGACTTTATACTTGAACTTAGTCATTTTAGTTTCTACTGTTCTTCATTCTCAGCCATGTTTACTCGGGTTTAATACTTAAATGATATTTTATGTGATATTTGGGATGAGAAACACTATTTTACTATTGTCGGAGTGGCTCGTGAGGATTTTTGACTGAGTAAGGCCAATGGCCTATGTTGTGAGGAAACTCGAATATTGATTGGAGACCGAGGGCCTAAGACATCTATGCGACGAGGTGGCTTGGTTGATATGAGGCTAAAACCCTAGTGATGACACCACGAGATGGCTTGATTTTGCCCTTTGGCCATACGGGGCCCCTCCAAGAGTTTGTGCACACCCAATGAGCGCGGGTACCCGTTGTGATGTGAGATTGAGCCCAAGGGGCTGATATTGCTTTGAGATGTTGCCCGAGGGCTAAATTGTTGAAAAAGATCTGTTCATGAAATTACATCTCGGTTAAGGGATTTTTACCTATCTTTCACTAATTTACTATCTTGAAATGGTTTTACTTATTCGTTATGTAATGATATGTGCCTTATGTGATTTCTTTATTTTAGTCGTTAATTACGTTTGTTACTCACTGAGTTTGAGTACTCACGTTACTTCATGCATCTTGTATGCAAATCCAGGCGTATCTGGTCCCGCTCCCGAGCGCTGATCATTTCCAGCTTTGATGGATCCGAACAGACTTTAGGTAGATGTTGGCGTTCGCAGTCTGGAGCTCCTCCCTATCTCTTTTCCTTTATGTTTTTAGTTATGTACTAAACTCCGTAGTTGCTTTGGAGTATTCCATGTTGTTAGATGCTTGTGACTTGTGACACCCCAGTATCAGGATGTGTTTGTGCTATCTTTTGCGTATTATGCTATCAATTGCTTAAACTTTGGTTTATCTATTCACATTTAGACTATTTCTTAATGCTTAATTGTTAATAATTGGAAAATGGGAAGTGTCAGCTGACCTTGTCTTCACGAGAGACGCCATCACGACCGGATCCGGGTTTAGGGTCGTGATCGATAGTCTTTTACCGCAGTACTTAGGGAATACCCTCCGACTCTTGTAATGTTCCAACCTTACTACATTGTATACCCCATGGAATTTCTGATGTTCTTACTCCCCTATTATTATCCTAAGTTACTTACCTCCATTTCGTTGTGCTCTAACGGTTGCTTTGTAATTTAAATTATGAATCCCTAGTGATGCTCGCTTTTATTTCCATAGCATTTATGCGGTACATTTTACTACCCCAACTCCTATTTGAATATTTCTCAAGGATTACGATGTCGTATCTGCGGGACTAAATTTCCTATGCTCGGTTTCACTACTTTTATCTTGCATAATCTACTAATTTATCTGAGATCTCTTGCCTAGCCGTAACTAAGCTCTTCCTGAATCAATTACTAACTACTTTTTGATCCATTCTTATATTTATATTCCATGTAATCTCTATTGGGTTGATTACTTTGTCTTAACTTACCTCTCGCATTGGCTCCTTATGTATGAAGTGTTATGTGAGCATGTGATTTTTGCCTCACTCGAAATGTCCCTATAGAATTCATTAAAATTAGATTTTTTCTTTTGTTATTTGTAATTTTTAGGAATTAATTGTATGACTTTGTGTTTATTTGCATATTAGTGCATTTTTAATTAATATAATTCATAAAAATACAAAAATAACATGTTTGCATTTAGGATCTAGCTTTTACATTTTTCAGGATTATTAGTTAACTAATATGAAAAAAAATAAGAAAAAAATATAACAAAAATGGTTCTTTCACATGTATTCTTTTAATTTGTCTTAGTTATCTTTAAATTAGGAGTTAGTTAAATTGGAAATTAATTAGGGTAATGTTTGAATCAATTTGGATCTTCATTTTCAATTTTGCACATATAATTAAAAAAATGAAAAAAAAGAAGGAAAAGAAAAGGAAGAAAAAACAAATAAAAGATAGGAATTAAGACGAAATAATGAAAGAGGTGTAAATTTGGGCTTTTCTTGCCATTAAATCTAGCCTAAAACCCCTGAACCCATCAAAATTGGCCTAAACCCAAACCCCATACCCGGTCCAGCCTGAAGAAACCTCAAAACGATGCCGTTTGCCGTCCAGTTAATCTCAACCATTCATCCAATTTGATCCAACGGCCTAGACTCAATCTCACCATTTAATAAAATGGTCCGAAAATATCGATAACCCTAGAGATACAATCACCCTCCTTGTACAAACTATCCACCGGTGTAACGTTGTCGCCAAACCACCGTCTCTCTGTCGTTCGCCACCGGCAGAAAATCGTTGCCGCCGGCGACGTAGCTCCAAATCCACCCAAATCAATACCATTTGCTCCATGTCTTCTCCTCTTTCCAATTCCCTGAAAATCAACCCTCGAATCCCAGCCAAACTCCTCGAATGTTCGTTCAAAGAAGCGTCTGCTCCACCGTCTACGGCGGTGACGGCTCCAATGGCCACCAAAAACACACCCTAGCCTCCCCTTTGCCTCCTTAACCTAAAACTGAACCCTACTTTCTTCGAACATCCTTGAAATTTCTCAAGTTTTGGATTTTAAAAAATCTACTAATTGTTAGAAGGCTGTCAAAACCCGATTTGAGTTCCCAAATGAAGTTGAATGTTTGTTCTTACCAAGAACAAACACATAACTCTATTTGGGGATTCAATTCGAATCAAGTCAAGTTTTAAAAGATCAAAATCAGTGAGTTCCTACTTTCCTTCGATTGTTTTTATTTTTTCTTCTTTTGTTTGACGATTATGTTTTGCACTATTTCTGATTTTTTTTATTAGTTTAGTTTAATTGAAAATGTTGATCATAATTAGTATTCCTTGGTTAATTCAATTAGATTTGGTTTTTTTTTTTTTTGGTTATTCTTTATTCGATTGCATTTTATTTTCATTTCTTTGATGGTTCAATTTTTCATGATTTTGATTTTTAGTTTCCGACCATATTTTTGAATTATTCATTTTTCTCGTTAGTTAACTTAATTAAAATCGACTTCTGATTTCTGTTTATTTGATTGATGATTCGTTTGCATTAGTTTCATTTGTAGCTTAGCTTTATTTTTGATGGAATTCTCTGATTAGTTAATTCTTTTAGTTCTTGTTCTGTGATTTTTCACCTTTTATTGTTTAGTTTAGCTTAGTTTAATGTCGATATAGTTTAATTAATAGTTTGATAGTAGTATGAACTAGAATTAGTTTTCAATCTTTATTAGATTCAATAATTCAATTTTAGAATGTTTGAATTAGTATTGATTATAGCTGAATAGTCTAGGCCTTAGTCAACCTTGGTTAGTAAAAGGGGTTGGGGTTTAGGCTAGTAATTTCAGGTTAAGTCTAGAGGTAATTTAGGTATTCAGAAATACAAAGGTAGGCTATAGGTAAATCTAGGACCCTCTACAATCTTCTGAAATAGGGACCTTAATCAGATGTTTTAAACTACAGTGATATAACTTGGCCAACAAGCTAAGAAATGAGGGACTAATTGAGTAAAATCTGAAAATAGGAAAAGGACTATTGGTTATAACAAAAATAAAGAGGGTTTCCCTAAGCTTTGGCTATTAAAGGGCGCCCTAGTGCATTCATTCATAAGTTTTGAACAACCTAAAATCCATAAAAGCTCTCAAGTTTTGACAGTTTGAAAAACTTTCAAAAAATTCCCAAGTTTTGAAGACAGAAAAAATCCTAAAATTCTAAAATACTTCTAGAAATTCCAAGTCTATAAAAGCGTGAAGCTCCCTGTGATTCCAGAAGATCTACTGTTCCATTAGAGCCTTTTTCCATCAGAACAATTTCAATCCTCAATTGTCCAGTAGAAATTCTAGCTATATGAGATGAAAAATGACTTGAAATATGCATGTTTGGAGTGTTAAACTTTAAGTAATTGTCATGGGTTCGATTTTAAGCGTGTTTGGGTTTATTCAAGCTATTTGAGCTGGAATTCTGATTTTGTTTGGTATTAAATCCTCCTTGGTTGTTAATAATATTCTTGGGTTCACAACCAATCATGGGTTGTTGATTCATGTTGATCACATTGCTGTTTGAGTTTGGTGACTCTCAGTTTTTTTGTTTTACTCGAATATCTGGTAACCTTTCGATATCCAACGATCTCAAGTTTGAAGATGCATCAAATTTTATTATTATTTCTATATTTATCGTAACTGAGACAGTTGTTTTGTAAAATGGGACATCTGGGCTGATACTTTTAATTCATGCACTAGTCAGTAGTAAGGATAACCAGTAGTGTAATTGATTCAAGTGCTTCTATCCTATTCTATTAGAAAACCTTAACTTAGAATGAGATGTTGTTTTAAAATAGCCTGAGCATATTTGTTAATAGAAAATCAGTATCTCGTGTACATGTATAATAGCATATTATGTGGATTTAATCATCGTGTGTTTGTGAAAAGTAGGATTCAAAGCAGTGCATTTTTAATCCAAAATAGTTCGATGCTTCATATTCATATGGCATTACACGTTAATTTGGAAGTCACCGTTAATGGTTATTTAAATGTCCAGGCATGCTCTGTATTAGTGAGTTTGAGTAAATTAGGCTAATTAAGTATTTGAGATTGGGTGGTTGATTAAATAAACAGGACATGTGATGGCAAACTTGCTAAAAGACCCAAGTTTATTCGATTTTTTGGCCTACTGTGAGCCCAAACAGGTCACTCTTTTGTGCAAGTAATATTTGGGCTTGTGATTGAGCGTAGATTCTGAGAGTTCTTGAAATAAACTGAAGTGCAGCTTTCGCCCTAGGTTGTTCTAAGACCCCAATCCGTTGGAAACTTCGTTGGCATAAAGGATTTAGTGAGATTTGAAATTTGATCTGAAAATATAATTATGAGTTTGGTCCCTCCAAGCAATGAATCATCTATTCATTAGGCTTAGGTAGAGACAAATCTAATAGAAAATCTTAGTTTTCATTAGAATTGGCCTTTTCAATAATAAAAATGAGGTGCGCCGCGCTAAACAAAAATCATATATTTTGTGGCCCTTTTAATTATATTATAATATTTTAGACCTCGGGACGTGCCATTTAGTAAATTACATGGCCTCCCGCAAAGGTAACAACACGATAGTTGCTATAGGACCGTCTTTAATAATTTTACCTTTCTATGTAGGTGTGCAATTTATGTGACCCAAATCCAAATCTCAATGAAGTTGAAATATGTCAGAACCGCGGGTGCATTTATGTGATGTGGTTCGCATAAACGAGAGATTCCGAAATCGTCCCTTTTCGACAGCATGTAGAGGATCTCAACAAACGGTTCAATTTGGTAAAGTTTAGGTACATTCCTCGCTGTCACAATAAGTTAGCAGATGCACTCATTACTTTGGCCTCCACGTTGCCTTACCCCAAAAACGCCTACATCGATCCCTTGGAAATCCAAATCAGGGAAAGGCATGGGTATTGTAATGTGAACGAGGCAGAATCCAACACTCAGCCATGGTATTATGATATCAAAAAATTTCTTAAAATACAATAGTATCCCGAGCAGGCCACTGGGGATCAAAAGAGAACCATCAGACGGCATGCGAGTGGTTTCTTCTTGAGTGGTGATATCTTATTGCTATGATGTGTTGATGTCGAGGAATCTGGAAGGATTATGCACGAAGTACACACGGGAGTATGTGGGCCACATATGAATAGGTATTTGTTGGAAAATAAAATACTTCAGGCGGGGTATTACTGGATAACCATGGAGAAAGACTGCTTCAGCTTCGTTCAGACTGTTATCAATTTCAGGTGCGTGGTGATTTGATTCATGCACCACCTGCTAAATGCATCCAATATAAGCACCTTGGCCATTCGTTGTGTGGGGCATGGACGTCATTGGGTGAATCAAACCAAAAGCCTCAAATGGGCATAGATTCATATTGGTTTCTATTGACTACTTTACAAAGTGGGTCGAAGCAATCGCACTTATGTCAGTCACCAAGAAAGTTGTGGTAGACTTTGTGCATTCCAACCTCATTTGCCGCTTCGGTATTCCTACAACCATCATTACAGACAATGCTGCAAACCTGAATAGTCGTCTGATGGGGGAAATATGTGAACAATTCAAGATAACACACAGAAACTCCACTCCTTACCGGCCCAAAGCCAATGGTGCTGTCGAAGAAGCTAACAAGAATATCAAGAAGATATTGAGAAAAATGATTCAAAGGTCATTAGAATGGCATGAAAAGTTGCCTTTTACATTGCTTGAATATCGCACCACGGTGTGCATATCGGTAGAGGCTACTCCATACATATTGGTCTATGGAACTGAAGCTGTTGTATCTGCATAGGTAGAAATCCCTTCGCTCAGGATAATTGTCGAAGCAGAAATTGAGGATAGTGAATGGGTTAAGACTCCGCTAGAGCATTTGTCATTAATTGACGAAAAATGAATGGCCGCGGTGTGTCACGGGCAGTTGTACCAATAAAGAATGGCACGCACTTAATACAAGAAAGTGCACCCCAGGAATTTTGAAGTCGGATAGTTGGTATTAAGGCGTATTCTCCCTCACCATCAAAAAGCTAAAGGAAAGTTTGCTCCGAACTGGAAAGGTCCATACATTATTAGAAAGATACTGCCCAAAGAAGCATTGTACCAGGGTGACGTCAAAAGAGATGATCCCGAAACAACAGTGAATGAAGATGCAGTAAAAAGGTACTATGTTTGAACTCCCTGCAGCAACGATTCAGTCTGGTTGAAATGACTAAGGCTTTTCTTTCCCCCTACCCTAAACACTATCAACCCTTCGCAAACCCTTTGAGCCGGTTACGTTTCTTTGATCACCCTCTTTGGAACCCGGAAGTGCTATTAAAAAAAATAATCAAAACAAAAAAGAAAAAGAAAAAGAAAAAGAAAACAAAAGATAAAGTAAACAAAAGAAAAATTAAAGAAAATGATGATAGAAAATAAAGAGAAACAACAAAACAAAATTAGTTTAGGAAACACTTTCTGAACTACGTCTGACTTGATCCCGAAAGGATACGTAGGCAGCCTCTCCCTAAGGTTCACTCATATCAAAATAAAACCCCAATTCCCCAAAATCGAAACTGGGGTAGATGATGTAATCGTTCGGACATGAACCCGCTAAAATTGTTCCAAAGTTGTAGTTCCATCCGAGTTCTTTACCCAAAAACCTGGCCCAAGGCTTTTCGATCGATTGGAAAAGGCGAGGAAATGACAAACATCATTGTTGGGATTTCCCACAATTCAAATTGAGAGAAATAAAGTAAGAGAGTCTTATTGTAGAAAACCTTCGGCCACCATAAGGCAATGGTGAGTAGGGGAAATGAAAATGAGAGTCCGTCTAGTGAAAACTCGGAAAGAACACTATCGGGCGATGGGAGAAGCGAAATGAGAGAGGTCGATGGGCGAAAACCTGCAAAGGGCGCTATCGGCCGAAAAGAAGATATATCACCATCAAAAGTATGGGTAAGTTTCCCTGGTTTTTAAAGTTTGAAATACTGTTCACGAGAAGCTGGAAATGTTGTACGGGTCGGGCATCCATTTCGAGAAGCATGTCATGTCCATTTGAAGTTGCATGCACCCCCAGATAAGTCCTTCTCTTTTCCCCGAAAGGGACACTTCTCTAAATCCGTATGATTGATTTATTTGCTTCCTTGAATCCCTTTCGGCTTAACTTTTGTTTCACGACTATTCCACAAGAAAAGATGGTAAGGCTGCTTTCACAGGGCTCGTCTGGCAAGGATTAGAGAAAATACCCAGTCTCAACGGGTGTGTCTAGCCGATCCCGGCTGGCCATAATGGCTGACGCTTCAGAAGCAGAAAGGTTTGGAAAGCAAGAAAATCGAAGTCAAATGCCGACGAGGGCAAAATGAAAGTTAGAAAAGTTAAGCCCGAGTGGGATAATTGTCTCAACATAGTTTCAAAGGCAAGATATCCAAGGGTTCTGAAATGGAAATCAGGGCAAAGAAATAGCAACCAAAATGCCCACGAAGGCGAAATAAATCTAAGAGATGAGTCCTCCCGACCAACCAACAAGGCAAAGTCTTGAAAGCCAAAGGTCTTCTCAAAAAAACTGATGCCGGGATCAAGAAAATCAAGGCCATAAAACCGACCACCGTTTCGAACTAACAATCGTGCTTTGTTAGAAAATCTGAAACATGTGTAATCCAAAGCATTGGGATAAATAGCAAATGCAACCAAAGGAAATGAACATGAGCTGAAATAGCCTTTCAGAAATGATCAACCAAAGGGGAAGTTCTCTTTATATCCTTTCCCGCAGTTTTCATAAAAGCAAAGAAGAAAAATGTGATCACAAACTATGGTATCATAGGACCCTCGATCCTTATCTCCATTCCTCCAAATCTAGGACCATATCCCATAGCTCTCCATGCATAACCTGCGGACCTCCCTGGCATAACCCGAGGATCATTCTCCTTTCTTTCCAGCATAACCTGCGGACCTCCCCGGCATAATCTGAGGGTTCTTTTCTCTCTATTCCCCGGCATAACCCAAGGACTAGTTTCCTTCTGTCTCTAGTATGACCAGAGGGTCTTTCTCCCTTTCATTCCCCGGCATAAACCGAGGACCAGTTTTCTTTTATCCCCAGCATAACCTGAGGGTCTTTTCTTTATTTCATTCCCAAGCATAACCTGAGGATTCCTTTCCTTCCTTCGCCGGAATAAACTGAGGGTTCCTTTCTCTCTATCCCCACCATAACTTGAGGGACTTTTCTTTCTGTCAATCCTTAACATTCCCCAGCATAACCTGAGGGTCTTTCTCTTTTCTTCCCCAGCATGAGTGTTTTCACCAATCCCCACATAACCTGCTGATTCCCCTCGCATAACCTAGGAGTTCCTTCTTTCAATCCCGAAATAACCCGTAGATTCCCCTAGCGTAACCCAAGAGCCTTTCTTTAATTTCCGGCATAACCCACAGATTCCCCTGGCATAACCCAGGATGTCTTTACTTCCCATCCCAACATGACGCGTAGATCCCTTGGCATAACCCAGGAGTCTTTTCTTCCCAAATCCCGGCATAACCCGCGGATTCCCTTGGCATAACCCAGGAGTCGTTTCTCTCCATCCCAACATAACCCGCAGATTCCCCTAGCATAACCCAAGAAGATTTTCTTTTTATCTAGTCATAACCCCTGGATCTCCCTGGCATAACCCAGGAATCTTTGTCGCACCATCCCGGGATAACCCGTATATTTCTCTTCTTCATCCCCCAGTAAAGACTCTTTATTCCTATCCCGGCATAACCCGTGGATCCTTTTTTTATCCCCAGCAGGGACCTGTTTTCTTTCTCGGCATAACCCGGCCAACTACCATCATAACATGGAAATCCTTCCAATAGATCAAGAATCCCGACTTTCATTGTTTTCAACAGAAATAGCTTAGATTTGTGCTACGAATAACTCACAAAAATTTTCTAGTGAAAACTAGGCTGAAATTTCATTTTGTTTGTTTGTTTTTGGCGTCCGAACATGTTTTGCCTCAAGGCGCGGGATTTTTGATGACCGGAAAAGAGAATTTCAATCCAGAATAAAAGAAAAGCAGAAAAGAACAAAAAGAAATAAATCCATAATGATTAAAAAGAAAGACGTTGAATGCTCAAATTGGATTAGAGGTCACAAGTCATGCATGTCCCGTTTGGCTTCAACGTTGAAGAAAGAACTGGAACCTTCAGCTTACGAGCATCAAGATTCGGATTAGGGTCCACGGCAAATCTAGCTAAGACTCAAGATCAAGTTTCAAGAGATTTATAGGTAGGAATCTTGTAACTCATAGTTTTTAGGCATAGCTAGCTTAGCTTTTGATTTTCTTTTTGGCGTAATAAGGAGGTCAGCAAGCAGTAGCAGCAGCATCAGCAATGAAATCCCAGCTCATGGTAGTCCCAGCTACCAAAATACTCAAGAACTACACTGACCTGATTCCTTTATAGCCAATCATATGTAGGCAACCACTAAAGTAGAGTTCGGTCAGGCAGTTTTAAAAATGCTTCTTGTGGAATGCCAGGTCGGCAAAAATCTCTCAGTTGCTCGTTTATCTTTGCTTGGAAACCCCTCGTGTCTCCAAGCAAAGAGGGGCAGCTGTGAGCACGTGATCTTTCCCTCACTCGAAATGTTCCTATAAAATTTATTAAAATTAGGATTTTTCTTCTATTATTTGAAATTTTTAGGAATTAATTGCGTGAATTTGTGTTTATTTGCATTTTTATGTATTCTTAATTAATATAATTCATAAAAATACAAAAATAGCATGTTTGCATTTAAGACTTAATTTTTACATTTTTCATGATTAATAGTTAATTAATATTGAAAAAAACAAGAAAAAAATAATAACAAAAATGGTTCTTTCGCATTTATTCTTTTAATTGGTCATAGTTTTCTTTCAATTGGTTGTTAGTTAAATTGGAAACTAATTAGGGTAATTTCAGGATCAAATTGGATCTTTATTTTTAATTTTGCATATATAATAAAAAAAATCTAAAAAAAAGAAGGAAAAGAAATGGAAGATAAAACAAATAAAAGAAAGAAATTAAGAGAAAATAAAGAAAGAGGTGTAAATCTGAGCCATTTCTTGCCATTAAATCTAGCCCAAAACCCCTGAATCCATCAAAATTGGCCCAAACCCAAACCCCATACCCGATCTAGCCTGAAGAGACCTGAAAACGACGCCGTTTGGCGTCAATTTAACCCCAGCCATAGGATGGAAGATATGCCACTGACGACACTACTATCATTTGTTGATACTAAATAACAGAGCTTCTAGCCCTCTATCTGAAGTCTGTACTATTTACAATCTTTTGCACTTGAGTATCTCATACATTATTCACCTTTACCCTTCTCACCTTTAAATCTCGCACTGTCTTTTCTATCTTTTTCATAAAAACCCTTCCATATAGGTGGAATTCATGTCCATAACTTGATGCTCTACTATTCTACGTGCACCTCTAGTGCATACATAATCAGGTGGAGATTTATACTTACTCCTTATGAGGCTGGTATTTTTCTAATTGGCTTTATCGCTAGGCCGTTATAGAATATGATTGTTGTACTATCTTTCTTGTACCTCTAATATTAAGAGTGATTTTGTAGTGTTTTGAATCATGATTTGTATATTTAGGTGGTTCTAATAATGTGTCTCCTGATTCACTTAGCTGATGTAACTCTTTAATTTCCTCTTCTCTCTTAGCCTTTGAGTAGGCGTTAGCCATCTTCAAATATGCAGCTCAGGGTATTAGTTATATTTACACCTTTGGCGGATACTACGGAACATCCATAATATATTCTAATAATTCAATCCTTTGTCAGTGAGCTCCACTTAATTCTTTCTTTTAATTTACACCGAAGTCTCCTATAGCTGTAGGAACGTCAACATATATGTTGCATGGAGAGTACTCTGAAATCTTAAGTGCAGTCATAATGTAACTATCTCTAGGTCATTTATCAGATAATTCCTTTCGCGTCTTCTCAACTTTCTTTAAAAAGTAAGCATTTACCTTTCGTGGTCGTTCTGCCACCTCTTGCATGAGTACTTTGCTTATCTTAGTGCCTACACCTAGTGGAATTTCGTGCAACTCATATCACCTCGAATATTACTTTTTGATTTTACTTCCTATTCATTAGTCATAATAGGTTCCACTTTCTTATGGAGTGTATACAATGTTGTAGTGAGACTGTTGTTATAAGATCTTTCCTCTTTAGTTCACTATGCATATCTTGAAACCTTGTTCCTTATTTTATCAGCTAGTGTGATGACCAGACCAGTCGTCTCATGATTTACTGCTCCAGTTCCACATTTCTGCTTCTTTATGCTTTGTTATCCATGTTTTGTGGTATCGGGCAGGTCGTATCGAATCTGGAATGATTTTGGTAAGGTTTGAGCTTAGTCTCTTTTGAGGAAGCTTAAGTTGGAAAAGTCAAACAGATGTTGACCTATGTGTTAGAGAGCTCGGGTGTGAGTTCTGATGGTTCGATTATCTTTGGGTGGTGATTTGTGACTTAAGATTATGATCGGAATGAGTTTTGGAGGTTTAGAATAGATTTAGGCTTGAATTGGCAATGTTTATATTTTGAGGATTTCCGGTTTGTAGGCGTGATTTTGAAATAAGGGTCACAATTGAATTATGAGAGTTTTAATAGTTCTGTGGGGTTATTTGGGATGTGTGTGAAAATTTAAGGTCATTTGGATGTAGTTTGGTTGGTTTTTTTTATCAATAGTGAAATTTGGAAGATTTTAGAAAGTTTGGCTTGAATCCGATGTGTTTTGGATGATTTGACGTTGTTTGAGGTGTTTTGAAGATTGGATGAAGTTTAAATAAGGTATTAGGACATCTTTTTAGCTTTTGAATAAGGTCCCGGGGACCTCGGGTTGATTTCGGATCGTTGGCATGGAGTTTGAGACTTCGTTGTAGCTGCTCAATTTGCTGCTTCTGGTATTTTCGCACCTACAGATAGGGGACCGCAGGTGCGGCACCGCATAAGTGGAAGAGTAGCCGTCAAAGTGGATTATTTAGGAGTTTATAGGAACCTCAGATGCAATTGTGGGAACGCACCTATGAAGCCGCGGGTACAGAAGGGTGATAGCAGAAGCAATTTCAGATGTTAAGTGTGGAACCGCAGAAGCGGATAGTTTGTCGCATATGCGGTACCGAAGAAGTGATTATATTGCCGCAGATGCAAAAAATCTTGGACAGAATATATAAATTGTGTCCTTCGCGGATTTTGAGCTATTTCACCATTTTAATCTCGATTTTGGAGCTTTTTGGATGATTTGAAAGAGGGATTTTAAGGGAACTCCATTGAGGTAAGGAATTTTGACCTAAAACTCGTACCTATGCTATTATTTTACGGATTAGAGTTAAAAGTCATGGAAATTAAGGGTTAAATTTGAGAAACTAGGGCTTGAAAACTTAGACCTTTTCTTAAGGATTTGAAGGACCATTTGAGGTCGGATTTTTAAACTTTTGATATGTATGAACTCGTGGGGAGATAAGAAATCTATTGGTGTAAAAATTATTAAATTTCGAGACGTTGACCCGAGGGTCAGGTCTGGGTAATTTCTAGATTTGTGTTGTATTTTGATTATTTCTGCTTGGGCTTCGTTCTCTTAGCTTATTTGAAGTCCTCGTTTTGTTTTTGGATAGATTCGACGTGACTGGAGGTCGATTCGAGGGGCAAAGGCATTGTGAGCTAGAGATTTGGTCGGTTCGAGGTGTGTAGTAATTGTAAATGATGTTTTTAGGGTTTGCCGGGATTGCACATTGTAGTGCCATATTAAGGTGACGCACACACTTGATGACGAGTGTGGGATCATGCACTATTCGGGATTGTGACTTGGTCCGTCCCGATTAATGGATTTACCACGTGTTTGACTGAAAAATATTTACTATCAATATTATTTCGGCTGAATGCCATATTTGGGATTTGTGCAAATAATTTGAACCCTTCGAGGATTTTTATTGATATTCCTCAAAGTTTGACTTTATACTTGATCTTAGTCATTTTAGTGTCCACTGTTCTTCATTCTCAGCCATGTTTACTTGGGTTTAATACTTAAATGGTATTTTATGTGATATTTGGGATGAGAAACACTAATTTACTATTGCCGGAGTTGCTCGTGAGGATTTTTGACTGAGTAAGGCCAATGGCCTATGTTGTGAGGAAACTCAAATATTTATTGGAGGCCGAGGGTCTAAGACATCTACGCAACGAGGTGGCTTGGTTGATATGAGGCTAAAACCCTAGTGATGACACCACGAGATGGCTTGATTTTGCCTGTGGGCCATACGGGGCCCCTCGAAGAGTTTGTGCACACCCAATGAGCGTGGGTATCCATTGTGATGTGAGATTGAGCCCAAGGGGCTGATATTGCTTTGAGATGTTGCCCGAGGGGTGGTTTGTTGATACTGTTCTAGAGGGGCAAACTTTTATGTAGTTACTTTTCGTTAATTTACTGTCACTTACCTGCTAAATTGTTGAAAAAGATCTGTTCATGAAATTACATATCGGTTCAGGGATTTTTACCTGTCTTTCAGTCGTTAATTACTTTGTTACTCACTTTACTCCCTGCATCCTGTATGCAGATTCAGGCGTATCTGGACCCGCTCCCGAGTGCTGATCATTTCCAGCTTTGATGGATCCGAGTAGACTTTAGGTAGATGTTGGCGTTCGCAGCCTGGAGCTCCTCCCTATCTCTTTTCCTTTATGTTTTTAGTTTTGTACTAAACTCGGTAGTTGCTTTGGAGTATTCCATATTGTTAGATGCTTGTGACTTGTGACACCCCAGTATCAGGATGTGTTTCTGCTATATTTTGCGTATTATACTATCAATTGCTTAAACTTTGGTTTATCTATTCATGATTAGACTATTTCTTAATGCTTAACTGCTAATAATTGGAAAATGGGAAGTGTCAGCTGACCTTGTCTTCACGAGAGACGCCATCATGACCGGATACGGGTTTAGAGTCGTGACCGATAGTCTTTTATCGCAGTACTTAGGGAAGACCCTCAGGCTCTTGTAAAGTTCCGACCTTACTACATTTTATACCCCATGGAATTTCTGATGTTCTTACTCTCCTATTATTATCCTTAGTAACCTACCTCCATTTCGTTGTGCTCGAACGGTTGCTTTGTAATTTAAGTTATGAATCCCTAGTGATACTCTCTTTTATTTCCATAGCATTTATACGGTATACTTTACTACCCCAACTCCTATTTGAATATTTCTCATGGATTACGATGTCGTATCAGCGGGACTAAATTTCCTATGCTCGGTTTCACTAATTTATCTGAGATCTCTTGCCTAGCCGTAACTAAGCTCTTCCTGAATCAACTACTAACTACTTGTTGGTCCATTCTCATATTTATATTCCACGTAATCTCTCTTGGGTTTATTACATTGTATTAACTTACCTCTCGCATTTGCTCCTTATGTATGAAGTGTTATGTGAGCATGTGATTTTCGCCTCACTCGAAATGTCCCTCTAGAATTCATTAAAATTAGAATTTTTCTTTTGTTATTTGCAATTTTTAGGAATTAATTGTGTGACTTTGTGTTTATTTTCATTTTAGTGCAATTTTAATTAATAAAATTCATAAAAATATAAAAATAACATGTTTGCATTTAGGACCTAATTTTTACATTTTTCAGGATTATTAGTTAACTAATATTGAAAAAAAAAAGAAAAACAATAATAACAAAAATGGTTCTTTCACATTTATTCTTTTGATTTGTCTTAGTTTTCATTAAATTAGGAATTAGTTAAATTGGAAATTAATTAGGGTAATTTTTGAATCAATTTGGATCTTCATTTTCAATTTTGCATATATAACATAAAAAATGAAAAAAAACGAAGGAAAAGAAAAGGAAGAAAAAACAAATAAAAGAAAGGAATTAAGAGGAAATAATGAAATAGGTGTAAATTTGGGCTTTTCTTGCCATTAAATCTAGCCTAAAACCCCTGAACCCATCAAAATTGGCCTAAACCCAAACTCCATACCCGGTCCAGCCTGAAGAGACCTCAAAACGACGCCATTTGGCGCCCAGTTAATCTCAACCATTCATCCAATATGATCCAACGGCCCAGACTCAATCTCACCTTTTAATAAAATGGTCCGAAAATATGGATAACCCTAGAGACACAATCACCCTCCTCGTACAAACTATCCACCGGTGTAACGCCGTCGCCAAACCACCGTCTCTCTACCGTTCGCCGCTGGAAGAAAATCGCTACCGCCGGCGACGTAGCTCCAAATCCTCCGAAATTAATACCATCTGCTCCCCGTCTTCTCCTCTTTCCAACACCCCAAAAATCAACCCTCGAATCCCAGACAAGCTCCTTGAAGCCACCAAAAACACACCCTAGCCTCCCCTTTGCCTCCTCTACCTAAAACTGAACCCTACTTCCTTCGAACATCCTTGAAATTTCTCGAATTTTAGATCTAAAAATCGACTAATTTTTAGAAGGCTGTAAAAACCCGATTTGAGTTCCCAAATGAAGTTGCATGTTTGTTCTTACAAAGAACAAACACATAACTCTATTTGGGGATTCAATTAGAATAAAGTCAAGTTTTTGAAGATCAAAATCAGTGAGATCCTACTTTCCTTCGATTGTTTTTATTTTTACTTCTTTTGTTTGACGATTATGTTTTGAATTATTTCTAATTATGTGTTTTTTTGAGTTTAGTTTAATTTAAAAAGTTGATCATAATTAGTATTCCTTGGTTAATTCAATTAGATTTGTTTTTTTCTGGTTATCCTTTATTGATTGCATTTTATTTTCTTTTGTTTGATGGTTCAATTTTGCATGATTTTGATTTTTAGTTTCCGACCATATTTTTGAATTATTCATTTTTTCTCTTTAGTTAACATAATTAAAATCGACTTCTGATTTCTGTTTATTTGATTGATGATTCTTTTGCATTAGTTTCATTTTTAGCTTAGCTTTAGTTTTGATGGAATTCTCTGATTAGTTAATCCAGTTTGTAGTTCTTGTTCTGTGATTTTTCACCTTTTATTGTTTAGTTTAGCTTAGTTTAATATCGATTTAGTTTAATTAATAGTTTGATAGTAGTATGAACTAGAATTAGTTATCAATCTTTATTGGATTCAATAATTCAATTTTAGAGTGTTTGAATTAGTATTGATTATAGTTGAATAGTCTAGGCCTTAGTCAACCTTGGTTAGTAAAAGGGGTTGGGGTTTAGGCTAGTAATTTCAGGTTAATTCCAGAGATAATTTAGGTATTCAGAAATACAAAGGAAGGTTATAGTTAAAACTAGGACCCTCTAGAATCTTCTGAAATAGGGGCCTTAATCATATTTTTTAAGCTACAATGATATAACTTGGCCAACAAGCTATGAAATGAGGGACTAGTTGAGTAAAATCTGAAAATAGGAAAAGGACTATTGGTTAGAACAAAAATAAAGAGGGTTTCCCTAAGCTTTGGCTATAAAAGGGCGCCCTAGTGCCTTCATTCATAAGTTTTGAACAACCTAAAATCCATAAAAGCTCTCAAGTTTTGACTGTTTGAAAAACTTTCAAAAAATTCCCAAGTTTTGAAGACAGAAAAAATCCTAAAATTCCTAAAAAACTTCTAGAAATTCCAAGTCTATAAAATCGTGAAGCTCCCTGTGATTCCAAAAGATCTATTGTTCCATTAGAGCCTTTTTCCATCAGAACAATTCCAATCCTCAGCTGTCCAGTAGAAATTCTAGCTATATGAGATGAAAAATGACTTGAAATATGCATGTTTGGAGTGTTAAACTTTAAGTTATTTTCATGGGTTCGATTTTAAGATGGTTGGGGTTTATTCAAGCTATTTGAGCTGGTTTTCTGACTTTGTTTGGTATTAAATCCTCCTGGGTTGTTGATAATATTCCTGGGTTTACAACCAATCATGGGTTGTTGATTCCTGTTGATCACATTGCTGTTTTTGAGTTTGGTGACCCTCAGTTTTTTGTTTTACTCGAATATATGGTAACCTTTCGATATCCAACGATCTCAAGTTTGAAGATGCATCAAATTTTATTATTATTTCTATTTTTATCGTAACTGAGACAGTTGTTTTGTAAAATGGGGCATTTGGACTGATACTTTAAATTCATGCAGTAGTCAGTAGTAAGGATAGCCAGTAGTGTAATTGATTCAAGTGCTTCTATCCTATTCTATTAGAAAAACAACTTACAATGAGATGTTCTTTTAAAATAGCCTGAGCATATTTATTAATAGAAAATCAGTATCTCGTGTACATGTATAATTGCATGTTATGTGGATTTAATCACCGTGTGTTTTTGAAAAGTAGGATTCAATGCAGTGCATTAATTCAAAATAGTTCGATGCTTCAGATTCATATAGCATTACACGTTAATTTGGAAGTCACCGTTAATGGTTATTTAAATGTCCAGGCATGCTCTGTATTAGTGAGTTTGAGTAAATTAGGCTAATTAAGTATTTGAGATTGGGTGGTTGATTAAATAAACAAAACATGCGATGGCAAACTTGCTAAAAGGCCCAATTTTTATCCAATTTTTCGGCCTACTGTGAGCCCAAACAGCTCACTCTTTTGTGCAAGTAAGATTTGGGCTTGTGATTGAGCGTAGATTCTGAGAGTTCTTGAAATAAACTGAAGTGCAGCTTTCTCCCTGGGTTTCTCTAAGACCCCAATCTGCTGGAAACTTTGTTGGCATAACGGATTTAGTGAGATTTGAAATTTGATCTGAAAATCGAATGATGAGTTTGGACCCTCCAAGCAATGAATCGTCAATTCATTAGGCCCATGCAGAGACAAACCTAATAGAAAATCTTAGTTTGCTTTATAATAGTCCTTTTCAATAATAAAAATGAGTTGCGCCGCGCTAAACAAAAATCATACATTTTTTGGACCTTTTAGTTATATTATAATATTTTATACCTCGGGACGTGCCATTTAGTAAATTACATGGCCTCCCGCAAAGGTAACAACACGATAGTTGCATTAGGACCGTCTTTAATAATTTTACCTTTCTAAGTAGGGGTGCAATTTATGTGACCCAAATCCAAATCTCAATGAAGTTGAAATATGTCAGAACCGCGGGTGCATTTATGTGATGTGGTTCGCAATATATTTTAATGATAAAAATATATAAAAGCGGTAAAAATAATTTAAAATTGCACTATAGGATAACATGTACAAAAATCTGAATATTAGCTAATTATAATAGTTTAAGCGACCATGCTAGAACCACGGGATCCAAGGGTGCTTAACACCTTCCCTCGAGTCAACAGAATTCCTTACTTAGAATTTTTGGTTCGCAGACTCCAATTGGGCAGTTGAAAATTTTCCTGATTTGGGATTCAAAACAAACCGGTGACTTGGGACACCAAAAGCCAAGCTTATCCCAAGTGGCGACTCTAAATAAATAAATAATCCCATTTCGAATAATGTCACTTTAATTGGAAAAATCCCTTATACATTTTATCTTTAGGGGTAGCCGTGTAAAAAGGAGGTGTGACAACTCTGGCGACTCTGCTGGGGATCGAACCCAGAATCTCTGTTCAGTGTTCAAGAATTCAAGCTTAGAATAACTGTTATATTTGGCTCTTCTGATTCTCGTGCATGTTCCATACTAATGTGCTAAATGTTTTACCGGTTTAATATTGGATAAATTGTATATATAAACTATTACGAAACCCTTCTCTTCGTGCCATCGGGGATGTGCTTGCTGGTCGAGACTCCCTATTCTGTTAGTGTTATACCATGAAATAAGAAAGAGGCTCGGACAAGTTACTAAGCCGGACGATCTTGCGGTCCCCGGTACATAGCCCCATCCTCAAATCGAGTTGTCCGCTCGGTACACAATCTAGGAAAAATACCCAGGTTCTAAACTTAGTATAACAAAACCTCATGTCGGATCCCTAGTAGGAACGTTTGTTTGCATCACGTGCATTTGACTTAGGGGACTTAACACAAGGGTTGGGTCTGTCTAAGACAGGTAACTCGAAATGAAAAGACCTTCCTGATGCATATTACGTGCTAGTTACGCATTTATTTGCTTTGGATTTGCATGTTGGCCGGCTTATGATAAGGAGAGAAAATTGAGAAACTAGCAGTATTAGGGCTGAATGAGAGTAACCATTTGTTTTGCGAAACCAATGCTCAAATAGCACCGAAATGTTGCCGGATTTTCGAAAAAAAGGAAAAACAAGAAAAAGCAAAAACAAGAAAAAGCAAAAACAAGAGACCTTTTCAACAAATTTTGGTTTTGACAAAATGTTTTGCCTGAACTATGCAAGTTTGATTCTCACCAAGTATGAGATATGTAGGCAACCTCCATCGGGTCCAACCTCCCTTTTGCAAAAATAGCCAAAACAAATAAAAACAAATGTAAAATTTTATTTGTTGTCCTAAAGAAATCGGGTGATGCCATTGTCGTCAAGAATAGCCGAATGTTCCCGAAAGGGACGCTGGAAGGCCGATTTTACACAAATGGCCACCTCCGGGTTTTTATTTTATTTTTGGCCGGTTAGCGGGCACAACCTTAAAAACTTCCTCCGAAAGTGCTAAAAGGTCGTATTTACAAAGCTGGGCTTTGGTTTTCAAAAAAATAAATTTCATAAAAGAGAGGGGTCAATTTTGATTTTCGAAGTCAAACGGAATAAAAGTCTTGAGATACTAATTCGCATTAATAAATGGGCATGATGAGCACAATAAAAAAACGGACCTTTTTCATTTGTAAGCTGAATCCCTTTGGAGTTGCGACTGTGGTGGAATGATCTAGGTATAGAAGGGCAAGACGAGGTAAAGAAATATTTGGGGGACCTTCTTGAGTTATTGGAGATTGTACCCCGAGGACACATTATAAGAGCGTTGGTCACGTGTTGGGACGCGGCGCACAATGTGTTTCACTTCTCATACTTTGGACTTACCCTGACTTTGGAAGAAATAGCTGGGTACATTGGATATGCAGAACTTCCTTTGAGACACAAGTATTTGGTTGCTCCAAGAATTGTAGCAGTGCACACAATCTTTTATACCCGAAAGATATGCATAGTGGTACACGACTCAACCCTGGCAGCAAGGTTTTGCACCTTTTCATTCCTGTATACCAGATATGTTCACATGGAGGGGGGGGTTCAACAATCCAGAGAACAAAATCTGCAACAAAGGAAACCGTGTTAAGTGGGAAGAACACGGACGTTTTGTTTTTATGGTGGCTTTTCTAGGGCTCCTGGTATTTCCTAGGAAAGATGGGAACATTGACATAAAAATAGCAGGGGTTGTCTGCACTCTACGCACCCAAGCCAAGTGCACACTCGCACCTATAATAGTAGCTGAGATCTTTTGTTCTCTCACAACTTGCAAGGACGGGAAAGATTTCTTTGAGGGGTGCAATCTGTTATTGCAAATGTGGATGACCGAGCACCTATGCCACCGTCCCCAATTTATGGCCTATGCATCCGCAGAGAAAACTTGAATAGAGGAATTTTGCACGAGAATTGAAGGGCTCAATTTGCCCGAAGGAGTAACATGATGGATATCTTACTTTCAGTCCCTCACTGCAGGTCAAATAGAATGGACGTTGGGTTGGTTGTCTGTGGACGAGATCATATACATGACGACAACAAAGCCTCACTTCCTTCTGATGGGACTTAGGAGCATCCAGCCTTATGCCCCGCACCCGATCCTGAGACAACTTGGAAGGTGCCAGATAGTACAAAAAGATGAAGATCTCAGTATTTGGGTAGTCGAGATTGGATCTTATGGTCAAGTCCCCGAAGCAACAGCCCGCAAAATTTAGAAAGAAGGCCAATACCTAACGGCAAACACTTGTGTATGGGATCGGTCCAAAGGCGAAGTGTCGCTAGGATACCTTGCTTGGTACAAGAGAGAAATTGAGTTGGAGAGGCCAGCCAAAAGGCCCCATCTCCAGGAGTTTGTTGAAGCATCGCAAGAGCAGTGGGACTGGTTGGCTAAAGAACACGAGTACAGGGCTAGGATAAGAAAACTAGAGACGCAGGTCATGAATTTGCAATTCGAGAGAGATTTGCAGTCCGCCGCAGATGAGGGCAAAAAGAAGAAACTGGTGAAGGAAAATGAAACCCTTCGGGCCCAAATTCAGAAGATGAAAGTAGCAGCGGAAAACCCCGTTCAGAGTACCAAGGATACAAAACTAATAGATAGCTTGAGACAAAAGGTGAATGATTACAATTTTGATTTGAACAAAACAGAGAGGGAACTAGCCAGGGCTAAAAAACAATTAGCTGAAAATGCGGAAGAACGAGCACATCTAGTTAAGAAATTAAAAGAAGAGTGCGACGGTAAGGTGGCAGGGTAAAGAAAAGGGTCGTTACCGCAGAAACCAAAATGCTCAAACAAGAAAAATAGTTCAAAATTCAAAGGGAACATAGTTACACAACATTGGCACAATGAGAATTGGATTTGCAACATCTAAAAAAGCAGAATCAAGTAGCTGAACAAATTTTGGAGCAAAAACTAAGCAGATTGGTGGTTATTGTAGGAGAAAGGTGTCATACTAGAAAGAATCAATAGAATCGATCACTACATCACAATGAAATGTAACAGCTGTGAGGACATGCCTAGATCTATGTTCTTTGCCACCGTGATGCCTTTTGTTCGCCGCGTAATGGAAGATCTTCATCACCTCCAAGGGGATTTAGCTAGTCGACCTGTGGCAAGGCCGAACGATGCCTCGCGGGCCCTAGTAGCAATTGAAGCCTTAATGTATTCGTGATTTCATTAGAGTGTATTTTTCTTTAAAGTCTATATTTTCCTTTATGCATGGTTAGTTGTTCTTCGAGTCTGTATTTGTTCTTATGTCAGAGTCTGCTAGTTGCCTATTTAAATTCGTCATTCTTTGTAATCAAAGTTTGTTATTATGAAAATTGAAAATTCTAAAATATTTCATTGCTCCACTTTTATTTTCATGAACTACGCTCAGTCTGATTCATGCGGGACATGATACATTGGAAATCTTCATAAAATTCGACCGTATTCTTAAATACAAAAACAAAAAGCCACTAAAAGGAAAGAGGGAGGAATGAAAAGAAAGAAAAAGAGAGGAAACCCAAAACAAAAAAAACAAAGGAAAAGAAGAATACAAGAAAGGGGAAAGCAAGAAAAATAAAGAGTGGAAATCAAAAATGAGAAAATTGGAATAGAAGTCGGGATGACACATGGAACCATTGCAAACATGTAGACATCTGTTAACTGTATAGGTGCATCACGCCCCAATGTGCGATTCCCTATCTGTTATCTGTCTCAAACTAACTATTTGTTGCTGTTAAAACTCCAATCCAGGTTTTAGAAACGGTGGTTGGTTTGTGGTAAACTAGCATCGCATTGGTATTTCAATAGATCGAAAGGAAGTGCAGAAATGTCATCTGAAATGACTTTGCCGGCAATTCGCATCTCAGAAGATAGCCCGATTATAGGCATCCCGCACTCAGAGTCTGCGGCAGCCAAAGAAAATAGGATCCTACGACTTAGGGTCATGGAGATGTTAAGTACAATAGAAGAGAAATAGGGAAATGCCGCAACAAGGCTCCGGCTATACCTCAAAACATGAGAAGAAGTGAAAAAAGATACATGACACGATCCCGGGATAGAGTGGGGCTCACCAAGTCTGCTAGGAAGAGAATACTGCTATCACTGGCTGATGCATTTCGCAGTAGAACAACTTGTATCATAAAATGATACAGTGCCCCCAGCAAAAGGGACGTTAGTGTCGTCGAATATAACTAGTATGTAAGGATAAAGATCCTCTTTCAGAATAGAATAACCATACAAGAAAAGAAAATACAAAACAGTTAGCCAAAGTCAATAATAAACTTGCATCCAACTTGAAACATGTAAATCTCCTAATTTATGAAAATAATATATATATAATTTTTTGTTGGGAGATCACTAGCACCGATACAAGTTATACCACCGTCTTTGTTAGCATGGAGTCCGATCATTACCTGATCGGCTAGGTCATCCCTTTAGAGACATGTACCACAACTACAAATTTCCAATTTTTTATTATTCCAAGCACAATACCACCATGTGTGCAGCATGGCGTCCGATCAAGGCCCGATCGGCTAAGTTTCCTTCCCATGTATACTGTGTGGGTTGGCTTTTTCTTTTCCAATTCACATGTATTAGTATCATCCCACTTTAGGGGAATAGTCACAATTTCCGAGAGAGAAAGTTTAGCCTACACACCTCGATTGAGCTTCCCTTAAGTCGTACTATACTCCGAAACACTTAGCAACATCAATTTTTTGGGAACATGAAAAATTGAACCACAAATTAGAGAGGTGATCATAGTTCTAGCTCATTTGAGCATATTCTCAAACGCTAAGTGTGTATTATGCTTTAAAAACCATTTTGTGAAAGATCCTACCATACCTCATCCCATCATTAGCTCATGACCTAACCAAAAACTTTGAAGAACTCATCATGCTAGATACCCACTTTCATCCTCATCAATTACCCTTCTAATGGTCTACCCTAGTTATATCGAGTAATAAAAAGCTTGGGTTATAGAACCTTACCTTTTACGAAGAAGACCTATGTGCTTTTCCTGACAAATCTTCAAAGCTTAAGCAAGATTTTTGGATAAGTGTTGATGCAGAAACCCTTCTCCATCTAGGACCCTCTCTCTCTCTCTCTCTCTCTCTCTAAATGCATTAGAAAATGCACCAAGAATGAAGAGTGGTGTGTAATATATCAACATGGGGTCGGGTAAGAAAATTAGAAATTTGGAGCCCCGAAACAGATCTCTGATCGCATAACGGATATGCGGTTTGCAAAATGGATCGCAAAAATGGTCCTAACAACTGAACACACTGATTGGTTTTATGGTAGAAATGCGATCCACATTCACGTTCTGCGGTCACAAAATGCACCGCAGAACTGCCCTTCAAAAAATCCCAAAGAAATTATGTGGTGACTATGCGGTCCGTATTTTGGTTATATGATTGCATAATTGACCGCATGGTTACTTTACATTTTGCCAACACACTGACTCTCTCTGCAGCAGAAATGTTGTCTGCATACTTGATATGCGACCCCGCTATTGACCTCAAAATTGCACTTCTCTGGAAAACATAATTTCTTGACTTTTTAATGCATAGTTTAGTCCAAAAGGTTCCGAGATGCGAAGAGAAAGCTCGCCGCCAAGAATATTACAAATATCTAACACATATTCCTAAGTTGGTACTACGAGATCTCAGGTTTTGAGAAAACAATTTCACGGGGCCTTACAGGTGTCGGCAAGATTCTTTTGGTTTTATGATCCTCGAGGAATTGTTTTACTTTGCTTCCGATGAACGACTTCTTGTTATCACATGTTATCTCAGAAGGAATACCGAATCAGCACATGATGTGGTCCCAGATGAAGTTAATGACTTCTTTTTATCTTATCTTCTCGAAGGCTTGCGCTTCCACCTATATTGAGAAGTAGTCGTAAATAAATAAAATAAATCTAGCTTTACTTGGTGCCATTGGTAGAGGTCCGACGATGTTCATCCCCCATTTCATGAACGTCCATGGTGACAAGACCGAATATAATTGTTCCCCGCGTTGGTGAATCATCAAGGCAAATCTCTGGCATTTGTCGCACTTAGAGATGAATTCTTTGCTGTCTTTTCCATGTTGTCCTTTTCCATGTTGCCCTAATAGTAGCTTGATCTGATAACTATTGCGATCCCCTCCCCCCTCCAGGGTATCTACCCTTCCCATCCCCTTAGTGGTAATTCAAAAGGAGTATTGGTCAACGATTTCTATTACGTGTTGTTACTTGTCCCTTCTTAATGGTCCTGGAGGGATTTAGGACCTCTAACTATAGGTTGTTCTAACAGACCCCTAAGGTTTAAAGGTGAAAATACTAAGGCGACAGGCAAGAACAATTAGGATGTTAGCACATAAGATAAAAGGGAGCAATTAGAGGCTCGGGTTTACCTCCTCAAACAATACACATAGGCAGCACGACTCAAGCACAAATAAGGGCCTATTGTTAAGCAGTATCCTAAAGCAAGATGTTTAAGTTAAATATAAGATGACATGCAGTTTATTTTGAAAAATCAGTAGTAATGATGCTAGCAGCTGCCTACTGAGTTTTTAAAAAAATCTGTTAAACCAAAACAACATTATGTCACAAAAACAACTTCGGAGTTGCAAGATTTGAAAACGTCCTACAGGCTTGCCTATAAGGGCAATACTAACGACTATATTTATATAGTGAAACAAGGCAGGTTTTTAAAACAGACTCTTTTAATACTTATTGGCATGTTGTCTAATGATAGATTGAGGAAGTTTTTGAAAGCACTTGTCTTTGGGAAAATAGCCATTAATTAACCATTTTCGAAGTGAGCCACTCGTTAATCGCAGTGATTTATTTAAACTAAGATAGTTGTGATCTGTGGTGAGAATTTCTGGTGGCATTCCTTTCATGGTATCAAGTTTAGTGCTAATTTTAGAAACTTTGCATGCATGATGATAAATAACAACATGTAAACACTTGTTACAATGGAAGCTGGATTGGGATTATATCTGTAGGCATGGCATCTACTTTTTTAATTGATTTTAAAACCTACAAATGTGATTTCTATCATGGAATCACTTGAGATCTATAGGCATGATTTTTAACATGATAAAGCAAACATAGAAAAAAAATGTAAAGTCTTATTGGGATGGTTTTTAGCATGGTAGGGAAATCATATCGAAATGTAAAGTCCTATAGGCATGATCTATACCTGTATTACCCCACAGACATGTAACTACCTGCCCTTTTCACTAGTTACACCCATATTCATTTACAAATTATTACAGACCATATGAATGAATTATACAAGTAGATAAGAAAATTAGAAGTTATTCTGTAGGAATTCTACAGATAAGCCCAGGTTTCCAAAGCTTCTAATAGCCTCAAATGCCCAAATTCCATAGACAGTATCATAATCTAGGTGCATCAAAGTTCCCTAAGGATCTCAAGGACCCGGGCAGTGCTTACACCTAGACTTGGTAACCAAATTGAATAAGTGCAGTTAGGAAGGGCCAGCCTCACAATGCTATAGTTTAGAGGGTTCTCAAGAGGATTCCAAGGTAGTACACATAAGAACCTATTGACTTAGGAGTAGAGTGAGAATGCTTGACACATTTTAAAAGGTTTTAATTGGAATACGATATTAAAAGGATGTTTGTTCGAAATAATTTGTAGAGTAAAAGAGGGACGCATGCAGTAAATAATAGCTTTGAAAAGAGAGAGTTACATGACTAAGCAAAAGTAAATCACACATGGAGTTTAAACCACATCAGCAATACTCAAAGGACCAAAACAAGAGGAATGAACCTACAAATGGGGCTGATGAGGATTGGGAATATATAGAGCACATGATTATAAACACATAACAGAAAAAGATCTTAGGAATTGGTACAGAAATGCTTAGACACAACTGATAAGACATACCCACAGAACGAGCTATGCTTAAGATGTTTTAGTATAGAATTGACACGGTTTAAGATCAATCCCAGAACCATACAAGTTCAGGAGTGTAGGCTATTTCACTAGGAGACTCATATAGAAACTAGATAGAATAGAATCACATGGAGACAGACTTCATAGAGAGAAGGGGTAACATGTTCATACGGATCCTAAGGAAGGGGAGTACACAACATGCTAATCATGTAATAGTATTAACTACAAGTTTCATAGCAAAACCATAAATACCAGAAACTAGAAACAGGATGAACTGAAGCAATGAAAGAACCATATTGTTCGAGAACTTGAATTGTAATTAGATCATAGCAGTAAATAAGATAGTAAACCAAAGTGAAGTAGAAGGATAGAACAATAGTTAACCTTGGCTTGCAGCCGGCTAACTCAGAATAATAGCACGTAGCACAAAGAGAGAGCGGAAAGTTTAAGTGTATGAGAGAGAGCTTTTGAGACAAAGTGTTCGTGCCTTGTGTTAATGAGAGAGTATGCACATATAGCAGTTTTAATTTAGATAAAAATAAGGTAAGAATCATAGTAGCATAAAAATTATGGAACTCAAAATTAATTAGAAAAAAATCTGGACAAGTACTCCATAAGTTAAGGGAGTTAACTCAAACAGTAATAACAAGTAAAATATAAGGAAAGAAATTAGTGTATGACTAGTAAGGAAAGATTCAAATTTAATAAGTATAGGGTAAATAATTAGGGCTAAGTTCAGAACACTCTAATTAAGGAAATAGGCAATAAGAATAAAGTATCACAACAGATAAGGTAAGTGAATCAGTAATTTGAATAGAAGAGGTAGAAATTGAGGGCTTAACGAGAGATCTTTCAATCAAACCAAAAAATAGGGAATCCATAATCAATTAAAAAGGAAGTCACGATTCAGTATTTAGTATATAAATAGAGAAGATAAGAATATCCATACATAGCAAACGTGCGAGTTAAATAATTTTGATAAAAAGAGACAAGTCTAAACAGTCAAGATGATCATAAGCACATAAAGGTAACATATGTTAGGCATAAGAAACTCTGTAGAAACACATTTGAAGCGAGATAGTCATAGAAACTCGAACAAGAACAAGCTAGTCACAAAATGAAATGAAGAAACCTAGAAAAATTAGGGTTTTCTACATAGGCACGTTAGAGAGGTAGTAAACTCACAGAATTAGTCGAAGTATGCGAGAAAATAGAAGTTTAAACATAAAAATCAGTTTAAATAAGGTTTTAGAAGAAGTTCTGAAAACCCAAATTTTAGAAGAAGGTGAAAACACTTCAAAATAGATAATTCTTGTAAAGAGCTCCAAGGATAGTGTAAAATATCAAAGAAACAGACTCAAATCGTTTTAAAATCGTATAGATCTAGGAGATTTAGGCAGAAATTAGGGTTTTAGAAGAAACCCATGTAGAGATAAAAGAACATGTCTAGAATCCCAATGATTGTAACAAGTTTAACGGGATGTTGCTTGAAATCACCCTGAAGTAGCCAAGAAGAGCCAAATGACAAACCCTAGATGCAAGTCGATGTTGCCTAGGGCCCTTGAAGGCCTTAGAGAAGGCAAGCATAGCATTAGAGGAGCCATTGGAGGCTTAGAAATTGATGGGAGATCATCAAAGAAGTCCAAAGAAAGGGAGGTCAGCGGTTGAAGGAGCTATGGTTAGGTTGAGTTGTTGAGAGAGCAGATGAGATAAGAGAATACACATGCGGCGGTCTCTGAATAATGGGCTAGGGTTAGGGTTCGTTTGGAATTTCAAATGGTAAGGGTTAATATGGTTCGTTGATATCTCAGATCAACAGCCATGATTTAATTGTTGCTAGGTCGGGTAGGTTGGTTCATGGTTTGGGTCAAGTGTTTTTAATACGAAAAGGGCTAGGGTTGGGTTTAAATTAAGCCTAAAATTAAAATGCAAATCTCACAACATTTTAAATAGCTAATTTTCCCCAATATAATTTATAATAAATAAAGAATCATTTTTGGAAAATCATTTTGTGTGATAAAATGATTTTAAATAGATATTTAAAATATTAAAAATATTAGGACACCAATTTTACACATATAAACATAATTATACATAAATAAGGTTAATATTATAATTATACGCAATTTTACTTTAAAAATACCAAAATACAATAATAAACTGCACACAAATAATTTAATCATATTTTGGCATAAATATGGAATTTAAATGAATAAATCACCCCAACAATAAGTTGAAGGTAATTAATTGGGGGTTTTTATGCGTAAAAGGAGAGGAAATAATTCAATTAAAAATCTTTTAAAATTATATGAAAATTATAAAACCCTTATGCAAGCTTATATATGCACATATATGTTATTTTGAATGTATTTATGTACATACAAAGTATTAAAAAAATTGGGTATCAATAGATGCCCCATCTTTACCAGGGAAGGATGAAAGAGTTTTCGGGTAAAGAAATGATGGCCAATTTAGACCGGATGGAATTTTATGAAAGACGGAGTCCAGACTCTAGTCTTCAAACTACCTACATATCCCTGGTTTTACAGGAACCAGGTCACGTGTACTTCTAGATTCATTGACGGAATATAACGATGAAGTCATTACAATAACACACATGAGATTTTGGAGTGGATGCAAGAGTGGTTATGGTGAACGGTCCAGGTTTGAGATAGTTGAAGGAATTGGAGCGATATTGCCCCTCTTAGGATAGTGGTTGCACACTGGTTACCTGCAAATAAAAGGTGCTACACACATGTGTTTGTGAAAAACTTAACATGATACAAATTCCCTTTTGGACCACGAAGGTTGTCTTCGGACAGTTGAAGATGATGTCCTTAGACCATGATGTCCTGGGCCATGAATTGTTCGGTGAGGTATTCCAGGCCATGAAATGATGTTCTCGGGCCATAAAGACGGTGCCTCCAAACCATGACACCTTTGAATAATGATATGCATGTTTGGGAGATCCTCAAGCAATGGCATTGTGTCTTCCGTATATGAGGATTATGCCTTTAGACTATGACACCTTTGGATAGGTTGGCGATATTTCAGCCCATGATATGAAATATTCATGACGTTATCAAGACAATGCTTAGTCTTGTGAAATGGAAGGAAGAGCTTAGCCCAATTAGAAAGAGAATAAAGAGAGCTTAGAAATAAATCAATATTCGTACAAAGAGGGACATTGCTTAGTCCCATGCAAATAGGGAGGCATGAGGCTTATCCTTAATGCAAATATGGAGTCAAGTATTAGACTCATACAAATGTGGAGGCATGGATTAGCCTCGTGCATATAGGATGGCAGGGATTAGCCTCGTGGAGATAAGTATTAGATTCGTGCAAATAGGGAGGAGAGGATTACCCTCGTAGAGTCAAGGATTAGACTTGTGCAAATGGGGAGGCAAGGATTACCCTCATGGAGTCAAGGTTAGACTTATACAAATATGGAGGCAAGGATTAGCCTCATGCAAATGGGGTGGCAAGGGTTAGCCTCAAGCAAATATGGAGGCAGGGATTAGCCTCCTGCAAATATGGAGGCAGGGATTAGCCTAATGGAGTCAAGGATTAGACTCATACAAATATGGAGTCAGGGATTAGACTCATGCAAATAGGAAGGGGGGATTACCCTTATGCAAGTATGGAGGCAGGGATTAGCCTCATGTAAGTATGGAGGCAGGAATTAGCCCCATGCAAGTAGGGAGTCAAGGACTAGACTCATGCAAGTATGCAGTCAAGTATTAGACTCATGCAAACGGGGAGGCAAGGATTAGCCTCATATAAGTATGGAGGCAGGGATTAGCCTCATGCAAGTAGGGAGTCAAGGATAAGACTCATACAAGAATGGAGTCAAGACTCATGCAAATAGGGAGGCAAGGATTAGCCTCATGCAAGTAGGGAGTCAAGGATTAGACTCATACAAGTATGGAGGCAGGGATTAGCCTTATGCAAGTGTGGAGAGGCAGTGATTAGCCTCATGCAAGTTGGGAGTCAAAGATTAGACTCATGAAAGTATGGAGGCAGAGATTAGCATCATGCATGTATGGAGTCAGGGATTAGCCTCATGCAAAGAGCGAGCGGCAAATAAAAGTAAAGTAAGTCTTAGCCGAAGATGTATTCGATGTTTGATGGCCCAACTGATAGTGAATTATCTTACATGTTTTGCGAATGCTATCTTTACGTCGAATGTACATGTGTTCAAAGAAAAATTGTAAGTTTTGTGGGAAAAGATTGGTTCGTGCTCCTGTAGGCTGGCGTTTCTCAAATCTGAAAGCCTTTCGAGTTCCCTGGGTGACTCTTGACCATTATGGAAATGCAATAATTGATAAAAATAGAATTGTTTTTGAAACGTATTGATATATTAAATAATTTTGATGAGTTAGAGGTTGTAACACGCTTTGAAGGCATTACAACTCTGTCATATTAGAATTTTGAGGGTCCTACTCAAAATTCTGCCCCGGTTTGGCGGGTCATTTTTCACGGTTTGCGGATAATACGCTTAGCTGAATTTTATTTTGAATTTTGAGAATCATTCTCAAAATTCTGCCCCAGTTTCTTAACTGATTGCTGACTGTCTGACACATACTGGCCTTGGTTAGCCTAAATCTGGAATTTGGAGGACCCTTCTAAAAATTCTGCCCTAGTTTCAAAACTTGGGGGGAAATGAAAATTTTATTATAATATGACTGAACCCTAAGGTTGTCTATGTATCCCCACTTAACCGTGAATAAGATCAAGCGTAGTTCAATTACATCAGATAATCTAAGCATAGTATCTCTCTTACTGCGTCTGAATTGATTGGTTTTGGCTAAATTTCTCCATTCATTTCTACAAGTATGAGTGCTACTCCTGTAAGCACCATGTGAACCATGTACGGACCTTGCCAGTTGGAAGAGAATTTTCCTTTGGCTTACTCTTCATGTGGGAAGATCTTCTTCAGCACCAACTGACTTGGTGCAAATTATCGAGGTTTGACCTTTTTGTTTAAAACTCTGGACATTCTGTTCTGATAAAGTTGGTCGTGACATACTGTGTTCATCTTCTTTCCATCGATTAGGGCCAATTTTTCATAGCGACTACTTATCCACTATGCATTATTGAGTTCAGCTTCTTGTATGATTCTTAAGGAAGGTATTTCCATCTCAGTTGGGATGATAGCCTCAGTACCATAAACCAACATGTAGGGAGTTACCCCGATTGATGTGCAAACCGTGGTACGGTACCCCAATAGGGCAAAGGGTAAATTCCCATGCCATTATTTGTGGTTCTCTACTATTTTCCTTAGTATCTTCTTGATGTTTTTGTTGGTGGCTTATACGGATCCGTTCATTTAAGGTCTGTAGGCTACGGAATTCTTGTACTTAATTTTGAAAGCTTCAGATATCCTTTATTAGATCACTATTTAGATTGGCAGCGTTGTTAGTAATAATGGACTCTGGAACTCCGAATCGGCAAATAATATGATCCTTGACAAAATCTGCAATGACTTTCTTGAATACAGATTTTTAAGATGCAGTTTCTACCCATTTTGTAAAGTAATCAATAGCTACTAGAATAAACTTGTGCCTGTTTGAAGCAATGGGATCAATTGGACCAATGACGTCCATTCCCCAAGTGATGAATGGCCGCGGTACGCTTTTTGCGTTAAGCTTATTTGACGGCACTTTTATCATGTTGGCATGCACTTGACATGGAAAGCATTTGCGAACATACTAAATGCAACCCATCTCCATGGTTATCCAAAACTAACGTGCCCTAAGTATCTTCTAAAGCAAGATGAAACCATTCATATGACCACAGGTCCCAGCATGCACATCCTCAAGTAACTTAGAGGCTTTCTTTACATCAACGCGTGTTTGTAAACCCAAATGAGGAGTTCTTCTGTACAAGTTCCCCCCTCTGTGAAAAAAATGATTTGACAATCTCCGGAGCGTGCCTTTCTGAGTGTGATTTGCATACTCCAGGTATTCTCCTTTTGATAAGTATTATTTGATGTCATGGAACCAAGGCATTCCATCTTCTTCATCCTCGACATGAGCATAATATGTCGGCTGACTAAGGATCCTCACCAAAATGAGATAAATGTAGTTCTTATCTAGATGTTGTATCATGGATGACAAAGTGGCCAATACGTCAGCAAACTTATTCTGAATTTTGGGCAATGTTAGAATTGTACCTTTGTAAACCTCTTTCTCAAATCTTGCATATGGTGCAGATCTGGCAATATCTTGGAGTTCTTGGTGGCCCACTCTCCTTGTACCTGGTGCACAAGCAAATCTGAATCATCGATCACCATCAACTCTTGAACGTTCATGTCGATTGCCATTTGAGCCCTAGTATGCAGGCTTCATATTCCGCCATATTGTTAGTACGGGGAAATCTGACTTTGGCAGATATCAGATAATGCTGACCCATATCTGATACCAAAACTGCTCCACTGCCCACTCCTTTCTAATTTGCGGCTCCGTCAAAGAACATTCTCCAACCATTGTATGGTTCGACAATGCCTTCCCCTGTAAACGACATTTCTTCGTTAGGAAAATATGTCTTCAAAGGTTCGTATGCTCCTACCGGATTTTCAGTAAGATGATCTACCAATGCTTGTCCCTTGACTGCCTTTTGAGTTATATAGACGATATCGAACTTACTTAGTAGATCTACCACTTAACCAACTTCCAGTAGGCATGGGTTTCTAAAATATGTACTTTAGGGGATCTATCCCTGATATAATGATGTAGTGTAGGCACGGAAGTAATGCCTCAATTGTTCGAGTTGTCCAGGTCAAAGAACCACAAGTGCGTTCAAGTAGAGAGTACCGTGCTTCGTAAGGTGTGAACTTCTTACTCAGGAAGTATATTCCATGCTCATTCCTTCCTGTCTCATCATGTCATCCTAGAACATATCCGAAGGCTCCATCCAATACAGACGGATAGAGTAGCAAAGGTCGTCCTGGTTCTAGCAGGACCAGAACTGGTGTTCTGGACAGGTACTCCTTGATCATATCAAAATCTTTTTGACACTCCTCTGTCCAGCTAGTTTCAGCATCTTTTCCGAGCATATTGAAGAAGGGTTCACATATGACTGTGGCTTTTGCTATTAAGCGGATGATATAGGTTACGATATAGTTGAGACGTCCTAGGAAGTTCACCACATCCTTTTTTGCTCTTAGGTAGCGTAAACTCCTGAATAGCTTAAACTTTATATGGATCTAGCTCAATCCCTCGACGATTGACGATGAATCCTAATAAATTTCATGTGGGAACCCCGAATGCACACTTTGTGGGGTTCAGCTTCAAGTTGTACCTCCTTAGTTTTTCAAAGAACTTCCTTACGTCTGTTATGTGATCTATGGCCCACTTAGATTTGATAATGACATCGTTCACATACACCTTTATTTCGTTGTGTATCATATCATGAAAGATGGTCTTCATGTCCTCATATTAGTGGCCCCAGCATTCTTTAGACCGAATGGCATAATCTTGTTACAGTATACATCCCACAGTGTAATGAAAGTTGTCTTCTCTGTATTTTCTTCATCCATCAAAATCTGGCGATAACCCACGAAGCAATCTACAAAGGATTGGAGCTCATGCTTGGTGCAGTTATCAATCAGGATATGTATATTCGGCAGTGGAAAATTGTCCTTTGGACTTGCTCTATTTAAATAATAGTCAATACATACTTTGACCTTCCCATTCTTTTCCGGAACTGGCACAATGTTAGCTAACCAGGTTGGATATTCAACCATCCTGAGAACTTTGGCTTTGATCTGCTTGGTGACTTCCTCCTTGATTTTCAGGCTAATATCCAGTTTGAACTTTCTAAGTTTCTGTTTTACTGGCGGCCACATGGAATTAGTAGGAAACTTGTGAGCTACTATGGAAGTGCTCAAACCGGTCATGTCATCATATGAACAGGAAAAACTCTCCTCATGCTCTTTTAAGAAACAAGTGTAGTCTTCCTTCTCTGTTAGTGACAAGTGAATTCTGATGTGAGTTTCCTTGAAGGTTTCGACGTCTCCCAAATTTACTTCTTCGGTCTCGTCTAGAATGGACTTAGGCTTATTCTCAACTTTTTCCACCTCTTTGACATTTCGTCAGGTATATCGTCTTCTTCCTCTAAATTGCTTTTTTTATTGTTGTGTTGCCTCATTGGGTGTCACTGTCACTCGTTCGTCAGGAAAAGTAATAATAATATTGTAGAAGAGAAAGCACAAAAAATATTATAATGATAAAGTATAAATGCATTTAATTAAAACTGAGGAAATTGTTTAGACAAAGCTTGGCTCGATGAATCGAGCATTTATTTTGAAACAAGGAAGTCATAAAACAAAATTAGTGGAAATCTAAAATGCCTAGAGTGGCTATAGAAGTAAATTCTGCCAAGCTACCTAGGGACTCGGCGGGCTCGAGATGGTGTAGCGGTCTAGTTCCTGAGAACAGTGCCCTTCTTAGTGGTTTGGTGATGCCTTGGAGGTTCTTTCCCAACCCTTTGCCGGTTACATATCTGAAGAATGCTAGTATGCTTTCTATTTTGTTACTCCACCACCTATCCTTCTCGACAGCATTGACCCATTCGATGTGATGATAGGTTTCCCCTCCTAGCCTCCTTTTATGCCCAATGGCCAGGATGGCTTGACTAGTGTAGATGGGGTTACTCCCATCCCCGTGAATGATCAAATCCTGATGATTCCGTTCGAACTTCACATCTTTATGTAGTGTGGAGGGTATGGCTCCAGTGGCATGGATCCATGGCCAGCCCAACATAAGATTATACGAGGATGGTATGTCAAGCAACTGAAACTCGGCATCGAACCAATTTGGATCCATCTACAAGCAAAGGTTGATTTCCTCCGTTGTAGCCCTCTGGGACCCATCGAAAGCTTTCACATTCATGCTTCCTACTTGTATCTCGTGGAAACCTTTGTCTAACCTTTTCAGAGTATCCAATGGACAATTATTTAGGCTCGAACCTCCATCAACTAGGACCTTGGTGATGAACTTGTCTTCAAATTGCACTATGATATGCAATGCTTGATTGTGATTCAAACCCTTCGGCCGCTCATCTTCGTGGAAGATAATCTTATGGCTCTGCAGTACTTGCCCAACCATGTAGGCCATTTCTCCACCATTGATGTTATTGGATACATAAGCCTTGCTTAGTATTTTCATCAGAGCGTTCTTGTATGCTTATAAATTGTGCAATAGTGAGAAGATAGATATCTGAGCACGAACTTTGTTCAGATGGTTGACAACAGAGTACTCGTTTGCCTGTACTTTCCTACACATGTCATCTGGTCCGGTCTTAATGATAGACTACCTAGTAGTGGCTTCCTTACTTGAACCTCCCAGATGTTCTAGTATATAGACTCTTTTTACTATAGTCATCCTTGCACAACGTCAGATTCCTCAACCTTAGGTTTCCCTTTCTATCGAGCCTCGACAACATAATTTCCAAGGGTATTGTTTTTTAGTTGAACGGAGGTGTTGTTGATACTGTCATAGTGAAAGCTGTGACCACTTCTACCTCAAATGGAGTGGGGGTGGATGCACGCGAAGCCACCTCTACCTTGAATGGAGCTGATGCAGTTACCTCAACCTCGACTACGGACTGAGTCTGTACCATAATAGGAATAAGTGTGACTGCAACTTTAAAGTCATCACATTCTCGAATAAGCCCAATCTACGCCTCAAAGTCCCATTCTTAATTTGTCTCTATCACATGTATACTATCACCTCTATGATCAGGGAGGGGATTGTTGCAGATATTAGGTGCAGCTTCCTTTGCTTGCATGACCTTGTTGTCAATCAACATCTGGATTTTATCCTTCAGTGTTCGGCACTTAGCAGTGTTGTGCCCTTTCATGTCGGAATGGTACGCACAAGTTTTGTTCGGATTAACCCATTATGATAGATTTTCTAATGCCACAGCGGGAATAGGAGTGATGTAACCTGCGACAAACCTTCAATACAATTGGTCGATGTGCTCAGCAATGATGGTGTATTGTCTAGGTGGCTTGCGGTCGAAGCTGGGTCTCAATGTTGGATAGTTTTGGTGATCTGTTAGAGATTGGAAGTGGGATGTTTGGGAGTGACAGGTGTGATGGACAGAGGCTGGTTGGGAATATCTGGGTGGTGAAGGTTGATATGTAGGCAGTGATGCTTGGTATGTTGGTGGTGATGCTTGGTATGTGGGTGGAGGGGTTTGATATGTAGGTGGAGGGGTTTGATATGTAGGTGGAGGGGTTTGAAATACAAGTGGACTTTAATGACTCTGAGCCACCATTTCTGCCTCAACATCTCTCTTCTTTGATATATTGCCTGATTGTAACGCCTTGTTTGTGGCTTGCAGTGCCTCAAAATTGGTTACCATCTTGCTCTTGATTCCTTCTTCGATTCTTTCCCCAAGTTTGATGATGTTACAGAATTTCGTGATTTTCGATAACCATCAAGCTTTCATAGTACTGAGGATCATGTGCTCTGATGAAACATTTATTCATCTGTTCTCGTCTAAAGACGGTCTAACCTTGGCTGCTTCTGACCTCAAATGAGTAGCATATTTACGTAGACTCAGTAGGTTTCTTTTTGAGATTCTGAATGTAGAATACATCTGGTGCATTCTTTATTTTAAACCTGAATCGGTCCATCAAATCTGATGCATGCCTACCCAGTTGGACCATTTCTTAGAATTGTGACTGATATACAAAGATAGAGCATCCCCAGTAAGACTCCTCATAAATAGCTTCATCCGGATCTTTTCATTGTTCCCGACCCCGACAAGCTTGTCACAATAGATCCTTAGGTGAACCCTGAATCACCTGTACCATCGAACATTTCTAACTTGGGAGGTTTGTAACCCACTGGCATTTCGACATCCGGCTGTATGCACATATCTTCATAGTTCAAACCTTCTATTCATCTATTGCCTTCAACACCTTAAACTTGACTTGTTAGCTTCTTTAGTTCTTCAGCCATGTTTTTAGTGAGGAGGTCCTACTCAGGGGATTCTGGTGCACAAGAGATTGGTTGGGTAGAATGAGTTATAGTTTCCATATATATAGGGTTGCTTTGATTGGTGCCCGAAACTTGGTTATAGGGATGGTCATTGGAAGTGTTTTGGGGATCAGCAATGAGTGGTGGTGTATTTTGGGAAGTGTGGTGAGCGATGGTTGTTGGGTAATGAATGGATTGATGGTGATGTTGTGCTCGAGCTGATAACATGTTGGGATTCTAGAGTGGATTTACATATTCATTTGGTGGGGGAGGATTTTGTGGGTGTTGGTTTTGTGTGCTTTGAGAAGGTATTGGGTTTTTAATGTACTGTTGGTTGATGTCAGGGACATTCAAGGTGAGCGACAAGTTTTCCAAGTTGTGAACCTGCTCAAGTTCTCCCTACAGTTCCAGTATCTTTGGTTCCGGTCTCAAAACCAGATCATTTGGGGCGAGAGAATTGTGACCATCTTAGGTTTCTACATTCTCAATATTCTCCTTCGGGATACCACTTAAGTCGTCCATTTTTGTCTTTTTCTTTGCCCTTTGAGTTGCTTGGAGGAGGAGGAGGTGGTAGTATATGGCTTCTATATCTGGTATGAAATGCTGATGAGGCCAATATGAGTGAACCAACCTAAGGGTGTGGAAATAATAATAAAAATAAGAAAAAAAAACAAAAAGCTAACAAGTCAGAAATGATTCTGAAATATTTACAATATTTAGACACATATTGTAGAAATGTAAATTCGTATCTAGTTTGGGAACTTCGTTATGCCCAAGGTAGGCCTAGTAACAAATAAACCAGGAAAACTTTTAATTCCAATAAATGCTTCATTTCACATATAAAAATAGACAAATCCCAAAACGATACTAAGACAATAAAAAAATAAGTCACTACAGGTACTTTTCCTTATTACATTTTTAGAAAAAACATATAAAGCGAGCCTATTTGGTCCTAGAAGGACCTTCCCCAAATTCAATCTTCTGGACTCCATCATATTGATCCCCCAGCTTGTGCAGCCCCAACAGCAAGTAGGCTCTGTCCCAATGTCCCCCTTAAACTCCTTCAGCATTCTGGCAATTTTCAATCCCCTTTATGACTTTGCCTTCTAACTCCATTGTTCCTCTCTCCGGATATTACAGTTTCCTATAGGAAGTGATTGCCATATTTATCCACTCCTTGATCAATCTCACATTTCTCTCATGTACTTCCCAGTTATGATTCTCAGAGTTGTGGGCCCTCTAATGCAGCCTATTGTACTTGACTCGAGCTTCAGCTTCCTCATCTATGATTCTGTTCCGTTGACCGGCCCCTAGCGTTACCATCCTTTTCAAATTGTCCTCTAACCATGCCAGGTATAGAGGCTTGCACCCTACATTTTACCTGTCTAGCTCAATGGTATTCTTCTCCAAAATGATTTTGCACTGCCACTGTGCTGAGCTTGGCACTTGTAGGGGACATCGTCGTCTTGAAAGTCTGCCCTGAAATGACTCATGTTGACAACCCTTGGTACAACCTGTTTCCTGCGTGCTTGCCTCATAACTCGCATAAGGATATATGGGCATTTCCCTCTCAACCTGATCAGTACCAAGTGCGGAGCATCCCTGGATCTGATAATAAATTCATTCGTTCGGAACCATTCAAACATCCATTGCACTTGCTACTCGGTCAGATTGTCGAAGAACTCTACCCATTCTTTGGCGCTTTCCAGCTGAACAAATCTGTCTGGAATGTAAGTCATATGCTTGGGGTGATGGAAGGCAATATGGTCGTTCCAAGCCCTTCGCAGAAATTCCTAGCGATCGCGACCCTTTTAGAAATGCTCTAAAAACCATAATAGCAGCAGCAAATGACAACCCTCGAAATGCTTGACGCCTCTTTGAAAATACTCCAGAGCCTTGTAAATGTAAGCTATGATCATGGGGACTATGGTTTATGTCTGCCCATTAATTCCTTCCATCAGAGTGTTGGTGAACATGGTCAACCTAGTGTGGATTCTTCCATTTTTCATTGGGAACACTATCAGGCCTATAAAGCACACAATGAATAAAAACACTCTACGGTGGAAGTAAACTAGAGAAGAAAGAGAGATCCCATCATGATAACTGAGGAAAGACATGCTATGGCCATACCTCTCATATAGGCATTCGAAAGGTATGTAGGATTCCTTCAAGCATACTAGGTCGATATTCTTGTTCAGCCCCTTCATCTTCAAAAATCCCTTGCCCGTACGGTTTTTCAATACCAATAGCCCAGGACTATCCTAAGTCAAACCATAAATCCCTCCAATTTATTCTAAGAGTGGTGTCATTTCTATGCCACTGATACAAAATACAGCTCATTCACTATCCCAGAATAAAATGGCAGCTTCGATCAATTTGTTTTTTTGCTCGGTAATTAGCAAGGAATGCAGGTTACCCAGGTACTTCTTCACATGTTTCTTGTCACTTGAGAAAATTTCATCCCACCAATCTAGCGACAATGGTGGGATATTGCTGACCATACCGAATCTGGGGACCTCATGCCTTATTTTCTGCAAAATAAAAGGGTTAGACCTTACCCCCCACCGAGCTCGACTATTTATATATTTATGATCAATATATCAATATTTAGTTCTCCAAAATAATGCACAGAACGTGGTTGTGTCTGTTGGGATTATGAAAACCCCGATGGACTTTGGATAAGCCTTATCTTAAAGGGTCATTATGTGGATGACATAACTGATTTGACTAGGTTTGACTATGATACATGCAAAATTTAACTAGAGTAAGGTTTCTATGGGGTTTTAGACTGGTAACCTCAAGCGGACAACTCGAGGGAGAAGGCATGGAACTGTCGACTGCACCGTGATCGACTAGTTTTACTGCAAATAAGCCTTTCCAAATTTAAGGGTACTAAGTAGGAAGTGCATAAGCACTCATTAGAGCATTGCTATAGGATTTGATATGCGCGAGTGGAATATAATGCGGAGTATGATTTATGCAGCAATTAATAACATGTAGTCAAGTATTTTCATGTAGGAACAATAAAGATAGCACTTAAATAATTGAAAGACAGTTAAAAGAAAAAGAAAACAAAGAGACAAGTGATTTTCAGGGATAAAGAACCATAAATGCTTAAAGCATGGACAATTAAATTCAAATAAGGGAGAAGGGTACGGGATAAAGCATGCTTGGACTAATTTGTAAAAAGATAAGTTCATTGTGGTAAGAGCCTAAAGGTATCTCTAGAGGAGTCGCCATGTTGCGCCCCTTTTATCCCCCTTCGCGGAGAGAAAAGTCCAGGTTTCGACATTCATGAGGGTAATAACTCCTTTCCTTTTAGGAATTGGTATTTGAAGAGTCTCTACCTAACGAGTTATGGTGTGTTAGGGCACCTAGAGAGATTAACTCTTGGAATGGTTTTCATTACCAGATACTTGGGGTAAGGGCTTGAAACGACCTCGAGGGGAAGGTGTTAGGTACCCCTATTGGTCCACAGCTGTGGGTCCTGGCCAAACTAGTTGAGATCTATAGGCAAAATTTCTGGTGGTGTTCCTTAAAGGCATGGTATCTAGTTTTAGTACTGATTTCAAAAACTTTGGAAGCATAATGATAAATAAAAACATGTAAACACTTGTTATAACGGAAGTTGGATTGGGATTATATCCTATAGGTATGGCATCTACTTGTTAAATTGATTTTAGGACGTACAAACATGACTTCTATTATGGAATCACTTGAGACATATAGGCATGATTTTTAACATGGTAAAGCAAACATAAAAAAAATGTATAGTCTTATAGGAATGGTTTCTAGCATAGTAGGGCAATCATATTGAAATGTAACGTACTATAGGCATGATCTCTACCCGTATTACCCCACAGACATATAACGACCCACCCTTTTCACTAGTTACCCCAATATTCGTTTATAAATTATTTACAGACCATAAGAATGAATTACATAAGTACATACGAAAATAAGAAGTTATTCTATAAGGATCCTACAGATAAGCCCGGGTTTCCAAAGCTTCCAATAGCCTCAAACTCCCAAATTCCATACACAATGACATAGTCTAGGTGCATCAAAGTTCCCTAAGGATATCAAGGATCTCAAGCAATGCTTACACATAGACTCGGTAACAAATTGAATAAGTGCAGAGTGGAAGGGCCAGCCTTAGTATGCCAGAGTTCAGAGGGTTCTCAAGAGGATCCCAAGGTAGTACACATACTGGACGGGGCAGAACGTATTAACTTAGGAGTAGAGTGAGAGTGCTTGAAACAGCTTGAAAGGTTTTACTAGGAAAACAATATTAAAAGGATGTTTGTTTGAAAGAATTTGTGGAGTAAAAGAGGGAGTGATGCAGTAAAAACAACTTTGAAAAGAGAGAGTTATATGATCAAACAATAGTAAATCACAGATGGAGTCTAAAACTTCATTTGCAATACTTACAGGACCAAAACAAAAGGAAAGAACCTACATACGTGGATGATGGGGATTGGGGATACATAGTCATATGATTGTAAACACTGATAACTAGGTAACATGATACATTTCACACTCCTTCATGCTCAAGTTTTGATTAGAAATGTGTACAAAATAGTCCCAAAGGCTCACAAGGTGTGCTTGATAACAGGTTTGATCAACAAGATGACAAGTTGTCAAAGATCAGATAAAAAAGGAGTGAAACTTGCACAAGTACAAAGATAAGACAAAGCTTAGGAAAAACAAGGCTAGTGCGGCCGCACACTATTCTGTGCAGTTCGCACAAGTGAAGTTCAGAGAGGATGCTATCAGGCAAAAAAACAATGTAGCCACCCGAGTTTTTGTATAGTCTACACTAGGATCAATGCGGCCGCACTCGATTTAGTGCGATCAACAAAGAGAAGGTTTAGAGAGTTGCCAAGTCCAAGTTGAAGCCCAATGTGGTCCGCGCTCCATTTCATGCGGACCGCACTAGAAGCCACCGCGGCCGCACTCAATTTTGTGCAGTCCATATTGCCTAAGTCTAGAGAGCCTGTTATTCATGTTTAGAGCCCTAGTGCGGCCACACGTGATTTTGTGAGGTCTGCACTAACCCCGAAGGGGTATTTTTTCCATATTTGTCATCTTAGTATAAATAGCTTCTTTTCCCATTTTTAGGTAAGCAGATAGTTTTGTACTGAAGGTTGCGCTCGTGACTTCGGATACTGTTTTGAGTAATTTTTGTTGTATTTAAACATTGAATCTTCAACTTTTCTTCATCTATTTCTTTGTTTTCTTCTCTAATTATGTGCTATACCCATGAGCTAGTGTTGTGGCTCAACCCTAGTATGAGTAATTGAGGGGTCTTGTGTTTTAGGACTTGATTGACTATGTGTGTTTGATATTAGTACTAATTTCATGTTTAATTTTTGAATTAATTGTTGCAAACACTAGTTTGTGTTTAGTAGATTTTTGATCTTCTTGAAAAAATAGATCCTAAGTCTTTGAAATTGGTCTAACGAGGAATTAGGGCGTACTCAAGAGATTGATAGCCCCAATTAAATGGTTAAACCTAGAGACACTGATACCCGACTTAAACCTTGATTGCTTGTGAACATTTGCACACCTAATTGGTCTTGAAAAAGTCAATTCATGCAAAATCACTCGAATTACCGAGAGGAATAGAGTGATTATAATCGAGCAATGGTTATATTATACTCCCCAAATGCGACAATCTAGCTTTAGACTCAAGAATCGGTCAATTGACCACCTAGGAGAAAGTCACTACCCTAGTACCTTTTACTCACTTGAACAACTCACAATAGCTTAACCTTAGCTTACTTTAGTTTAATTTAGCATTGTAGTTTTATAAAATTAGAATCATAATCAAAACCAAAAATGTGTAGAAGTGCAATTATGAGAAAATACACAATTCCACTTTAGATAGACACCCAACTATAACATCTATCTCCCTGTGAAAATTGATCCCAACCTTAATCGGGTAAAAGATGCTTCGACCTCTCTCACTACTCAATAGTAGTGTAGGGTTAGCTTCGATCACTTTTTGGTGTCGTTTCCGGGGAGCTAACGGTTTTGGATATCAATCTAAATAGCTTTGTGTATTTTTCTTCTTTCCTTCTATGTTACTAACTTGTGTGTTTCATAACGTCAGTTACAAAATGGCATAAAATGCTAATGACCCTCTTGGAAACATGATTGCAGGGGAGGAGGTTGATGATAATGGAGAGGATGAGGTGCATCTTGTCCTCTAGGACAACGAAGAAGCCACCAGGCCAATGCTAATGAAAATGTTCCAGACCCTCCTCCGCCACCTCTAAGAGCGGTTCCTCGAGTGCAACCAAACCAAGGCTATGCAAGTACAATTGTCCCAACCCGAATCTGGGCGGGCAATTCCCAAATTATTAATGTGATGTTGAAATTGTTGGAGCAGCGTGGGTACTTCACAGGCACTGCCACTCAAAATGCTTACAAACATCTCAAGGGGTTTGTGGATACCTGTTGGGGGAGCAAGCAAACTAATGTGACCGAGGATGCATTCCGGTTGAGACTCTTCCGATTTTCACAAAGAGGAAAGGTGTTATATTTGCTTGAGTGACTTTCCAACCATTCCATCACTACTTGGGATGAGTTGGTGGACAAGTTCATTGCAAAATTCTTCTCACTGAGGCATATGGCAGCACTACGGGATGAGATCTTAGCTTTCAAGTAGGAGCCCACCGAACCATTACATGAGATTTAGGAGAGATATGCAGCTATGGTGAATAATTCCCCAACAATAATATGACGAGAATATGTTGCAGCAAACTTTCTACTAGGGCATCAAGACAACAAATCAATGCATAGTGAATCAACTTGTTGGGGGTAATTTCATGAAATTGACGTATGATGAAGCTTGTGACATTCTTGATGAGATAGATGACACGTCCTCCGCTTGGAAAAGTAGTGACAATGTGCCCTAGGGTGACCCCACAGTCACTCATTTGCACAAAGAATTACATAATAATGGGCAGGCGATAGCTGAGTTGATGACAACCATGAACCAACTAGCAAAGGCACAGTTACAACAAGTTCAAAATCCTTACAAAGTGAATGCCATGGAGGGTGTTAATATGGTAGTGAACCAATGAAGACAAAGAGGTCAACATAACCAAGGTAAATAGGATCAATTTGACAATGATGGTAGTGGATTCCAAGATGATGGATATGATGGGCTGAATGAAGAGGTACAATATGTGAATAATTATCAACGCCAAAGAGGCAATTTTTCCAACCAACAGCAACAATGGAGATCCCAAGGCAATTGGGGTAATCAACAATAGGAACAATCATCAGCAAGGGAACAGCAATTGGGGAAATAATAATCAAAATCCAAATTGGGGCAGTCAAAACAACAACTGGAGCAATCAGGAAACTAGTGCAACAACAACAACCAGGGTGGATAGAACAATAACCAGGGAAATCAGGGGCAAGGTTTTCGAAGCCCCCCCCCCCCACCCCCAATGTATCAAAAACCGAGCAATCCACCACATTTTCCGTCCCAGGGTCTTAGTTCTTCTAGCAATGATATGGGTAGAAATGAAATGATGTTCAAACAAATGATGATGAAGAATGCAGATTCGGATGTCAGTTATCTTCTCACAATACATCCATTAGAAATTTGGAGGTGCATCTAGGTGAAATCTCTCATCCTTAAATACACGCCCTAAGGGTGCTCTACCAAGTGATATGGTAGTGAACCCGAAGGGTGGGAGCTATCATTTTATGGCGGTAACTACTAGGAGTGGATGAGGCGGTGATATGAATGCCTCCAAACAAAAGCAAGTTTTGGGTGATGAAGTTAAGTTGCAAGAAGATGAAGTTCTTTTGGTGGTTGAGAATGTGGTTGATGAAAGTGTGAACGAAGAAATGAGGATTGATATTCAAGATGCCTAGGTGGAAATTCAAGATGACATGTCCCCGTCTAGTGAACAGATAATAGACATGCTGGAGCCGGTTGTGCCAAAAGCCAAGGAACTCTTGCCTATGCAACCTCCACCTTATCCTCAAAGGCTATCCAAGTAAAAAAATTAGAGTTAGTTCAAAAATTGCATTGACATGATGAAGAGCTTATCCATCAGTGTACCTTTGGTGGAGATTTTGGAGCAAATGCCTAGCTATGCTAAATTCATGAAAGATTTGGTAGCAAAGAAAAGATCCATGGACTGTGAAACTATCAAGATGACCCAACAAGTTAGTGCTATAGAACATTTAATGTCTCCAAAGTTGGAGGATACCAGTGTTTTCTCTATCCCTTACACTATTGGAAGTACATACTTTGCCAAAACTTTATGTGATTTAGGGGCAAGCATCAACTTGATGCCCTACTCATTTTAAAAGACTTTGGGTATTGGGCCATCGAGGCTGACTTCCATGAGATTGCAAATGACGAATAGATAAATGAAGCGACCATTGGGTATTGTAGATGATGTGCTTATCCGGGTGGACAAATTTATCTTTCCAGCTGAATTTGTGATCTTGCATTGTGGGTAGATTACGAAGTCCTGATCATATTGGGGATACCTTTATTTACTACAGGAAAAGATCCAGTTGATTCGGAAGCAGGGGAACTCACTTTTTGGGTGGGTAATGAAAAGGTAGTCTTTAATGTGTGCAAGTCAATGAAGCATCCCAATTGTACTGAATTGTGCTCATTTGTGGATCTTGTCACACTTTTAAATTGATGATACTAGTGTAATGATCAATGTTGAAGGTCCTCTGGAGGGTGTATTTTTAAATCCTAATGTCAATGATGATGAGGGACGAGTGGAGTGTGTGAATGCTTTACATGGAATTGGCTCTTATTCTTATGAGCCTAGAAAACTCTCCTTGTATCTTGAAAATAGAAAGACTCATCCAACAAAGCCTTCAATTGAGGAACCTTCGGTGTTAGAGCTGAAGCCATTGCCTCCACACTTCAAGTATGAATTCTTATTCCCTAGTTCAACTTTACCAGTTATTCTTTCCTCTTCTCTTACCAACATGCAGGTAGATGCCACATTGACGGTGCTCAAAAAATGGAAGAAGGCAATTGGATAGACTTTAGCAGATATTTTGGGAATAAGCCCCGCATTCTACATGCAAAATTATTCTTGAAGATGATGCAAAACATTCCTTAGAACATCAAAGGAGGTTGAACGAGGAAATGCAAGAAGTTATGTAAAAAGGAGGTGATCAAGTGATTAGATGTCGGGGTTGTGTACCCTCTCTCTGACAGCTCGTGAACTTCACGGTGTAATGTATGTCGAAGAAGGGTTGTATGAATGTGGTGAACAATGATAAGAATGAACTAATTCCTACTCGAACAGTTACCAGATGGAGGGTATGCATGGCCTACCGCAAGTTGAACAAGGTGACCCGCAAGGATGAGATCCTATTGCCTTTCCTTGACCAGATGCTTGATCGTCTTGCTACGCGTGCCTTCTATTGCTTCTTGGATAGATATTCTGGGTACATCCAAATCCTGATTGCTCCGTAGGATTAGGAGAACACCACATTTACTTGTCCATATGGCACATTTACTTTTTCTCGGACGCCTTTAAGGTTGTGTAATGTACCGGCAACATTCCAACAATGTATGATGCCGATTTCACAGATATGGTGGAAGATATTTTGGAGGTGTTCAAGGATGACATTAGTGTGGTGGATAATTCATTTGATGAATGTTTGAAAATTTTGGATAGAGTATAGGCCCATTGTGAAGACACCAATCTTGTGCTCAATTGGGAAAAATGACACTTCATGGTTGAGGCAGGCATAGTGTTGGGTCATAAAATTTCAAAGCATGGCATAGAAGTTGATAAGGCCAAAATAGAGGTGATTTCAAGGCTTTCTCCCCCTACTTTTGTCAAGGGGGTTAGGAGTTTTCTTGGGCTCACGGGATTCTACCTGAGATTCATAAAAGATTTTTCGAAGGTAGTGAACCCTTTGTGCAAGCTACTAGAAAAGGATGCCAAGTTTGTGTTCGATGAGGGATGTATGTAAGCATTTGAACTTCTCATGCTTAAGTTGACAACCACCCGTATCATTGCCGCACCCAATTAGAGCTTTCCATTCGAGCTAATGTACGACGTAAATGACGTTGCCATTGGGGAAGTTTTGGGTCAAAAAGTTAACAAAATGTTTCATCCGGTGTACTATGTAAACGAGACAATGAATGGGGCTCAAAGGAACTACACGGTAACTGAGAAAGAGTTGTTGGCTATAGTGTTTGCAATGGAAAAGTTTCTGCCGTATTTTATGGGAGCCAAGGTCATAATGCACATCGATCATGCAGATAACAAAGAAAGAATCCAAAGCTAGGCAAATGCGATGGGTCTTGTTACTACAAGAGTTCGATTTAGAAATTCTGAAGGGTAGTGAAAACCAAGTGGCGGACCACTTGTCCTGCTTGGAGGAGGAAGGAAGGACATGTGATGGCCTAGAGATCAATAGTGCATTTCCTGATAAGCAGCTACTTTTTGTGTCAATGAGTGATATGTTGTGGTTTGTGGATTTTGCTAATTACCTTATGACTGGAATCATCCCATGTGAGCTCTCTTCTAACCAAAGGAAAAAGCTCAAATGGGATACTTTGGATTTCTATTGGGCTGAGCCGTATTTGTTCAAGATTTGCACAGATGGTGTAATCCAAAGGTGTGTCCTAGAGGAAGAGCAATTAGTATCTTGGAGTCTTTTCATTCCTCTCCCTATGGTGGCCATCATAGTGGGCGAGGACGGCTTCCAAAGTTCTGAGTTGTGGTTTTTGTTGGCCAACTTTTTACAAATATGCAAGTGATCTTGTGAAGAGATGTGACAAATGTCAAAGAGTGGGTGGAGTTTCGAAGAAATATGAGATGCCTCTCAATACCATTCTTGAGGTTGATATTTTTTATATGGGGAATTATTTTATGGGCCCGTTCGTCATCTCGTGTGGGAACACCTACATTCTTGTGGCGGTTGACTATGTTTCAAAATGGGTCGAGGCTATGGTTTTGCCCAACAATTAATCTAGGAGTGTTGTTGCATTTCTCAAAAAGAGCATTTTTACAAGGTTTGGCACTCCTCGTGCAGTCATAAGTGATGGGGGGTTACATTTTTGCAATAGAGATTTTGACACCTTGCTTGCAAAGTATGGTGTCAACCACAAAGTGTCTACTCCTTATCCTCCTTAGGCGAGTGGCCAAGTTGAAGTCTCAAACAGGAAAATCAAGAATATTATGTCTAAAATGGTCAATTCAAATAGAACCGATTGGTGTAAGAACTTGGATGATACTCTATGGGCGTATAAGACTACTTACAAGACTTTGATTGGTATGTCTTCGTATCGGTTGGTGTACGGGAAAGCTTTCCATTTACCACTTGAGTTAGAGCACAAGTCCATGTAGGATTTAAGGAAGTTTAACCTTGATTAGGATGTAGCTGCTAATCTTCAGGTGAAGCAACTCAGTGAACTTGACGGATTTAGATTCCATGCCTACTCCAGTTCGTCTCTGTACAAGGATAAAATAAAATACCTTGACGAAGAGTATACGCGGGGAAAGGAGTTCAAGGTGTGATTTGGTGCTCTTATTCCACTCTCGGCTACGTTTGTTTCCTAGAAAGCTCAAGTCAAAATTGAGCGGTCCTTTTGAGGCAGTGTGTGTGACCCTTTTGGTGCTCTTGATTTAATGAACAAAAGTGGTAAAGTTTTTAGAGTGAATGAGCATAGGGTCAAGCACTACTTGGGAAAAATTGATGATATCCACGTGGTGGCACTTCTTCATCTCAAATTATTTGATGGTAACTTGTGTCGTGCCGCGACGTTAAATCAGGTGCTTCTTGGGAGGCAACCCATGTGTTTTTCTTCTTATTTTTTTCTTTTATTTTCATTATAGTACATGATTTATTTTTGGACTAACTGGTTGTAAGATGTTATAGGATTGTGTTGATGCAGTGAAAGACATAGTGGAAAAATTGTTCAAGTCTCTGAAGTTTTAATGCGGACCGCACTACATTTAGTGCAGACCGCACTGATGAGGGATGAAAATGCCAGCTCTCTGAAATTTTCCACCGCGGCCACATAACATTTTGTGTGATCCGCAGCGAACCACTGCGGCCACAAAGCATTTTGTGCGGAATGCAGTAGGTTTCCTTCTCAAACTTGGAAAAATGTCGTGTGGTACGGACCGTAGTCCATTTTGTGCAGTTCACATTGGGCGGGTGAGATGGGCCCTAGGACTTTTTCTATAAATTGTACTTTTTCTATAAATAGTACCTAAAGCCCTCATTTTAAATCAATTTTTTAACTCTCAGAGCTTCAAAATTACTGTTCAATCCCTCTCTTTGCACATGACTGATTTCCAATGCTTATTCTTCATCATAGCATCTTACTTCTGGTACTTTCGTCCCTTTTTCATTGTTAATTTTCTTATTTTCATTAGATTTTTGTTTTTCTTCGTTCTTCTTCTATTTTCAAGTATTTCTCACGATTTGGTAAGCTTAGGTTAGTACATTCTTGTTTACTGTTAGAATAACTATTTCAAACACTGGACAAAAAACTTAGGGACTATTTATTAGGTGTAAAAATTGGAATTAATGTCAAAATATGATGAACCCTAAGTTAGTGTTGCAAATAGGCACTCTGTGCTGACCGCAATGGAAATTGTGTGGTCTGTGGTGCCTCTGTGTGGTCTGCAATGGCATTTTGTAGGGACCACATTAACAAATTTTCAGAAACTTGATCTCCGAGGACCGCGGTCGCATTGCATTTTGTGCAGTGTGTGGTGCCTGAATGCGGACAACATTTCCATTTTGTACGGTTCGCGAAGCCATTATTCAGAGGGTGGTTAGTCTGAACCCTACCTCTTTGTGAACCGCATTGGCATTTTGTGCAGTGCGCATTGGCCTCTATGCGGCCACACTACATTTTATGTGGTCTGCAGTGCATGGAGTTAGATAGTGAGTAGTTTGAACCCCACCTCTGTGTAGACCTCATTGGCATTTTGTGCGGTCCGTGTTGGCCTCTGTACGGCCGCACTACATTTTGTAAGGTCCATACTCTACAACAATTTGATACTGTATGCAAACATTTTATTTCCTGCAATTCTAAACATCAATGCTTTTCTAAATACTAACAAGCCTAATGAATGTTGTTTGCAGACAATGGTGAAACAAGGAGGCAAGGGTTCTAAACAAGAAGGTCGAGGAAAATCCTCTGTGGGAGGGAAATAGAAGATGTTAAGATTGACACCTCAAGATCGACAAAACATTAAATATACAAGGAAGATCATCAAAGATGGTGATAGGGCTATTGATCAGTCGGGGAGTGAGTATGAGCCCTCCCGGGTGGTATCTTCAGACTCCGTGCTAGAATTTGTCCTGACTGGACGTAGAAAAATAGACTACGAGACACTCCTCTAATATCCCCCTGCCCAAACTTCAGTAAATGTATCTTCTGGGTCGTCTGAGGGCTCAGTTGAAGGTAGTGGGGATGAATACTCCACCTTTCCCACAACTTCATTATCCGGAGAGGGTGCAGTAGGAGAAGAGGAGGAACCAGGAGAAGAAGAGGTAGTAGGAGAAGGGGTTTAACCTCAGATCGGAGGTGTTGGTAGAACTAGAAAACCAGAGGTGTGGCAAGACCAGTTTGTGAGTGAGATGGCCTACCATAAATTCAGGGAATGGTGGCCTGTAAGGAAGTTGATCCTGAAGAGACGCTTTGTTGATAGAGACCTCTTGCCTCACAACCCCTATGTGAGGAGGCAATTTAGGGAGAGAGTAAGCTAGGAGTACTTCTTGGGGGACTGTGTGGATACAAACGAGCACTTGATCAAGAATTCAATACCAATGTTTCCCACATAAATTAGGGCATCAAAGTGACCAAGGTGCAAAATTTGAAAGTGTTGTTTCATGGAAAGCCAATAAAAGACTACTTGGGTTTCAATGAGGAGGATGAGTCATTGTACTTGGAGAAGATGGAATTAGGTGAGGAGATCCGTCCTTGGTTGGCACAGTATCTGGCAATCCCTGGTACCACCCCGATTGGTTGAATACAGGAGAGAAGAAGTTTGAATTTCGAGGCAAAGGGGTGGGAAACGTTCGTGTGTAGCAGATTGGACCTAACTACCAACGACAACTCCCTCCCGCTACATCGGGCAGTATTGGTAGCATCAATCATGGCAGGGTACCCGATTAACGTCGGGAATGTGGTGTCTCGGGTGATCACACAGGTAGTAAATGAAGGTGACAGAAAGTACCCCTTCCCCAGCTTCTTGACCATGTACTTCAGCAGCCATTCGATATCATATTGAAAGCAAAGGCCCCGTTCTTATGGTACAGTAGAATGCCTCCACCTTAGTGGACATTCCTTGGTCCATCCACATCAGCATCTCCAAATATACCATCTACCTGGGCTTACCTAGTGACTGCACACTGACTAAGCCAGGCTTTTCTTTGCAGGTCCCACAATCTATTGAGGATTCCCTCAAGGAGATTCTTGAAAACCATAAGAAGAACCTTCATACTTAGAAAGTGCTTACAAAAGTTGTGGATTATCATGGGAAAACTCTCAAGTAGCTTACTAGGGAGGCCAAGAAGATGAGAAAGACGCGGGATTCTAAGGAGTCCATAAATGAGTTGAGGGTTGAGGTTGACAGGTTGAAGGCAAATATTCTGCCTTTGGATTTATTGTAACAGGACCTTGTGCTAGCAGCTCACACCTAGCCAGAGGAGTCCCAGATGCCTCCCAAGAGGAGAATGATGACTCCCCATGCAGTGATGTAGTCATTCAGTAGGTAGACCCACCGGAGACCTCCTCCAGTCAGTCACATAATGCAGTTTTAGGAGCCTGTCCAAGTCCAAGCCTGCTTTGTTGCAGGTCATAGGGAACCCGTCTGAGGTTCCCGAGCATATTGAGCACCCATGCGCCACTCAGGATCCCATCTAGACAGATAAAGCATAGGAAGTTTCTGTATCCTCTTCCCTTTATTTTGATGCGTATTTTGCTTAGTTGGCATTGAGGATAATGATAGCTTTGATTTGAAGGGGATAGGCCTGCTTTGATTTGATATGGATGAATGCATATATTTGACATATTTTATGATTTCTTTATTTTTATTTTTATTTTTCATCTTTGGTATGTCTATAATTTTGATACTTCATTATATTTTTCGTACTTTTAACTTTGGGTCTGTATATAAAAGTATGTTATGTTGTATATAAGTATCCCCATATTGTATATTATATTAAAATACCCTCTTGTACATATTCATTCTACTTTTCGCATTTTCTTTTCCATAGCTTCTTATTTATGTTCGTAGCTTCTTGTTTTCAATGTTTGCAATAAGCCTTTGGTTTTCTTAATAACACGGTTCTTTTCAACGATGGAGTTTGTGTGAATCGGGTGGCTCTTGCTAATGATGGATGGCGTGACAACCTTCTCAAGGGTTTCAGTCCTTTTTTCTTTTTGCTTTTAGTAGTTAATGGTTAAGGGTGTCTCAAGCAAATCTTCACTTGGGTCTAGCACATTTGCCTTTGATCTCATGGCTAAAAATAAATTGTTATGTTTAGGATGGTGAAATTCGTGACCTTGAGACTCTTGCGTTGATCAATAATCATCAAATGGTTTTTAGGGACCATTATATGCTCAAATCTTATCTAAGGTCGTTGTGGGCCCATGAATCTGTGTCTTTAGCAATCCCATAGCTTGTGTGGTGAAAAATTATATTGCAAGTCCATTTCCCGAGCCATTAGTCTAGAACTTGCCCTGAATGTTTGTTGAGGCAAAATCCTAGTGAATTTTGTCTTGAGACATGATTATACGCTCTCCTTGATGCGAAATCCTAAGGATGTTGAACTCTGCATGAACGTGATATGTGCGCTTTATAGGCAGCAAATTTCTCCAAACTTCTCTTCCTTAGAGAAGCGCTTTACTTTTAATTCTTTTGATTAGCATTTACATACTTTTATCACTCAATTCATTGTCTGAATCCAAAGAAATATCACCAATCCCATTAAGCTTGTACGGAGCAGATTTGGAAGAAAGTTGAGAATAAAACCAATCCCATTAAGCTTGTACGCATCAGATTTGGAAGAAAGATGAGAATAAAAAAAAAATTTATTTGTCATCTAGAGTCTTATGATCCCCGTTTTATGGGAACTGCCAGGAGCAACGGACAACTTTCCATTACCACCAACCTTGTCACTCTCAATTAAACTTCTTTTCCTCTTGGAAAATGAATTAGAGAATCCTCTATAACCTCTTCTTTTATCTGTTTAAGAAATGTTAAATTTCTCCCTACTCCATCACTGTTTGAAACACATGCCATTGCCTTCTCATCATCATTGTCGCTAATGAGAACAACAATCAAAGACCCACTCTGCCAGGTACTATGTCCAAATTATTCTTGGTGGAATTTCTATTGCATTTCTAATAAAGTTGTCAACCCCTTCTACAAAATCCTCCCGCAATCTCCACCGATTAGGATAATTCCTATTGTACTTCCAAGTACGATGTTCTATCTATACAAATAAAATAAGAACAAATTAATTTAGTTAATTCATATCCTAATCTTGTTTTTAGTTAATTAATTCCATATCCTAAAGGTTCAACTTATATCCTAAAAGTTCAATTCATATCCTAAAATTTTCAATTTATAAACTAAAATTTCAATTTATAAACTAAAATTCCAATACATAAACTAAAAGTTCAATTCATATCCTAAAGGCTCAATTAATATCCTAAAAGTTCAACTCATACACAGAAATTTCAATTCATATCCTAAAGGTTCAACTCATATCCTAAAGTTTCAATTCATAAATTAAAAGTTCAATTCATATCTTAAAATTTCAATTTATAAACTAAAATCCAATACATAAACTAAAAGTCCAATTCATATCCTAAAATTTCCATTCATATCCTAACGGCTCAATTCATATCCTAAAAGTTCAATTCATACACAAAAAATTGAATTCATATCCTAAAGGTTCAATTCATCTCCTAATATTTCAATTCATATCCACAAAAGTTTAATTCATATCTAAAATTTCAATTTATAAACTAAAATTTCAATACATAAATTAAAAGTCCAATTTATATCCTAAAGGTTTAATTCATATCCTTAAGGCTCAATTCATATCCTAATATTTCAATTCATACACAAAAATTTCAATTCATATCCTAATGGTTCAATTCATATACTAGAATTTCAATTCATATCCATAAAATTTCAATTCATATTCAAAAATTCCAATTTATAAACTAAAATTATAATACGTAAACTAAAATTATAATACATAAACTAAAATGCCAATTCAAATCCTAAAATTTCAATTCATAAACTAGAATTCCAATTCATATTCAGAAATTTCAATCCATATCCTAAACCCTAAATTCTAACTAAACTGTCAAGAAAATACAAAGTATAATGCAAATCTAACTTGACTAAATTCAATACTAATTCAACTAATTAGTTTATAAATTAATTAATAAAGCTAATTAAAACAAGACCTAAACCCTAATCCTCAATAAAATACAATGTTCAAAGAATTAAAACACTAACTGAAACAATAAACTACACTACATCAAATATTATAACACACTCAATAGAAATAACAAAGATTGAAGGTTATAATTCTAACCTTGGGTTTGTTTAGGTGGAGAAGGAGAGAGAGAGAGAGGGGGGCGACAGTTAGCAGTGGGCGTCGAGGCGGTAGCGAGCAAAGGGAGTAGTGGTGGCACGGGGTGGGGGATGAAATTTGGGTGAGTGAAATAGGGAAGGGGATGGAAAGAGAGAGTTGACAAAAAATTTGGGGAAGGAAATAAGAGAAATGGGAGGAAACCCGTTTTTGTCTCTACAATTAGGAAAAGCGACCAATTGTGGTCGTTATTTTTGGTTTGTATATAAATTTTGATCGTTTGACCAAAAATAATGACCAACGTTGGTCGCTATTTAAAAAAATTAAATTGAAAGTAACGACCAAAGTTGCTCGCTATTTAAAAAAATTAATATTCTTTTTTGGTTTTTAAATATTATAAGCTATAAATATTTATCTTATTTAACTACAATTATTATAAATAATTATTAACTATATAATTACTTTTAATAGATTATAATAGCATCTATTTAAAGTAACTTTTTATGTTATATTTAAGTATATGAGTGAATGTAATTCATTAACTCTGTTATAATACAAATAATGAATATAATATCTTATACTATAACATGCTATATATATATAGTTAAAGCAGCACGAAGCGTGTGTGTTATATATATACACACATACAAGCATATACTATAACAAGTTATATGTATATTATAGAATTATAATAAAATGTGTGTGTGTGTATATATATATATATACACACACACACTTTGATAGGCATATATATGTATCAATCCCTAAAATAATCCGACCATGTGTTCCTAGTAATTCATGTTCTTATATATATACATGAAGCGCTAGTAACACAGGGTCGAGTTATTTTAAGGATTTTTATACACTTGTAAATTCATTCATCGACTTATAACCTACTCAAATGCATCATTGAATATTAAAAATAAAGCGTCTCAGCTTCTCTCTCTCTCTCTCTTTATATATATATATATATATATATATATATATATATATATATATATATATATAATTTTAGCTACATATATAGCATGTAGAGTACATTTTAGTGTATTCATCTCTTGTATTACAAAAGTGTTAATAGATTATATTTATATTATTTAGATTGTAAATATAAAAGTGATTTTTAATTTTGGCCAATGTTGATCTGAAAAGAGACTAACTTTGGCCGCTAATTATCCAAAATTAAAATTAGCGACCAATGTTGGTCGCTAAATTAAAATCAAATTTATTTGTAGTTTATATAGTATTTAAAATAATAATATAAATGTTAAACGTTAGAACTGGGTCTTAGATTAGCGACCAAAGTTGGTCTCTATTTGCTTTCCCTTTTGTAAGCGATTAACTTTCCTTAATTTTAAATTATATTTATTTATATTTTATAATTTGATTAAGTAATAATATTATTATTAAAATTTTATAACTGAATCCCAGATTAGCGACTAAAGTTTTTCTCTATCTTAAGAAAATAAGTTTTTTTATAAGGTAAGCATCACAAAATACTTATAGATGTTAGTTGATCATTGATCACAAGTTATTTACTCTCCAATGATTTTCTGCAATGCGTGAAATAATTATTCGCTATTTATTACGTTTGCATTCTCTGGGATACAAAAAGTAGTACAGACTTTAAGATGTAATAATAAATTTCGCAATCAAACCTTTACTTGTATTTGATAAAGCAATTGAACTTACACGTGTGACTCTTTTACCTTTACTAATGAAATGTTTCATGTTTGAATTTTGACAAGAAAACTAAAATTCAAAATGACCGTAAGAGATTGGAAAATTTTATTTTGTATCTCGTATAACTGACATTAATTGTATAAAATAATTTTTTTATTTTATAATTTTGTGAATTTATTTCTGTAGACTTAGAATTATAAGATTGTGGTTCACAAATTTATGAGATAAAAAGAAGTTATATATCACCAGTGTCAGTTGTATAAGATGCAAAATAAAACTTCTCATAAGAGATAAATATATTTCTCATTTATGGCCATCAACGGCTTCCCCCTTCTAATTTTTAGATTTTACTTTTACTTTTTAGTTATTTATTTTTATAAAACCGATATCTTAAAACTTAAATATTAAGAATTCATTTAGAATGCATATAAAACTTAAAGGTCAGATAAGAGAAAATAAATAAGATAGAATTGGGTTGGGGTTTGGAGGGAGGGGGGGGGGGGGGGGGGAATTAGCCCTAGCATATACATGTATTGCAGCTAATTGAAGAGACTCGACACCATTATCATAGTGATTAATTATTACTACTATTTACTATTGAATATTTTACCTTTGTGTTATTTTATTAGAATGTACGTTTATATTTTTGTAGAGTTTTATATAGAATTGTGTTTGATTGAAGGACACAACTGTCACTCGGTTTTTGATGGGCATTTTCGTCATCAACTTTTAACTTTAGAGCTTCCCATTTATAATATACTACTATACTATATATACTATTGTGCTTGTCACAATATCAACTTCTTCTCCTTTCTTCAATTCCACAACAGTGATGATTAAAAAATCTAAAGTTGTACCTCAGAAAGAAAAAGTCTCTTCATCATCGTGGCTGATCGAGTTTATTCAACATTCTTATCTCTTTTGTAATGGTGCGGCCGTACAAATGTAGTTCTTCCAATGTAGAGTTTAAACACCATATTTTTATCAGGTACTAAAATCTATTATTCTGAAACTCCTCAAGATATCAGTTCTTTCTGTTTATAATCTCAAATATCATGTTGACAAATACTAATCACGCACAGGTGCCAAGTGAAACTCTAAATTTTCTTAATCCAGTTTGAGCCATCAATGGAACATGCAAAAACAAATTCGTCTTATTCAAAACTCAAAAAAAGGACATGGCCTCTTGTGTCCAAGACAACCAAGAAAACAAAATCCAGCAGTAAGAAAAAAAAAAGACCAAAAAAGAACAAAATAGTTCTGAGATTGCCTCCTAGCTTTCATTCCAAAACTTGACTAGCCCAACTAGCTAGCATTTCAACTAAACTAAACTAATCAAAACCCATGATCATGTTCGTTGCTAAAGCTCTCCATCATCCTTTCAAACTTGACCATCTTCTTACTCGCAGGCTCTGTTGCCTTGTAATGATGAGGAGAAGCCGGTAATGATGATGGCAAGATGACTTGTTCACTTTGAGCATTGGCAATTCTCTTAAGCCTCTTCTCACTTATACCAAATGCAGCTGCAAATTCTGGCCCTTTCAAGCTCTGCATCAATGAGTCCTTACCCACCAAGAACTGCTGATGGTTTCTTCCTGCTGATGTCGTGAAGCCAAAGAACTCAAATGGGCCATTTGTTGAAGCAATTTGGCAGAAGGGGAAGTACCTCGGCACCCAAAAAACGTCCCCTTCTCGTACCCTAGCGTTCATGGCTAAAGTCCCATTTGGATACACAATTTGGATTCTGCCAGTCCCTTTCAACACTATTCCATACTCTATTGCTGTTGGATTAACATGAGGTGCCATCATGGATCCCTACATTAACCAACAACATAGATAAAACATGTAAGCAAGAAAAAAAAAGCATACTATTACAGTACATATTGGACCATGTCAACTAAGATTTGCTTTCATAATAGGAGATTTGAGATTTTTCTTAATCAATTACCTTTGGCAAATTTACTATTTTAAGCCATCGAGTGCGTAGGATCAGTTCCGACTTTTTATAATACATATTTTCATATATGATCAATGACCTTAAATAAAGAGACGGTCCTTACCCGAGATAGATTGACAAGATAAACGCCATTTCCAGATATCTTTAGAGGAGAATAATTTGACTCATCCAACTTCTTGCTCCATCCATAGTCGTTCTTGAAATCAGCTTTCCTGTTGTAGAGATTATACGCTGATGGAGCTTTATGATTCACTCTCTTGACAACGTCTTCCCTATTTAACAAAGTAAATAGAAATTTCCTCAATGACCATGTTGATTCCTCCTCCTTTGGGATAGTTTCTTCTTCAAAATTCGCAATCCTCTTCAAGTGAGCTAGTCTCTTGTGGGGCTCTTGGGCCAAGAATTTGGACCAAATGTGTGCGCCATGAGAACCAGACAAATGCACTATTGGCCCGGAAGATTGCCTTGTCAAGAACGTGCTTAATTCTTCTGTAGAGACCTGCAAGTATACAATATTAATCTTGATTTAGTTTTTTTTTTCCACTGACAAATGCAGCAAGAATAGGTAACTTCCCTTGAATACTTACATTAAGAGCAGTTGATAATGTGGTATGGTCGAATCCAGCAAGAATGGATGTAGGATAATTTCCACCACCAATGAAGAAAGACTGCAAAATAGTTACGTACATGAGTTACTACAAAAATTTTGGAAAAAAGGAGTATAAAACGTAAGACAAAAAATGGATTAAAAGACCAATTTTTAAGAAATTGGGTTAGGGTACCTGGAAAGCATGCCATCCCATGGATTCTGAGGTAACATCAATACTGCAAATAACGTGAAGTCTCTGGTTTTTAACTATATTTTCCAAATAGAAAGCTGATCCAGCAGGAACTGTGTACACATCTCCGGGCTTCAAATTCCTTTCTGCCAATTCATCTTTGTACATGTGTCCAACTCTTGCTTCCCCTGTATTCATTTCATAGAAAATGAACATTCTGGCTTATGTGAAGTCTAAGCCACTGCCGAAGTTAAAGTCCACAGATTATACAGTGAAACAGAGAGAAAATGAATAAGTTTACCGTGGTGAACAAAGAGGAGAAGATTGGAATCAAGGTACTGAGGGATGAAGAGGCTATTTGGTTCCATAGAGATGAAACCAATATGCATTGGACTATGGAAAGATGTTCCTCTACGATATCCACCTTTCACCAATTTCATGGCACCTGCTTCAGTTTTCACCACATCATGTAATTGACGCAGCAAAAACCATTTTTCTCCTTGAGTCCTTTGCTCACTTTTTTCTCCCTCTTCTCTTTCTCTCCAATGCCCACTAACAGAGGCCACTAATGCAGAGAAAAGTACCAGCACTAATAGCAGCAGACTGTTTCTTATTCCCATGTTTCAACTCGTAATAAAAAGGCAAGTTTTCTTTAATCAGTTTTGGTTCACTGGTGACTTAGGTGCAGAGACTGTAACTGTTTATATAGAGGGAATGGTAAGATTTTGGGGGAGCTGTTGTCAACCGTGCAAGACTTCTAGGCATTTTCGGTACACTAAACGTTGAGATCCTGAAAAATATACAGAAGTAAATGCTCTAGCAAAGTTTACATTTGATGACCACTTCAAAAGGCTATTCTAGCGTAAAAGGATTTATATAAATTAACAAAGATACTAAGTTTTCTTAAACGTTTTGTTTTGGTTGAAACAAATGTTATAGAGTTGGCCTATATTATAAAAAAGCTTAGTTGTTGATCAGACTAATAGGTGTCCGAAATACTAAAATAAAAAAGTTACATAAATACTTAAAACGCAGTACTATACAGCGAATTACTCGTTAAAGTAATTCGCTGTATAGTACTGTGTTTTAATAAAAAATTAATTTTTAAAAAATTTGTAGTACCATACTGCGAATTATTTAAACACAGTATAGTACTGCGTTTCACTCTGATTTTTGGGCCCAACTTATTTTATTAAAGTAATTCGCAGTACTATACTGTATTTAACAAATTCGCAATATAGTACTGCAAATTGCTTTAATAAAATAAAGTTGGGCCTTCTTCTCCAAGACAACGAACATCACCCCCCCCCCCCCAATTAAAAAAACACCGGTCCGCTGCTGGTTCCCCCCCCCCCCCCCCCTCCAAGTTAAAAAAAAATTGGCCTCACTTGTCACCCAGAAAAGCAAAGAGTGTAGGTCTCATACACAAGACAAGCTTTGGATTTGTTCATTCGGGTGCAAAATTTTGATTTGAATCAATTTCAAAATACTTAAATTGAGGTATTTCAATTTTGTTGTTGTTGAAACTCGTATAATACATGCATATTTTTATTGTTGAATATGTTTCCATATTAATTTGTGTTATATTTGTGTTTAAATTTGTATCTTATGTATACAGGAGTCGATTTATTAGCTTTGAGACAAAAAATTATTAAAATTTGATAAATAATTTGTATTGTTAATGTTCTATTTTTATTTGGTTAAGTAATAAATAAATTTAGTTTGTTGTTCACATTCGACGAATAAACTCCAGGAGCCAGATTACCACCACACCACACACCACTTGAAGGACAGTTATGACGGCCGTGTTCTATTTGCTATCATATGCCACATTTACGCGCATAAATGGTGTCACCAACATCCATTTGGTTCGGTATACGCATTCTCTTTTGTACTTGCACCTTGCGCTAATAGTCCTTGTTACACACCATCTTAAAAGGTTCCGGCAGCCAATAATGCTCAGCACCTAATGGCTGCAACTTCCCACTATATGTGTCAACGTATGCAGTAACATTGTATTGCCTATCAATATAGTTTGTTGCCCTATATCCAACTTGTTGAAAGCACTTCAACGCATGTGCATACGACATGTGGTAGATGGTCCATTTCCCACATGAACATAACCTTCTATTTTCATTCACTGTCTGTAGATTATTCCCAGAGTGTCTGCGAATTGCGGTCTTAACTTCAAATACCCGTTCATGATCGTACTGAAGAAATGAATGCCATTGTGCTCACCTCGTGGACCTTTTAAATCTTCTCATGGGTATTGGCATAATTGAACACCTCTGTCCATCAACGTCGATGCAGCTACGTGCCTTTCAACAAACCTCTCCGCACACTTTTTGAATGTCATGTGGGACATGGCAGTGACAGGCAATTCACGGGCAAAGTTAAACAAGACGTTGAATGACTCCGACACATTTGTAGTGAGGGCTCCCCATCGTCTGCTGCCATCAACTTGCAATGTCCATATGTGAAGTTCATGTTGCATCAACCAAGTATAGGCTCGTGGATCTATCTGCCGGATCGTTTCCAAGCGCCTCGTGAATTTTCACTGTTGGTGCTCAGTTGCAGTCATCCACATTAAGTCATGCAAGGCTTTGTCAGGATATTTCTTTTGGAAATTGTCCTTCAGGTGCTTCACATAGTAACGGTGGTATGCATATGGTTCCTGCCATTTAGACAAGTAACGTACAGAACTTAAAATACCACCATGTTGATCAGATATTTGACAAATACATGAATGCTGTTTAACAACGTGCTGCTTCAAGCAGTTCGAAAAAAGCGTCCACGTCTCTTCACTTTCGTTGGCACATATGGCAAAAGCTAGTGGAAATATATGTTTAGTGGCATCAACTACAACTGCAATCAAAAGCTTAATATCATACTTTCCATAGACGTGAGTACCGTTTATGAAAATTACAAGATGACAATGCACAAAACCATCAATTGCTGCTTTAAATGACCAGAACACATTGTTGAAAATATATTCGGGTCTGTCCGGACTCCGCTCGCACCTCCATTCAACAACAGTCTGGGGGTTAAAGTGTTGCTGTGCAGCAATGTACTTGGGCATATTTGAAATAGACTTATTCCAGTCGCCATAAATTAGTTCAAAGGCATGTTTGCCATCTAGATATACCTTTCTTTTGTTTATATTATAACCATACTCATGGTGGATGGCTGTAGTACATTCTTTAATCTTGAACCTAATTAGTATGGTGGACGGCTGTAGTACATTCTTTAATCTTGAACTTAATTGACATTTCCAAATATGGAATCAAGACAAGAGAAATCAAGTCTACATCCAAGTTGAAGTGATTCTCATTGAATCTGGCAATTTCACATTTGTGCTCGCTAATAAATTTACCCACTTTCCACAAGCCTGATTTCTTCTTGCTGGCACGCAATATCTAGTGACAACCCATAAAGTCTCTACGGCATACAGCCTTGTATACCTACATAGTTTACTCACTTACCATCATCACACGGCACTCTCTTATGCTGTAAATTTTTATAACCCTAATTAGGCATGCTTTATCGGGGAAATACATGCCCCTTGTCAGAATAGCTGGTCTAGAATCATCCTACATCCCTGACCAAATTTCTTCATCATCCCTTGTGAGGGCATTCACGTTCTGCATACTTGGAAAATTATAAAGGTAGGGAATATTCCGCTTATGAAATGGTACGGACTTGTACACATTTTGTCTAGCGGGAGGTAGAGGAACATGCTCCCTCGTAAGCTCATGTTCAACATTCACTTCCTCCTCGTCATCACCCTCATCATAGAAGGGTGCGTCATCCCGGACTCATCCGCATTGTTATCATAATCACTATTATCTTCCTGACCCTACTCATGAGCCACATCACGAGTCAATACGTCATCTATGGGCAACTCTGTTAGGTCAGGAACATCAAGAAGCTCATTTTCACAATACAAAAAGAACAAACTAATAAGTTACCCAACTACATAAATACTTTAGATATAGCTATATTACTTGACTTACAAGTCATACTGCCTTGAAGTTTCATGATGGATATTTTCTTGTTGGTGATGACTCTCGAATTGACCACCGTACTCTAATACTCTAGAACTACGTATATTCCAACTAGGGACGAGGTCATAACTTGTAAAACTCATATATAAACCCCTATGAAAAATATAAGTGTTAATACAAATCCAATTAAAACATAAAATAAATATCGCTAAAGAGTAGTAAAATTGAAGTTTAACAGTCGGCTTGTGGATTATATAAAGTCAAAAAAATATTTTGTGGCTGCTCATTCACCGGTGGTGATAGGTTTAAATCAAGTCAAACTCTTTAATTAGCAATCTGTCCAGCAAAAACTACTCCAGAATAACCACCCGATAACTGGGGGTTATCCCTACTATGCACGCCCTCATTATTGGGAATGTCTTCCACCTTGACGTATATTTTCAATAATTTTATTACAATAAATTAGTTGTATTCATCTTGAATCCGCAAAAATTTCCAAGAGTTTCATCATCCTCGATGTTAAACTCAGAATAATAAGCAAACCAATGCGGAGTCACTGAATACGGAAACCTACCGGTTACTTTAAGGTTAACCAAACACTTCCTCACACTCATTTTTTACATAACAACGAAACTAATTTATCATACCCCATATTAAGTGGCAATTTAACATGACGCCGTGGAGGTGAGCTATACCTTACAGAGTTATTCTTCATCACAAACTCATCCCCCCTCCCCCTCCACCTTAAACATAATGAAATCCTTATTTTTTACTCTTCAGACATTGTAAAAAAATAATTGATAAGAAGAATAGAGAAGTATGAATGAAAGTTTGAAGTTTGTATTGAATGGATTTTCATAAAATTGAAACCCCTTTAAATAAGGCAAATCCAAGCTTGGGGTGCATAAATTTTTTTATGTAAAATGCAGTACAATATTAAGTTTTATGTATTTGAATTATTGTTATGTCAATTAATTATTGTTGAGCCCAAAAAACAGAGTGAAATATAGTATTATACTGCATTTAAGTAATTCGAAGTATAGTACTGCGAATTCCATAAAAAATAAATTTTTAATAATACGCAATATTATACTACAAATTACTTTAACGACTAAATTTTTGTTAAAGTAATTCACAATATAATATTGCGTTTTAGGTATTAATGTAACTTTTTTTAATAGTAAAAACTTTCTCTTTTGTCCAAAACAGCATTAGAAATGTTTCGGATTCGTGACGCTGGTGCCCTGTTCTGCACTTCGATCTTGGTCCATCGCAAATTTCGGCAGTCGGCAGCTATTTTTATGTTCATTCTGTTAGCATAGTAAACGGATAAGGCGAAAAATAGCAGCTGCAGGAAGAGGCCTAATATTCTTATTACCGGAGCTCGGGACACAGCGAGGACGACTACGACATCTGCTTTGGTGGAGGTGACACAATTCCATCACATCAACGTTGGCAACTTTACTAGTGAGAAAAACATGACGAACGGCTGGGATGACACCTTCGGTTGCTTCTATTTCAACGAAGATCTCGTAAGTCTTAAATATTTTTCCTATTGCTAACAGGTCAAACTTATATCTAATTTAGGTTTACTTATGCACTAATTTAGGATGAACAATAGGAGTCCTATTGTACATATAATGCATGGTGACATTAAAATCATTTACCATAACACAATAGGAGACCTATTTTCCAGTTCAAGAGCATACTGTATAATACTGAAACTGATAAATTCAGGATAAAGACAGTACTGCCTGCTTGAGACATGAGGACAATATAGTGTTTTCTCATCTCCACATTGACCATGCTTGCACACTAATACCACTGGACAATGATATGACACTATACTGCAACTAATAAGAACAGATTCAAGCAGTAATATTCCTTGCATTTCATGTGAATAGATATCCTTCATATGTTATCCCAACACCAAAACTTCAACAATAACAACAACAACTACCCACTAATGTCTCACAAAGTGGGGTCTGGGGAGGGTAATATGTAGACGAGCCTTACCCCTACCCGAAAGGGCAGAGAGGCTGTTTAGAGTCGACCCTCGGCTCCGTGAAGGAGAGGAAAAACAAAAATAAAAACTTCGAAAGCGAATAAGTTGATCATATATGCAGACACACAATTTTTTAATAGATGCAGTGGAACCAAATCCCAACTAGTAGCAGCCTTTTATCTTTTGAACTCATGTTGGACCCTATGAGATGCCTTCTTGACTCCATTGTTCTGTGTGATGTTAATCCTCCCACAGAATGAGCATGAAATCATGCTAATACTCCAAAAAGTAATCTAATACCACACAAATATTACTCACTCCAATACAACAGCCAAGCTCAGGCCATGTGATAACAGTTATGAACATTAACCTGGAGCCTTCCTATTAGCTACCCTCACCCTAATATTAGGAATATGGGCCTTGTCAAGATTGAGTAATCTCCTCCCTGCACTTTGCTATTCAAAGAATGAGTTAAAGTTCATTGCACTTGCAAAAGAAAAAGCTATGTTAGTTAAATAATCCGCTAGTGTTTTGCCCTCTCTTAGAACATGTTGGAAGATCAAATTGGAACTCTCTTTCGTCCGCTTGATCCTTTTCATCTTCTTTCCTATACTCCATGGTGTTTCCCATTCACTTTCTATGATCCTTTTCATTACTAAAGAATCAGTCTCTATAATTAGAGGATGCAGCTGTTGATCAACACAAAATGCTATTCCTTCAGCAATTGTCTTAGCTTCTGCCACAATATTAGTTGTATCTTCTGTCTGCTCTGCCCTAGCAAACACCAAATCTCCTTCACTATTCCGCACACAAATTCCATAAGAACTTAGTCCAGGATTGCCTGTTGATGCACTTTTATGTTACATTTGAACTATCTTTCATAAGGTGACTGCCAGACCATTCTCTTGGTCTTAACATATGGTTTATACCCTTCGAAAATATGATCATGTCTAGCCATAGTAATGGACTGTGTGGCAACCAGGGATATCGTACCTGTGCTAGATTATGCAGTGTCTTGTTCGCTTCATGGATCACCCTACTGCAAGGCATTGTACCTCCATATTTCATAGTGTTTCTCCTCTTCCAAAGTTCCCATGTTATCACTGCCGGAACTGCCTGGAACAAAGGCTTGAGTTTTGGATAACAGTCCTAATTCCACCACACCCTTATAATTTGATGAACCTGGACTAGATTCTCTATTATACCTGCTGCCTGCAGAAATGTCCTCCACACCCTATCAGGTGTTGTACTTGTTAGGAATAAAGTTTGGAAAGAATCCTCCTAAGGCTGAGTGCAACACCAACATTTTGATATCACCATGTGTCCACTCCTTCTCCGCAGATCATCTATAGGGACTTTATCTTTCCATAGTCTCCACAAAATGAAGGATATTTTTAAGGCAGTCCCTTAGTCCACAGTAGCTTGTGTTCTGCATTTATGGATCTCCCTGAAGCTGTAGGCATCCACTTAGGTTTATCCCAATATTGATCATTGTTTTCAAATAGAAACTCTTGTTTAATATGATCTGCAATATCTATTGAAAATGTTTGTTCCAACAGCTTCATATTCCAAACATTTCCCTCTCTCAACACATCCACTTCCTTAAATTTTTCATTAATGTGAAACTCTGGTGGCATAACATGATATAATACCTCTAAGCTTGTCCAGTTCTCATGCCATATGTTGGTAGAGACTCTATTCATTTCCCGCAGGATTTCATGTTTCACTTCTTCCCATGCTTCCAACATCTTCCTCCATATATGTGAACCTCTCCTAAATTGAACTACAATAGGTATTTCTTTTTTACAATATTTGCTCCATATGAAGTTTGTCCATGAGACATGGTAGTTCTAAACAACAACAACAACAACAACCCAGTATATTCCCACCAGGTGGGGTTTGGGGAGGGTAATATGTAGACGAGCCTTACCCCTGCCCGAAAGGGCAGAGAGGCTGTTTCCAGTCGACCCTCGGCGTATAGGATAAAAAAGGGAAAGCTGCATTAAGAAACAAAGGTAAAATTAGAAACACAAGCAAGACAAAACAAAATAATAGAGCACAAGTACTCCCGCAGAAATAACGTAAATAATTATGGAAACATAAGCAACATAAATACAGTCGCATGCAATAATAACAAGCAGTAACTACCATACTAACAACCCTCTGGGGACATAAGCTAAAACACTATCACCTATGGGTAACCCTACTATCCCACACCCAACCCCGGGAAAGGCGTACGGAGAACTCTATGAGCCCCTAGCCTACAATCCTGATTCTAGACCTCCAGACTACCCTATCAAGGGTCATGTCCTCGGTAACCTGCATTCTGGTCATGTCCTGTCTAATCACCTCTCCCCAATGCTTCTTAGGCCTCCCTCTCCCTCGCCGACCACCAACAATCTCCAGCCGCTCGCAGCTCCTCACCGGGGCATCGGGGCCCCTCCTCCGAACATGCCCGAACCACCTCAGCCTCGCTTCCCGCATCTTCTCGTCCACCGGGGCCACCCCTACCTTCTGTCGAATAACTTCATTCTTGATCTTATCCAGCCTGGTGTGCCCACACATCCACCTAAGCATCCTCATCTCCGCAACCTTCATTCTCTGAACATGCGAGTTCTTCACGGGCCAGCACTCCGCCCCATACAACAACGCAGGTCTAACCACGGCTCTGAAGAATTTCCCCTTGTAACCATGGTAGTTCTAAACATCCACCACAATTTAGCAAATAAAGCTTTAGAGACATTAACCAAAGATCTAAAACCTACACCTTCTCTCCTCCTTAGGTAGGCATGGGTTTTGCCATTTTGTCCAGTGTCTACTCATGCCTTCTTCCTTATTGTTCCTTAAAACCTTGCAAAGGTTTAGTGTTCAAGCACATTATTAGGTGGATCAAGTACAGAAAAGACGTATGTAGGCATGCTTTACAACAAGGTAGATATTAATGTAGCTTTTCCCCCATAAGACTGCAGCTTCCTCTTCCAAGAATGTAGCTTGCCTTCACTTTCTTTATCAGATTATTGTAGTAGTCCTTCCTTCTTCTTGTATAAAAAATAGGGCTACCAAGATAGGTGAATGGAAACTCACCTCTTGTAAAGCCAATAATAGTTCTCACAATGTGCCTTAATGATCCAACTACATTAGAATTCATATAAAAGGAACTCCCTGCCTTGTTGATCATCTGGCCTGGGTGTGTTCATACTTAGTCAAGACTTCCATAATCTTTTTTAAGGAATATGAATCGGCATCTATCTTTTTTAAGGAATGTGAATCAGCAGATGCCGAGACGATAGTGTCATCAGCATATGCTAAGTGGTATAGAGGATCAATCCACTTGGGCATGCCAAACCCTTTAAATTTCTTATCCTCAAATAGTTTATTCAATGATCTAGACAACACCTTCGCAGAGTATGAATAGGGCTGGTGAAAATAGATCTCCCTGTTTGACTCTCCTTGTGGAATAAAAGAAACCTGATGCTTGCCTATTGATTACCACTGAATACCAGTTATTAGCAATCAGATTTCATACTATGTTGATGAATCATTCCGCAAATCCCATCTTCCTTAGTACATCCATCAAATATATAGATGATACCCTATCATAATGCCTTTGTCACGTCTAGCTTGATCACAACATTAGCAAGTTTGCCTTTGAATCTTATATCAGTTACAATCTCCTATGTTAACAAAATGTTTTCAAGGATACTCCTTCCTTTGACAAATCCTAATTGATTGGATTATATCAAAGAGGACAGTATCTTATCCAATCTTCACCATCCTAGAGAACACCTTCTTGTTAAAATTACTCAGACCTATTGGCCCGAGATCAAAGAAAGTCTCAACCCTAGGATTTTTAGGAGTTAGTACAAGGTTGGTATGTGTAATGGATTTAGGCAATGATCTCCTACTATCACTCATTGGGGTGCAGTTAAGCGCCTCTTCCGGTATCTGAATGGGACGCGTGACTTCGGAGTCTGGCTGCGTCCTTCATCTGCTATACCTCTGCATTGTTTCTCTGATGCTGATTGGGGTGGAAACTGCGATGACCGCTCCTCAACTGGCGCCTATGTTGTCTTTCTAGGGCCTAATCCTATTTCCTGGAGCTCCAAAAAGCAGCGTTCCGTTGCACGATCTTCTACTGAGGCTGAATATCGTGTCATTGCTTCTGCTGCCGCTGAAGTCCGTTGGCTTCATTCACTGCTGCGCAAGCTTCATGTCCCTCTTCCGGCTGCTCCTGTCATTTACAGCGACAACATTGGCGCCACTTACCTCTATGCCAACTCTGTGTTTCATTCGCGCATGAAACACATCTCCATTGATTATCACTTTGTTCGTCAACTGGTTCAGAATGGATATCTTCGTGTTGCTCACGTATCCTCTGCTGATCAGCTTGCTGATGCTCTCACCAAGCACTTATCTCGTCCTCGACTTCTTCTGCTGATGTCCAAGATTGGCGTGTCCTCCGGCCCTCCATTTTGAGGGGGCGTATTAGAATATATTGTGTGTATCTTTTTATTATTGGTAGAATATTCTTTCATTATTGTACAGTCCTATAGTTGGTAAGATTTGATTTCTTTCATTATTGTACAGTCCTATTGGTAGGATTTGATACCTCTCTGTACTCTATATATACTTTTGTGAGCAATACGAGAAAATCAATTCTCCCAAAACTCTCTAAGAGGGAACAATTGACAAGACTGATAAATTTGATTTGCTTTATCTAAATCATTAGCAAAATAAAGAAAATCTAACCAGTACACAGACTCACATCTATAATATCTATCGAGATCTTGTTCATATTATGTTACAATTTTGTTATTTTTTCCACTATAATCTGCTAGAGGTACTTAAAATCGGCTCATACATATGACAACATAAGCAAATTAAAGGCGCCCAGATGGAACCTGGTTTACTAGATTTAACTGAGCCCAGTATCTTTTCTATATATTTGTCGTAAATTCCTAGAATTTAACAAATATTGAATTTTGAACCTAGTTTCAGAAATGTAATAAATTCAATGATAAAAACTAAAAGATTGAATTCATCAAATTTAAATTATAGATCTTCTGACGAATATATAATTACTCATGTCCAGAGAGGCTGATCCCATAATGACCCAAAATTGTTGTTCTGATCATCTAGGAAAGTGATGCTACTTTGGAAGGTGTTACTGGTGAAGTTGTGGAAAGATTGTTGGGGTGATGCAGGTGGAGATTGGTCCATTTCCATGTAAAGAAGAGCCATGAGGTTAGCTTGTTGACACTGCATATTGACAATCTCAGCTTGTGCTTTGGCTAATTGTGCTTGGAGCTCATTCACTTGCTTTTGAAGTTGACAAATAGCACCAGCAGAACCATAAACTGGATCTCTCAGTCTAGCGTTAGCCTCGTACACCATACTGCTCACTGCATCTGCTCTTTCAGATTCCGGCAATTCCTAATCAAAATAGAAATATGATTAGTAATTAGAATTCAACATAATTAAGTCAATATTTGGTCCAAAATCATTGAGTGTCCGAACAACTAATGGAATTGTGAGAGCAAATATGGTTTTCGTTATTTGTCACAATAAGATAATGAGTAGTTGGTAGCAATAATATCCCTGGTCTATTTATTTTTAATTTTTTGTAGGAAAATTAAGAAACGTCAATGCAAAAGCGAGAAAAGATGAAACTACATATAGCTACATGGAAAAGAAAAGTAATGGGGGATCATCAAAAATATCTTCTGCCATAATTAATAAAGCAGATATGGTTGTTGCTTCTCATTATAGTATATCAAAGGGATTTGAATGCATGTTGGCCTTAATACTGATTCCCTCCTTTAGACTAAAAGAAGAGCACTATTATTGGTAGTTCACTATATCAAATTCTAGCTGTTTGGCTAGCCTCTTATTTTGCACTTGGAATTGTACTCTCACCTAATTGGTTATCCGGGCATTAAACTCAATCATATTAAAAGAACATGTCTCCTATATTTGCCTGCTTGCATTTTGACCCAAAAATAAAAAACCGATACTATATACTATATAACTAAATATACTAAAGAAAATGAAACGCAAAAAGATTTTTAAAAAAAAAAGAGGTAAAACTGGAACTAAACACAAACAGAGTGATTGTCAATTTGCTTCTCGAGAAACTTAAATATATTGGAGGTTTACCATTTAGCGAAAATTATAGGAAGTATATTAATGTGACTTTAAAATCCCATCTACTTGAATTCCAAAGGTAATATAAGTGGATAATTTAATTAATATAGAAAAGCAGGGGCGTATTTAAGTCTTAGGGTATGGGTTCACGTGAACTCATTCTTTTCTTCCTAAACCATGTATAATAATATTATATTTCTTAAAAATTATTTAATTATATGTGAACTTATGCTCAAAGACTTCTATGGTGCAATAATTATTGGGTGTATCTTTACGAGTGAAATTGGTAGTTCAAATCCCACATTAAACAATGTTATTATATATATATATATATATATATATATATATGAAAATCACTAAAATTTTAAAAAGAATATATATTTGAACGTATAATTTTAAAAATGTAGTGGGTGCATGGTAGATACTAAAGTTAAACTTGTCAAATATAATTCTAAATTCACATTTTTACAATAGTGCACTTATCCTCTTCAAATCCTAGATGCGCAAAAGAGGAACAAGAAGTAACAAGTGCAAATATTTATACCTGCAAGAACTTGATAATATTGCTTGCACCGAAGACACGATGAGCAGTGGTGAACTTGATAGGGTCGTTGGGAGGAAAATAAGGTGCCAACACACATTTCTCTGCGCATCTCCGCCGTAATATCTTACAGGCAGCACAAGGCGTGACCACCACCCGCTGCGGAGATGGTGAGCTACGTGACGGTGACACAGAGCAAGGAGACAGCGGTGTTGTGGTAGTGGTGACTGTTCTGTTGCTTGACTCCATATTTTCTTTGTAGATGTTTAGATGCAAGGAATAAAGCAGAGAGAGAGAGGGGAGAGTAGTAGGGGTGTTCTAAAACGGAGTGAGTGAAGGGAATATATATATATATATATATATATATATATATATATATATATATATATATATATATATAAGCCCAAATAAAGGTGAGAGAGGGGTGACATCATAATTAGTAATACGACATAAACTTTTTCAAGTAAAAACGCCTTTTTATTAGATTTTTGCATTGTTATTTTGGTTTTACCTTATAACTCATAACTATCGAAAATCTAAAGTTAATGGGTTCTTATAACAATTTCAAATTAATATATAATATTTTATAAGTTTTTGATATTTATAGATATTTAATAAATTTCTTAATATATATAATATACGGAAAAAATATTAGGTTACGATGAACCCGATCTTCATGCTCTAGATCCGTCCTTGATAAATGCTTTTATCAGGTAATAATTCGTAATTGTAATACGTAAAAGTTATTATAATTATCTTTTAAATAATCAAATAATATTATTCTTCTTGACAAGTTTAATGCATGGAGAAAAAACTCATATCTTTTTTATTGGTTTAGTGACTGCGAGGATCTAGTGTTCTCACAACTATTACTCCTAGTCTTTTTTCATTCACAACTAATCTTAGTCCCCCCCCCCCCCCCAACAACCAATCCTAGTTGAGTTACATCTTTGGCTCTCTTTTTTTTCTTTCCCTGTATGGTTAATTGAAAGGCTTATTCACAAAAAAAAAATGATTTAGTGGTCTTCTTCAAGGAATCATCGAAACATGTGTTAGAATTTTGCTCTGAATTTCTAATTTATTAGGACTTTCTTTCTTGAAGGAATGAAAGAACTTCAAAGAGGATTAAATCTTCTTAATATGTCTGATCCTTTTTTTGGAAGACAAGTTTTGCACATTTATAAATTAAGAATATCTACTTCTCACAAGAGCAAAAAAAAGATATTCACAATATAGTCATTAAAGAGTTTTAATAAGGGGAAGATTTTTATTTTGTCAGTTTTTCATCTTTATATTAATTTTATTATGTGTAGATCAATTGATCAAATCATTATAAACTATTATGCTTAGTTTGTAAACATGGAGATTTGAAGATGAAAACCAGAGAAAATGAAGATGAACAGGAAGAGACAGAGAGAGAGAAATGAGAAGCTTCTGGAGTAACCGAGAAGCCAAAATGAATTGCCCCCTAAAATATCTGTACAAAGCAGCATATATACAATCTAATCTTGGGTCGGGTCAGACGGCCCAAGAGTAAAAATAAGTTGGGCTCAGACCAATACATTCATCACAGCCCACATTACAATGTATACCAGGAATATACAATAAATATACAATGGATACAGTCATTTATGCTTAGGTTTGGAGGCCACATAATCCTTCATCTCAACACCCCCCCTCAAGTTGGAGGAGGAAACCACCTTCAACTTGAACAACATCAGATGGAGCACAGTTCCAGGTAATGGCTTAGTGAGCAGGTCAGCCAGTTGACGAGAAGTAGGAACATGAAACAACTGGAAAAACCATTCTGTAGCTGATCCCGAACAAAATGACAGTCCACCTCGATGTGTTTGGTACGCTCATGGAAAACAGGATTGTTGGCTATATGGACAGCAGCCTGGCTGTCCCAATACACAGAAAATGGAAGAGAAACAGATACTCCAAGATCAACCAATAAACGAGACAGCCAAGATAATTCAGCAACAACTTTGCTGAGGGCTCTATATTCTGCCTCAGCAGAAGACAAAGAAAAAACAGGCTGCTTCTTAGATTTCCAACTAATCAGGCAACCACCCAATAGTACACAAAATCCAGTAACAGATCTCCTAGTATCAGGGCATGCAACCCAGTCACTATCGGAATAACCAACAGCAGAGAAATCATCACTGGAAGAATAAAAGAGACCCATAGAAGGAGTGCCTTTAAGGTATCTCAAAACATGTAGGGCAACAGTCATATGGGGAAGTCTGGGGCATTCTAGAAATTGACTCGGATGTTGAATAGCAAAGTATATGTCAGGCCTAGTATGAGTCAGAAATAACAGCTTACCAACAAGACTCCTATACTGATCAGGAGAGGTTAAAAGGTCACCAGAATCAGCATGAAGTTTGACATTAATATCCAAAGGACAAACAACAGAGATTTGTACAATCAAACTGATGCAGTAAATCAGAAACATACTTATGCTGATTAATGATCATTCCACCAGGAACAACTGACATTTCAAGGCCCAAAAAATAATGCAAAGACCCTAGGTCTTTGATTTTAAACTGATCATCCAGAAACAGTTTAAGGGCAGTAATTTCATCACTGTCATCCCCAGTAATAATAATATCATCCACATAGACTGCCACAACCACAAGGGCCCCAGGTTTACCTTTTATGAACAGAGAATAGTCATTCAAAGAATGTGTGTACCCTCTGGAGTAAAGAGCAGAAGACAATTTGGCATGCCATTGTCTGGATGCTTGTCTCAGCCCATCTAGGGATTTCTTGAGCTTACAAACCATAGGAGAAGGAGTAGAAGATGTAGAAGAAACAGAACCAGAAAAAGGAGCAGAGACTGTCAAACCTGGGGGAAGTTTCATATAGACTTCCTCATCCAAATCACCATGTAGAAAAGCATTATTAACATCAAGTTGAAACAGAGGCCAATGATTCTTGACATCCACAACAATGAGACATTTCACAGTGGTCATATTAATCACAGGAGAAAAGGTGTCAGTAAAATCAATCCCTTCAACTTGAGTATCACCCCTAATAACAAGCCTAGCTTTATAACTTTTAATAGTACCATCAGCCTTGTATTTGATTTTATAGACCCATTTACATTCAATGGGTTTCTTACTAGGAGGAAGAGGAACAACATCCCAGGTATGGTTTGCTTCCAAAGCATCAAACTCCTGTCTCATGGCATCCTGCCATGCTGGAACAGATGCAGCTTGAGAGTAATATAAAGGTTCAGATTCCAAGGTAGAAGAAGAGGATCCAGAAAAGGCAGGGAGTTGGCAGACATAATCCTTAAGATAGGATGGAAGATTATGCTGTCTAGTGGATTTTCTAGGAGCAGGAAGAGGTTGGGAAGAAGGTAAAACAGGAGGAGAGATATCATGATTGAAAGAAGGAAGGGGAGCTGGATCAGTATCAGTAAAATCAGGAACAGTAGAATTAGGGGCTAGATCAGATGTAGGGGAAGAAGGAGAGGAAGCAGGTATAGGAAAATTTGGGTCAGTGGAATGCTCAGCAGGAGGAATAAAAGGAAAAGATGAAGGAGAAGAATGAGCAGAAGAAGGTTTACTCTTAAAAGGAAAACATGTTTCATGGATATAACATCCCTGGAGACAAAACATTTCTTGGAAGCCAGATCATACAGTTTATAACCCTTTTTGGCAAATGGGTAACCCAGAAAAACACAAGAGAGGGCTCTAGGCTTTAACTTGTCCCTTTGAGGAATGGGGACAGTAGCATAAGCAAGGCACCCAAATGCCCTCAAATGAGAATAGGATGGAGCTTTCCCATACAAAATTTCATTGGGAGACTTATTGTGAAGTAATCTGGATGGTATTCTGTTAAGGAGATAAGTAGCAGTCAACAGACAATCCCCCCAGAAAGACAGAGGTAGTCCAGATCGAAAAAGTAAGGCTCTACATGTTTCAAGAAGGGTTCTATGCTTTCTTTCAACAACACCATTCTGTTGAGGTGAATGAGGGTAGGACGTTTGATGAATAATCCCCTGGCTACTAAAGAAAGATATACCCTCAATGCTAGACCCCAATTCTAAAGCATTGTCACTTCTAACAGTTTGAACCACAGTATTAAACTGAGTTTTAACCAAACAGATGAAAGATTTAAGCAGGGAGAAGGCATTGCTTTTTGAGCCCATTAAGTGTGTCCAGGTTGCCCTAGAGAAATCATCAACTATTGTAAGGAAATATCTACAACCAGAAAAAGTAGAAGTATGGTAAGGGCCCCAAGTATCCACATGTATCAATTGAAAAGGCCAAGTAGTACTGATACTGCTATCAGGAAAAGGGAGTCTGGTTTGTTTGGCCATAGGACAGACAGAACAAGGAAAAGGTTGTTTAGAAGCAAATGAAAAAGACAAACCAGAAATATGTCTCATATTTGCAAAGGAAGTATGTGCTAGTCTTAAATGCCAAATGTAATTCATATCAGTTGTAACAGCATTATTACAAATAGAATTATGCACAGTTGAAGGCAAGGCAACATCCTTGCTGTCAGACACATTGTCATCATTACAAGAATCAGACAAAGCACATACATAAGTAGATGAACAGCCAGTAGAGGAAGAAGGGGAAGGTGGCACCCAAGACAGTTTGTATAGACTAGCTTCCTCTTTACCAAGATCCAGAAGCCTCTTCAGAGAAGGGTCCTGTATCACATGGAGTAAACAGGAAGTTGGAGTAAACAAAACTATACAGTGCAACTATTTTACTAACTTGTGGACAGAAATCAAGTTGTGTTTAAAGGAAGGGACCAGTAGTACATTGTGAAGAGTAATGAATGAAGTTAATGCAAAAGAACCTGTAAAAGTTACTTTCACTTTGTAACCATTAGGCAAAGTTACAAGATAAGGAACAGTCAAAGGTATGATGTTAAAGAGTAAGTTTTTATCATGTGTCATATGATTGGATGCCCCTAAATCTATGATCCAGGAGACAGAATTAATGTGTGTAAGCATGCATAACTTGGAATCAGAAATAAGACTCTCAGTTAACATAGTACCAGCAAATTTAGCAGCATACATGGGAGGAGGAGCCTGAGCACTGGAATCCCCTAACTGGGTCTGTTGCAACAAGCTCATCAATTGATCATATTGTTGTCTGCTCAACCCTGGTATCACAGAACTTTGGCCATCTGTGTTTGTAACATGGTGATGGCTGGCAGGAGGATCCTCAAAAGGAACAGACATATTAGGATTCCCATGATTAACAGACACACTTTCCTCACCAGTGGAGACATGAGCAGCAGCAGATTTCCTTTCCTTGTTGTATTTGATATTTTGAGGAAACCCATGAATCTTATAGCACTTATCAATTAAGTGCCCAGATTTCTTGCAGTATCTGCAAAATAAGGACCCTCTACTTTGCTCAAAATTAACTCTGGGTCTGAAAATAGGGGGACTAGGTACTGTGGCCTGATTAAACCCAACTGAGTGCTTATTTGTATTAGCATTAAAAGACATAGAATCTGGACTGATTTGGGAAATTGATTGAACTTGTCTTTGTTTCTCATCATTAAGCACTATATTATAAACACTGTCAAGGGAAGGAAATGGCTACATCATCAACAAGTTACTCCTAACCCCCATGTATACTTCATTTAACCCCATAAGAAACTGGAATACCTTGTTTTCATCATCTTCCTGAATTATTCCATTTTTAGCAGCACACACACATCTCTGCCCATGATTTGTGCACATTGTGCCCAACTCATCCCACAGGCCTTTGAGTTTGTTAAAATATGAGGCTACATCTAAACAGCCTTGAGATGTGTGAGAAAGTTCCCTTTTTAATTCAAATATTTTGGTCTTGTTAGGAGTACCATATCTTTTCTCAATTTGGGACCATATACTCTGTGCAGTATCGGAATACTGCACACTATCAGCAATCTGAGGAGATAGGAAAGCAGTCAACCAGGAAATGACCATGTTATTACATCTATCCCACAGCCTCTGTTCAGCCACATTAGTGGTTGGTCGAGGACATGAGCCATCAACAAATCCGATTTTGTTTTTAGCAGATAGGGCAACAATCATTTTCCTCCTCCAACCTCCATAACCACTGCCTGAAAAGGGAGTGGACACAAGAGACACACCAGGAACATCGGAGGAGTAAATTAGGAGGGGACTAGTAGAGTCTACGGGGGAGGTATTAGTATTCATATTAACAGCCATAAACAATGAACAGATTTAACAACACAGGAATAGTCTCAATGAACATACTACTATCAAACGAGAACTGGCATGCAACATATACAACACGTAGAACAGAGAAAGGGTTACCCTCCTTCTTCGCGACAGGAGAAGAACGACCTTCAACCACCAGATAAGACTAAGTCCGGTCACCGGAGATTGCAGTTAAACGGAAACTCACCAAAATAAGGTCACAGACGTCGGAAGCTTACCCAAAACTCCTATCGACCGAAAGCAAAGTCATCGGATAGCATCAAAACCCCAGGTCCGAAAGTCGGAAAACCCTGGAGTTTGAAGAACTCGTCGGAATAAGACCAGAGATGTCGGAACAACGCCCAAAACATCTACTGATACATAATCGGAGCCTCAAACAGTCAGAAAAGTTCAGATTATCCGATTAACATTCATCGAAAAATATACGAACAGTATTTTTCTCAGAAAACCAAAGAAAAACTTCAGAAAAAGCTTCAGCAAGTATCGATAACACATAACAGAGAAGGATCGGAAGATTTTCCTGCTCTGATATCATGTAAACATGGAGATTTGAAGATGAAAACCAGAGAAAATGAAGATGAACAGGAAGAGACAGAGAGAGAGAGAAATGAGAAGCTTCTGGAGTAACCGAGAATCCAAAATGAATTGCCCCCTAAAATATATGTACAAAGCAGCATATATACAATCTAATCTTGGGTCGGGTCAGACGGCCCAAGAGTAAAAATAAGGTGGGCTCAGACCAATACATTCATCACAACCCACATTACAATGTATACCAGAAATATACAATAAATATACAATGAATACAGTCATTTATGCTTAGGTTTGGAGGCCACATAATCCTTCATCTCAACATAGTTTAGTATTTTTTTTTAGGTCGTCTGATATGGCACATTGAGACAAAATATCTCCAGCTTTCCTGGACTTAAAAGTCGCATTAGAAGTCAAACTATGAGTCTACCTTAGAAAATACATTAGCTACTTAGAAAACTTTGGCTCGTTTGGCTTCTAATTATATGACGAGTAAAACGCGCTAAAATTGCATCATATCAGTCAGAATTCACAATTTAGAAACTAACTTATCATCTTGAAATCAAGCCACGTGTAACATAATTTTGATATGAAAAGGCGCCATAAGAACAAATGGAGTAATTCTATTTCAAAAAAATTTCCTTTAAGAATTTTACTGAAGCGTATTTATTATTGAGCTATCTTACACATAGGAATAGCAGACGGTTGTGTCGGATCGTATATGATTCGGTTCAAAAATAAGTAATGAAAAAATAGATTAAGTATACGATTCAATTCGATATATATTTAATATGGATAAAAAATTGATTAATCGGTAGATAATATGGGTTACCAATATTATCAATGATTTCTTGTATAGGATTACTTTTGGGAGAATTTTTAGTCTCCCTAACGTGAGGAACCCCTAATTTGAGGCTTTACAAAAGTAAAAGTGAGGCCCATTGGTTATCCATTTTCTAAATGAATAATATGGTTCTTATCCATATTTGATCCGTTTTTCAAAAGTTCATTATCCAACCCATTTTTTAGTAGATAATATAGGTTGTTAATTGTTTTCTTTTGACCATTTTACCACCCCTACTTACATAGTAAATGCATTTATATTTTATTCGTGCACGTAATACAAACTAATCACTCGATAGAAATTTGTCAAATATGCAAATATTTGTTCGCGGAGGAATTAATACTATAGAAATTGTAAAATTGAAGATTAAATGTGTTCAATCGAAGATCATTAGAATCAAAACTAAAGTTAATTTTGTAACCTAGGGAGATAGGTCATATTGATATCATGTTGGCTTTATAGGTTGAAATCATTAAGGAATTCGGTTCATATTTCCTACTACTCTAACCACCATTACATTACGTGTCTAAAAATGGAGAATGAGAGAAAGAGAGATCATAGGCTAAAGTTGATTGTTGTTAAAGGTGGTAGAAATTATGTCATCTCGTTTGGCACATGTATTAGAAAAAGGCCATTTTCAGCTGTATTTGGTCTGAACCAAAGTTGATTTTTATTTTAATAATTTCCTTTTCTATTTTATTTTCCGTTTTATGGACGTATACAAATCAATATTTCAAGTTTAATTTAAAAGTACTAGTAGTGCATACAAAGATGCGTCACTAATCTTATATAATATCAATGAAGAATTTATTGAACTTGTTTCATTCCATATATAACTCAATAATTCGTTATATATATATATATATATATATATATATATATATATATATATATATATATATATATATATATATATATACATATATATATATATATATACATATATATATATATATATATATATATATATATATATATACATCAAGATGTAATCCTGAAAATCAAAGGACAAAGTGGTCAAGATAATAATTATAACACAAACTGATGATCAGCTAGGGCACCTGTAACAGGGGACCAAATGCCTAATTGGACGAATGTGATCTTTTATACTTAATAGGAATATCTCCTTTTCAGCACTCCCTTTAGTTCCAGAATGACGTGCGGCATATGGCACTCCTCTAATATTCTCTCTTTTATGCAACACCACTTGTCAAAGCCACCATTATTCGATGTCTTAGCTCAATATGTTTCTAAAATTTTCCTTATACAAAAGTAATATTTCATTAATTATATCATAACCTTAAATATATGTTATGGAAGGAGGTCTAGATCCAAAGTATATATAATATATATATATATATATATATATATATATATATATATATATATATATATATATAAAATTTTGAGTATTCAAGTACAAACCTCTAAAGAAATGAGTGGAATTAATTGGCAAAAATTAATAAAATCACTTTTGAAACATTTACTGATTTACATATCCAAAAATTCACACATGCAGCTCTCCATGCATTAACGATTTTTATACAGCTGAAGTACTTGTAAGAGCTGTACTTTAATGCTGCTTGCCACTTTGACTCATTGTTCCATGGTCAGAAATTGAACTACCTAAAGAATATCACAGTCGACGGAATGGCATGATCTTCTACCTTTACTTCCTGCATTTATTTTTCCTACCTCCTCTTTTCTTTTTCTTTTTTTTTTTTAAAGAAAGTCAAAATAAAAGGTTGAACGAGCATGTTGCAAAGTACGGTAGTTGTGGGATGGATATAAAATGCCGCCACCCTTGATGGGAAGTCTCGAATTCATTCACTGAGAATTAAAAAGATCATGGTATGTAGGGGATGCTTAATAGCCCTACGCGGTGTGAATTTAAATTAATTAAATTTTCAACGCGGATACCAGACACCATGTGAGAAATTTAAAAAAAGAAAAAAAACAGAAGAGGTTGCAAACTCAATTAATAATCACTAGCTATAGCTCCTCTTAGAAGAAACATTATGACTTGGAATTTTGATTCTGTGAAGATCTTGCATTTATCATACAAATTTCATTTTCCCTTCTCTCGGGTCTTTGCTTTCAATATGAAAAGGAAGAAGCATTTAGTGCACAACAAAGGCTACGACCGAAAGTACAAATTATCAATAAGCCCAACCTAAGTTGTGCGCCCAATTAATATCAACTAACAAGAAGCTAAAATGGAAGTTCATTTATTTTTTTATTGACAGTTGACTTCAAGAAAGGAGAGGAAAAAGGAAAGGTAGGAATTCTGAATCTTTATTGGACCATACTGCTAGAAATATGCCACCTAAGACATTTTTGTGTCACATTCATATTCATATATACCAATAAAGGAAATGAAGAGAGATGAAAACATAGAGAAACCCCTCCTTTGTTTAGTCTGGAGAAAGTGTTTATACACTAGTTGAGTTTGGCTCAGCTTGACCAAGTATATTTATTCGCATTAGCCACTTAACCTAACTTTTGTTGATTTTCTTCATCATCTCTTTTTAAGGGTGACCAATCCCATATTATCGAATAGTACATCTGACAATGGATTACGACCATTAGTATGTAGTAATAACTAACAAATATTTATGGTGATTAATTGGTATAACTAAGTCTATAAAAAAAGGTGAAAATGATCTAGAACGAGCAACTCCTCCTCTTCTGTTATCTTAATAACTAACAAATATTTATGGTGATTAATTGGTTACCTTGATGCTTAATCTTTGCTGGATTAGTTCTCTTCCCCTATGTTTCAAAGATGAGAAAAGCAGAACAGAAAAGGAACTACAACCGCAATCTAAAAGATAAAAGACTCTGCAAATGGATACAAAGTTTTAACCAAACGCCATAGATCACCACAAGACAGCTTCTTGATATCACAACTCAACTTATCCTTCACAGCTGCAGTTGGTGTTGAAAATTGCTGGAACTGAGGTCACGTGAATGTGGATAATACAGTGATCCTAGAGAAGCTAGAACTGAGAAAGGCCAATAGCACCGCTCAATGCATATGAGCACCAGGAATTAGAGACCAATGAAATAAACTACATTCAGAAAATAAATGCTCTACTATAAGCCTCAACAGATCATGTCATCTTGCTTTGCAAATTCAACACTTACTTCTAGTAAGAATTTATGCGTCCAACATCTGAGTCAACCTAGAGGAGAGGGGAAAAGGTGCACATATATATGTAAAACTAGTATAAATTCAGAAGATGAAAAGTAATTCAAGAAACAGCACAACTGATTATAGTTGCATTAACAATTAGCACCATCATCACCTATTTTAATCTACAAGTAGATTTTGATGTTGCAGTACATTTGATAAGCTAGTTCAGGAAGAAAAAGAATGGAGAAAATGAGGTTCATTCACCAAATCCATAAACCAACAATGCCACCTATAACATAGATCAGAACAAGAGAAAAAACTTACAAGCAACCAAAGAAGACTGATTCACCTAATGGCAAGTCAACTAGCAGAAACAGATGACGCACACTGCAAGTTTTTGAGCTCAGCTTCTACCTTCTTGACATCAAAATAATCCTGAAGAGCTGTCATCTTAATCTTGTTGCATTTCAAGCTTTTTATTGCATCAGCGGTGGCCAAAGCCCCTGCAATTGTTGTTATTACAGGTATCTTGTGCGCCAGAGCCATCCTTCTCAGCTTCCTGCCATCAATCTGATCAAGTGCGTCCCCTGAACTTGTGATCACCATCAACTGAATCTGCCCATTGGCAATGAGATCTGCAGGATGTGGCCGCCCTTCATGCATTTTAAGCACTCGTTCCACTGGCATGCCTTCCAATTCAAGTACACGTGCAGTTCCAGAAGTTGCAATGATTTGAAATCCAATCCCCAAAAAGGCTCGAGCAATTGTGGTAAGTTGAGGTTTTGTCAATTCATTTAAACTTAGGAATAGAGTGCCCGAAAGTGGCATTTTCTGTCCAGCAGCAATTTGTGCTTTGGCAAATGCAATTGATGACTCAAAGTGAATACCCATTACCTCACCAGTGCTGCGCATCTCAGGACCAAGAAGCACATCACATCCTTGGAATTTCTCAAATGGAAGAACAGCTTCTTTAACTGATACATGTCTTGGGATAACCTCCTTGGTGAAGTTTAGGTCATGTAGTGATTTACCTGACATAACTAGAGAAGCGTATTTAGCCAACGGGTGCCCAATTGCCTTGGAAACAAAAGGAACCGTCCGTGATGCACGGGGGTTAGCCTCAAGCAAGAACACCTCATCAGAAGCACTGATGGCATATTGACAATTCATGAGGCCACACACATTTAGCCTCTTTGCTAATTTTGTAGTCCACGACCTAATAGTTTCCAAGCATGAATCAGAAATTGTTTGTGTAGGAAGCATGCAAGCTGAGTCACCTGAATGAACCCCAGCCTGCTCAATGTGCTCCATTATTCCACCTATGACCACATTGCCATGCAAATCAGCAAGTGCATCAATATCAATCTCTACAGCATCAGTTAAATACTTGTCAATCAGGACAGGGCGCTCCGGATCTACCTTAACAGCATTTTCAAGGTATGTCACTAATTTGTCATTGTTGTATACTATCTCCATTGCCCGGCCACCTAAGACATAAGAGGGTCGGACGACAACAGGATATCCCACTTCTGTCGCAATGGCAACGGCATCCTTTTCGCTCTTTGCGATACCCCCTTTTGGCTGCACAATCTGTAGTTCATTCAGGATGGCATTGAACCTCTCCCTATCTTCAGCTGCATCAATGGAATCAGGTGATGTACCCCAAATGCGAACAAAGCTGGCTCCACTTCTGGTCTTAGGCCTTCGCTCATCCAAGTAATTCTGAATTGGAATAGCCAGTTTCAATGGGGTTTGACCTCCAAATTGTACAATGATACCATCAGGTCCTTCCAAGTCAATGATGTTAAGAACATCCTCGACTGTCAGAGGCTCGAAGTAGAGACGATCACTTGTGTCGTAATCTGTAGAAACTGTCTCAGGATTGGAATTCATCATAATTGTTTCATAGCCTGCGTCCTGTATAAACCAAAAAAAATATCAAATTTCAAGGTTGGAAAGCAACATAGGAGCAAAGTAGTAACCATAAAATGCCAACTATGAGAACCAAGACAGAACAAAAGACCAATATATTATTTTTCAAATACTTCATATGCGAAGACGAAAACTATGATATTTCTATTGTCTGCATTGTGCAATCAGAAGTTCATCATTCTAAAAAGTTGAAAATCCATTCAACCAATGTTATATTTCTTATTGGAGCCATGTTATAGGAGTCTTCCATATTAAAAAGAACCTGTAGATCATGACATTCATTTCACAGAATTTATAGACTTTTGGATTTCAGTAGTATTGCAGAATAATCAGATAATTTGAATCATTATATGGAAGAAACCTTATCAGAACATAAGACTCGATCCAATTCTGATCAATTTATTCATTGACAGTTGAAGAAGTATAACCTAAAAGGCAATGCAGCAAAATTTAGACCCTAAATCAATCATCAAGAAACACAAACCTGAAGAGCAAAGGATGTATGACAGCAACAATAATCAAACTCAATACCCTGTCCAATTCGGTTTGGTCCACCACCTAAAATCAACACTTTCTTCCTACCGGTAGGAGCTGATTCGCACTCATGGTCATAAGATGAATACATATAAGGCGTATCAGCCTCAAATTCTGCAGCACATGTATCAACTCGTTTATATGCTGGTTTCACACCCAAAGACAAACGCCTTGACCGAACCTCCTCCTCACTGGACTTTGTCGCAAAAGATATCTGTCTGTCACTAAACCCTCTCTTTTTCACTTCATAGAAGTCATCCTTAGTTAAGTCCAACAAACTGCGAGCCAGAAGGAATTGCTCCACATCTACAAGCTCCCTTAGCTGAGTGAGGAACCATTTGTCTATGTAACTGAGCTCAAAGATGTCATCTACCTTCATCCCCCTCCTCATTGCAGCATATACCGCATGGATGCGATCAGGATTAGGAACCCGAAGACTATACTTCAATTTGTCCCAATCCCAGTCCAATTGCTTAACCTGTGTACAGCCCCAACCAGAATAACCAGATTCGAGAGACCGCACTGCTTTTTGGAAGGATTCTTGGAATGTGCGACCTACTGCCATGGACTCACCAACAGACTTCATCTGAGTTGTGAGTATGGCCTCGGATCCAGGGAATTTCTCAAATGCAAATCTGGGTATCTGCAAAATGTACATTGTTTAGACAACTGTGAATGTATAAATAATGGAGTTCGAAATAGAAAAAAAAATAATTACATCATCTTCAGATCGAGAAATAATAAAAAAATGCTAATTAAAGTATTATCCCACAACCAGCTTTTGAAATAGTGTGTCAAGATTGTAACAACGCTGCATACACGTCCCCCCGCCCCGGCATAGCGCTTCGCTTCCGGTTCTTCAGAAGAATCAACTTACGTCTCCCTTCTTCATTGACTTGGGTTGTAAAATACTTGCCAGCAGCAATAAGAATACTACCATAATTTAAAGAATAAATTATAGGAATCGAGCTGATGACAGAGATGCCAGGGTTCATTTCTGTTGGCAAGAATCATATGTTCCTGTTTCTTTATCCTATCCAGTCTCTACACAACCCAGGTCGAAATATTAGCCATATTTTGGTCATTGCTGGGACCAAATAATTCATTGTACCAAAGAAAAAAGGGTGGTGAATATTCTGGTTGTCAAGTTACACTAGCATGTTATAGAGATGAGCCTGTGTCAAAGCCATAAATAGACACCTTAGTAGAAACAAGATACCATTCTTACTCCTATATAACTAAAATGAGACAACCGAATTAATATTATCGATAAGTAACGGAACTTTAAATTTCTAGGGAGAAAATTAATACATAAGATGGAATTTAAGAGCAGCAATAAAGTAAAGATACTTGCCTTTGTAACAACATAATCTATGGATGGCTCAAAACTAGCTGGAGTCTTCTTTGTGATATCGTTAGGAATCTGATCCAGAGAGTATCCAACTGATAGCTTAGCAGCCATCTTAGCTATTGGAAAGCCAGTAGCTTTTGAGGCTAAAGCTGAAGACCTCGAAACTCTAGGATTCATTTCAATTACCATGACTTCCCCATCAACTGGATTTACAGCAAACTGTACATTAGAACCACCACACTCAACCCCGATTTCCCTGATGATGGCAATCGAATAATCCCTAAGTCGTTGGTACTCTTTATCTGTCAAAGTCTGAGCAGGAGCCACAGTGATGGAGTCCCCTGTATGAACTCCCATAGGATCAATATTCTCAATTGAACAAATGATAACCACATTGTCGGCCAAATCTCTCATAACCTCAAGCTCGTATTCTTTCCAACCTAATAAAGACTTCTCAACCAAAACTTGTGATGTCAAACTAGCTGCTAACCCCGACTTACATATCGCCTCGAATTCCTCCCTGTTATAAGCAATTCCACCACCAGTGCCACCTAATGTGAAAGCTGGCCTTATAATCAATGGAAACTCCCCAATTTCACCGGCTATCTCGATACATTCCTCCAAAGTATTGCCAATGCCTGAAGGTGGAGTCTTTATCCCAATATTCTTCATTGCCTGCTTAAACAAATCCCTATCCTCTGCTTTCTTTATGGCGCCAAGCTTCGCCCCAATCAACTCGACCCCATACTTATCGAGCACCCCACTCTCCGCCAACGCTACAGCTAAATTAAGAGCAGTTTGGCCACCCATTGTAGGCAACAACGCATCAGGCTTCTCTTTCTCTAAGACTTGCTCTACAAGTTCAGGTGTCATTGGCTCAATATAAGTCCTGTCCGCCATTTCGGGGTCTGTCATAATCGTTGCAGGGTTCGAATTAATCAGTATAACCTCATACCCTTCTTCCCTAAGAGCTTTACAAGCTTGAGTACCTGAATAATCAAACTCACAAGCTTGTCCGATCACTATTGGCCCTGCGCCCAATATCAAAATCTTCTTTATATCTGTTCTTTTACCTAATTTCTGCTTTTGAACAACAGAATCATTATTGGAGCTTTGCTCATTGACAATCGAAAAATTCACCCTTTTGCGCAAATGGGTGTGACCCAAAACGGATAGCCGAGACTGGAGGTGCAAAAAAGAGGAGCTTTTGTAAACTGAGGATCTGGCAGAGTGGGGAAATAGTGGGAAAAGGTGGGTTCTTGATGAATATATTTTGGAAGGAGGAAGAACCGAGGAAGAAGATGAAGAGATGAGCCTATATGCAACATTTTCACAGTGGTTCATGCAATAACCCATCTTCATTCAAACTGTGTGAAGCAAATTGATTAAAGGAGGTGAGCTTTTCAGAGGAGAGTGGAACGGGGAGAGATGCTAGTTTAAGGTGAGGTTAGGGTTTTAGAACTCTTATACAGGTCGTGGATTAGGAATTACTAGGTACGGATTTTATACCAAAAAAGGGCTCAACTTCAAGCTTAAACTTCAATCATATTACTATTTATGGGAAAATAACGATTTTATTGCTTTATTCCAATTTTGATCCTTAAGTTATTCAACATTGGACGTTTAACCGCGGGTTGAATTAAATGTGCGCTTTTAATCTCAAAAATATTTGCTCTCATTTCATAAACTAATTATGTTTTTCACCCGTTATAGTTTTTGTAGGAAATTTTTGCTTTATTCTCTAATTTTTTCTATTTTTATGCTTTTTTTCTTTTCTGCTTCTTTTTTCTTTTTTCTTTTTTTAATTTCATTTAACTTCTTTTTGTTTTTATTTTTTTCCCTTTATAATCTAATTTCATTTACCGTTTTTACTATTTTTTATATTTTTTTTCTTATATAATAAAAAGATAACTGATATAGTAAATATTTGTTCACCTTTTTTCTAATATAACTATTACAATATACCTTTTTTTTTCTTTCTCATTTTTTAAATTCAATTATCAAACTGAAATAATATCAGTTGTCACTTGATCTAATACAATGAATATCACATTGACTGTTGTTGAGCATCATAAATTATATAATTAGATTCTAAAAATCAACACGTGATTACTATGCAAATTTTGATCTCTTTCTCTATAAATATCAATACACATTCTACCATTAGCAGTAATACAACCAGTTATAGAGCGAAAATATATAATCTACGACAACCAAATCTTCATATATACTAGTTAGAATAAAAATAATAATAAAATATTAAAAAATAGAACAAAAGTATAAGTAGCGAAAAAGACTTCTAGTACCATGTGATACCAATATGGTATATATGTATACCAACAGAGCATATAATTTCTCTAAAATATTAGTACAACTATCTGCGACTATACTACTCTACCAAAACATTAAAGGGTGAAATAAAAGTATGAGAAAATTACATACCCGTATTGCAAGCTAAATATTCGCAAAATAACTTACTCATTTTGTATACTAAGAGGGTATATAGTTATATGGAGTCGTTCCAACAATTTTCTATAACTATAAAAACTATTAATACACATAATTTATGTCCATTGGCATACAAAAATTCTAGCATTATTGCAATTCATGTTGATATAAGTTATTTCATAATAGAATTCGCTTAAAATGAAGCTAAAACAACCAAAACAATGTTCAAGCTACCGTATGATACCAATATGGCATATAACTATACCAACATGGTATACAGTTTTACTAGTTAATTTCCAGCAACTATATGATGATACTACTTTGACATAACACACATGCATAAAGAGAAAAATAAAAAAAATAATGTACCACATATTAATATAAGGTATTTCAAGATATTATATTATATTACTATTATTAAACGATAATCAAATATTGTACCAATTAAATGTAGCTAATACAATCAAAAATAATTCAACTAGCATATGATATCAATATAACAATAGCTATACTAATAAGGTATATAGTTAGAATGAATTGTATACTAAATAGTATATTTGTATATTATTTTAGTATACAATACAAATTCGTCCTTGAAATATTATCATCGTAAGTTACATTCACTGGGTTGGAGCAATTCAAGAATCACTACGATTGGAACTATTGACCAAAGAAAAATTTTCCAAGTTAAGCAAATGGATTGATGAGTTGTTGAGATATTGAATTATTATGGAAAATCGCCCTTCTAGAGAAATATTAGTGCCGTTATACAAAGCTTAATTCGATGCAGCAACAAAGTAATAAAAAATAAATAAAAAAAACAAGTATGACCTCCAGCTGAAATAAAGGTGTAAACGTATGATATGGAGTACAATAAAAAATAATATTTCTTGTAATCTATGTCATTAGTAATAAAGAATATGGAACATTGTGTTATTATTATTATAACCAGAGAGCTTGAGCAAATAAAATGTGAATTAGGAACCAACAAAACATCAGCCAGACTTGAGCAGATTATGATCATTTATTGCACAGTAATAAAAATAATTATTTATTAAACAAAAGGTCCTAACAAGTGGAGTATTAAGATTTAAAATTTTAAATAGACTGTATTCCATTAAATTATATATAATACAAGTACTAATTTCGATAATATTTCAAGGAAGAAGGAAAAAGAAAAGGAAAGGGAACTATACCTAAATTTTAGTATTGATAATATTCATGGACGAATTTGTAGGCGGGTAAATAGTATTGATTACATAGGTAGAAAAAATAAATAGTTTGGGCATAAGTATTTAAGGATAAATAGTTTAAATTTAATGGGTATAAAGTGAGATTTTCTCTAAATTCATAGGGACGGGTTGAGTACGTGTGTGGCCTAAAACTAAAATTTTATATGAGGCCTTAATTTTTAAAAGAATACTATGATATATATTTTATGTCTATTTTTTTATCTTTTTGAGATGTAAAATTATTAATAATTTCTTTTATAATCAATTTTCTCTAATAGTTCCTTTTTAATTAATAATATAGTCAACTTATTTAATCTTTTTTAAGATATTATTGATTTAGGTAAAATTTTATCAATTATCTTTTTGAAAAACATATTTTCTTTGAGGCAATTATTATGGAAAAACATTACTTTTGTCCTAAAAGTTATAAATTCTTTTTTTATATATATAAATATCTATAAATCTATTATTTTTTAAAAATAGGGCCCCAGCGTAAGTCACACGTCTTAGTTGTGATAACCTTAGAGCCGGTACTGTCTTTGAGTAAAATTAAGCTCTTAAATGTGTATATATAAGTATCTCGCTGGTCATGATTGTTTGTGGATAAGTTTTTTCCTATCTTGCTAAAATATGTTTCTACAATTTATAAAATAAAAACAAAATAAGAGATAGTAGTTTGCTCTTTTTCTTTCTATTTTTTTTCCCCGAAAAGGATAAGGCTACATGTTACATGATGTTATAAAGAAACAACAACAACAATAACAATAACTATCCAGTATAGTCCCACAAAGTGGGATCTGGGGAGAATATGTAGACGGGCCTTACCCCTACCCGAAAGGGCAGAGAGGCTGTTTCCAATCGACCCTCGGCTCAGTGAAGGAAAGAAAAAAAAAACAAAAACAAAAGAGCATTAGTGACTCCAGCAGAAATAGCATAAATAATTATCTAAACATAAGAACCATAAATAAAATATCACGCAATAATATCAGACAGTAACTACCATAAATAACTGCCATACGGGAGACACAATCAAATACACAAATCATCTATGGATAGCCCTGCCAAGCCTCACCCAACCCCGGGTGGAGAGTACGAAAAACTCTAGAAGCCCCTATCCTACGACCCTGATACCAGACCTCCAGACTTTCCTATCAAGGTCCATGTCCTCGAAAACCCGCATTCTAGCCATGTCATGCCTAATCACCTCTCCCAAATACCTCTTACGCCTCCCTCTGCCTCGCCGAGCGCCGACCATCGCCAACCGCTCACAACTCCTCGCCGGGGCATCAGGACTTCTCCTCCACACATGCCCGAACCACCTCAGCCTCGCTTCTCGCATCTTCTCATCTACCGGGGCCACCCCCACCTCCTCTCGAATAACTTCATTCATAATCTTATCTAACCTGGTGAGCCCGCACATCCACCTGAGCATCATCATCTCCGCAACCTTCATTCTCTGAACATGAGAGTTCTTCATTGGCCAGCACTCCGCCCCATACAACATGGCAGGTCTAACCACAGCTCTATAAAATTTTCCCTTGAGTTTCTGTGGAATTTTCTTGTCACACAGGACTCCTGATGCAAGCCTCCACTTTGACCACCCCGCTCATATACGATGAGTGACGTCTGCGTCAATCTCTCCGTCCCCCTGAATCACCGACCCAAGATAACTGACATTGTCACTCTTGGCGATGACCTAAGATCCAATCATCACGTCCCTGCCTACTTCGCTCGGCTCGGTGCTAAACTTGCACTCCAGGTATTCTGTCTTAGATCTGCTTATTTTGAAACCCTTAGACTCGAGAGTCTGTCTCCATACCTCTAACCTCTCAATAACACCGACCCCCGTCTCGTCTATCAAGACTATGTCATCAGCAAATAGCATACACCAAGGCACATCCCCTTGAATATGACGGGTCAGAGCATCCATCACCAAGGCAAACAAGAGAGGGCTAAGCGCTGATCCTTGATGGAGCCCCATAACCACTGGAAAATGGTCTGAGTCACCACCCACCGTCCTAACCATAGTCTTAGCTCCATCGTACAAGTCCTTGATTACTCTGATGTAGGCTTCCGGCACGCTCTTCGCCTCTAAGCACCTCCATTAGCACCTCCCTTGGGACCTTGTCATACGCCTTCTCCAAGTCGATAAGCACCATGTGCAGGTCCTTCTTCTTATCCCTGAACTGCTCCACCAGCCTCCTGACAAGGTGGATAGCTTCTGTAGTGGAGCGACCCGGCATGAAACCAAACTGGTTCACAGATATAGATGTCATCTCTCTCACCCTCGCCTCGATCACCTGCTCCCAGACCTTCATGGTGTGACTTATTAATTTGATACCTCTATAGTTGTTGCAGCACTGGATGTCCCCTTTGTTCTTGTACAAGGGCATCACTGTACTCCACCTCCACTCCTTTTGGTCCTGAAGATCGCATTGAACAACCTGGAGAGCCACTCCACTCCTGACCTACCCATGCATTTCCAGAACTCCACCGGGATCTCGTCAGGCCCAGTCGCTCGACCCCTACTCATCCTACGCAAAGCCCCCATTACCTTCTCCGCCCTAATGCGCCTGCAGTACCCAAGGTCTCTATGTTGCTCTAAATAGCCCAACTCCCCTAGATTTATGTGACGATCCCCCTCCTCGTTAATTAAGTCTCGAAAGTACGCGTGCCACCTCTGCTTGACTTGAGACTCCCCCATAAAAACTCTACCATCCTCGCCCTTGATGCACCTAACTTGGTCAAGATCACGTGCCTTCCTTTCCCTTGCTTTTGCTAACCGGAATAACTTCCTGTCCCCGCCTTTCTCCCCTAATTCCTCGTACATGCGACCAAATGCCGCGTTTTTAGCTTCCGTAACCGCCAGCTTTGCTTTTTTCCTCGCCACCTTGTAGATATCCCTGTTCGCTCTCCGTTCTTCCTCATTTGTGCTCCTTACCAACTTAGCAAACACCGTCTTCTTCACCTCCACTTTTCCTTCGACTACATCATTCCACCACCAGTCCCCCTGATGTCTGCCTGAATAGCCCTTGGCTACCCTGAGCACATCCCATGCTACCTCCCTAACCAAGTTCGCCATCTGTGACCACATAGCGTCCGCTTCCCCAGAACTTCTCCAAGCTCCGCCCTCAGCTAACCTCCTCTCCAATTCCTGTGCGTTCTCCTTTGTCAAAACACCCCATCTAATTCGTGGTTGTCCTCGAGCACTCCTCCTCGTCCTCTTCACCCAGAGACCGACATCCATCACTAGGAGTCTATGAAGAGTCGAAAGGGACTCTCCCGGAATAACCTTGCAATCCTTGCACATACCCCTATCGCTCCTTCTGAGGAGGAGGTAATCAATCTGAGTCCTCGCCGTCGAACTCTTGAAGGTGACCAAATGCTCCTCCCTCTTCTGAAATGTCGTGTTCGTAATTAGAAGCTCGGAAGCCCTGGCGAAATCAAGTAGTGACGTGCCTCCTACGTTCCTAACCCCAAAGCCGAAGTCGCGGTGCACCTCACCATAACCACCAGCATCAGCTCCAATATGACCATTAAAGTCCCCTCCAATAACTAACTTCCCAGATTGGCGAATACTACTCAACAGATCATCCAAGCCCTCCCAAAAGCGTCTCTTAACCTCCTCGTCTAAGCCCGCTTGCGGTGCGTATACGCTGATGACGTTGAGGAGGCAACCTCCAATAACCAACTTAATAGACATTAACCTATCATTCACTCTCCTAACCTCGACTTCGGACTCCCTTAGATCCCTATCTACCAAGATGCCTACTCCATTCTTACCTCTCACGACCCCAGAATACCACAGCTTAAACCCGTCTGCATTCCTCGCCTTTGACCCTTTCTACCTAGTATCCTGGACACATGCTATGTTAACCCTCCTCTTCTGAAGAACCTTCGCCAACTCAATGGACTTACCCGTCAGAGTGCCTATGTTCCACGACCGATCCTTAATCTATGAGCGTCCGCTACCCTCCTCCCACCCTTACATCCAGCCCTACCTGTAGGACCACTCCCTGCCCCCCTAGTCTCCCCCGCCACCGCCCCACCCCCGAGGACATGACCTTACATAATCATCCCACGCCGCGGCCACTATCCCTCCAACCGACTATGGAGAATAGTGACGCACTCACGCACTATAGCGGAATACGCAAAAAGATGCAAACTAGATAGCAACAGATTAAACCTCACACGGAATGCTAACTAGAATATGTAAAAAGGTGTACAGAGTAAACAAGAGAGTGGGAGGTACCAACTCCCGGTGGAAAAACCTGAAAGTAGGCATTCCTCCTTCCATTCTCTCTGTATTTGTTTTGTCGAAGATATTTGATTTTGTCCTTTTGTTAACAAAAAAATGAACGATGTTTGATTGAGTGAAGACACATGTGATGCCACGACACCTTCTATTGGACACGTGCAAGACATGATTAAGGCTATTTTTGCAAAATGACTTACGTAGACAAAATGTGATTATTAGCGCAAACTCAACAAAAATGACCTCAAAGACATGGACATACCCCCCAAGGCTTACATAGATTCGTACTCCCAAAAATCACGGCCCAAAATTAATTTGTAGAAATGACTCATTTGCAGAAACAGCCGATATGACCAAAAGTGGCTGAAGATGCAAACTCAATACGGATGGAACTTAAAGTAATATGACACCTAGTTGTGGACTTAAAATCCTAAGACATGGGTAATTGAATCACTTTTGTGAAAAATGACCTCATTTTGCATGAATGGCCAATGTGGCCAAAAGTGATAGACACGCAAATTCAACAGGAACATGCCGTGAAGTAAGGTGACAGCTAGTTGTGAATTCTAGACTCTCCAAACACAGTTCAACAAGTCACTTCATATAATTGCCCTACTATACAACAAAGCTTATGTGGCCAAAAGTGGCTAGATATGCAAGATTTGGTTAAGATCCCCATGAAGCCAAGAACATAACCCTTACTAAGAAATACAGGACCCTATGTGGGTAACCTACGTATCCCGTCCCGAAAGACGAGAATCAGGTATGCGTAGTTCGGGAAGATTAGTTATAAGATGGAATTTTAAAAAATGCATCTAATTTGAAAAAAAAATTATACTTTTTTTGTCTTTTTGAAACAATGACGAAAAATGTAAAATCTTTTTGGATTTTCTTTTCTTCCCTCTTTTGAATTTTTAAAAATGATGGAAAATGTAAAATCTTTTTGGATTTTCTTTTCTCCCTTTTTTGAGTTTTTGAAAAATAATGGAAAAGTGTAAAAAAAATTGAATTTTCTTTTTTCAAATTTTTTTGAATTTTTAAAAAATAATGGGTAAGTGTAAAATCTTTTTGGATATTTTGTTATTTATGAATTTTTGAAAAATAATGGGAAAGTGTAAAATCTTTATTGGATTTTTTATTTTTATTTTTTTAATTTTTGGAAAACTATGAAAGAAAAATGTGAGTGAGTCCTACTTCCTTAATTTTGTATTTCACCCTCAAATATACTTGGTCCGCCAAATGATCATTTTTACCCTCAAAGATGCAACGTGTATCACATAGGGATGATTGAATGTCTTTTTGAGCCACGGGCTCATTTTTGACAAAATTTGAATAGGCTTCCTACTTGTACCTTATTGATGCCCTATTCTCCCATTGGCTCCTCACTGCATTATCAATGGAAGAGTCCCAATAGAATTTCTTCTGAACTAATTTTATAAAATAATAACATTAATATCTTATTTATAACAGTTAATATACTTCCTAAATTCATTATATAATGCAAAGTTATACATTGAATTCTCCCCAATAAAAGTTTCTTATCTCGTTATATACACTTTTTCAATTGATTCAATTGAGATCAAGTTCATGCTTGAAAGATTTAAATATTTTCGTCGAGCATAATCCACTAGGTTATAACTTGAAAAAATTTGAAGACAATAGTTTAAGGGTTATCATAAATTTAAACTTCTATCTAACAAATAATAGTAAAAATATGGTGTAGGAGCAAGAGTAACAAGTGTGTGCTTCCCGTGACTACTCGTGCACTCACCTTCGCCAATTCTGTTGCTTTTAGTAGATATGCCCTCACCTATTGGGTTACTCTGATCAGGTGAATTAGGAGAATGATTCAAAATGGATAGTTGGGTACCACCATGACCTGATGCTTGAACAGGTGTCGTACTGCTAGGAGCTAAAGTTTGTACTTGATTTATGGGATTCTGTCCAACTATAGAACTCGTACCACCTTGTTGATGATTACTTATGGGAATGGGAATAAAAGGCATATTTGTACGAATAGCAGAATTACTCTTATCCCTAACCGAGGACTTGCTTCCACGAGCTATACTATCTCTTCCTCTTCCTCGAGTCATATCTAGAAAACAAATTACACGTAAGAAAATTAGAGTTATAAATTGGTACAAGTCAAGAATTAAGTCCCTGCAAATGAAACATACTGGTATAAGTCAAGAAATAAGTCCCTGCAAACAAAAAATATTGGTATAAGTCAAGAATTAGTCCATAATTACCGCTAGATTTTTCAATTTTATAGTAAGTGATAAACTAGGGAAAAGAGTGGGAAGATAGACATCAACTAAAAGCAATAAATATAGATATATTCTTGCATATAGCATTCAACTTAGATTACAACAAACAAAACACATAGCATTCAGCTTAGATTACAACAAATTAAACACAATAAGATGCATCAACATATTTTTAGTTAACACACTAGTCACTATCTATTTCTTATACAAAATCTTCTTTATCATCCTCAGTATATTCCGTTTTCATACTTTTCTTCTTCTTCTTCTTCTTCTTCTATTTGAGTGTAAGTGTGTGTTCTTGAACTTAAATTGTTCGTTCGTCTAAAAGAAGAGAGGGTAGGGTATTTATAGTTTTGAAAACGGGTTAAAAAATAAGGTAATAAGTATAGCCCTAACACAAACATGGAAATAATCATAATCGGCATCAATTAACACAAGTACTTCCCTTTAATCAAAGAAGTAATGCTCAAACGGATATTGACAAGGTCAATTAAGGAAATAAATCAGTTTGAGACATATTGATTCTTGCCATATAATGGGGTAGTAAAATATAGAGTATACAATTGAGTCTAGGAACATTATATATGCTTGATTTTGGGAAAGGATTCGAGGTAAAACATCACAATAATTAAAGAAAGTGAATCAATCAATTTTAAACAGACGACTAAAATTAGGGTTCATAAGAATACCTTTTTGCAATCAATCGAAATATTAAGGGGGTCAAAATCAATCAAGAAAGGATCATGATTCTACACCACAACATATAAATAGAATGAACAACAGTATCAGACGTTCAAGGCCAAACAAATTCGCAAAAGAAACAACATAAGCATATAGTAGTAGCATGAATAAGTAAGGATTCAGTAGTAAAAAAGATCTACTCGAAGCACACTACTCAACAAGATCAGGTAGTTACACGGAATCAAAAGTGAAGAAAGCACATTAACAGGTTAAGAAAGTCAGAGACAAGTAATGATCTCACAGTAACAAGTAAAGAAAACCTTTTAAGAAATTAGGGCTTCAATAATAGTCGAGCTTAAGAAATGGTAAGAACTCAGAATTAGATAAGTCAAACAAGGAATAGAGAGTCAAAACAAAGAACTTAATCAAACAAATATACATTCAAACATACAAGGACAGTTTCAGAACTCGGATAGGACCAAAAGCCCTAGGGTTTTCTTGAAGGAAAGTATAAACAAGTTACTGCACATAGTAAAATCATAAAGCAACACCAAAAATTAGAGAAGAAATCTTTAAGATAAAGTTAAAAGAAACCTTAATCGTTGGAAAAAATGGAGAGTCAATTGAAAGAAAAATTGAAGAACTTTCGAGGAAGGCTTTAGAAAATACCGATCTAGTCGAAACGTCAAGGATCTGACTTGAACAACTATGGATGGCCAGAGAAAGACCAGAGATCGAAGTCGAGCAAGGATTGGACTAGATCTCATCGAGATTTGTCCATGAAACCATGGATTAGGTGGGGATTGAGGTGGATTAGGGTAAAATTGGGCGGCGGCGGCTAGGGTTTAGGCGGTGTTGCAGAGAGAGTTTAAGAGGAAGGAATTAAAGCGAAGTGGGTGGTGAGAAATGATTTAGGATGAAGGGTCGTATTGAGTTTAAAATGGTAAGGGTAAACGGTGGTCGTTGATCTGAATTATCAACGACCTAGATTAAAAGGGATAGGTGGGGATTCGGGTTTGGGTCGATTTAATTGAGTTAGGGTAGGGGTTTAATTGAAAGTGGGACGGGTTTAATTAGGTCTGATTGGGGGTTCAATTTAGGCTAGAATTTAAACGCATGTGAGTTGTTATATAAATAGCTAATTTTTCCCTTTTTAAATTATAAAAAATAGTAAATAAATTTCTAAGAATAAATTGAAAGTACTAAATAATTCACAGCATGTAAATACCAATTTAAAAATATAGGACTTAATTTTGTGAATATAAAACACAATTAAATCTTAAAAAGGCTAATATTGCAATTATTTGCAATTAACTTTTAAAAATACTAAGTAAAATTGTAAAAATATGAAAAAATTACTTTTGCCATATTTCGGCATAAATGTAAAGATTCAATGAACGAATCATGAAAAATAATAATGTTGGACATCATTATTGGGATTTTATGGATACAAAAGGGAAATAAATCAGTTTTAAACAATTATGGAAAAAATAATAAAATGCTTGGACATACTTATATATAGTTAAAAGTATTTTACATATTGAGAATATAGAAGAAAAAATTGTGTGTCAATAGCGTTTGCGAAGACCCTCTCGCGTTCGCATAGAGGAAAGGGGCCAGAAAGGGCTAGTTGACTTTGCTCTTCCAATTCGTGTAAGAGCTATCATGTTTGCGATGTCCATGCAGCTAAGGCCTTCTCGAACATGAGGCTTCTTGCGTGTTTGTGAAGAAGGTGTTTCAATTGGGCAGAACCTTGTTTTAAGTATGGGACTTAGACCTTTTTCTCTCTTTTTTCACTAATTTGGACGATTTTGGAGCGTTAAAAAGGGGATTTCAACCTAACTATTGAGGGTAAAATTTTTTTGCCTATTGTGAGTTTAATACATAGATTGTGGATAGAATTTAACATATAAACTTGTGGAATTTATGGGTTAGATGAAAAACCTAGGGTTTTTATAAAGGTGGAATTTAATCACGAAATTGGTTATGGAATTTAGTGAAAATTATATCTTTGAGTTTGGGAGGTTATGGGTAACAACTTCAATAAAAACATTCGGAATCTGGGCACGTGGGTTAGGGTGAATTTTTAAGAATCTTACATTTAGGGTTGGATAATCACTTTAATAGTTGGAATATGAACTTTTTAACATATATTGATTACTTATATATTATTTGCTTAGTTTTGGATTTGGTTGGCCCCGAATTGAGAGATTGAGCTTAATATTGGACCAGAAGTAGGCTTTGAGACGAGGCAAGTCTATTTTTTAATCTTGTAAGAGGGAATTAACCCCATAAGTGAATTGAATTAATATGTGCTTCTATTTATTGGGGGGTGGGGGTGCTACGTACGCACAAGGTGACGAGAGTATGTACGTAGCTACTAATTATGCTTATGCCTGGGTAGTCTAAAACCCAGATCATGTTATACTTACGATGTTTACCCCCTACTTATTAATTTAATTGCTTAAATCATGTTGGAACTTGATAAAGGAATGATAAAACGTTAAACGTCATTTACTGGACCATTAATAAGGATTGGTATTTCTTTTAATATGTGCCCCTGAATAATTTTTGAATTGGTTGTTTTAATGTATTTTTCTCTTCTTGTGGAACTAGTCGAACGCCTCCGTAGCAGATAAATGCATCTATGATTTGTGTCTTTCGACCCTCGATACTGCACAATTTAAATATTTTATGTTGGATTGGGTCATACAACCTTGGCATAAATTGCTTGAAATAAATCTTTTGAAATACTTATAATTGATATTGGTTCATTGACTTGACATATACAAAATGATGAAAATAAACTTGGAAGTTACTATTACTGAGAGAATTGTTTATTATTTCCTGTCATGGAGTTCTTTGCTATATTTATGTAATTCATGCTTAGCTATAATTTCTGGCATTTTATTAATTATCTCATAGTAATTGTCAAAGTCTACCCCTTGTCACTACTTTTTAGAGGTTAGACTAAATAGAACATGTTGTTTATGTACTCAAGCTATTCTTCTGGACTTAACGTGCAAGATCTAAGGCAGGTGAATCTAAATTTCAGTCCGGCACGAACACTTGATCACTCTTACGAGACTACACGGCGAGCTGCCTTCCGAGCCCGTCCTGCAGCAGTCGAAGTCTTCCTTTTGCATATTTTTCTATTTATTTTATTTCAGACAATAGAGTAGTATTTATTTGTATATTCTACTTGTGGCCATACCCTTGTGACACATGTCTTGGCACACACTAGTAGATTTGTAATTTTGGTTTATTTCTATGACTATGAGTGCACTCAGCTGCTTTTGTTTTAATATTTTTAAATTTGTTATTTATCAATCTTTTAAATTAAGGAAAGTTATTTTCTTGAAAAACCTATCAAAAAAGAAAATCACAAGATTATTCACTATTGAGTTACCTAGCAACGGTGCTGGACGTTATCACGATTTATATTTTTGGGAAGATATATGTTAATTAAATTATTGTATAACCTATGGTACTAATCTACTTCTCTTTATTTATATATATATATATATATATATATATATATATATATATATATATATATATATATATATATATATATATATATATATATATATATAAAACTCATAATGACAAATAACAATTAAATTTTAACCAAGAATATGGTGTATCAAAAAATATTAGGTGAGACGCGATCATGTTGTATGTTTGTACTAAATAAATATTAAAACTAATTTCACTAACTCTAATATATTGTTTAATTGAGTAGAAATAATATTTATATATATATTTTAGTAATGTACTAATAATATGAGAAAACGTGCAAAAAGCATATTCAAAGATAATTAATTTAAAAGAATTGTTACACAAAAAATAGAAATAAGTGAACATACGTAATCATATCATAAACCACAGCCGAAGCCCAATATAAGGGGCGTTGAAAAAATTTAGGGCATTTGCATTTATACTCGCTCTTTGGGTTACGTTTAACTTGTACTCGTGTTTTGCGCCAAAAAAAATAGAGATGTACCTACTTTTTGTGTAACTTCGGCATACGGGACTGAAGTAGCAAAGATAATCACGCAAAACTTCAGTATTCTTGTAGACATGCCTGAAATAGCAAATGTGCTAAAGTTTTTGTTTGTAATTCCTTAACTTTAAGTATAGTAACTAAAGTTTTATTCTTTAATTGTTAAAATTTTTGTTTGTAAGCTTGGATTCATTAGTTTTATCATTAATCTGAAGTAAATTTAGTTCATTTATAAAATCTTTAGCTAAATGGGAAGGCCTAATAGGCTCCCGTAAGGGCAAAAATTACTATATGTTACTTGGATTTGGGGAGAAAACCATTAAATTAAACAGCAGGCGATGAGAATGATCACATGTCTTTCTCAACTTCTCTGAGCTCCTCATTAATCCCCTATGGACTTTCAGATCAGTGGAGATAATGAAACATTCTCATGAATTCCTCAGTTCCTCAAAAATCCATTAAATACCATGTGATGTTGAATGTTATACAGCAAGGAACACTAAATTTTCAGAAATCAAACGCTCTCCGAATAAATTAAATATTTCGTTAGGCAATCTTGATTTTCGCACCATTGTGTAAAGTGCACAGACTATTATAACGAAATATATACAGTATCTGCATCTTCAAAATGTCTCACCTCGTAAAGCTAATAGCTATACCCTAAAAGGACCCGAATGAAACCAAAGTTCAGGGTCTGTCAAAGTATTTCTTGAGTTTGGATCTGACTAAGAAACGGCATTATGGCGCCTAATCGAAGCACAATTGGCAAAGATGAAAGATGCTTGTTGGACCAATTTGTATTGTATTGAAGTTCTCATGGACTAAAGCACTCGTTCCTTTTAAGCCATAATATAAAGAAGACACCATTGGCCCCTCGAGTCATTGGTGTAGAATGATAGTCGCTTCATGAGTTGCCACTGGTGGCTTCTTTGAATTAGTGCCAAAATTATTTTTGGAAACAATTATTTTGTTTAGAAATAGTAAATAGCGAGTTCATACAATGGAGGAATGGGTAAATTGGTGGGGTAAACTAGGTGTCCGGACAAATTCTTCTTCAAAGAAATAAGACATCAACTAGGCCTACACTAATACTCAAAAATATTTTTGTGGTCATGAATATGATATGTATATATGTACATATACTTGTTTGATTAAATAAGAGATCAAACTGTTTAAGTATTATAATGGTTAGTTAGAAAATAATTTGAAGAGATAAAATTCTCGTGATTTTTTACTCTTATTTTGGAGACTAAAATATTTATGATTTTCTAATTTTGCTTAGAGTTAAAATTTGCATGATTTTTTACTCATTTGTTGAGATTAAAGTCTTCGTGACTTTTTACTCATTTGTCGGAAATTAAAGTCTAAGTGACTTTATACTCGTTTTGGCGATTAAAATTTTAGTGATTTTCCGCTGTAATATTTATTTTTCAGTATTAAAAACTTCATCGTCTATTAAATTTGATTGTGTCACAAATTACTTGGTTTGAAGATTAAAAATTTCACCATTTATTAAATTTAGTTGTGTCAGATATTACTTGGTTTTGAAGATTAAAAACTTCACCAACTAAATCTGGTTGTATCAGATATTACTCGATTCGAAGATTGAAAACTTCATCATTTATTAATTATGGCTCTGTCATGATACATATAACAGTTCTTGTGGTTGACTCAAAAGCATAATAGGGCGTTGAATATGATCTCCTTTTGAAGAAATATATTTAGAATGTAAAATTATTCACCAAACGATCACCTCTTAATCACCGAAATCTAATAGAACTGCGGAAAGAAAGAGTAGAACGTTAAAGGAGATGATAAAACACCTTGTTGATAAGTTCTGGTTTACCCCGAAAATTGTGGGGAGAAGTTATTCTTACAGCTAACTGAATACTTAATTGAGTTCCATATAACAAAACGCAATCCATTCATATGAGAAATGAATGAAAGGAAGCCCAACTTAAATATTTTAAGTGTGGGGGTGCTTAGCTAAAATGCAAGTCCCTAAACCCAAAAAGGTAGAGATTGTACCGGAAATTATTGATTGCGTTTTTATAGGATATGCAACAAATAGTAAGGCATTTCGTTCTCTGGTTCATAAATCAGAAAATTCCGATATTCATATTAATACAGTAATCGAATCGGATAATCTGAATTCCTTAAAAATGTTTATCCGTATAAAAAAGGATTGTGAGTCGTCTCGTGAAATATCTAAGCGAACTCATGAAGAAGCAAAGAAAAGTATGTTGAATTAGAAAAAAATTCAAGACGTATTAAACGTCAAACGATAACTACTTCCTTTGGACAAGACTTTCTGACATTCTTGTTGGAAATTGAGCCTCAAATGTTTAAAGAGACATTGTCTTTCTCGGAAGCACAATATTGGAAAGAGGCATCCAATAGTGAGATAGAATTCATATTAAATAACCATACTTGGGAATTGGTTGATCTTCCTCCAAGAAATAAAATTTTGGGTTCTAAGTATTATTTTCAAACTGGAAATGGAAGCTGATGGTACTCTTAAAAAATATAAGGTAAGATTAAATGTCAAATAATTTAGACAACGAGAAGGTCTTGATCATTTTAATACATACGCGCCAGTAACAAGGATAACATCTACTCGGGTGTTAATAGTATTAGCCGCCGTGTATGGCCTTTCAATCCATTAGATGGATGTAACGACAATATTCTTAAATGGAGATTTGGAGGGATAAATTTATATCGAACAACCTAAAGTGTTCGTGGTTCCTGGAAAAAAAAAAGGTGTATCGACTTGTTAAGTCACTTTACGAACTAAAAAAAGCACTCAAATAATGGCATGCGAAATTTGGCTTGAAAATGTTGTCAAGTGATTTCAAACTAGTGTATTTACATTAAGAATACTCTGATTATGTCATTGTTTATTTATATATGAATTATATGGTGATAGAAAAGGCATATGAAGCATGTGAAATGCGGGGGAATTTAGCTTATGCATAACAAAAGCTAATGTTAAGACGTGTTGTATATATTATCTTGAAGAATTAGATGATATAATTCTTCTAACCCCACAAATCCTTAGGGATATTGATATGGTAGTCGGTGAATTCATTACGTGTCTAGTCTTAATGATGACCAGTGATGAAACTACAAACTCGAAAGTTGTTTACGTGCCTTTCCAGCAATAATTTGTTCTTTCTTGAACATTTATAATATTTAGCTCTTTTATGAAATGGTGTAACCTGGGAGGCTGTGACTTTTCATGAAAAGTGAGTATGTATTTGTATAAATATGATCGTAATACGTTGGTCTATAATGAGGTAAGCCAACCGATGAACATGACCAAAATCCATTGAAAGTTGGATTTGTTTCATAAATGAAGGTGCTAAATTTTTCATATCATATAGACGTATGAATAAATATAATATAAATACTTGAAAATGGAGGAGTGATTACAAAATGTGTTATATATTAAAAGGTTGTGGAAACAACTTATGCCAATCATTCATGTTATTATTTTAATATATTATTGTTATGTTAAGTATAGTCAATAATCTGATATGCAATCGAAAGTCGAGATGTATTAGTCTACAACATAAGAAAGATTACATTAAACTTTCATGACAATGAAACGAGTTTTGAAGTATTTGAAGTATACTCCAAATTATGCTTTGCACTAAAATAAGTATCTTTCGATAATAGAGAGGTATAGTGATATAAATTAGATCACCGGTTTAACCGATTCTAAACGTTCGGTGGAGAAGCGATGTCTTGAAAATCATTCAAACAAATGTACATTGACCGCTCTATAGTGGAGTCTGAGATTATAGCCTTAAGACAAGGCCGGTGAAGAAGCTGAATGGCTTCGGAATTTCTTGGAAGATAGTTCATTTTGGCCAAAACTTTTGGCACCTATATTTATACAAAGTGATAGTCAAGCGATAATAGGAAGAGCTGGGAGCATTATGTATAACAGAAAATTTTGTCATGTATGACAAAGACATAAAACCGTTAGGCAACTACTCTCTAGGGGAATTATCACAATTGACAATGAAAGTCAAACGATAAATGTCGGATCCACTTATAAAAAGCCTATTTAGAGAGGTAGTTGAAAGATCATCAAGGAAAATGTGAATATGGCCGAGGACAAATCATTATGGTGGTAACTCTACCTAGAAGACTGGAGATCCCAAGATCTAGGTTCAAGGAGCTCAAACAAAGTGACGGTTCAACATTGTCAAATACAATTTTTTTGGTCCATTCTCGTAATGAGACAATGTTCAGTACCAAGGATAAAGCGTTAAGACTTTTTAATGATTTCTAAGTTTGATACAGGGTATATCAAATAGTGTATCAACATGATAATACGTTTAGGAATCACCTATATAAGTGTGAAGTGTAAGCCGCTTCAAGAAAAATTCTGTAAGGCCAGTTCTTTACACACTTATGAACCAAGTGATGTTCATGGCTGAAACGAACACAACAATAAGAACCAAAGACGGTTAAGGGTTGATTGTGTGACTTAGGTTGTCTAAGTATACACCAAAGCTCGACGGTTCAAAGATATCAATTCTACCGATTGACCGAGTATATCCGACATAAGTTCACTACGAAAAGTTCAAAGGGAAGCCTACTTGTCCATATGCAATTAATCCTTACTTGCGAATCAAACTACATTTTCATGCATGTTTTTACACATATACCCATTCCCCATTTATATGGGGGATTGTTGCGTTTTTCTTTAAAGGATGTGAATGGGAAATGGAAAAGGCACCTTTTGAATTGCACCTCTCCATCTCACCCTTCCTTTGTCTATAAATTTAGAGGCTTGGCCTCATTTTTAAGATATGAAAAATATAAAAATTTCTCCCCTCTTTTATATTTAGCATTATTTTCAAATAAATATAAGTGTCAAGTGTGAATTGCTCCGTCTATTTTAGTTCGTTGAAGTATGATTTGCTCCATCTTTGTTGAGTTTGCCAGTATTGCAGAATAGTTATTCCGTTCTATCCTGGGAGAAATTAATCCAAAACCTTGGGCAACAGTGAGGGGATTAAATTCCTAAGGATACACAAGCAACGTATGGGCTCAGATTTTTTTTTCTATTTTGTTTATTAAACTAATGTTTCTCTGCTTCTCTGATTTTTAACACAGTAATACTAACAGAGACGTTAAACATAATGAATCGACGTCGACTATAACCCCTAGCCTTCCAAGCTAACAATGCAAGTTTGATTTCTATATATCTATTTATTCTAAATATTTTAATTTATTCATTTAATCAAATTTAGTTTATAGTATTATTACATTATTGAATATACACTACGATTCCAAAAATTCTTTCAAATCCTATATCTATGATGCAATATGTAGTATGAGTCTAAATTACATATTCAGCAGATTTGAAAGCCATCACCTTTGTCACCGTATTAAACAACTAGTAGCCTAACAAACTGGACACATGCCGACTAACAAAAGTGGACAGTTTTAGGTACTAAAATGTAAATAAAAACGGGGCTCAACTACCATAAAATAAACTAAGGATACCACATAATAAAACCAAAAATCTTCGGTTAAAACCCTCTAAACTTAGCCCATATTCTTAACAAAGAAAAATTAAATGGAAGAGACAACAATTTTTCTATTAAGTTGACAATTAACATGGATATAAAAACGCAAATATATTAGTACTTTTTTTAATGAAGCCGTGAAAATCATTAGCTGAATTGACTGCCCCATAAAGTAGAGATTGATGGATTCAATTTGGTGCAGCATAGTCAAATAATTAAACCCGAGAACCAGAAAAAAGATGGCTCATTTAATATTTAACAGCAACGAGATTAGAATGTTAAGTTTGAAAATATATAGGTTCGAATGGGGTTGGCACATATATAGAATATTCACAAGTTTGTCCTCAAGAGAAAAAAAAAAGTGCCAATTGGCAATTCTCAGAAACTGTGAAAAAAATTATACTCCATATATATGCGTGACATAGTAAAATATTGTAAATATTATCACGCTAAAATTTCAAGTTTGTTATAAAATGAAAGCAATTTAGTAAAACATGAACAAGAAATATAAACAACTTAGTGAAACATGAATAAGAAATGTAAATAGAGAGAAGGAAGATATTTTCTTCTTCAATTGTGTGTTAATTTCCATTGCAATTACATGACCTTTTATAGGCATAAAAAGTAAAGATGATGAACATAAAATAGGAGATTTAATCTTTAAGATATTCACAATATGGGCATCCAATGTAGCATCCAATGTAGTATCCAATGTACAAATTATTCATAACATTACCCCTTGGATGTCCATAGATAATGTGCCTCGTTAAAACCTTACTAGGAAAAAACTCTATGGGAAAAAAAAGTTCTAGCAAAGGAAAAAGAGTATACATGTATAGAAATATGCCCTTTTGTTGCCTCGTTAAAAACCTTGCAAAGAAAACCCAGTGGGATAAAACCTTGTAAGGGAAAAAGAGTGCAATGCGCATTAACTCCCCCGAATAAGAGCATCAATTCACATCCTTGGGCCTTCGCATCCCGATCTTGTACACTAGCTTCTTGAAGGTTGACGTTAGTAGAGATTTTGTGAACAAATCAGCTATATTATCACTTGAACGAATCTGTTGCACATTGATATCACCATTCTTTTGAAGATCATGTGTGAAAAATAACTTTGATGAAATGTGCTTTGTCCTATCTCCTTTTATGAATCCTCCCTTCAATTAGCTATGCATGCTGCATTATCTTCATACAAAATTGTGGGTAGTTTGTCACATTTCAAATCACATTTGTCTCGAATAAGATGTATTATAGATCTCAACCACACACACTCTCGACTTGCTTCATGAATAGCAATTATCTCAGCATGATTAGATGGAGTATCCATGATTGATTGCTTGGTCGATTGCCAAGATATGGAAATGCCCACATATGTAACACATAGCATATCTGAGATCAAGTTTTGTATGTGTTAGATAAATACCCCGCATCATCATAACAACCAAGATTGGTATTATAATCATTACCATAAAATAATCTCATGTATGTAGTCCCTTTTAGATACCGAAATATGTGTTTGAACCCATTCCAATGCTTCATTGTAGGGGCCGATCTATATCTTGCTAACACATTAACTGAAAAGGTTATGTAACGCCTTGTAGTGTTAGCAAGATACATTAGTGCATCAATTGCACTAAGGTATGGTACTTCAGGATCAAGAAGTTCTTCATTATTCTCATGAGATCGGAATGAATCTTTATTAATATCAAGTGATCGCACAACCATCAGGGTACTCAATGGATGTACTTTATCCATATAGAATCGCTTTAAAATATTTTCAGTGTATGTTGATTGATGGACAAAAATTTCATCTTTCATATTTGTAGACCAAGATAAAATTTTATCTTTCTAAGATCTTTCATTTCAAATTCTTTCATAAAACACTCTACCGCTTTATGATGCTACCCGGGAGTTCTAATGATATTTGAATCATCAACATATACGACGATTATAACAAATTCAAATTCAGGTCCTTTTATAAAAGCACAAGGGCAAATTGAATTATTCTTGTATCCTTCTTTCAACAAGTATTTTCTCGGGAAATTATATCATATGCGACCACATTGTGTCAATCCGCATAAGGATTATTGAAGCCTTATTTAATAAATTTCTTGAAAATCATAATATGCTTCAGAACAATTTAAATCCTTCAATGATTTCCATTATATGCATATCAAGTTTTTTTATGTATTGGCAGATTAAAACATGAAATGACTACATCGACCACAAGAGAATATGTCTCTATATAATCAATGCCAGGATATTTTCAATCTTCCTGTAACACAAGTCGTCTTTATGTTTATCGATTTGACCGTTTTCACACAAGAATACATTTATACCCCCACTGGCCTTATACTTTCATGTGTTGGGACTATTCGTCCAACTTCATATTTTTCAGGTGAAATCAATCTCGATTGCGTATTTTATTTTATTTTGGACAATCATTTATCTGTCCAAATTTCATGACAGATTTGAGCTCAAGATCCTCGTCAATATTAATAATATTGAGCGCTACATTATATTAACAAGATTGTCAACGATCACTTTATGTCAGTTCCATTATTACCTAATAAAGACAACTTATTGAGATCTCTTTATCTCATTATTTCAGGTACCTGGGCCTCTCCCATGAGGTCTTATGAAGTTTTATGTCGTGGTGCTCTTCTAGAGCATTTGCCTCCTTATTTTGACCATTTTGAATATTTGCCTCTCTCCTTCTTCAAGGAGTTTATCTTTGGAACCGATTGGTCTGTTATGCTTTATGCATGACATAGACTCTATCCCCCATGTACTTTATTCTATTTGGAGCATTAGCAGCTGAAATATGGTATTTAGCTTTGGGTCAGCAAATGCGTCTGGCAATATTTTGTAAATGAATTATCACTAAAACTTCAAGTTCGTATTTTCTTGTATGAGGATCTATATGTATTCATAACAATTCATTTCACGTATTACTTTCTCAGCTGCCATTTTCTCCCCTAAATGTTGGGATCACCAATACATTTCACAACCTTCAGTGGGAATCTACCTTTGTGCATTGTGGTGGCATAATTAAATCATATAGAACATACATATTTCTAAGTAGAAATTATTTGGTTCCTGACCCTGAACCGATTGTGGTAGGGGAAATGTTCATAACTTGGCTTGATGCGAACAAGTGCTGTTGTATATTAAATAATACATCTCATACAAAATTTCGTTTTTGAGAGTTTTTTTCTCATAACTAATGATTTAGCTATAATTGGAGGCATACAATTTCTGCTAAACCAACTTGGATTAAAACCAGTATTATTAAGATAAATCATCATAATTTATATTCTGGAACTGTGCTCTAATAATTTGAGCAAGCAATCTTGCAAAAACCAAACTGCAAGTTGATACTAATGCACATGTGACCATAGAATAGATGCATCTATTAAAATTATATAATAGTAAACGGTCCACATGGCAGGTGACTGGGCCCATATATTTATCACCTTTTATTCGTTTCAAAAATCAAGGGATTCAATCCAAACCTTAACAGGTATATTATGAGAATTAGCAGCACAAGAGAATTCTTGAAGAATCTTCTATTCTTCAATATACGCCAATGGAATTCTCAATAAAAAAAATTTCGCACATTAATTGAACCGGGATGGTCAACTGGTTATGCCAACTAATATTTATTTTAGTAAACCTCTAGTTTAATTGTGGCATATGTTTCAAGCATCATGCTTATATTTGTGTAGTACAAATAGAAAGAAAATCGGGTAACATTTCATATTTACCAGGTATGATTATAGAAATATGAAGATATTCAATATTCCTTTCATTTATAGTCTCAACATGTCAACCACTTTGACTTATACATTTGAAACTAAAAAAGTTTCTTTTGGGACTTTTCAATATCAATATCATGAATAATGTTATTCATCAGGATAATAACAAAGTAGTTCTTTCAGATCTTTTAACAACTTTTGTACTACATGATCTTTTATCATATCATTTAAATGTCTCCTTCAGGGAGAAACTTATATCATAATAAATTTTCATGGTTAAAATCATCATAAGCAAAATCATTTCTTGCTTTAATTTTTCCTTTAATAGCTTTTATAAGGCATGCCAAAATCTTTTGGCATATCACATGTACGAGACCAATGACATATTCATGTAACTACACAATAATATTTATTCTCTTTATTTCACTCAAACCTCTCTCAAGGGCGAGTTGTGTGGTATTCATCCAAGAATGCTTTGTATGTGTTTATTCATTACTTTTATCACATATTACCACATTCACATATAGGAATGGGTCTGCATTTTCAATGCTTATCACAAGTCATATTTTCTTTAAGGAATGGATCATAATCAGTGACGTGCTTTATTAGTTTCATACCAATTTGATGGTAAATAATGCCTTCACATTTTGAAGGACTATTTTGAGAATCTTTATTGTTCTCCTTTTATAATCATAGTGATGATTATTATTGTTTTGATCATTAGAACGCTCACGTTCATCGTTCAACCACTTCTCTTTAATTCAGACTTATATGCATCATTGTCACATTCACTTCAAGAATGGAGCAAATCAAGTGGGACAATCTTCATGCCTTTAATGAAAAATATATTATTTTTCTTTAGTCATCACTGTATCATCAATATGGTACAGTGGGACTCAAACCCAATGTCTTACCAATATAAAGGCATATTTGGCCATAATGAATTGGGACTCATACCCAACTCTTATTATTATGGCGCATCAGGATTTAATCCCGATGTCTTACCCTCAATCAATGGTATAATATGTTAAACGATATTGAGATTCATTTTCAAGCCTTAATTTCAATCACATGCTAAGAAAGTTGTACACAAGTAATTTGCAACTTAGCAAATCAAATTTGCTTTCTTAAATAAGTAAAATCTCAAATCATTGTAAAGCTTTATCAATTATTTGTAGCATCTATAAAAAATAATTGTTTGTATGTCTAGTTAGTGCATGCATCATTAAATTATTCAAGTTAATTAGCATAAATTAAGTGTACTATACATGTAGGATAATACTGGCTAATATGAATACCCTTATTGCACTCAGATCTTTATCAAGCAATTTTAGTAATAATTTTGCTAAGTGATTTGACATGCTATATAACTTATAGTATTGTTACTTTTCTAGATTTACCATATAAAAGAATTATATGTGCACTAAAATTTTAATATCGTAAAATCTATACCTACATAGTATCTCCATGTGTACTAATATTCTGTATGTAGGCTTGTCAAAATAAATAGTTAAATGTAGCTAGCGTAGTATATCATGTTATACTGCACAATAATGTATAATCACACATTATGTTAGGTGTACCCAAGTACTTAAGCATGTAACTAGATATACTTGAATTCAATAAGAAAATAAACTTGAAAACAAAAACAATTTCAAGTAACCTCATTATTACTAACATGTTTTATTTCTACAAAGAAGAAGATGAATAATCAATAAAAACTTCTTGGATTCAGTTAAAGTAGGATGTAATATTTTAATGATGCAAATACTGTTGAAAATAAAATTAAAATAAACTTGATTTTGTAATAATTATTTGGGCTTAAGAAATTATGAAAAATAAAGAGCCCAATTAGCCTATTTTCTAGAATGTGAGCTCATTTGGCCCATGTTCTAGAAATGTGCTCTAGAAATATCTTTAGAATAGTAGAATGATATAGATAAGTATGGAGTGATCTAGAGAGTGGATATTTTTGTAGAATTGTGTAGAAGGTGATTTGTAGCCATTAGATTAAAGTTGTGTTGGATAAATCTTGGCCATTGATTGAGGAAGTGGCCAAGTATAAATAGGTGTAGGATTGCTCATTTTGTATTAAGCCAAAAAAATCAAAAACAAGTTTGAGTAATAAAAGGTTCTCTTCTCCAAAATCTTTCTACTCTTCCAAAATTCCCTTAGCCTAAAAGCCTCCCTCCAAATATTAATAGCAATCCTCTTCCAACAAAGTGGTATCAGAGCCACAAGATTCTAACCAAAAATTTCTAAAACCATGGCAAATGGTGTTGCATCCTTCCAAGTTCCTATGCTCAACAAGAGCAACTATGATAATTGGAGTATCAAGATGAAGGCTCTCCTAGGTGCACATGATGTTTGAGATATTGTAGAGAAAGGCAACAATGAGCCCCGAGATGAATCTACATTATCCAAAACTCAAAAGGATGGTGTGAAGGATTCAAGAAATAGAGACAAGAAAGCTCTCTACCTCATCTACCAAGTATTGGATGTTGATGGGTTCGAGAAGATCTCAAGTGCAACCACTGCTAAGGAAGCGTGGGAGAAACTCAAAACGTCTTGCAAAGGTGCCGAGCAAGCAAAGAAGGTACGTCTCCAAACATTAAGAGGAGAATTTGAGTCTTTACATATGAAAGAATGGGAGTCCATTTCCGACTATTTTTCAAGAGTTTTGGTGGTTTCAAATCAAATGAAAAGAAATGGTGAAAAATTGGAAGATGTTAGAATTATTGAGAAGATACTCCGGTCATTAACTTCCAAATTCGAGCATATTGTCATTACAATTAAAGAAACTAAAAATTTGGAGGAGATGTCGATTGATCAATTAATGGGATCCTTACAAGCATATGAAGAAAAGCATAAGAAAAAACAAGATATAGTGGAGCAATTATTCAAGATGCAAATAAAAGATAAGGAAGAAAATATCGGAAATGGACGAGGTTAATATGGAAGAGGTCGTGGTCGTGGAGGAGGTCGAGGCCATGGACGTGGACGAGGAGGTTTCAACAACACTGAAGAAAAAAGAGAATACCCAAGTCGTGGGAGAGGCAACCAAGGTGCAAGGTACGATAAATCTCAAATCAAATGTTATTCTTGTCAAAAATATGGACACTATGCTTCACAATGTAGAGGGTCTCAAACCAATGTCGAAGAGACCGCCAACCTTGTGGAGGATAAGGGCCAAAAAGACGTGACCCTGCTTCTAGCATACAAAGGAGAAGAAGGGAGACAAGACAACACTTGGTACTTTGACACCGGGGCGAGCAACCATATGTGTGGAAAGAGGAGCATGTTCGTGGAGCTCGACGAATCGGTGAGTGGCAATGTCTCTTTTTGTGATGAATCCAAAATACCAGTGAGGCAAAGGTAACATCCTAATCCGCTTGAAGAATGGAAATTACCAATTTATCTCAAATGTCTACTATATGCCCAACATGAAAAATAATATATTGAGTTTGGGGCAACTCTTAAAGAAGGGCTATGACATTCACATGAAAGATCATAGTCTTTCCCTAATAGATAATAAAAATAATTTAATCACTAAGGTGCCTATGCCCAAAAATAGAATGTTCTTGTTGAACATTTAAAATGATGTTGCAAAGTGTCTTAAAGCTTGCTACAAAGATGTATCTTGGCTTTGGCATCTTCGATTTGGGCACTTGAATTTTGGAGGCTTGGAGCTACTATCCAAAAAGGACATGGTGCGAGGACTACCATCCATTAGCCACCCCGATCAATTGTGCAAAGGATGCCTACTCGGAAAGCAATTTCGGAAGAGTTTTCCAAAGGAGTCAAGCTCGAGAGCCCAAAAGCCATTGGAGCTCATACATACCGTCATATGTGGTCCTATCAAGACAAGCTCCCTCAGTAAAAGTAACTATTTCCTTCTATTTATTGATGATTTTTCTAGAAAGACATGGGTGTATTTCTTGAAGCAAAAATCCGAGGCATTTGAAGAATTAAAGAAAGTCAAAGCGGCAGTGGAGAAAGAAAGTGGACTACACATAAAGGCCATGAGATCCGATCGTGGAGGCGAGTTCACTTCTAGAGAGTTCCAGAATTTTTGCAAGGAGCATGGAATAAGGCGTCCACTAACGGTACCAAGGTCCCCCCAACAAAATGGAGTGGCGGAAAGAAAGAACCGGACAATTCTAGACATGGCGCGGAGTATGCTAAAGAGCAAGAAGCTACCAAAGGAATTCTGGGCCGAAGCAGTAGCGTGTGCAATCTATCTACTAAACCGATCACCAACAAGGAGCGTGTGGGGAAAGACACCACAAGAAGCTTGGAGTGGAAGGAAGCCAGGAATCTCCCATCTAAGAGTCTTTGGAAGCAAATCATACGCACATGTACCTGATGAGACACGGAGCAAGCTTGATGACAAAAGTAAGGCGTTCATCTTTATCGGGTATGATTCCATTTCCAAAGGCTACAAATTATATAATCCAGATACTAACAAGCTTGTGATAAGTCGGGATGTGGAGTTTGATGAAGAAGGAGAATGGAATTTTGGTTCTCACGAGGACATTAATTCCATTATTCCAACCGAAGAAGAAGAACAAAGATCTACAGCAGAGGATGCCCAGCGAGAGCTAACTACTCCACCTACCTCGCCAACAGCAGTTCAAGATGACTCGCCACCATCGTTTCTGAATGAAAGGAGCGAGGAACGCGCAAGGAGTTTGGAAGACATTTATGAAGACACTGAAAGGTTAGAGGACCTAACTCTTCTTTGTCTATTTGTTGATTGTGAACCAGTTACCTTTGAAGAAGCCGTACAAAGTAAGAAATGGCGAGATGCAATGGATGAGGAGATCCAGTCCATCGAAAAGAACGACACCGGGGAGCTGACTTCACTTCCAAAAGGGCAAAAGGCGATCGACGTCAAGTGGGTGTATAAGGCAAAGAAAAAGTGTAAGGGAGAAATCGAAAGATACAAGGCGAGGCTTGTTGCAAAAAGATACAGTCAAAGAGCCGGCATCGACTATGACGAGGTATTTGCCCCTGTAGCCCGTTTAGAAACTGTGAGACTAATCATTTCTCTGGCAGCTCAAAATAAATGGAAGATACACCAAATGGATGTAAAGTCGGCGTTCTTGAATGGAGTCCTTGAGGAAGAAGTTTACATCCGACAACCTATGGGCTATGAGGTAAAGACGCAGGAAGACAAAGTCTTAAGATTAAAGAAGGCGTTATATGGACTAAAGCAAGCACCAAGGGCGTGGAACAGTAGTATCGACAAGTACTTGCAAGAAAATGACTTCGCCAAATGCCCACATGAGCATGCGCTCTATGCCAAGATGAAAGATGGAGATATCTTGATCGTTTGCTTGTACGTGGATGATTTAATCTTTGCAGGAAATAACCAAAGGATGATCGATGAGTTCAAGCAAGCGATGGCTAAAGAGTTCGAGATGACCGACATTGGGCTTATGGCGTACTATCTTGGCATTGAAGTCAAACAACTTGAGGATGGAATTTTCATCTCACAGGAGGGCTATGCGAAGGAAATCCTAAAGAAGTTCAAGATGGATGATTGCAACCCAGTCAACACACCGGTGGAGTGCGGGATCAAGTTGTCGAAGCATGATGAAGCTGAGAAAGTGGACACGACGATGTTCAAGAGCTTAGTTGGGAGCTTACGATATTTGACTTGCACGAGACCCGACATTCTCTACGCCACCGGCCTAATAAGTCGCTACATGGAGAATCCAACTACTACACACTTGAAGGCTGCAAGAAGAATTCTCCGCTACCTCAAAGGTACAATCAACTTTGGCTTGTTCTATTCAACTTCTAATGATTATAAGCTTGTTGGTTATAGCGATAGCGATTGGTCCGGAGACATTGATGATAGAAAAAGTACCACAGGCTTCGTGTTCTTCATGGGAGACACCGCCTTCACTTGGATGTCCAAGAAACAACCAATTGTCACTCTATCCACATGTGAAGCTGAGTACGTTGCCGCTACCTCCTGTGTATGTCATGCAATTTGGATGCGAAGTTTGCTAAAGGAGCTCAGATGGCCACAAGAGATCCAACTACAATTTGTGTGGATAATAAGTCGACGTTGGCGTTGGCGAAAAATCCGGTGTTCCATGATCGAAGCAAGCATATTGACACATGCTATCACTACATAAGAGAGTGCATCACAAGAAAAGATGTACAATTAGAGTACGTGAAGTCCAAAGACCAAGTTGCGGATATCTTCACCAAGCCATTCAAGCAAGAGGACTTCATCAAGTTAAGAAGTTTGCTTGGAATGGCAAATCAAGTTTAAGGGGGGGGGGGTGTTGAAAATAAAATTAAAATAAAATTTGATTTTGTAATAATTATTTGGGCTTAAGAAATTATGAAAAATAAAGAGTCCAATTAGCTTATTTTCTAGAATGTGAGCTCATTTGGCCCATGTTCTAGAAATGTGCTCTAGAAATATCTTTAGAATAGTAGAATGATATAGATAAGTATTGAGTGATCTAGAGAGTGGATATTTTTGTAGAATTGTGTAGAAGGTGATTTGTAGCCATTAGATTAAAGTTGTGTTGGATAAATCTTGGCCATTGATTGAGGAAGTTGCCAAGTATAAATAGGTGTAGGAATGCTCATTTTGTATTAAGCCAAAAAAAATCAAAAACAAGTTTGAGTAATAAAAGTTTCTCTTCTCCAAAATCTTTCTACTCTTCCAAAATTCCCTTAGCCTAAAAGCCTGCCTCCAAATATTAATAGCAATCCTCTTCCAACAAATACTAGTTATATTCATATTTTGGATACGTACTACTATCAAGAAAATATTCTTGTTATCTAAGTTTATTGTTGATTACTTCTATTTATATTTTAATAATGCAAATCAATTAAGAAGCAGTTTATTAAAATCATTACATCTTTATTCATAAATAAAGAGATCATGGTGAAGTATGAGTAACTTTCTCTTTCTATTTTTTTTTAAACAGAATTGAGAAAAACTAAGTACCCAACAAAACATATCATTATTCTTACAAAAGAGAGAAATATGTTGTACTTCATAATTTTAAATGAGAACTTTAAAAGAAGATAACGTACCGTGATGGTTAGAGACTCGTGCTGATAACGTGTTATAAAATGAAAGCAATTTAGTAAAACATGAACAAGAAATATAAACAACTTAGTGAAACATGAACAAGAAATGTAGATTGAGAGAAGGAAGAGATTTTCTTCTTCAATTGTGTATTAATTTCCATTGCAATTACATGGCCTTTTATAGGCATAAAAAGTAAAGATGATGAACATAAAATAGGAGATTTAATCTTTTTGATATTCATAATATGGATATCTAATATAACATCTATTATAATATCCAATATAGTATCCAGTATACAAGTTATTCATAATAAAGTTGGATTTGATAGAAAAATCAATCCCGAAATTGGTGCTCATGCTTCACTCAAGTTCGATAGCTTAAAAGAGGAGAAGAGCCTTGCAAAACATCATTATCATTTAATTATTCCATCATATAATATTCTTTCTACGATCTACCTATAAATATGAAACTATCATGACAGTATATCTTGAAAACAATCTACACGTGAAATTTAATAATCTAACATTACGTGCACACAAAATAGTATATAGCACCCAGTCACCTTCTTAGTGAGTGAAAGAATTCAGAGAGTTCACACTAATTTATTACTAATCAAATATGAGACATCAATGTTGATTCTGTCAATCACAGTCACTTTTCTTAAATAACAATCCACTAAAATCTCACAACTTAAATAACAATCCCTTAAAATCTCACAAATAAGTAGTAATAACGAAAAGCAGAGAAAGTCGGTCACTTTCCTTACACAAACCGACAAAATTTCACAAACCACAGTATGTCTGTCAGGAGCTAGATTAAAGAAGAATAAATCAACTTTCATTAGTTTGTCAATCCATAAGGAAGAGACCTAAAAGAGACATTCCAAATATTTTTTAAGAAAAAATAGAGAGAGAGAGATATGATTCAGGTGAATCAAATCTGTTTACACAACTCAAGATAAGTTTCAACTTAAGTTAAGTTTCAGCTCTGATCTAATTAAGAACAAAATTCTTTCATCTTTCTTACCTAGCAAAGACTGAGCGAAATAGATAAAAAAAAAAAAAAAAACCCCTTGTTAACGAACCCTTCTCTTTGGTGGATACTGCATAGCGTGAATCCATATTAATCAGGGAGTGAGTTAAAAAAGAAACTGTAACATCTACATGAGACGACTATTGAGAAGTCCATGCCAAGAGTTACCACCAACTCCATTCCATATACTCCTGCTGGAATCAAAATCAGTACCCATATTTCCATCTCCATTATTTATCTGCCATGGAAATCCCCACAACACTCTGTTGTCCCCTTGATCTCTAGCCATACTGCACATCTCTTGTTTTACAGTTGTTACTGTAGTAGCTGTTGTTGTTGTGACACCACTATTTATTTCTTGATCATAATGCATACTTCCATTTTCTTGATCACTTATATTACTCAGCCCCATTCCACCATTTTCCACATGATGTCCCATATTCCCAACTTCATAATACAAATTTTGGTGAAATCCATTTGGATTTTCAAGAAGTCCAGCTCTAAGTGCATCAAAATATCCGCTTTGAATTTGAGAAGGGGCAATGTTAGTCCCATTACGCATGAATGAAATATTATGATTTTCAATTCCCAAGTGTCCATGTCCTTGTTTTTGAAGCCTAGCAAATGCTAGGCTTAGATCACTAGAATCATAGGACATTGGTGTAGTGAGAGAAGAAAGTGCATTATTAGCGTTAGTGTTAATGGAATGATCTTGACTAGTACTTCTTGATGAAGACCTTTTATTCTTCCTGCAGCCTCCTCCTACTGGAACATTTCTTAATGTCCCTCCTTTAGTCCAATATCTTCTGCATGATTTGCAAAAGTATCTAGGTTGAGAGAGACTGTAGTTGTTGTAGTAGCAGAATTTGGTGTTGCTGGAATCACATCTTGGACATTTCTGTGATTGCTCGGGTGGCTTTGGCTTCTTGTCTTGCTGTGGCTTTGTGCTCACCAACATGCTTTCTAGGGTTTGGGATGACAGTTCCTGAAAAACACATTAACTAGAAAAGATCAGAACTTGATATCACTGGGGGAAATTGCATCTAAATTGTAAAGAACTAGTGGTAGTATAACTCTTGAAGCAGAAAAGGAACCACTTAATTATTATTCTAACTTCTAATCGATAATATATGAATGCCTTAACTTTACATTCAAAAACATAATCTTCAACTTGAAAAGCAACATAGTTTTCTTACAAGGAATAGCTAGCATATCTTTGTTCTTATTTTGAAATACAAGAAATTTGCCAAGAAAACTAGCAAATGTATAAGCTTGTACAATAATACTAGATCTCCTTCCTGGTGAAGTATTGCAAAATTAGGACTTGTGTACAAATTATGAGTAATTCATTTACTTTTTACTTTTTCGGGTAAATAGACCATGTCTGATGATCTTTGTTTCTGATTTTACTTTCTCCCTTCAGAAGTTCAAATGTATTGTACTTCAAAAACTGCTTCTTCTCAATTAAGATGGTTTCCTAATGTGAACCAAAAACACTTAACAAGAATCAACAAGTGAAGAAAAACAGCATTTTCGATCTTTATTTTTCACATGTAGTTTAGTAGAAGTGGTTATGGCTTTACGAGAACAAAAACAATTTCAAAATCTTCTCGGAGAGAGAGGACACAGAAAATGAAAAACAAAAAAAAACACGCGCACACAGAAAAAGAAAAGAATAGAAGATCAAAGCTAAGTGACACAACAAAGAAAAGTAGAACAAAACATATACTATAATAAAGAAAAGAAAGAAACCATCATTACTACTACTACTAAAAATGCTCTCTTTATATTAAGCTACCTCACTAATTAATATTTACCTGGTGATGATGTTGTCCATTAGAGGGATCCATCAATTATTTCTCTCTAAACAGCTTAATATGAATTTTAGAGCTTGAAACTGATCAATCCTCCAACTGGTTTAATTTATTGGGGGCTTAAGTAAGACAAATTAAAAGAGAGGAGTAAACTAAGAAAGTGTTGAATAGAAGCAGAAGACAAAGTTGAATTGCAAAAGAAAGGAGAGGAAATGATGCAAAAGCCAAGAGAACAACTTGTGTTGTGAGTGCTTCTCTCTCAAATCTCAATATATATAAATGTAAATTAAGGAAAGACTGCGTGGGGCTAGGAGTGGGGTGTTGCTTCAGTACATGTCTTAGTGTGGTTGTGTGTGAGAGAGAAACAACAACAACCAACAACAACCATAATTACCCAGTATAATCCTACAAAGTAGATTTTAGGAAGGGTAATATATAGACGAGCCTTAGCCCTACTTGAAAGGGCAGAGAAATTGTTGCCAACCCTCGGCTGAGAGAGAAAGAGATAATGAAATTATTTACAAGTTCTGTGTGTATAGGCGTCTTAGATAGAAGGTAGAGAAAGCAAAATTCCGTAAAAGATAATGAACGACGTGTATGGCTTAAGTCTTTTTCTTTTATTTTTGGGACATAGTGGAAATAAAACTGTACATGGGTCCCTTCTTGCTTCAATTATATGGTCCCTACTTTTTAAACAACAAAAAAAAAAACTCCGGGAAAATTGTGCCGGTAGAATTTATGTTAGAATAAGCTAGGGTGGAATTATTGTTATTCACGGTTTGATATGTTATATTAAAAATAATAATTGAATAATTTTTAAGAAGAAGGTATAAATTATATTGTGCTAATTATTATAATTTCTGTAAGGTATAAGTGATCCCGATATTAAAATTAACACCGATATAATTTATACGCTATTTGCTAACCAAACAAAATAATAAGGTGATATTTGATAAGAATGAACTTTGGGCCTAACTCAACCCCAAAAGCTAGTTATGAGGTGAGGATTGCCCAAGCCATATAAGGAGACCAAGGACCTCAAATCCTTCCGATGTGGGACAACTCAACACCCCCCTCACGCCCAGATCTCTGGAGCGTGGACAACATAAATGGGACCCAACATCGGTAACAATAATTGGGATGGGTCTGGTTCTGATACCATGATAAGAATAGACTTTGGGCCTAACTCAACCCCAAAAGCTAGCTTATGAGGTGAGGATTGCCCAAGCCATATTAGGAGACCAAGGATCTCAAATCCCTCTGATATGGGACAACTCAACAATATTAAATTTTTATTTCACCCATATGCCTTCTTATACCTCATATCAAATGACTCCTTCATATATTCCTAAGTGGGTAAATGGTCCCTACTTTAACACTTCTCTTTGTTTAATAATTCATTTGAACCCCTTTATTATTTTTACTAGATGTCTGCTATCTTCCGTCAACATATATATTATGTAACTTTGTTCATCAAAACATAAATAAATGAAAAAAATCACCTATATTTTTGTCTCCTCAAAAGTTTATACAGAAACTTCATGATTCTTGTATTACTTCATTGACCATTAATCCCATTTTAAACTTCCTACAAAACTTAGTCTCACTCGAAATTTTATTTAAAAAAAATACACTATATTATTATATTATTTAAAGATAAATAAAACGAATATATATTGATGAATTAATAAATAAACAATTAAACTGAGTAGGCGATGTATATTTATCCTCCCTACTTTCAACAGTAAGTCACCAATTGCTCGCGAGTTTTCTTCTGACAGTATGCAATGTGTATGGAATAAAAATGACGACTTTCAGATGTTTTGGTAAGACTTTTACAAGTTTTATGACAAAAAAGAAATATGTAGAAAAGAAAAGATAATGTGTATGATTGATGTCGATCTCATTCTTTGTCCCATTATGCAAGCTCACCTTGTCTTGCACCCGCCATGTTATTTCAGTTATGCTAGGAATTATTTTAAGAGAATAAAATAATTGGCGTGCAGTTTGTTTTAATATCACAATTCACATATGAATATTTATACCCTCAACCCCAATAACTTAAATAGCGTGGAATTGGAGAAGTTAAACTTGAGAATTAAAGGACGCGCAATATATTTTAAAGATAAAATTGCTGAAGCCTGAATGTTGTTATTCCTTCTTGTGAAAAGAGCTTTTCTCTATTTTATTTTATTTACAAAAAAAAAAAAAAATCAGCCATACACGAGGAAAATGAAGAAGAATTTTCTTTAAGATTTTTGTGATTGTGTTCTATTAGTACGATGGAATTGGTTTAAGATTCAAAAGATAAAGTAATACAGACTCTTTTTATTGTATTCGTACAAAATTAAGTACGGATTTTCAACCTTATTAACTAGGCTTTGATTTTTGATGACCCAATAGCTCATCTTATGTTTTAGAATCTGATTTTGTATTTTGACACCTTAAATACATTATTTTAGCCTTCTTCGAAGAGTTCAAATATTTTTTCGAAAAGCTTTTATGTTAGAAATTGATAAAATATGAAATCCTTTGCCTTGAAATCCATTTAAGTTGACTTCGATCAATATTTTAAGCAAACGGATCGGTTACATATTTCGACGGTTTCGATGGGCCTGTATCTGATTTCGGACTTGGGCGTATGCTAAGAATCTAATTCGGAGGTCCCTGACTCGAGTTATCACATAATGTTGAAATTTGAAAGTTTAAAAGCTTAATGACTTTGAAAGTTTGACCAATGTTTGACATTATTGATATCGGGTATGTATTTTGGTCTTGAAATTCGGTATAGGTCCAATAATATATTTATGACTTGTCAATCAAATTTGGTGAGAAACGGAGTTAGCTAGACGTGATTCGGACGTCCTGTTTGTGAAATAGAAATTCATGAGGTTTCTTGAAAAATTTCCTTTGATTTGATGCTAAATTCGTAGTTCTAGGTGCTATTTTGACAATTTGATCGTGCGAGTAAGTTTCTATGTTATTTTTGGACTTATGTGTATGTTTGTTTTGGAACCCAGAGAGCTCGGTAAGTTTCAGATAGGCTACGGAATGATTGTGGACTTAGAAACATAGTTGACGCATTTTAGTTCTGGTGTGTGCTTGAGAGATCTGGCTCGTATTTGCGAGCCTCGTATTTGCAAAGAAACTATCGCATTCCCAAGTTAGGGCATGGTAGGGGGCACTTGCATTGGCGAGGTAAAAGTTCGCAGTTGTAAACTTGTCTATTCTGCTTTTGCGAAGGCAAAGTCGCATTTGTGACTTAGTACCTTTTGGAATGATCTTCGCATTTGCGAAGAAAGGTCCGCAATTGCAAGGGCAGTTCACATTTGCGATCACTTTATCACAAATGTTATTACTGAGATTTTGGAAGGAGTTCGCAATTGCGGCCTCTTTCCCGCTATTGCAAATATGATATCTTAATTGCGATATCTGCAACTATGTAAACTTGAGTTAGATAGGATTTCTATCATTTATTCAAAATTTCAAACCAAGAAAATCATAGAGGCAATTTTCCCAAGAACCCCTCTTCCTCAAATCATTGGTAAGTGATTCTAATCTATTTTCTTTCAATCTTTCAATACATTTCCTAAGATTTCAACCTAAAATCTAGTATTTTCATGATGAAAATTGAGGATTTGGGTATAATTAAGAATCTTTATAAAATTAAGATTTAGACCTCAAATTGAGGTCGAATTTCAAAATAAATTACATAACCGGGCTCGACAGTAAATGAGTAATCGGGTTTTAGTCTGAATTTCGATTTTGGACCAAGCGGGTCAAGGAGTTGGCTTTTTCAATAATGACCTAAATTGATTCTTTTACGATCGTGGGTAATTCTTTAGGCATATTTTGAATCGTTTAGTTGGTAATTTTCTAGATATTATTGGTTCGGAGGCTTGTTTAAAAGGAAAACTTGTGGTTGAGCTTTGAATGGTATTTTGAGAGAAGTAAGTATTGTGTCCAACCTTGACTTGAGAGAACTGGGAACCTTCGGACTATGTTCTATGTGAATTCCATATGAGCGGTGTATATACGAGGTGACGAGTGCTTATACGCCACCAAATTACTTGTTTTCCCTGATTTCCATTGTTCTTTACTTATCTCATTCCATGTCGTAAATGTTATATGCCCTAAATGCTTTTATGCTTATTTGCTACTTGTTAATTAATGTTCTCTCCTATTAATGATATTAGTCATTTAATAGTTTTATGGTTTGCTGCTATTTGCTTAACTGACTTACTTACACCTTCTAATTATAAATTACTAGATTGGTCCCGCTGTGTAGTATTACTTATGTAGATTCCCATGTTGTACAAGGTTTCCTTTTTGGTTCAGTTAGGTATCTATTTATCATAAAGGTTTTCGTGGTTTGAATTGTTTGTTTGAATGTGCACATTGAGTATTCGGTACTGATATGGTGGGATCGAGTTACACGTCAAAACAGGCAAAATAAGTGTGTTGTGGAATAAGAGTGAATTTGTATCGTACGGTGGGATCAAGTTTACGCTGCAATAGGTGGGATAAGGGTGGATTGACATGGTAAAATAAGAGTGAATTGTGATACTAATATTAATATATGGTGGATCGGGTTGCGCGCCACAATAATCTATCTGTTTATGTTTTCTTGAGCTGTGTTTGTTTTATGCATTCTCATTTGAAATGCTATGGATTGGTATTATGGACGACATTGGCTTATTACTTGAGGCTGTAGTTGTTATTTTTAGTTTACTGTCTTATTCCGTCTCGTATTTGCATTTCTGTCTTTATTATATATTGCGTACAGGTTGTAGTGTAGGTGGTCTGCCTTAGCCTCGTCACTACGTCATCAAGGCTAGGCTCGGCACTTACACAGTATATAAGGTCGATTGTACTCATACTACACTCTGCACTTTTGGAGTTGGTCACAACGATAGGTATTAGCGTGCTTAGATTGAGATACAACTGCTCAACGCCCGTAACTTCTGGAGTTTGTGTATTTTTATTCAGATAACTTTGTATTTATTTTATACCCTTGTATTTACTATTCGAGTAGTTCATGCACTTATAATATCGGGTCCAGAAATGTATTAAATATTTGATTGTTTTAGCTCCCATATTATTACTTTGGATTATTGCGATTAATTTAGTTTTTTTATTATTTAATTTTAAACTATTAAAAATGAATAACATATTCTGACGTTGAATTACCTAGCAAATAAACTATTAGTTGCCATTACTATCTTGACGGTAGGTATTTCGAATCATAACATGATTTATCCTCAACAAAATGGAAAGTTTTTGGCCCCAAATAGTACAAAGAAAATAAATAAGAGCATAAATCAGAATCTTTGATGTGGGCATGCAATAGATATGAAGATGGTAAGATTGAAGAGAATGTTGGCTGCACATATATGGTCCCAACAGGCAAGAAAAACCATATATGGATGTCGAGTGGCTACAACTTAAAGGTTTTATTGACATGGACAATTAATGATCATAGGATGAGGCAAAGGCGGTCAATTGATCAGTCAGAGACATCTACTGACAGAGAAAATGCACTCGTATTATTTTTCATGTTTCACTGGAACCACTTACCACCAAACATCTGACCCAACTCAACCACAAGTCTCTGCTTCAAGTGACCTGTCCTTATCAACCTTGGTTTTGATGACCATGTGAACCATTCCTCGATTCTCAATTTAGGAGGATTTTCCCAGTGCAATTAAATATATTGCTTTCGACGCAAAAGATATATATATAAAATTAGTTAGGCCATTCTCATTCTCAATTTTTAGTTGACAAAATGAAACATTATGTACAATAATAATGCACAATTTGTACGCTTTTTCAGTCAATATACCAGTGCAATTTATTCAATCTTATTATGAATTTATAATTTTAACATCAAATGTGTTAACCCTGCGCTTATGACAGTCTTTGCCTCCTCTAACCTTGGTCATGGAAAAATTCCACGACATATATACCTGACCCAGTAACGGTATAGCTAGGAGGAAATACAATATCGACAGCAAGTTGAAATAGTCGCAACATTCAACTTGAATTACTATGTGATTTCGATCTAGTATTTATCTGTATTCCAGACTTAAAAATTGTAGATTTGCAATGTAGTGGCAGTAATTGTTAATCTCTAGCTATATTACTCCTAATAACGAATCGTTACAGTGTAGAGAAGGAAAAGCAAGCCTGATGTGTAGATCAACTTATTATGACTGACATTAGGAGTCGCGAATGGGCTGGTTAGCCGGATATGATAATAAAAAACGGATAAATTTAGCAAACGGGTTAACCAGCGATTGGTCTGCCAGTGGTAGTGGAAATTCTCTCGTTCCCTGGTTAAAGACTTGGTTGGATGTGGAATCTACTCCACAAGGTGCGGTACAGATGTAGATGATATCATCATGACCCCTCTTTTTGTACCGCTAGGGATGCTTAATGACATTTCGTCATCTGGCGTTACCTGCGCTTTTGTGTCTCTCAGTGTGATCAGCATTGGGTGTTCCGAGCAACGAGGCTTACACCCATTCGCATTAGTTCATCCAAAGTTCTTTGCCCTTATGCACGAATTAGTGAATAAGCCATCTTCCTATCAAGGTTAAGGAGTCAACTGAGCATCCCAGCGGCGGGATTGAATACCCAGATCGAATCAGAGTTCACGCCGCCCGCTCTGAACGAATAGGAGGCGTGGGCCCCAGGTCGCACATAAGCCGCCGGGTCGCACGACAGAAGAACACCCAACATAAAGATGCACACTCCTCCATGTGAAATATGCATCTTCATAGGAGCTTTTTGCTAATAGCCATCAGCTCTCAGCTTTTTGGTAAGGTGAGAGCTTCAAGCCCGATTTCATGTGGCATACGCTATACAAAAGCGCCCCTCGACGAAGGGGGAACGAGGAAAGCTATAGGCCCAAAACCTTCGACCTTTATTCAACCTATTTTTTAGTTGATAATATGAATACTTAATTATTTTCTTTTAATTATTTTGTCATTTTTAGCTGCCGTTAATTAGCGGCGGAACTAGAACTTAAAATTTATATTCTCAACTTCAAGCTCATAGCTCATCTTAGATACTAGGTTCCTAATGAAATTTATACTCCCCTAACATCTAAGCAAAAATTAGTAGTTCGATCCAAACCCGTACCAAATTCTAACTCCGCCTTAATCTGCGTGGCAAGTGAAAATAATGCTTAATAAATAACGTATAAAGCTTTAAAGTTTGAAACTTTGAGTGAGATGGTTTCACATCATGATAGTGTAACTATAACAGTACAAGCTAGTTCCTCGATCCATCATTTTCCTTCTTTTATGCTTTCCAAGTTAAGTTTTTACATGCAAAAGTTTACTCGATCTGTATGACTGCCACGTATCCTATTGTAGCTTGTCAGTGTACTGCTGCCATATAGGCGTGAGCTAATTTGTGCTTGAAGAAATGTGTTGCTACAAATATACGCATATTTTATCCAGATATATTCATACTCATGTGAAAACAGCCCATGACGAATCTTAGAAAGACAAGTAGCGACATTGTCGACCTAAAATCATACTCTTTGGACAACCAGACATTCATGTTTCTCAATAAATAGGTTGAAAAGATTTTTAAATTTAATCCATGAATAACTTTTTTAGGTTTGCAGAGTTCCCCTCAACTATTTGTGTATCATGCCCACCAAAATTAAAGCTAATGGCCTCAGATCATACTTCGTATTTTAGCTAGGAATTACTCAATGGATCGAAGGGCCATCCCCTTTGGCGCCACATAGAAACAAACTAGCTACAGTTAAGTATTTAGCATAATTAATGGTGAGGTATATTAATCCAAAAAGGAAGATGATTAACCTGTTAAAAATTAACGGTAAAATGTCATTGAGAATATAAATATTGTACCGGTATACAAAACTTAAATATTAAATCATATGTGACAGGGGCGAACAAGATTTTATTTAATATACATGCAAAGATTCCTTTTAACAGCGTATTACGGTACGTAAATTATGATAAAAAAAATGTGATAGGGTTTACTAAACAAGACCATAAAGAATGATTAAATGACTTTCTTATCTACTAAGATAGCAAATGGGGAGCACATGCAATTTGCAAATCCACAAAGGAATGATAAGAGACCAATCAAAAGAAGATATAGTATTGAAGAGGCAAAGACATAGCTTCTCTGTCAATATATATTTTCTCTTTCCAAAAATTGCCAAATTAAGAAGCAAGATTCTAGCTAGGAGCTGAAGGAAAATCCTTGTTAGTTGTAGCAGTAGCACTGTCATGTCACCAAAGTAACCCAACACCAACAACAAATTAAATATTCTAATCTGTCAGTAGCATTTTACAATAAATAGTCATATCATGGAAAAACTATCCATCAATCATTGATTCCACCACTCATTGATTATCTTTGGATCCTATGAAAATGTATATTTTACCGCCTCCTTTATTTCAAAATATATATTATTTTTGTCTAAAATAAATAATTTTTTGAATGTCTTCACGTCGATTAAATTTTTTTATCTTTTAGCATTAATTAGTAATAGAATTGATCATATTAACCTTTACTATCTCACATAAACACTCCTAACTCATCTTCCAACACTATTTACTCCAAGGATAATGTAGGAAAAAAATAATTAATTCATTCTTAAAATTTAAAAAAGTTACTTATTTTAGATCACAGGAAAAATGCCAAAAACTCACTTATTTTGGTATGGAGGGAATACTCTTTATCAGACATTTAAAATAGCCTTAATAGCATAATTATAAAAGATAATTCATTAGTTTATACTCTTTCTTAAATAATCAACTAATGATTATATACCTTCTTGGAATGATAAGAATGAATTAAAAATAATAGTTGATAGTATTTTATTTTATTAAGAATACAAATATTTAGACTAATTTTTATTCTTTTTTACTATGATATTAATAAGAAGGACCGAAGTGGTATAATACTTCTAGTGGAATTTGGAAGTAGCGTTCGAAATATATTGCAGTGGGAATGAAAACACAAAAAATACAATGACCTATATAGAAAGTACGTACGAAGGTAAAGAGGAACAACAAAACATGTACAAGAATACTAGCGATGACGAAATAATTCGAAAACATTTTAAAATTATACTCTACCTGTTTCATATTAGATATGAAACTTTTCTTTTTAGTCTATTCCTAAATTAATAATATATTTTTAAATTTAAAAATAATTTAATTTTAAATTATTTTATTTTACCCATTTATCCTTAATGGGAAACGTTTATAGCTACACAATATCATGGCTCCATAAACTTTTTATCCCTTAAACTTTTAAGACCATTAATTTAAAAAAAAAATTTAACTCCATAATAAGTCAAATTATCTCATACTATAATATGAAAAAGAAGGAGTAGTAATCATCTTAATTTGGAGCCACCCAGATGAGACCTCGATAAGATTTACGTCCACAATTTTTACAGTAAAACTTCAGCATATCATCAAAAGGAAAGAAAAAGAAAATAGAAAATCCTCTACTCTAGTGGTGGGCACATGGAATAATATGGGACCTGGGTTTGATGATGAAGGATTGAACATGACATGAAGTTTGACTGGTCAAAATATTTCCATAATTCAAATAAAACAACTGACACAAAAGTTAAAGGGGACTGTTGTGGAATATATAGAAAAAAGAGCCTCGATTTGCAATATTAAACAATAATTCATGTACCGCAAGCAAATATTAGTGCAATCTTGTGAAGAAAAGAATGTGCATGCGTCTTGGCTTCACTATAAGTAGTGATAAAGAATTTTAATTTTGAGAAGGTTCTAATCAGATCAGGAAATCAAACATAAGATTTGCCTTGTGCTTTGTGCATGCGCTGCTCATTGGAAAACGTTGTGTTCACTTGTCACTTTGGACAAATGCCTTCTAATTACCACATCAGATTAACTACTTTAGGCTTTGTACATTAGTTACTTTCTCCCATTCCATTTAATTATCATATTTATTAAAATTATTTATCTTTTGAAAAAAATAGGAGAAACGTGAATTTTTTCACTTTTATCCTTGCTTTTATTATATGAAAAGTGATTAATGTGATGATTAAAAAGTAATAGTAAACTAAAATCAAAGAATAAATCAAGGTTATTTAATCAATCTATTATTTTAATTAATATTTTTCAAGGGACATGCAAATGCAAAAGAAAAAGAAATTGATAAGTAAACTAAAATAAAATCACGGTGTACTTTTGAAGGCATGATTTTCATGAATTTTGTAAAACATCCTTCATATTGCGTGAGATTGCTTTACCTTTTAAAACATTAGACTCATTATTAGCTTAAGAATACGACTAAATCGGTGTTTGTATTGCAGCTAACAGGTACTCCTATTTTACCTCAGTGGTTCTACCTCTGTGTCTTTTACCAACAAGGGCTCTTTTGGCAGGATAAGTTGGAGAAAAAATATTAGCTTTTGGTATTATTGCTAATTTTTTGTTTCGTATACTTTTTCACCTTATATATTATTAATTATATGTGTATTAGTTATACTAACTTATTTGGTATTCTTATATATATAGCAAATTATTATTAGCAATATCAAAATTATTAATATATGCATTAACATTGCTAAAGACAAATTTGTCCTTAAAGTCTCTCAAAGCTAAAGAATACTGAGGATATTTTTATAAACAACTCATTTTTCTTAAAATGTATGCAATATATTTTAATATGCAATGTATTTTAATTTTTAATATAGTACACTAAACCGTAGATGAAAAATAATCTCGGCCTTACTAATACTTACATTATTAATCCATGTATTATTAATACATTTTATTCAGCATTATTCTTATACTCCTAGTCCTACCAAATAAGACTAGTAACTTCTGGACTAACCATGTATTTCCTTAACCTTTTCCATGTATTTTAGTTGAAGGAAGGAGCAATTTTCGGTAGCTTCCTTCAACTCCAAGTATTCTCATATATCCCAATCTTAGGTACAAAGATTAACTTGAAGTTGATTAAGCAATATAAAGCCAATTGAATCCCAAGAGTTTTACAAGTGCCCCCTTCTTCTCCAAACTACTCTATCATATCATCTTTAATTCATTGATTACTTGATTAAAAACTAATATTTTGTTGAGTAAAATAAAGTAAACCATGCTAATCCAAGTAGTATGATTTCATAATATGATTTCTCATATGCCCAGAGAAAAATATCAAGGACAAATGCAATCATAATGGTTCACACGGAAGTTAAGTTGCACCAACCCTTTAGTATAATCATATCATAGGACAAATCAATTGTCCAGCTAGGTTGTTACCTTATGATTTTTTATATTTTGTTTTTGCCCAGAGAAATAATTAAAATTAAGTGGTTGTGTGGTCACCTTTTTGTCAAACATTCTATACTTCATCGTAAAACAGGCTACTTAGAATAGAAAATGGGCATTGTTAGCCATTTCCTTGACATTTGTTACGACATACTAATTATGGTGAAGGTGTCTAAGCTCTGGTCTCACTTCTTTAAGATCTTGATCCATTTTACTTTATCATCTTACGTCTAAATTGCTATATATTACTGATTAGTGATAAATTTATAAGCATCCAGCAATTACTTTTTGTTTTCCTTTGGTAACAACTATAACTGCTTTTGACCTTTTGTTTTTCAAAATTATGATAGATTAACTAGATGACAAGAGAGGTTGCTCTGATGGTAAGTAATCCCTACTTTCAACCGATATGTTGTGTGTTCGAGTCTCCTCAAGAGCAAGGTGGGAAGTTCTTGGAAGGAAGGATACCGGGAGTCTCTTTGGAAACAGGTTCTCTACCCAAGGGTAATGGTAAGGTCTGCGTACATACTATCCTCCCCATACCCCACTAAATGGAATTATATTGGGTTATTGTTGTATGATGATTAACTAGATATATTATAAAACATTGAAAAAGCAAAACTATCAAATTTGGCTACCAGGCTACCATATTTGTAACAACTTTCCATTTTAATTTCGTCCAATATTTGTGAACAATACTTTTCATACAAATTAAGGGCGTAAATCTTTTTGTTTCTTGAATAATGATAAATCATTCACAGAAAAAATAAATATTTACTGTAAAAAGTAAAATATGTAAAACAGTGAATAGTACTGCAAAGAGGGGCAAGAGAAGATAAGGGTACCACCAAAAATTGTGACGAGTTAGATAAGATCTCGTCCTGATTATGCGATAGAAATTTTAATTAAGGCAAAAAATTACTTTAAATAATTTTTATATTTGGCTTAAATTACTAATATCATTTCCGAATTATGCTCGGTCTTAATTACCTTTCTCAACTTAGCTTTTTTAAAGTCAATATTCTCTAAATATTGATGTAGCAAAAGATATGGTCCACTCACCTGCCACGTGAATTTTTCTGTCTATGTGATATTTTTTTAAAAAAATTATTTTTTTAACCTTTTTAGGAATATTACTTTTAGATAATTTTTTTCGAATACAATTTATATTAAAACGTGGATAGAACAATATTATTTAGGCTAAATATTTTTATTTGACCAAAAAATAAAGTTTTAGTTAATTTTTTTTTAGTTTGACCTGAAAATAAAGATTTATACAATTGAAATAAATAGTCAACGCATCTAAAAAGTTATAAAAAAATACATAGTTTGAAATTAATTATTTCGGCTATATATTTTATGTAGCTCTAAATTACGGTGCTCTATTTTTTTCTTACAGGTTTTACCTAAAAAGGTAAAATTACACAATAGAGATAAATAGTCATTGCATCAAAAGAATAAATAAAAAGAGTACATAATTGTAAGAAATTACAAGTGCAATTGTACACTCTTTTTATTTCTTCTTCTTTTGATGCATTGACTATATATTTTTTATTACTTTTTAGATGCATTGACTATTTATGTTAAATGTATAAATCTTTGTTTTCAGGTTAAATTCAAAAAAAGATTAACTAAAACTTTATTATTTTTCACCAAATAAAAATATATAGCCTAGATAATGTAGTTATATCCATGTTTTATTATAAATTTTATTTTAAAAATATCTAAAAAAATAATATTCTTAAAAAGGTAAAAAAATATCGCGTAGACTGAAAATCCACGTGTCAGGCGAATACATCTATTTTTTTTCACATCAGCGTCTAAGAAGGTAATGGTTCTTAAAAAGCCAAGGTAAGAGAGGTAATTCAAAAAATATATAAATAATCTGAACTAAATTTAAGAATAATTTAAGGTATTTGACCTTTAATTAATTGAAAACCAATAAGCAACAGATAAAATTAAAAATAAAAATAAAATAAAAAAGAGAAAAACAAGCCCAACGACGTGGAGCAGGGGACATGGGTGAGTGGCATGTTTGGTGGTATTAGGGACCCACCAGATAATGGCAAATGTTTGGATTAGAACACGCGGCATGGCTAATGGCTATCTTGACGAATATTTCAGTTTCAAGGAAGAACAGAACCACTGTCAAATCAGCTACTCCATCATCAGTAGAAGCTTAGTGGATGGTGGAGCCCACTTCAATTAAGGAATAAACCCCTCCTGTAGGGCATACTCCACTATATGCTTTCTTTTCGTCTAAAAATTGTTTTATTATTATTGGAAAATGAAATTGATAAACTTTTTACCATATTATTATTTTGTTTTAATAAGTCTTCATAACTTTTAGACTTTTAATCATTCACAGTTCTAGTTTTACGTGGTTTTCTTTTATTAAGATAATTTATTAGTGTTACTTCAATATTTTCTTTCACTAATATTAATATAAAATAATAAGTCAAATCGATGTTTTAAACTTCATAGAATATTATGTAAATTATAGAAAAATATGTGGTTTATTGGTCTCAATTATCATAATTAATTTAAACATTTTGATTATTCAAATATGAATTTATTGGATATGTAATTCACACCCCAATCAGTTTGTGTAGAATAATTTGTTGGAGATTAAACCACAATTGCAAATTGAAAAATCTCATACTGAATATACCTTACGTAAGAATTACATGCAATAAATGGAACTTGCCGTACATATCTACTCATGAACGTTGTATCTATTTACTCCTTTTCTTTTTGTTGTTGTTTTAAACTTATAGCCAGAAAAAGGTTGAGTATTTTAGTCAAAGGAGGTGTTAACTACTATCCAGCTTGTTCTAGTTTGATAAGTTTTAGTGGAACATGAGCTGTTCATTTGCATGCATATTCCTTAACTTACAAGCATTTTATGACTCTTGACTCGTTTTTCTTTGTTTTTTTTTAATTTCGGCACGAGGTAAGAATGAAGGCATCACGTGCTGCACGAGGTCATGAAACAAACTCAAAGAGTCTGGCCGTGATGAACATATAACAATGGGCCACAGAAACCGCTGAAGTAGTGACATTAACATTTTGATTTTAGTTGGAGAGTGGTACAAGTTTTTCAGATTGTGGAGAATCAAAAAATCGTTGGGTTGCAATTGGAGTATGGGTATCTGGTTCGGGTCGAATTGAACAGGGAAAATTAGTAATTATACGGGTTGTGGTTCAGGTCAGTTATAGGTTGGAGTTTATCGAATTTAACGAGTTCGAGTTCATTCGAATAAAAAATAACCGTAAGGATTATGGATACAAGGGCCGGGCCAGATCGAGTTAGTATTTTTTTTATATTTTGTATAACTATTGTAATTTATATTAATATAAAGTAAAAATATAAAGAATACAATGAAGGTGGAAAAAAAATTACAGTTATAAATTGCAAGTTCTGCTTTTATTTCAAAATTCAAACTTACAAATTGAAATGTTTTTATTTAACAACAAGTAAATAACGAAAAAAAGAGTAAATTGACAGATTTTGCATTGCCTTAGACTCTAAAATCTTAATAAATAAATAAAATAAAATAAAATATAACTTTTAAACCGGGCCGATTCCGATTTTAACCGGTATGGGCCGGTCCTAAAATAAGTTGACCCGGCTCGTTAGACACCCATAAATTAAAGTCAAGAAATAATGAGTCCATTACTCAAATGGTCATTCAACTATCTCAAATTATCTTCTAAAGTCACTTTTCTTTCGTTTGAAGCAACAAAGTCACTGAACTAAGCTTATTGCACTCACAACGTGACTCAACTTAAATTTTCAAACTTTGAATTGTTAAATACCTATTTTACCCTCTAAATTATAAATATTCATCTTCTTTTTATTTTTTAACTTTTTAATATTATGAGTTTTTCCTTTTTAATTTACATTATGGGCTAACCTACAGAATAAATAAATATTATTTATAAATTTAAAAAAGTATTTAAGCATATATAATACTAGAATAATAAAATAATAAGCATAGTAAAAAATTAATTAGAACAATTTGTTAGTAAATAATTTTAATACTAACAACAAAAAATTTAAAATTTATTTACACAATTCAGAATGAAAAAAAATAAAATTTATAAATTATATATTCCATGCAAGTAATATAAAAATACTTATTTAAATAAATTTATTTTTATAATATACACTATATATTCTTGAAATTATGCACAATTATATTATATATATTTCATGCACGATTTGACATAGCAAATTTTATCCTATATAGATAGTCCCCCTACTTTTTGGTGACATAATTATGTGTCGTCGGAAAGTTGGTAGAAACATAATAATATAATTGAGCATAATTTTCTAATGTATACTATAAAAAAAGCTTTATTTTAAAATTATTTGTATATTACGTGTATGGAATATATATTTTACATACTTTATTTTCTTTCATTCTGAATTGTGTAAGTAATTTTTATTTTTATTTTTATTATTACTAAAAAGTTTTTAAAAAAAAAGAAAAAGAAGATAAATATTTATAATTTAGAGAGTTAAATAGGTATTTAGTAATACAAAATTTGAAAAATTTAGGTGAATGACTTTTTGAATGCAATATACATAATTTAGTGATTTTATTAGTACAAACAGAAGGAAAATAATTTTAGAAGATAATTTAAAATAGAAGAATGACAAGTAAATTCCTATGAGATTAGCCGATGTTGTTCCTTGAGAAATTAATGCTTTTTCATATGACTTAGAAACTAAAATTCGGATACGAAAACAATGGAGCTTTTGACGGGGAAAACACTTCAAACTATACAAATTGGCATTCAAAGTACTCAAGTTCGAATATTGAAATAATTTTTAATCGCTATAGATGTTTTCTATTATAAAATTTTAAACTAATACAGAAATCTTTTATGATGGAGGGTGCAGACATATAAAATTTATTGGTTTAATTTATATAAAATTTGAATTAAATTTAATTGGGTTAAATAAGTAATTTGAAATTTACAAATTAAATTAGCTCATTTTATCAATTCAAGCCCAAGATCCATTTCATCTTAAGGCCCAAGCTTATGCCATGTGTCAAGTGACATGGCATTTCTAGTCAGCTCAAAGCCAATAAGATGACGCCATGTGTAAAATGATGTGGCAATTCAAGTCAAAAAGCAAGAACCAACCACAAGTTTGCCAAGTGACTAAAATGACATGGGCCAATCAGAATCAAGCAAGTGAATTCTAATGTAGCTTTAACTGTCCTTCCTCTATAACTATAAATAGAGGGGTTACATAACTCTACAGAGATATCCAGAGTTGGAGAAGCGCATTCCGCAATTGGTGAAGGAATTCACAAACAGAGAGATCAATCATCAAGTACATAGTTCTTCAACAAAGGAGGGATCAACGGAGTTATTTCCGGTGATCAACCCATAACAACAAAGTGTTGCTCGCGTTCTTGGCGATTAAATACATCACAAGGAAGTCAGCATCATCCTGCATTCGAGAAATACGCTTCTCAAGCCCTCGAATCGCGGAGAATTTTAGAGATGAGAATTAAGGGATACATAGAATTGTACTCACAGATATTTATCAATAAAATTTCTTTTTCTTTCAATAATTTTTGTTGCGGTTTATTTTTCACAGTACGAAAATTTTTTGCAAACAAAATTTGGCATGCCCAGTGGGACCAATTCTCTCTTCATCTCACATTCTTGCACGCTTAAAACTACAAACTTCATATCTATTGCTACAATGGCCTTCCGCAAGTGTGATATCTCATACAAAGATGCTACTGCTGCTGCATCTACTGAGCTCAGTCATGTTGGCCCAATCACTCGAAGCAAGTTCAAGGCTAGTGGCTTGGATGAGACCGAATATTTCGCCTCCTTGGAGGTTACAAAGAAGAGCATATCTCACACGACGTCTGCAACCGCAATATTTGGGGGCAATCCCATTCTTGTTGTTTAACAAATTTTCTCAAATAGTCTCCAACCTTGGGGAATTTGAGGATTTGGTGGATACTCCAATTTCATGAAAGACAACGCCTTAATGATAGACGCAACTAACATGGATGAGAAGTTTTCCATGATGGGACAGACTATTGAAGTCTTGAAGAAATCTGTTGAAGACAAATACCTTCAAACTGCTCAACTCATGAACAAATTGGAGGCCTATTCACCAGAAGAGTATAGCCACGTCCCTCTTTGTTCACCTGCCTTCACCTTGCCAAAGACGGCTATTAAGAAATCACTTGCCAAGTTCAACATTCAAAAGGAAAAGCAATCCACTTCAGTTGCAGCGTTATCTGTCCAACAATTGCAAGACATGATAACAAACACCATCAGAGCTCAATATGGCTGACCATCACAAAGTTCGTTGTACTACACTAAGACTTATACTACGAGGATTGATTATCTAACTATGCCAATCAATTATCACAACCAAAGCTGCATCAATTTGATAGCAAAGGGAACCCAAGGCAACATATTGCCCACTTTGCCGAGACTTGTAGCAATGCTGGAACGCATGGTGACCTTTTGGCAAAATAATTTATTCGTTCTCTAAAACGGAGTGCATTCGACTGGTATATCGACTTGGAGCCCGAGTCCATTGATAGCTTGGATCAACTTGTGAAGGAATTCCTCAATCGTTTTTACAGTACCCAAAAATCTATAAGCATGATAGAGTTGACAGACACCAAGCAAAAAAAGGACGAGCCCGTAGTGGATTACATTAATTGTTGGAGGGAATTAAGTTTGGACTGCAAGGATTGCCTTTCAGAAATATCCGCTGTGAAGATGTGCATTCAAGGAATGCATTAGGGCCTTTTGTACATCCTACAAGGGATCAAACCGAGAACTTTTATAGAACTTGCAATGCGGGTGCACATCATGGAGTTAAGCATCACAAGTCATGGAAAGGCATCTCCATTTGCTGATCAAAAAGAGTTTAAGAAAAATGTGGCATCAAAGCACAAACCAAAGAATCTATGGCGATGAAAGCAAATTCCGTTAAAGTCACAACCAAGCAAAAGTTGAAGGTGGATAAGACCCCAAGTCAATATCACAAAGAGAAGAACGTCGTCCCACCTTGAAGGAATTAGAGGCGAAGGTTTATCCATTTCCATTCAGATGTACCCACAATACTTGATGAATTTTTTGCGAAGAAAGTCATTGATCTCCCTAAATAAAAAAGGCTAGAGGAAATTGGTAAAGTTGGCGATCCAAAATACTGCAAGTTTCATCGCATCCTTAGCCACCCTACAGAGAAATGCTTCGTCTTGAAGGATAAAATCATGACTCTTGTAAGTGAAGGAAAAATCATCATATACTAGATGAAACAGCAGAAGCAAATCATATAAGTATCGCGCTCAAAGAAAAGGAGTGTTCAAGGTTGCAGAATGCGTCAAGCACTACCTTCTTACAATTTGAAAATTTCAAGCCCGTTGAATTTGATCTTCCAAGGCAAACTCTTGAAGGTTCACTATAGCTGGACATTCGGTCCAAAGACAAATACAATGAGGGTTGACTCTAGTCACTCACGAGAAACGAAGTCATCAAGAAGTTCTAAGGCTACCACTTCCTAAGCCAAGAGCAAAATTAAGCGATGTGGATAGCTACAATCACCAAGAATTATAAAATCTTCCATTAGCAAGAAGATTAATGGGGTGTTATCGCCGAAGTTCCAAAAGCCCATCACATTGCATGAATTATTTCCGGAAAATTCCTTTATGGAGGTCACGTTTGTACAACTCATGTAGTTTCTAGTACTGACAAAACAAAGGAAAGCAACGATGAGCTTGCTCCCATAAAAACCCAAGAACATTATGATAACCGAAAATTTATCACATGTTGTGCAACAATTTCTTTCACGGATGATGACTTGTTTTTGGGGTCTAAGCCATATAACAGACCTTTGTTTGTTGTAGGGTCCATTGAGGAACAACATCTCAATCGTATACTTGTCGATGATGGTTCGGCTGTCAATATCATGCCAAAGATGGTGCTAAAAAATCTTGGGATCTCTATGTATGAGCTATCCAAAAGTAACCTAATAATCCAAGTTTTCAACCAAGAAGGACAACGAGCCATAGGTATGATCCGTGTAGGATTATCCATTAGTTAGATGAATTTAAACACCCTGATTCACGTCATAGATGCTAAAACATCATACAACTTATTGCTCGTACGTCCTTGGATTCATGAGAATGGGGTGTATCATCTACGTTGCATCAATGTCTGAAGTACAGAAGAGATGGTGAGATAGTCAAAATTGATGCAACAATCAAGCCTTTCACTGAGACGGAGTCATACTTTGCAGATGCAAAATTCTACCTAGATTCTTGTGAACTGAAAGTGGAGAAACCATCATCAAATGACAAAGCTGATGTCATTTTCTCCTCTCGGCAATGCAATGGTTGAGAGTAAAAAAGGGTTATCCGCATAGAAGGATTGCTAGAATACCGGGTAGATGTTTATCTTTTCGATCAAGTCAATATAGGAAAATGAGGCTCAATGGACTACTACCAAGCTGCCTAAGAAGGGAACAGAAGATGTCTCGATTAAGCTATCATCATCTGAAGGTGACATGCAGACAAAGATTGAGAAGCATCTGGTTTTTCTCTATGTTCCACGTGAGCGTCAAAAGAAAGGGCAACCTTTGCTAAAGGAATGCACCTTAAAGAAGAAAATGAGTCACATAGTGATACAAGATTTGAAAGAGCATATGTCTGGCCCAATTGCACAAATTCCATCTGTGAATTGCGAGTCTGCTAAAGGCAATCTCCAAGCTGATAAGATAAAAGGTCACTTTGATCATACTCATATTGATCGAAAAGTCTGGTTACAACTTCTCCAATCCATCAAGACTAGGAGAACTCAAAGACGAAGTCATTGGTGAAACGATACATGGTCTCAATGAGTCCCAAATAAACTTAAGAAAGCAAGGGCATTACATCACCACTCCAAAATATGGGTTGGGATTCAGTTCGGCAGAGCCTCTTCAAATTTCATCTAAGAGAAGCAAAGAGATAGCTTCATCACAATACACCTCAGTAGAGGAGATGAAGGAAGTTAAGGGCAAGAAAATAAAACAATTGTTGGCCTAAGAACATGTATAGTTTTGAAGAATGACAAATGAACTCAGTCATAGACCAGGTCCATCAGTTGAAGCACAGTGTTTCTCAAGCTATACATATGAGATGCACGTGAAGGAGATAAGTCCCATTGATCAAGTAGCAATATCTCCTGAACTGATCGAAAAGTTTGCATATAGGACAAGGAAGGAAAGTCTCCATATGAGAAGAGAACACAAATCTGGATAAATGATAGGGTTGGAGTTTTTGTTTTTCAAGGACTCAACTTCGATGGAAGATCAGCAATTGAGTCTCAATGAAACTCTAATTACTAACTCATTAAATAACAGTGATTGTTCTCTTTTACAGGGATTGCACAAATGCAGAAGTGAAACTAAATTGAGAGCAAAAAGCGAGGTAATTTTGCAAGCAATTTACGTGAGATTTGAGTGTGCATTCCTGTAGTTACTTGGACAAGATAGAAGAACCAATTCCATTGTGTCTTTCTTTTATTCTAGTTCAGTTATAGTAGGTGGTTTAAAGTTGTAACTTTCAGCTTTCATAGAAGCATTTGTACTAAGTACTTTGAGTATTCAAGTTAGAATTAACTTGAAGGTGTCGCAACAGTTGAGGTTGTGTGCTACACAGGGATTAGAGTTTAATCCTTAGGTTTACAAGAGTTTTGTAAATGTTGTTTTAGCTTAGTGATTTTTGTGGAAATTTGGGAAAATCCTACAAAGTAGTAGGTCGTAGTTTTTTCACCTTTTGATCCAGGTGCTTTTCACGTAAAAATCTATGTGTTCTTTATTTTATGTACTTCTAATTTCGCAAACAGTAGTAGTAAGTACACCTAGAAGAACCAGGTTCTTCTAGAGCGAAAATTGGGCACTACATAAATCATCCCCCCCCCCCCCGGTGTGGTATTGATGTTTATAACATCAATTGGCATCATAGAAGGTTATCATTGAAGAGGATAACACCTTAGGAAAAGATCAACATGAGTGCACCACCTGGGAACTGGGAAGGGAAATCCACTGCTAGGCCTCCACTCTTCTATGAGCAGTACTATTCTTGGTGGAAGAAAAGGATGAGAGATCATATCATTGGAGAGTACTATGAACTCCAGGACATAGTAACTGATGGTCGCTTGGCAACTACAAAGAAGAATGAGGAAGGAGTGGAAGTACCAAAGATAAGAGCTGATTGCACTGCTGAAGACCTAAAAAAGTGGGAGAAAAATGCTAAGGCCACAAAATGGCTTGTGTATGGACTAGGTCTGGATGAGTACAGCAGGATCCAAAGTTTTACCACTGCTAAGGAAATCTGGGACACTTTGCAAGTGGCTCATGAAGGAACACCTCAAGTGAAGAGGCCCAGAGGAACACTACTGTATTCTCAATATGAGAATTTTTCTATGAAGGAAGGAGAAACTATCCAGGAGATGTATACTAGGTTCACTACATTGACAAATGAACTTAAGTCTCTTGGAAGGACTATTCTTGAAGAAGATGGTTGAGAAAATCTTGACAAAGATTCTACCAGTCTCATGGGAAAGGAAAATTACTACTATTCAGAAATCTAAGAATATTGCTACCCTCAAGCTGGATGAACTAATTGGAAATCTTACTGCCTATGAACTAAGAAAGCAAACCATAAAGATGGACATACCCAAGAAGGAAGGAAGTCTGGCTCTCAGAATTGCTGAAGATTCAGATCTGGAGGATGATGAAATCGCTATGATAACAAGGGATTTCAAAAGGTACCTGATGGGAGGAAAGGGTTCTTCAAGAGGTACAACCTTCAACAAACCAAGGGCTCCTGAGAAATAGACCAATGAGGGTTGTTACAAGTGTGGTAAGACTGATCACATGATCAAGAACTACCCTCAATGGAAAATTGAGTGGAAGAAAGAAAGGGCTGAATGGAGAAATAGGAAGAAGGAACAGGTTGAACCAAAAAGGAACAAAGGATCAACAAAGGCTACGGTTGCTGCCTCGGGAGAAACATCAGATGAGGACTTAGAGGATGAAGCTGAAGATGAACATGCCCTTATGGCCACGGAGAATCAGATGATGGACAAGAGGTAAGTAATTTTCATCTCAAAGACAAGATTAATTTTTTGTCTAAGAAAAGGTTGGCTGAGCTATAACTGGACTTCATTGATGAGTCTGAGATAATTAACAATGAGAAGGAAGATCTGTCTAGGAATGTGTGATACTAAAATCAAAATGCAAAAGTCTAGAGTCTAGGGCTAAGGAGAGTGATAGCAAAAATGCTGAGTTGAAGAACCAGGTTCTTGAACTTGACACTAGTGTCCTAGAACTTAGATCTGAAAACATAAAACTGAAACTAGGAACATGAAAGAAGAAAGCTGATCACACATACCTCACTTTAGAAGAAAACTTAGGATATGAAGGATGAGATGTATAAGAAGGATGAATTGATTAAAGTCCTAAAAGAAGATATAGGAAAGGGGAAACATAAACTAGACAGAACTTGCAAATGGAACAAGGCTTCTGATGCACTTTCTTGGTTGCAAGAGCATCATAGTACCAACAAAAGAGGACTTGGCTATGGGACTCAAGCACTAAAGTGGGACCCTAAAGGCAAGTACCTCACACTTCCTGAAAATAAAATCTGCACACATTGTGGCTAGACTGGCCATTACAAGAGTGAGTGTAATGCTAAAGAAAAGGTAGGTCGAAAGAACAAAGCCTTTGTTCAAGAGAAAAGTAAGCTGCCTGGGTGGGCAAGAGGGAATCTGATTCATCCTTTTTCCTATAGAAAGGTACCAAACTAGTTTGGGTTCCTAAGACTAACCTCTAATTCTTTTTGCAGGTCCAAGTGAAAGGAAGTAGCCAAATATGGTATATGGATAGTGGCTGCTCAAAACATATAACTGGGAGCAAGGACCACTTATTTTTACTTGAGGACTAAAAGGGGCAATGTCTCCTTTAGGAATGGGAAGAAAGGTGAGATTATTGGGGTTGGAAAGGTAGGTAAGCCAGACTCTCACTCTATTGAGAATGTCTACTTAATTGATGATTTGAAATATAGCCTGGTCAATGTATCACAATTGTGTGACAGAGGTAACCCTGTAGCATTCACCTCTATTAAATGCATTGTGATTAATCTTACCACTGACAAGATTGTTTCGCAGGGAAAGAGAGTTAACAATATTTACATTGTATATTTGTCCACTCTCTCAGAAAATGAACTAACTTGTCTAAGTGTGCTGGATAATAATCCCCTCCTATGGCACAAATTACTTGGTCATGTAAGTCTAAATCAGCTAAACAAATTAGTCTCTAAGGACTTGGTGATAGGGTTACCTAATATCAAGTTCAAGGAAGACAAAGTTTTTGAGGCATGTGCAAGGGGAAAGCAGGTAAGATCATCCTTCAAAAGCAAGAAAATGGTAAGTACAACCAAGTTATTAGAACTGGTCCATATGGATCTATGTGGTCCAATAAGAACCATGAGCAGAGGTGGAAAAAATATATAATGGTGCTTGTTAATGATTACTCTAGATTTACCTGGGTTCTATTTCTAACTCCCAACGACGGAGTATTTGACATGTTTACTACATTTATTAGAAAAACTCAAAAAAATTAGGAAATCAACTTGCATCCATTAGGTCTGACCATGGAACTGAATTTGTAAATTCCAAATTTGTTGAATTCTGTGATGAAAATGGTACAGATCATAATTTCTCCGGCCCTAGGACTCCTTAACAAAATGGAGTAGTTGAAAGGAAGAATAGGACTCTTGAGGACATGGATAGAACCATGTTGCTTTCTAGTAAATTGCCCCACAGTTTCTGGGTAGAGGCTGTAAACACCACATGTTACTAATCAATAGATGCGTGACTAAACCTCTGGTAGAAAAGACTCCCGATGAGTTACTTAAGGGGAGAAAACCAAACATATCCCATATTAGGGCATTTGGTTGCAAGTGCTATGTGCACAAGAATGGAAAGTACTCCCTAGGTAAGTTTGATCCCAGAAGCGATGAGAGAGTATTCTTGGGATATTCTTCATATAGGAAAGCATATAAAGTGTTTAATTAAAGAAATTTGTGTGTAGAAGAAAGTGTACATGTATCATTTGATAAAACTAACATTTTTTCTGAGAGACAAGAACCTGAAGATGAAGCCATTAGATTGGTAAAGGATTTAACTGAAGCCTCAGCTCAGGTCAAAGTGGCACCAACAGAAGGAACATGTGATGGAACCGCTTCTTCCATCCAGGGCAACCTGAAAGGGGGAACTAATCAAAGGAAAATTGAAATAAATACCTTGAAGGAACATGTTCATGACCATGTTCCTTAGCAACAAAACATGGGAGAAACATTTAGCAAAAACTAGTTGGTTGTGAAGCCTCGCAAGTATCAAATTTCTTATCCCATTGAGAACATTATCACTTATCCAACATCTGGAGTTAAAACTAGACCACAATTAAAGAATCTATGTGCTTTTGATGCCTTTGTGTCTTTTATTGAAACCAAAAATATTGTTGAGTCTTTGTAGGATACAGATTGGGTGATTGCTATGGAAGATAAACTCAATCAGTCTAAAAGAAGTCAAGTTTGGCATCTAGTTCCAAGACTTAAGGACAGATCAGTCATTGGTACAAAATGGGTCTTCAGAAACAAACTTGATGAAGATGGAACAGTTACAAGAAACAAGGCAAGAATGGTGGTCCAAGGTTACATCCAAGAGGAGGGCATAAACTATGATGAGACTTTTGCTCCTGTTGCAAGACTAGAGGCAATCAGACTCCTTATAGCTTTCGCAGCACACATAGAATTCACTATGCATCAAATGGATGTCAAAAGTGCCTTCCTAAATGGCTACCTAAAAGAGAAAGTGTTTGTGAAACAACCACCAGTATTTGAGAGCAAGGAATATCCTGAGCATATGTACAAGTTAGACAAGGCCCTCTATGGACTCAAGCAGGCTCCAAGACCATGGTATGAACGATTGTCAAAATTCCTGCTGGAGCATGGTTACAAGAAAGGTAAAATTGATAGTACCTTATTCTTAAAGGAAAAAGTTAAGAATATCCTTTTTGTACAAATATATGTTGATGACATAATCTTTGGAGCCACTACTGATAAGCTAAGTAAGGACTTTGCAAAAGTAATAGGAAGTGAGTTTGGGATGAGCATGATAGGTGAGCTTAACTTCTTCTTAGGCTTAACAAATGGAACCGTGATCCACCAGTAGAAGTATGCAAAGGAACTAATCAAAAAGTTTAAAATGGAATAATCAAAGGAAATAGACACACCCATTGCAACTGCTACTAAATTAGATGTTGATGAACCTGGTTCATCTATTGACCAAAAGTTGCATAGGTATGATTGGTTCACTTCTGTATCTTACTGCTAGTAGACCTGACATTATTTCCAATGTAGGACTTTGTGCTCGCTTTCAGGCAAATCCTAAAGAGTCTCATCTAACTACTGTCAAAAGGATACAAAGATACTCAAAAGGAACCAACTGATCTGTGTCTTTGGTATCCTAAGGGTAGTAATTTTGATCTAGTAGGATATGTTGATGCTGATTATGCAGGTTTTCTAGTGGATAGTAATAGCACCTCAGGTATGGCACACTTCTTTGGTTCATTTCTTGTGTCATGGGCTACCAAAAAGCAAAATTCAGTAGCCTTATCTACTATTGAAGCTGAGTATGTTGCTGATGCGTCTTGTTGTGCTCAATTGCTATGGATCAAACAGCAGCTAGTAGATTTTGGTATTGAAGTTGGTTGTATTCTATTATTTTGTGATAACACTAGTCATATAAGTATGACAAAGAACTATGTTCATCATAGGAGGACTAAGCACATAATTGTTACATACCACTTCTTAAGAGATAACTATGAGAAAGGACTGATCCATAGAATTTTGTGCTACTGATAAGCAAATTGCTGACATTTTCACTAAAGCACTTAGTAGAGAAAATTTTAAGAGGAACGGGTTGGAATTAGGGATGATTAAGATCACCTAATAGGTCCAGTTCAGAATGCACAATTAAATAAAATAAAAACAAAAAAATGAAGAAAAAAAATTGGCAAGGAGTTCTATTCTTTGTGTAAATACCTAGATTAATTCTTACTTAGCTTCATGCTTTAATTAGCGTACTTCTGTGACTTATGTATATATAACTCACTGATCTCTTACAAAGTTTTTCTATTATGACAATTGAGGCATGTTCAAGAGAATCATTGCTAAATTCCTAATAAAAATTAATCCGTTGAGACAATGAAATAGTTTCGTCCATTTAGAACTCCAAAACCGTGAATTTTGCCTAAAATCTAGGGAAGCCAAATAAATCATTAGGAGACTGAAATTACAGGTTGATTAGACTTCTCTTTGACCTTTGAAAAATTGTCGTTACTGAGTAAATGTCTAATTACTTTTAAATATACACCACATCTCAAATCTTCTCCATTATGAAATAACCGTCAAAAATTTCCTCCAGTTCTAAATCGCTTCTCCTCTCCAGAAATTCCCAAAACTCACTTCTTCAAAATTCCCAAAGCTTCTCAAGCAACAAAGAACCATGTATAACCCCTAAGATAATTCTGGTACTCCTCCACCACCAACTCCATCAAATACATCCTCATTTACTCCTCCCAGTGAGTCCCCAAAACCTAGATTTTGAAGGCAGAAAATGATTGGCTAGAAAAATTGTAGCATCTGGAGCTCTAAGAAAAGTTTTAAATGAGAAATGAAAGCTAGCCAACGGAAAAAAAGCCCAACTCAAGAATATAACTCTAATTCTGAGTCAGAATCCTTTATATCTGCCAGTGAAGGTGAAGACATGGGTCTTCTAACATTGAGAAAATACAAGAAACCCTTGTTGAGCTAAGTTCTTCTGTGGTTGAAAACTTAGAAAATAGGTTTGTCCTAGTTGGACCTATTAGAGATGTTTATGTTGCGGAATTGAGTAGGAGTAGGAAAGGAAAAGGAAAAGGAGAAGTTCTTGCTATATATGGAGTTGAATAAAATATTTCCATAAAGTCAGGGGGAAGTGGCTCTGGGAAGCAGCTGAAGGGTTGGTTCATCTAAACAAACAAAAAGATGAACCTGGTTCATCTGCTGAGGAAGCTCTGGCTGATCTTCTGAAAAAGGTTAGGGCAAGTTATGACCCAAAGAAACGCAAATCTACCTCACAAAAGGTTCAAACCTTTCCCAAGCCATCCAAGAAAAGAAATACTTCATCCCCAAAATTCTACTGCCCCTTCAGTACCTAGGGGAAGAGGGCTACAAGAAGTAGGGCAAGACAAAGTGAAGCTGACCTACAAAAAGCTCTTGAACAAAGCAAGAAGAAGAAAATAGAGAATGGAAAGAAAAAGGTTGAAGAATCCCTCTGAGATTGAAGAAAAAGAGGAGATAGAACTTGTCCATCAAGAAAGGGGAACAACAGTGGAGGTTTCTACACCAAAACCTAAAAATTCCAAGATTTCTTCCAAGAAGTCTTCTTCTGTACATGTGTCTGATGAACCCCCACTACCCAAAAGGACAATATTTGCAATGAAATGAAATCACAAGAAAATTGTTCAAGAAGATGAAGAGCGGAGTGGAGAAGAAGAAGAAGAAGAAGAAGAAGAAGAAGAGGAGGAATCTGAGAAGGAGTAGGATAAGTTTGCCATCTTTGGCAGAAGAAAAATTCTAAAAGGAAGATTGTTGAAGGACCTGGATGAACCAGGAATGGTGAGACTGTTGGATGCTCTAGATGAACAAGATTGGAAGGACATGGACCTTGAAATGGCTGGGAGGCTGGCCACGAATGAATAGATTGAATTTATGGCTTGGTGAAAGGAGTGAAAGTGGAGTTTGATGCACTCAAACTAGGTGAGATTCTGGACATACCCACTGAAGGGTATGATGATTATAAGAAGGAAAAGGTGGCCATGTCTGGATTCTTTTCCCACTGCTATTGAAATCACTAGAAGGTGTTGTGGTTCTGAAGATATGTCTAAAGCCAGATTTGTGCAGAAAAGTGAAATGAGACCTGAGCACAAGTTCCTATTTGAATCTGTCAACAATTGCCTCTTGCCCAGTTAGGAGAGAAGACACACTATAAATTACATGCACCTGGTTCTTAAGGAGAGCCTGGAAAGAGGAAAGCAAATCAACTGGCCTGCTTTCTTTGTCAAATTACTACACAGGGTCATCAATGTCTCTAAGGCACATGCTACTCCATATGGGTTCATACTGACTACTGTGTTGGACATGCTGAATGTATCTTTGAAGAAATGGGAAATAGCATCAAGCAAAGAACATTTTGGTGTTAAGACTCTGCTGGCTTGTGACTATCCAGTCAATGCTATCCCAGTTGAACCTGGTTCATCTTTGAGGACACCTATCAACAGCAATGTTAGGGCTATGGTTCAGGAGTGTGGAACTCACGATGATGAAATTGCTAGGCTCAATGAACGTGTGGCTGAGTTGAAAACTGAAAGAGATGGCCTTGAAACTGAGCTATATGATACCAATATCTATAACTAGAACTATTTTCTTACCAATTATATATGTATATTGTTATATCATGCCAAAACCTAGGGGTGTGCATTTGAATCGGTTTATCGATAAATCGAATCGATTATTTGTTATCGAAATCGAAATCTTATTGAAATGATAAGCATATGTACAAATCGATAATCGATAAGTAATTATCAATAAGGGTCAAAATCGAATCGATAAATCAAATGCACACTCCTAGACTGTAGACACTTGTTAAATGAGTAATTACCTATTTGTGTAGATTAATATAATATATAGAATGTATATATATTTTTCGCTACTATTTTGAAAGCGGCTATACAGTATTATTTTCCCTAATATATACCCTTTCCTTTACCCTAAGTCCCTTACCCTATTATTTTCTATACCACATTTAAGGAATGATCATATTTAAAGATCAAGGGAATGGAGTTCAAATTAATGGAAAACAGAATTAGCCGTGATGATGAGTTTTGTTTTGTTTCTTTTTTTTTATACCGTTGGAATGTTGGTAGAATACATTTGATCCCTTATTTTAATTTTGTTGCATGTGCTTGTTGACACAATTTTTATATTATGAATGGTGTTCATCTTAGTTTAGCTTCTTTTATATTAGTTAGGCGTGTTTATAGTGATATACTTTCTGTGAAATCCTGCAAATTTTCTTATTGGTGTAATCGATAAGCTCCCAAAATCGATAAATCAAAATCGAAAAAATCGAAATCTTTTTGAAACGACAACGATAAGCCTTTGTACAAATCGATAATTGATAAGTAATTATCGATAAGGGTCAAAATTGAATCGATAAATCGAATGTACACCCCTACCAAAACCCCTTCTAAATTTGGCATCTTTCGCGATAGCAACCTAATTACACGATTACACTACCTTGTAGAGCAGCTCTCCTGCACGATTGCATTGAACAAGAAAATTGTAGCTTCAAGCTTTATTCAGCTTTTGGTAGTACTCCGAGGCCTTGATATATTCATATGTGGATTCCGCAATTTAATAACTTTTGTTCAATTAGTATATTATTAGTTAATTTTTTGTTGAAATTGTACAAATATAAAATTTAGAACCATCTATGAGTATTCTAAAATTTTAAACTTATACAATTAAAATTTTATGGCTTTGTGTGGTCCTATTTTGCGAGTGTTAGGCTGAATCTTATTACTTTCGATTTGACATTGTGAAGATTTTAAAGTGTCATGTTATTTAAAGTCTTCAAATAGTTGTTTACAGCAAGGGTAGACGAATAAAACTAAAACTTTGTTTATATTATTTTCTTAGAAAATATTCCTAGATGTAGTAGCTAAGTAAAAATCCTCTGTGTAATCAAGAAGACCAAAATAAATAGGCCACTCAAATTTAGGGGACTCGTTTGATCAGTCCAACCTAGTCCGCGATTTAAGAAAAGAGATTTTTATATATGTATACCATATAGCAAATTTTATTATCTTCCATGTTTAAGGTTTGTGTTTATTACATTTAAGCATACCAAATTTCAATTTATGTACCATAATTCAAATTAAGGGTATAATTATTGCTTCATTTATTCTATGCATGATTTTAGGAGCATATATTCCTTTTTCCTTTTTTCCTCTTCTCTTTCCTAGTGTTATGTTTGGTTGCATATCTTTCACCAAAGTCATAGATTCTTATGTCCAAACGGGCACTTAATCCTTCGGAAAGACTCAGAACAAAAAATAGTCATTTCTATAATATGTGTACAGCAAATATAAAGCCAAATATGAAGTGAGTAGTCAAAATAGCCACATGAAAAAGTACTCTTTACTCAGAGCAATTATTTCCAAATCTAACTGATTATGACATAAGAGAATAATAATGGTTTTGCATTATCCGGCAACTGGGTTGTGCTTATCTTTTTAATCGAGTAATTTTAAATTTTGGTATGCTTAAATTTTTTTGACACAAGATTGTAGTTTAATTGTAGTAATAAATGTTAACAATATAACTTTATACAATACTTAAACTGATTTGTAGTTTATTTGTAGAAATTGTATCTACAAACTGAATACATTAAATTCTAATATTCCAATTCTCATTTCAATTGTAGCATAATTGGCATTTTCGACATAATTGTAGAAGACTTGTAGAAGTTTTAGTCTTCCCAATCTACAATTCATCTACAAATTATCTACATTTTATCTACAATTCTACAATTTAACTACAATTTCTGGAAAAATATGTCTTCTTCTTCTTCAACGAGTTTCAATCTGAAATTCAGTCAAAACCAAGTCTAATCTTCACCAAAACCCCTCAAAATTGAGATATAAACCCCTAAACATATTTTGAATTATTTACAACAACACCCAATCCAAGGGATTTTCAATTGTAGCATAATTGGCATTTTCGACATAATTATAGAAGACTTGTAAAAGTTTTAGTCTCCCAATCTACAATTTATCTACTACTTATCTACAATTTATCTATATTTTATCTTCAATTTACCTATAATTCGACAATTCAACTACAATTTCTGGAAAAATATGTCTTCTTCTTCTTCGACGAGTTTCAATCTGAAATTCAGT